>JBBGZY010000202.1:52500-1252500 GCA_037952925.1 Lithobates clamitans
AGTGGCCTAGCCAGTCTCCAGACTTTAATCCCATAGAAAATATGTGGAGGGAGCTGAAGGTTCGAGTTACCAAATGTCAGCCTCGAAACCTTAAAGTGATTGTGAAGGTAAACAAAAAAAAAATAATAACATATCATACTTGCCTCCACTGTGCAACTCGTTTTGCACAGAGTGGCCCCGAACATCGTCTTCTGGGGTCCCCCAGCGGCTCCTCCCCACATCTGGTAACCCCCTCGGAGAAGCGCTTCCCGGGGGGGGGGGGGGGGGGGTCACCTTGCGGGCACGCTCCCCGGTCCTCGCGTCATTGGATTTGATTGACAACAGTGGGAGCCAATGGCTGCGCTGTAATCAATCTATCCAATCAAGACCCCCCCGGGCAGAGAGACAGCGCGTCCCCGTTGGGTCAAGTTCGAGGGTTCAGGTAAGTAACACGGGGGGGGGGCGCTATTATACTGGAGTATCTGTACATAGGACAAAAATAAGCCGTACGCTCCATAGAGTTGGGCAAAAGGGAGTCCCAGCCAGCTTCCCTTAGTAAACATGGCGGCGCCGGAGACTGAAGAACCAGATCAGGTAAGGATGGTGCTGAATCCCTGGACTGTTAAGGGTCCTTTTATTAATAAGGCAGCAGCTACAGTATTTGAAACCATGTGTATGGAATAACTTATTCATAGTTTGTTGTCAGATGCGTTTGCACAGAACTCAGTCACCACTAGCTTGGGTGGCCACTAAGACCAGAAGTGAGCAGAATTTCTTCAATGGGGGGCGCAGACCACTAACTTTTTTTTTTTTTTTTTTTTTTAATCTGAAAAGGTGAAACCCTCCTGTAAGGTGTTTTGGTTTTTATTTTTTTTTAATTGCTGTCTGTGTCCCCAAAATTCACACCAATAGATTTGCGCTTACTCAAAGTAGTCACAAAGGAAGTGAGCCGCTAACACCACAACTAGAACCGTTGTAACATAGGTAAAAAATAAAAAATTGTGTAGCGCTATCAAGACAGATAAGTTAAACTAATAAGTTAAAAGGTCCATATCCAAAATATGACATACACCAATAAAGGCAACACATATAAAATCAAACTGAAAATTAAAAAATATAACAGATAGACAGTTGAAACTGGATGGGTCACTACCCAAAACGTGAGGTGAGGAGCGCCTTCACCAGCTTATAGCAGAAACAGTCACAGAAGTTGATATTCTGCAGTCCCTTAAAAAGTCACAACAATATATAGAATGTCCCATTCATGAACACCACCATTCACCACTGTGTCCTCAGAAACATGCAGTGCACTTAGACGTGATGTATGGGGGCTTACCGGAGGGTTTGAACCCAGACCAGCGTATACTGTTAGGGTCAAACCAACTTTTATTGCGCCCTGGCAATGGTGAGAAGATCTTTGACTCCCTGGAGATGTTGAATAGGGATGTTCTAATGATGCATCTTCTCCATGGGTAATAATGAATCTCTCCACGCAGGGTTCATAAAAGGCACAAAAGGGGACTACATAGTGTGATACCGTAGACACCGTTTTTAATTATATAAAAAAGAAATGCACTTACATGATCAAGTAGATAAAAGCGCTTGTACGTAAAAGGGGCAGCAGTGGAGTCCTCCCGACGCGTTTCGTCTGAATAGACTTCGTCTTGGGGTCTATTCAGACGAAACGCGTCGGGAGGACTCCACTGCTGCCCCTTTTACGTACAAGCGCTTTTATCTACTTGATCATGTAAGTGCATTTCTTTTTTATATAATAAAAACGGTGTCTACGGTATCACACTATGTAGTCCCCTTTTGTGCCTTTTATGAACCCTGCGTGGAGAGATTCATTATTACCCATGGAGAAGATGCATCATTAGAACATCCCTATTCAACATCTCCAGGGAGTCAAAGATCTTCTCACCATTGCCAGGGCGCAATAAAAGTTGGTTTGACCCTAACAGTATACGCTGGTCTGGGTTCAAACCCTCCGGTAAGCCCCCATACATCACGTCTAAGTGCACTGCATGTTTCTGAGGACACAGTGGTGAATGGTGGTGTTCATGAATGGGACATTCTATATATTGTTGTGACTTTTTAAGGGACTGCAGAATATCAACTTCTGTGACTGTTTCTGCTATAAGCTGGTGAAGGCGCTCCTCACCTCACGTTTTGGGTAGTGACCCATCCAGTTTCAACTGTCTATCTGTTATATTTTTTAATTTTCAGTTTGATTTTATATGTGTTGCCTTTATTGGTGTATGTCATATTTTGGATATGGACCTTTTAACTTATTAGTTTAACTTATCTGTCTTGATAGCGCTACACAATTTTTTATTTTTTATCTGTCTGTGTCCCCATTGGGAAAATCTCCTCACTTCCTGTATGTTCAATATGACCGGAAGTACAGAAAAACTTTACAGATGGTATAAAATTTTAACAGATGTTAACCTTTCCGCAGTGTAACCAAAACATGTTTTGGCTGGAGTTGGAATCTAAGCATCTTTGCCTAATCTTATAAGAAGCACATGTCCTCAAATTTACATGATTTTTACTTTTCTCTCTCTTTAGGGGGAGTCACCACCTTTGTCGCTCTTTATGATTATGAGTCTCGCACAGAAACAGACTTATCGTTCAAAAAGGGGGACAGATTGCAAATTGTCAACAACACGTGAGTTGGCCCATATATACATTTTTGTTTTATTTTTACTTTCTGCTTAATGGTCAGATTCTGGAACAAACCTGCCTGCATTAAAGTGGTTGTCCTCAGGTGATATACACAGAGATGAAACAAATCCCCTTACATAAGTTGTCCCTATTTATCTGCAGTCTTCTCTTCTCTACATCTGTTTAAAGTGTACAATTTTATACAGCTTATCTGAGCTTTTAGAAAAATTGGGACGGAGAGCTGAAATTACAGACTGCAGAGCTCTGAGAGCTGATTGGAGGGAAGGGACACCCCCCCCCCCCCCCCCTTCACACCGCACACAGGAACAGAGCGGAGGCTGTCAATCAGCTGGAGGTCCCTCCCGTCACCTGATTTTCTCTTGGTGTCTGGAAAGAAGAGGAACAAAGTAGCAGACTGAAATGACACTTGGTGCTCTTAATTGAGACAAGTACACACTATAGAGCGATGAGCTTTGTTTATATTTCATTTCTGAGGCTTAAAACCACTTTCCGACCACCCGCCGCACAATATACCTGTACGTTATTTCGTGTACTAGTCCGTGTGTGTGCGTGCCTATTGGCCAACAGGGGAGCCAATCAGCGGGTCCAGCGGACGCGATGTCTGCCGGCCACCCGCGATCGCTCCACACAGAGGCAGAACGGTGATCTGCCCACGTAAGCAAGGCAGGTCGCCATTCTGACAGGAGACAACATGGAGATCTTGTGTTGTCCGAGTCAGTTCATCCCACACACAGACGCTCCCAGGGAACACACTTTAACCCCTTGATCGCCCCTGGTGTTAACCCCTTCCCTGCCAGTGTCATTAGTACAGTAAAAGTGCATTTTTGTTTTTTTAGCACTGATCTCTGTAATGTCACTGGTTCCCAAAAAAGTGTTGAAAGTGTCAGATGTTGGATTTGTCTGCTGCAATCCTTCTAAAAATCACTAATCGCCGCCATTACTAGTAGAAAAATAAATACAAAACTCCATAAAAATATCCCATAGTTTTTAGATGCTATAACTTTTGCGCAAACAAATCAATATATGCTTAAAAGGATTTTTTTTTTTACCAAAAATATGTAGCAGAATACATAGCTGCTGCACATCCCTGGATCGAGATGGGGCTCAGGTAAGTATTGGAAGGGGCTGGGAGGCTGCTGCACACAGAAGGTTTTTTTACCTTCATGCATAGAATGCATGAAGGTAAAAAAACCTTGAGCCTTTAAAACCACTTTAAGCTGGCCATAGATGAATTAATGGAAGTTGAAAGTGCCGCTAATTATTATTCAGCCAGCACAGCAGGGACCAACTGAATTTCGATCTACGTGTGGCCACCCCCACTCAACAGAAGTCAATCTAATGATCGACTTCCTTTGAACAGGCTTGTTGGAAAGCCTTTCTTTCCCCCCACTGCCAGAATACAATCTCCCGGTGGTGGGGAATTCCTCTATCCACCTCACTTCTATAGATGGAAGAATCAGTTTGTAGCCAGCCTTCTAATTGGATGAGTTACTTTAAACATGCCTGTCTGCAGTAAATAGGTTAACATGCACACAAGATTCCATTGGTTATTCACTAATACAGATCAAAGGGGGAGCACTTCCAGTTTGTAGGATTTCCTAAAAAATGAGCCCAGAGATCATGAATTGCCATTGTGATCTTGGCCCCTTCGGTTTCTCTTTGTTATCTTGCTCTTGGCTGAGTTCTGTGCTGAGCTGTCTGTCTGTCTGGCTCCAGCTCTCTTTACAATCTCACTTTGCTTCCCTCTGTCATCATGCCTGATCCTGTGTTTTTCTCTCTCTCACATGCTGCATTGTAGGAGGCCAGATATCAGGTATGTGCTTGCTTACAACAGTGGAATGTGTGTGCATGCAATCTCTGGAGCTTTGGTTTCATGGAATATCAACAGGGCAGGTATCGTGGGAGTAATATTTTGTCATTGTTTGCATCCACAGGGAAGGTGACTGGTGGTTGGCGCGATCTCTCAGCTCCGGGCAGACCGGGTACATTCCAAGCAACTACGTGGCTCCTTCCGACTCCATTCAGGCTGAAGAGTGAGTACTATGACGCATAGGTTGTAGAGAAATATTTTTACCTATGGGATGTTAGATGAACGATGCTGACCTTAGGCCTGTACACACGATGAGAATATCTGATGGGGAAAAAAATGCAGGCAGAGCGGTCGTTCGATAATCTCATTGTTGGTACACAGTTTCCCAAAGCTGATCACGATAGTTCATGCGCAAATATCTGAAGGGACAAGAGCGAACATTTTTCTTGTATGATAAACAAACGTTTTTTGCGACATTAGTACAGTATTTGGGGCTTGACAAATCCCAGATCGCCGTGGCGACTGGAAATTGCGTCCTGGCGCTTAGGCTAGGCTGCAGCACCGGTCTGGATCCCCCCTCGCGGGTGCACGGATTAAAAGGTCAGGCTGGCCAGTAATCGAGGCCGCAATTTTGCGACCTTCCGGAGTGGGATACAACACTCGTTTGTGGGGACCAACGTCGTCTTCTGGTGAGCGAGGCTGTGATGAGTTTGACAGCTGGGTGCTGGAGTTGCGGTTGCAGGCTTGGTCTGGCGCCCTTTCCTTACCACCGGTGAGTGCATATCGGTGGCACCCCATCAGTGCCCACCAGTGCAGCCTCATTGGTGCCCATCAGTGAAGGAGAAGAATTACTTATTTGCAAAATTTTATAACAAACTAAAAAAAAACATTTTTTATTTTTGTTTTTTTTTTCATTTGGCACCAGGCGTGAGCAATTCCTATTGCCAACGCACCAGACGTGCAGTTTTGGGTGCCGGGCAGCTAATTTAAAGAACTGGTTCCTAACTTTTTTTAGCTGGCTCCTAGATTAAAAACAAACTTTTAAAGCCCTGATAGTATTTGTACGGAAAAAATTGCGTGACCAAGACCATGCGTGCTTGGAAACAAAAGCATACAACACAATACATCACATCTGAAGTTGTGTTCTGTCTTACAAGAATCTTCATAAGTTTAGTAACCTATTGTTTTACAATATGAGATTAGCTTCCAAAAAAAAAGGATGATAATTCGTCCAATATTTTTGTCGTGTGTACGAGGCTTTTGTATAGAATGTCTTTTTGTTATCTTCAAATGACAGAAAATCCTGTTTTTGAAAATTTTAAAAGGAAAAAAATATATTTTATGAGCATTTTTAGGGAATGTTCATCAGTGAACTATATCAAGCTACCCTTGTATTGGAGATCTGGACCTCTGCTCTCACACATACCCTGTTTCCCCGAAAATAAGACCTAGCGTGATTGTCGGTGATGGCTGCAATATAAGCCCTACCCCCCAAATAAGCCCTAGTTAAAGTCCTTGTAGATCTTACTTTCAAGGTTGGGCTTATTTTCGGGGAAACAGGAAAGGGCTTATTTGGGGGTAGGGCTTATATTGCAGCCATCACCGACAATCAAGCTAGGTCTTATTTTCGGGGAAACAGGGTAGCAGTGGTTTGGATCTCTTAACCCCCCTTTCCCCCCTGCACATTGCTCCAATCCATAACGCTGGTCGTGGAGGTTGATCATTGACTGCAGCACCGTGTATGGGTCCTTGTCAGATGGCTGTACTGTACTGTTTTGTGTAAGAGCAGCGATCTCGATCTCCAGTATGCTGCTGGCACAGGGTAGCTTGGCATAGTTTGATTTATACATGAAATTAAAAAACCTGCCATTTTTTTTACTTTTCCAAAAAAAAAAAAAAATTTAAGAGTCACTGATTTGTATGTGAATGTATGTATAATGAAGAAAGCAAGGTAGTGCAGTAGCTGCATCGCTAGTGAAGATCATTGTAGGGTCGAGCAAGAATTGAAACCAGTCATGTCAGGGGGGATTGTTTTATTTGACTTTTTGTCTAGCTGTTTCTTATCCTGTAATACTGGCATGCAATTGTACATGCTTACTAAAGTAAGTCATCTCTGCCTTCCACAGGTGGTATTTTGGGAAGATCACACGCAGGGAATCTGAGCGATTATTGCTGAACCAGGAGAACCCACGAGGGACTTTCCTAGTGAGAGAGAGTGAGACCACCAAAGGTGAGAAGGACTTTATTTATTTTTACAGTTTTAAGCTGCCAAATGGTTTATATTTCATTCTTGAAGTTTACACACCTATGCCACGCAGCCAGGGAGATCCGTACACTTTTTAAAGTCGGCCATACCTGGATTGAAATTCGGTCGGTTCAGCAGGAACTGGCTGAATTTCGATCCATCCATGTATGAGCACCCTGGTTGTACAGAAGTCGTTCTATCGATTTTGCTTCTTTACAACCACCTGACCACCCTGTCAGGTGTCTCCCAAATGTTCAGTGCCACTTGTTTTTTTTCTTTTGTTTTTGTGTGTTTGTGTGTGTTTTTTTTTTTTTCCCTCTTAATTTACTCAAAGGGTTAATTCACATACTGTGCTGCAACTATGTGCCGACTGTTTGACACATAGTTGCGGCATGGTCCCATTGACTTTAATAGATGTGTCATACTGTATTAAATTTGCCACTAAGTGTACATTGAGTTAAGCGGCCGCCATGTTCACTTGTAGGTAGGCGGTTGGAGGGCGGGGCGGTGTAAAAACATGGATCAATGACGTCTTAACTGCTTACTGCCCACACCATTGTAAAATGACGGGCGGGAACTCTATTGTTCTGGGAGGACATCCTCCTGAGAACTCGCCTCGCGCGATCTGTCACCTGCTGTATCCACCGAACACAGCGGATTACTGATCAGTGTACTGGCCCGCTACCGGTAACATGTGATTGCTGTGACCAATCACAGCAGAAGTGTACCGGCCCGCTACCGGTAACGTGATTGCTGTGACCAATCACAGTAGAAGTGTACAGGCCCGCTGCCGGTAACCTCTGATTGCTGTGACCAATCACAGCAGATCACATGACAGTTGTAAACAATAAATGGCTTCATGCCAATCATTGTATACAATTGTGTTGCCAGCTGTGATTGGTCATACGGATCACATAGTACAGACAGGGTCAATCACAGCCCATTTGTTTCATGTGATTAGCTGTGGCTAATCACAACTATACACCTTTTTTATACACTGTCATCATTCAGTGTAAATATTTGCTTACAGCTTTGAAATTCACTGCTATAAGCAATCCTATTATGTGTAAAAAAAAAAAAAAAAACTGATCAACTCCCCACTTACTATAGTAACACTGTATTGCTCTAGTCACAGTGTGTAAAACAAAAAAAGTACCAGTCAGTGTCCCTGATCACCGCCACACCAGTTTTATGAGGACGCTGTACTGCACTTGTGACAGTATGTAAAAAAAAAAAATTAGAAAATCTATTTTATTTTCTAATTTTTCCTAAAAATTATGACAAAAACTTACAACTTCAAAAAACACGTCGTGCCTCTTACTAAATACCTTGAACTGCTTTCTAAAAAGGACTCTAGCTTTCCTACTGACTAAATAATACACTAATTTGGGTTATTTTTACCAAAGAAACGTAGCAGAATACATTTTGGCATAAATTTATGAAACAATAATAGAATCGCAAAATTTTATAACAAACAGAAACTTTTTTTTTTTTTTTTCAAACTCCATGACCTTTTATTTGTGTGAAAAAAATGATAAATATTTCTTACAAGTACGGGGTTGCATGGCTGCGCGCTTATTAAAAATGTGACGGCACTGACAATTGGACTGGGCATGAAGGGGGTAAAAGTGCCCAGTATTTTGGATAAAGCGTATTTTCATTTTTGCTGTTTCTAAGTTTGAGAACCCCTCAATGTATGTTTGTGTTAATGTTTGCCATTCACACAGCATACCTAGTTTTAATACTTATCTTTTCCTAAAATTTCTTTGGATCGGGATTATACATTGTATTGTATTGGCAGCTTCTATTGCTTACAATAGATGGCAAAGTGCAGATAAGTGACAGACAGACATAAGGGGGCACTTTTTTAAGTGCATGAACATGCAATGTACCACCCAAGCCTTAAGGCTACTTTCACACCGAGGCGCTTTACAGGCGCTATAGGGCTAGGCTAAAATAGCGCCTGCAAAGCTCCTTTACTGTCACTCCAGTGTGGAAGCCTGAGTGCTTTCATACTGGAGCGGTGCACTTGCAGGACATTAAAAAAAGTCCTGAAAGCGGCATCTTTAAGGCGGTTTAGGAGCGGTCTAGACATCACTCCTAAAGTGCCCCGGCCCATTGAAATCAGTGGGCAGCGGCGCTTTGCGGGCACTTTTAACCCCTTTTCGGCTGCTAGCGGGGGTTAAAAGCGACCCGCAAGCGGCCGAAGGGCGCCGCTAAAAATAGCGGCGCTTTACCACCAACGCCCGGCGCGGCTCAGTGTGAAAGTGCCCTAATATTCTTTAACACTTTAAGACAGACAGTTCTGCACATCTATTATACAACTGATAATGGAGATCTGTCAGCACAGCACAGAATAGGTTAATTATGGCTGTGAAAGTGGAAATATATATTAAGGACACCGCATTTCTGGGAAGATCAACAGGTATTTTCTGTACTTGACTCCATACCATTGCAGGGCAGAAGCGACGTCAAAACTTCATTTCCACCCATAGATCTTTAAAGGGACATTTATTTTTTTATTTTTTTCAAACAACTTTTTTTTTTTTTTTTTTTTCTTTATTGCATTTTAGTGTAAATATGAGATTTGAGGTCTTTTTCACACCAGATCTCATATTTTAAGAGGTCCTGCCATGCTTTTTTCTATTACAAGAGATGTTTACATTCCTTGTAATAGGAATAAAAGTGACACAATGTATTTTTTTAAAAGAACAGTGTAAAAATAAATAATAATAAAAAAAAAAATTTACGCGCACCCGTCCCGTGCAGAATACGTGAGTAGCGCCCGCATATGTAAATGGTGTTCAAACCACACATGTGAGGTATCACCGCGATCGTAGGAGCGAAAGCCATAATTCTAGCCCTGGACCTCCTGTGTAACTCAAAACATGTAACCTGTAGAATCTTTTTAAACATCGCCTATGGAGATTGTTAAGGATAAAAGTTTGTCGCCATTCCACGAGCGGGCGCAATTTGTACGTGACATGTTGGGTATCAATCTACTCGGCGTAACATTATCTTTGATAATATAAAAAAAAATAGGGCTAACTTTACTGTTGTCTTATTTTTTTTTTTTTTTTTTTTAATTCTAAAAAGTGTTTTTTTTTTCCCCAAAAAAGTGTGCTTGTAAGATCAAGCTGTCCAGCAAAAATAACAGTGGGTTGAGAAAAAACATTTAACACTGACAGCTCAGTGCAAATAAAACCCTCCTATCAATTTAAGCCAAGGAAGCTGCCATCTTTGCCTCTGTTTGATTTGCAGCTGCCATTATGCTGCACATGTGATTTTAGTTCTGACACCAGCCATTGGATGGTTTGACATTTTGGTTGAGGATACAAACAAATGTGACAGCTGAATCTCAGTATTCCAGGAATGTAACTGTTTTTTGAAACCATTACATTTTTTATGATTTACTGCTGTTCAGGGGCTCTGGGCTTCAGCAAACGGGCAGCCTCCAGCAAGAGGAAACTGGAGCAATGCTGGAGGCAATTTACAGCACACGCCAATTTTGGTAGCATAATTATTAATGTGGAATTTGTGTTCCTTGCTAAAGAACATTCTTTTTTATCAAATTGTTATGGGTAAAGTTCCGCTGTTGAACCCAAAAATGGTTGAGGGCACAATTAAATGTGACCAGTGCATTTCCAGTATGCGGAGAATGTAACTGTTTGTTTTTTGAAACCGTTAAATTAATGAGTTTAGTTCCGCTTTAGCACGCTCCCCCCAGACTCAGTGCCAGATCATTAGGTAAAAATAAAGTGGGGGGAAAAAGGCCTAAAAAAGAAAACCAACGCAGCCACCATATTGAGGATTGGTGGAATACAACATATTCCATGTTTGTTTTTTGGGTTTAATACTGCTTTAAAGTGGAACTTTACCCATAACAATTTGATAAAAAATAATTATTCTTTGGCAAGGAACCTACATTTCACATTATGCTACCAAAATTAGTGTGTGCTGTAAAATTAGCCCAGAGCCCCTGAGAAGCAGTAAATCATAAAATGGAAGCTAAACCCATCTATTTAACGGTTTCAAAAAACGGTTACATTCTTGGAATGCCAGGATTGCTAACTGTCACATTTGCTTGTGTCCTCAACTGTCAAACCATCAAATTTCTTGTATCATAACTGATCACATGTGCTGCATCATGCCAGCAGCTTCCTAGGCTGTAAATAGGAGGGTTTAATTCCCATCCGGGCAAATTCTTCCACTTCGGTCCTGCATGTAGAAAATGTTTTTTTTTCTTTCTTTTTTTTTTTCCTAGAAAATTACTCAAAACTCTCAAAGATTATATGTTTTTTTAGCAGAGACACTAGGGAATAAAATGGCAGTTGTTGCAACTTTTTATGTCACACAATATTTGAGCAATGATTTATCAAACACTTTAAAAAAAAAAAAAGTTTCATGAATTAAAAAAAAATAAAAACGTTACCCCATTTTTTTTTTTTGTATAATGTGAAAGATAATGTTACGCCGAGTTAATAGATGCCTAACATGTCGCACTTTAAAATTGCGCACACTCATGGAATGGCACCAAATTTCGGTACCTAAAAATCTCCATAGGCGACACTTTAAACATTTTTACGGGTTACATGTTTATAGTTACAGAGGAGGTCTTGGGCTATAATTGTTGCCTTTACTCTACCGCACGCGATGATACCTCACGTTTGTGATTTGAACGCCGTTTACATATGTGGGCATGACTTGCGTATGCGGTCGCTTCTGTGCGCGAGCACGCGGGCTCGCTTTAAATTTTTTTTTTTTTTTTTTTTATTCTTTATCTTATGTTTATTTTTACACTTTCTCTTTAAAAAAAAAAAAAAATGTGATCACTTTTATTCCTACTACAAGAAAGGTAAACATCCCTTGTAATAGGAATAGTGTGTGACAGGTCCTCTTTATGGAGAGATGTGAGCTCAATAAGACCCCACTTCTCTCCTTCAAGCTGGAAAGGCTGAGATAAAAAAAATAAACTCTCAGCCTTTCCAGACGCATCCTTGGCTTTGTTTACTTCCGCCGGCCCAGATGTGACGTCATAACGTCGCGTCTGGGCCTCCAAGGGTCATAGAGATGACTGTGGACCATCTGGTCACCAGAAATCTCTATGGTAAACTTCCGACGGTGACTCATTCTTCGGCTTGCTGATCGCAGAGGGCAAGCTGGGAAAAGGACAATCAAGTGGCTGAACTGCCGCTAGGATTGTTCTTACGGTGCAGAGAATCGCCGGCTGAAAAAGATGATATCTGGATGATGCCTGTAGCTGCAGGCATCTTTCAGATATCCCCACTCAAAGTCAATGACGTCCTATGAAGTGGTTAAAGTGGTTGTAAACTGCTGGGTGTTTTTTTTTTTTTTTTTTTTTTTTCTAAACCTGCAATGTAAAGCTATAATGTGCTAGTATGCATCGCATACTAGCACATTATGTGAAACATACCTGAAAACTAAGCCTTCCAGTGATGAGCTGTCATCACTGGAGGCCACTTCTATCTTTTACCCGTCGTCGTCTTTACCCGTCTTCTTTCCAGGTCTGTGGACTCCAGCTGTGTGACTGACCTGAGTCGCGATGATGTCACTCCCACGGGGAGCCACCGTTTACAGCACAGGATTCTGAAGGCCGTTCCTTCAGGCTGCATTCACACCTGAGTGTTTTCAGCTCATAAAACTCCTTAAACGCCCAACATCCCATTCATTTCAATGGCACCTGTTCACATCTGAGCATTTTGTCACCTGAAGCAAAACACCTGAAAAATGCCTTAGGCCTCTTTCAGACGAACGATCCGTTCAGGTCCGCCTGTCAGGTTTTTTTGGGCGGACCCTCCATAGACCTCTATGGAGCGTCGGATGTCAGCGGTGACATGTCCGCTGACATCCGATCCGAAAAAGTGTAACGGAGGAAAAACCTACTTTTCCATCTGTTTTCGGATCGGATGACGACGAACTCTATGGTCCGTCCTCATCCGATTCCCCCATAGGGGAGAGCGGCACTGTGACAGGGTTTCATCTGCTCAGCGGGGATCCACGGGGCGGATCCGTGTGAAAGGACCCTAAAGCTCAGAAAAGAACACAAGCTTCTTTGGGGCAGATTACAGGCGTTTTTCTGCTTTTTACATTGGTGACCTGTACAAAATCGTGGTAAAAACATGTAACTTTGAAACGCTCAGGTGTGATTGCAGCCTTAGAGTGCATGCGCCGATGACGTTATTGGCTGCATATATAGTAAATATCTCCTAAATGGTGCACGTTCAGGAGATTTTTACACTACCTATCGGTAAGCTTTCTTATAGGCTTACCAATAGGTACAAGTCAAAGATTAAAGTTTTTACAACCACTTTAAAGCTGAGTTCCACCGAAAAAAAAAAAAATTAAAAGTCAGAAGCTACAAAAAGTGTAGCTGCTGACTTTTAATAATCAGTCGCCTATCCCATGGTCTAGCAATGGGGGCGCACGAAGCCTCGCTCCTCTCCACGGCACCGGCATTCTTACTTCACAGCTGGGCATGCGCTGCACGCTGTGAATGACTGGGCAATCTTCTGGGACCTGTGACGTGTCCCAGAATATGGGAGGGGGGGAGAGGTGAACTTCCTTCCGGGGCCGCGGAGCCCAGAGAGGAAGTGGGAGCTGGATGTCTCTAAAAAGAGGGTATCTGCTTCCCCCACCAAAAAAAAAAAAAATTAACATGCCAAATGTGGCATGTCGGGGTCGCCGTCACTTAAAGCGGAAGCTCTATTTTTGGGTGGAACTCCGCTTTAAGGCTGTCAGCAGATCGGCCTCTGTGTTTAGAGGCATTCCAAACGCAGCTAACCGTGGCAACTCGCCTTTAGCCGCGTTTCGTTTACAGCCGTTTTTAATTTTTGGCTATTTTGAAAAAAAAAATGAAAAAAAATGTTTTTTTTTTTTTTTTTTTCTTCAAACGCTTCTAGATGTAAGCGCCGGTTTCTAGCTGTCAAGTTAAATCGTTCAGGAGAGGTTGAACAACGTCCGAGTACATGAAGCCTAAAAGGGGCCAGTCTGTGGTGATCTAGCAGGACTTCATTTTCTGACTAAAGTTCCACTTTAAGCATATAAGTATGGAGATGGTGTCTGATTGCGTCACTTTGCACGTCATTGCTGCTTTTTGTGTTGCCTTATAGAATAAGCCTTTGTGACAGAAGCAGAATCCTGGGAGTTTTCTAGTATGGAGGCCATACATAGTGTGTGGAGATAGTGAGGGAACACTGTGTGTCTGTGTAAGGATTCTCTGTGCTCTCGCGTTCTGCTTCTCACCATACATTCCCCCCTCCCCTCCTCCTCAGTCAGGCCGCCTTTGGCAGTGAAGGGAGGGGGGAACATTTCGGGGAGGAGGGGGGAGCAGCAGCAATAAGTGGGTCAGTGAGATAAATATTCGTGTAACCCGTAGCAACCAGAAGTGATGTGTGTGCCGGAGGCCTCAGGGCTCCTCTTGTGTGTGGAGCTGGGAGGATAGATGCTGTGTGGAGTCTCCCCGTCCTGATGTGTTCCTTTTCATTCCGCAGTAATGGAAGCCACAGGCAGGCCCCCGAACTCTAATTTCTCCTCATATTTTCACACAGGCCTGTTTATTTCATTCCTCTGTCACTTGGTTGCCTCCAGCTCTGTCTGAAGCGGTTACCTCAGAGTGATGCTCTTTTTGTACAAACAAAGCAGACCTGTCTCACCCATAATGCACTTCCTGCTTTATATATATATATATATATATATATATATATATATATATATATATATATATATATATATATATATATATATATATATATATATAATATATATTTATAATATATATTATGTTCAATGGCAAATTGCGTTATCCCTGTGTTCTCCCATTTATTACATGTTGGTGTTCTTGTACAGGCGGTCCCCGGGTTACAAACATCTGACTTACAAACGACTCAAATGGAGGGAGACAAGGAAGGGGAATTCACTCCTGTTAGCCCCGGTTCACACAGGCGCGGCACGACTTGCAGGTCGCCTCACTGAGGCGACCTGCACACGACTCCCACGGCGACTTGCAAAACGACTTCTGTATAGAAGTCTATGCAAGTGGCCCCCAAAGTAGTACAGGAACCTTTTTCTAAGTCGGAGCGACTGGCGTCGCTCCTATTAGAATGGTTCCATTGTACAGAACGGGAGGCGACTTGTCAGGCGGCTAGGTCGTCTGACAAGTCGCCCCTGTGTGAACCGGCACTAAGAGTTATCATGGGAAAAAGGGGTCTCCACTGATGCTTTTTCACCAATCCTTGTTTCCACGACAACCCCAAATTTTCAGAATCCAATTATCAATCACAGGGACAAAAAGTGAGGCGAAATCTTCTGAACAGGGACATGGATAGCAAAACAAATGTTACAGGGGTGTTAACTCTTCCTTATGCTATGCAAAAAATTAAAAAATTACTTTTTTGGCTGGAGCTACACTTAAAAAATGTACCTGTTCTGACTTGCATACAAATTCAACTTAAGGTTGTAAAGGTATGTGTTTTTTCACCTTAATGCATTAAGGTGGAAAAAAACACTCCCAGCCCGCCTCCCCCCCCTTTACTTACCTGAGCCCAGAACTTGACCCACGGGGACATGCTGTCTCTCTGCCCGGGGTTCTCGGCTCTTGATTGGATTGATTGATAGTAGCGCAGCCATTGGCTCCCACTGCTGTCAATCAAATCCAATGACGCGGGGGGCGGGGCCGAGTGCTGCATGCAGCCTCTATGGACGCCGAACTGGACTTTGTGTTAGTCTATCACATAAAATCCCAATAAAATACATTTTACGTTTTTGGTTGTAACATGACAAAATGTGGAAAATTTCAAGGGGTATGAATACTTTTTCAAGGCACTGTACATGCTCGGTTCAATGGTACAATGTCAATATGAGGTCCACAGAATGATTATGGGGCATCAAAATAGTGCGGTGTCCAGTATTGTTTTAGTTATGGGACATAGAACATTTAGCAAAATGGGACCTAAAGCTGACCATACACTATACAATCTGTACAATTTGTGTACAGTCTTCTTAGTATGAAATCAGGCCGGCCCTTGCGCTACATAGTTGATGGTGTTATCATTAATTATTATTTATTATTATTTTTGTACAGGATTTATATAGTGCTGACAGTTTACGCAGCGCTTTACAACTTGAGGGTAGACAGTACAAATACAATACCCTTTTAATACAATAGGAATCAGAGGGCCCTGCTCCTTATAGCTTACAGTTGAAGAGGGAGGGTCAAGAGATACAAGAGGGGATAACTGTGGGAGATGTGCTGATGGAGAAAATAAATGTACAGTTGTTAGGTGGGACCAGATATTGATCATCTGAAAGTAGACAAAGTAGGAGATAGTCGGACAGATTGGGGTAGAGAGTTCCAGAGGATGGGAGAGGCTCGGATGGAGTCCTGGAGGCTCGGATGAAGTCCTGGAGGCTCGGATGGAGTCCTGGAGGCTGGCATGGCATGAAGTGATAAGGGAGCTAGAGAGCAGGAGGTCTTGGGAGGAGTGAAGAGGACAATTATGTTGGTGTTTCGAGACCAGGTTAGTGATGTAGCTGGGGGCTAGGTTGTGGATGGTTTTGTAATTTACTGTTAGTATCTTGAATTGAATTTGTTGGTTGAGTGGATGGTAGATGTAAAAGGAGATTGTACAATCAGATGGTATAGTGTGATCAGCTTTAGAGTGATCCACAAGGGGCCCTTTGTATGATTGTTATATCTTCACTACCTAAAAGAAATAGAGGAGAGAACATAACAGGAGAAGGATTTAGAAGGTTTACTAGGTAAAACTATAGAAAGTCCAATAAAGGTGGCCATAGATGGATTGAAACCCAGCAAGTTCAGCAGGGTCTGTCTGAATTTTGGTCCATCTATGCCTGTTCCCAATTTACTTCTGTTGAATAAGAATGTTGGAAATTTTTCATTGGATCGGTGGCTGCAGCCAGTTGGCTGCTGTGCTGATCAATGTATTCTGACAGCAGAGTCCCCTCTGTCAGAATACAGTAGCAAAGAAGGGGGGAGATTCCTGCAACCTCCTTGTTAGTGCAAATGGGGGAATCGCATTCCTTTAAAGCGGGGGTCCACCTATCTATCGTTTTTTTTTTTTTTTTGAGTTCATTCACAAACTTTTCTTCTCAGCATTACATACTCACATATTGTGTGTAATATGTCTGCCTGTCTCAGATTTAGTCGGAAAGAATAACTTATATTATTCACTGCAGGCGGTTTCCATCTTCATTGTGGGCATTTGAAGCCCACAAGCATTTATTTCCTGGATGTGGTGAATGCTGTGCTCCCAGCATTCACCGCTCATTCCCGCACATGCTCAGTGGCATCCTGGGAAGACTGAGACTAGCTCCCAGGAGTCTGGGAGAGGCTAGAAACACGCC
Organism: Lithobates clamitans; assembly: GCA_037952925.1. Classification (NCBI taxonomy): domain Eukaryota; kingdom Metazoa; phylum Chordata; class Amphibia; order Anura; family Ranidae; genus Lithobates; species Lithobates clamitans. The sequence continues at coordinate 69,603 of JBBGZY010000202.1, forward strand.
TACTCCCACGGGAGGAGAACCAGGAAGTGCAAAGAAGAATGGAAAAATAAAGGGTAATTACGGTGATTTAAATTTTTTTAAACGGCATGTCAGCATCTAGGCAAGGAAGAGAATACATACAGATATTGTTCAAAATTTGGGTGGAACCCCGCTTTAAATCAGTGGTTCTCATATTGGGTAGGTTATCTATGGGGACCAAATGCAGCTGAACTGGAAAACATGGAGGCGCTACTAATGCTGGCAAATCTGGAGTTGGCTTCAGACTCTTCAAAATCTGTCGCATTAATAACTAAAGGCAAAACTGGAGATGGATTGGAGCACTTGTCCGTTTTTATTGCGGATTGTGCTGCTGTTTATGGAGATTTGCCCTCTTTGTCCTGTTTACCATCATCATTGAAAGTGAATGAAAGAGAAAATCCTAAACTTTTGGTTGTCCCCAGAAAAGTAAGGGATGGGAAATCTTCCAATGGGGTCACTACTTCTGGTGACCTGGGGGTTCCCTAAGGGATTCTCTTAATTTGCAGGGATTTCCTCTCACTTCCTGTTTGACTGTAGGACAGGAAGTGAAGGGAAATCTCCACCGTGGGGCGCATATGGTGAAAAATAATCTGGCAGATTATAACCCTCCCTTATTCTATCCAAAATGGAAAAAATAAAGGTTTGGCCTATAGTTCAACTTTAATAAAAAAAATTTGCTCAATGATGATTTATCTTAATCTGGTTGAAATGAAAGATGCATACAGTATCATGCCTATAATTTTTATTTTTTTTTCATCTTCCAGGTGCTTATTGCCTGTCTGTATCAGACTACGATCCCAACCGCGGACTGAACGTCAAACATTATAAGATTCGCAAGCTGGACAGTGGCGGATTCTACATCACATCTCGGACTCAGTTCAGCAACCTCCAGCAGCTGGTGGCCTATTACAGCAGTAAGATCCATGAGGGATGGTGGCAATTCATGTAGGAACAAAAGGGACTGAATTTTCCAGGATAAAAGACCAGAAGGGTGGGGGAGGTCAGGGTGGGGGTCAGAACGTGTCAGCTATTTTCTGGCTTTGGAGGTGGAAGCTTATTGAGTCAAAGATCTCAGCCTTTGGCAGAGACAGCAGTAGAGAACAACTGTAATGCCCCGTACACACGGTCGGATTTTCCGATGGAAAATGTCTGATCGGAGCGTGTTGTCGGAAATTCCGACCGTGTGTGGGCTCCATCGGACATTTTCCATCGGATTTTCCGACACACAAAGTTTGAGAGCAGGCTATAAAATTTTCTGACAACAAAATCCGTTGTCGGAAATTCCGATCGTGTGTACACAAATCCGACGGACAAAGTGCCACGCATGCTCAGAATAAATAAAGAGATGAAAGCTATTGGCCACTGCCCCGTTTATAGTCCCGACGTACGTGTTTTACGTCACCGCGTTTAGAACGATCAGATTTTCCGACAACTTTGTGTGACCGTGTGTATGCAAGACAAGTTTGAGCCAACATCCGTCGGAAAAAATCCTAGGATTTTGTTGTCGGAATGTCCGAACAAAGTCCGACCGTGTGTACGGGGCATTAGGAAGATTAAGTCCATCAATGATAGAGCAATAAACATCTTTAATTAAATGTGTTTTATTTCTCTACTGCCCTATTATACTTATTAGAGGTTTACAGAATGCATAGTAATATTCACATTAGTCCCGCCCCGGAAGGAGCTTACCATCTAAATGCCTCTTATACAGCCATAGAAGGGCTAGTCTGAATGGAAGCTGCTCAAAGCCTCTTGTGCTAGTTGTGGGAAGAAACCCATGCAAAAGACAAAAATAATTAAAGTATTACCTGCAGCTTACCAGTCCCTAAATGTGGTGGCTGCATTCGTTTTCACTTTTCAGGCTCGGAAGCATTTATCAGAATCTGCCTGTCAACTTCCATCTGACATTAGTATCAAAATCTGGGGAAGGTGGAAAGGAATATCGTACGTCAATGGAAAGTCTTGGAGACTCCAGCTGGTTGGAGAACTATAATCACGTTATTACTGTATGACAGTGGTCTCCAAACTGTGGCCAGATGCAGCACTTTGCTTGCCTTCAGCTGATTCTTGGGGCACTATTCGCCCCGGTTCGCACAGGGGCGACTTGTCAGGTGACTTAGCCGCCTGACAAGTCGCGTCCCGTTCTGTACTACGGAACCGTTCCAATAGGAGTGACGCAAGTCGCTCCGACTTAGAAAAAGGTTCCTGTAGTATTTTTGGGGCGACTTCAGGCGACTTGCATTGACTTCTATACAGAAGTCGTTTTGCAAGTCGCCACTGAAGTCGCGTTCAGGTCGCCACGGTGAGTCAACCTGCAAGTCGTGCCGCCCCTGTGTGAACCGGCACTTCCTCCCATTGAGTCCAACTTTGGGGCACTATTTTTCTCGCCAACACCAACTTTGGGGCACTTTTTTTTTTTTTTTTTTTTTTTTAATAACCCCAACGATGGAGCACTATTCTTCCAACTGACGCCAAGGATGATGACTATCCCTTCCACTGACACCAATAATGGGAAATTATTTCCCACACTGATACCAATTATCGGGCACTATTCTTCCCACTGACACAATCAGACACTATTCCTTCCTCTGATATCAATGATAGGGCACTATTCCTCCCACTGATATCAATGATGGGGAACTATTCCTCTCACTGATCACAGATGCTCTCTAATTTTTTTTTTTTTTTAAATCCTCTTACCATCAAGCCTGAGGTGTTACTTACACCCGCTGATGCTGGAGCATTTTCTACTTGCTGGCCACAGCTTCCCCTAAAGTCTGAAGTACCATAAACTGGCGCTTTGTAGGTAAGTTTGGAGACCCCTGCTGAAGGGTATAAACCAAAGCCAACACATTTCAGGGGATTTGGGCTTTCTCTTCTTAAGGAGTTTGGTAGTGTTAGATTTGTTGGTCGTAGGCACTGCAGTCTGTGTACGATGTATATAATATTTGTGTTCCAAACTGGTTATGCGCCTGCAGTTGTAAGGTGCCAGTTGTGGTGTAGTGCCAATGCACTAGTTTAGTAATGAAATGTCCCCTTACTGTGCAGTGCTGCAGTTATTTATTTATTGGTTATTTATATAGTGCTGACAATTTTACGCAGCACTTTACATGTATAGAGTGTATTTACATTAGTCCCTGCCCTCAAGGTGCTTGCCATTTGAAATCCCTACCTTGCAGTCATACATACACCTACTACGGCCAATTTAGAAAGGGAACCAATTGGCCTACCAACCTATCTTTGAGAGTGTTGGAGGAAACCAATGTCCCCGGAGGAATTGCACACAAGTGCAGGGAGAACGTGCAGACTCCATGCATATACCTGTAGGATCTTAGTTGGGATTTGAGCCGTAGTGCCTCTTCCACTCATTAAAGTGCCTAGGTTTAACTATTCTTAAAAATGTTCCCTCCCTTTCCTCATATCTATCTAACCTGTTTTTTTTTTTAAAAAAATCTGTGTAGTCTACCTATTTTTAATCTGCTCTACTCTGGTCATGTGATCTTGCAGCTCCTGCTCAGGGAGCAGTCAGCATCTGGCAATTACAGAAGATGTGACGTCTGCTCCCATGGCCCAGGCGTTGTCGGCGCTCCCTCCTCTCCCCTGCAGCAGTACCGACATCCATGTTGTGTTTTTTTTGTTTTTTGTTTTTTGTTTTTTTTTAATACAGTTTAGGCAGGACAGGTTAGAGGAGGAACAAGGGAACATTTTTAAGAATAGATTGTGTTTGGCCTATTTTTTCACTTTGGGCCTACACATTCTGTATAGATATTAACATTAATAGTTGTTTAATGATCTTTAGAAGCATGAAGGATTAAACTACAGTGCATGTGAAACGGTCTCTGATGGTCGAGAATCTTTTAACAGATTTTTTTTTGTGCATTGTCTCTCTACATTTAGGTCAGCCCATGGCCAATTAGCTCGTGCACATTTTAAGAGCTAGCTTCAAGCTTTGCTCAGTTTTTAACTGTGTTTAATTAACAATGAATGGCACCGCAAGCATGACCCCTTTTTTTTTTTTTTTTTTTTTTTTGTGTGTGTTTCGTGCAAGTTTGTGCATGTTTACGCACTAATATGGTGTGAATGCAGCTAGAGGCAGTCATTTTATTAGCAAATGTATTTCTGTGTGTGTTGAATCTCTGAGTAACTGACAAATTACCCATAAACTTTGCCCCAAAAATGCTCTATTCAGTTGCTGTGCTAGTAAAAACACAAGCCCAGTGTGGCAGGACTGGACAGCAGACGGAGTGATAGGATGGCCATGTGTTGTCTTTTCTACGGTGCTGCTGTTGGAGAGGCTAAAAGGATTTGGAAGACCATTTCACGGTCTCATGTTTCCTTTGAAGTGCTCAGGAAGCAGCTGTTTTTCACGCTGGCCTTGCATACCCAAGTGTCCCAGCACCGGAATGAGGACAAAGGACGTACTTCAGAAGGCAAAGGGTGTTAAAGTTGGGACATGTTTTAGGGGCTTCTGGAGCTGACTTTCTCACTCTGTATGTGTCATTTATTACATGCCATACAGTTTGTGTTAGAGCCACGCTCCCTAAAGTGCTAGATCAGTATTGTAAGTGGGTGCTTGTATTTTTTGTGATGAATGGTGCCATATGAGATCTAAATCAAGAATAAGGATGTCGCCAGCTCTCCTGTCATATTGGTGACATTAGTAACATTACATAGGTCAGTCCTTGCAGGGGTCCCTTCCTCAAGGCGGCACAATGTCCTAATCACATTGTCACCACATCGTTGTGAGGAAGCACCCTGCAAGGCTCCAAACTGTTGGCTTTTCTCACCATTGTGATGCTGTGTTCGCAATAAAACGAGTGAAACAAATCACGGAAGTGCTGGTGAACACTTGATCATTGCATAGCAGATTCCACTAAAAATGGTGATTGGCTATTAGCTGGTGATTAGTATATATATAGTAGTTAGTTCATATAAAAACTGATATATAAAAACATCAGACAAAAAAACGAACACTTTTCCGAGACAGGCGCTGTTAGGCTGCAAGGTAGAGACAGCGTTGAAATCTCAGAGACTCCTCATAACATTTATATCAGCCAAGATTCGTCCTCTCTATTTGTCTTGTTTACTGTCACCATCATTGAAAATGAAAGTAAAGGCAAATCCCAAAATTTGGGTTGACACCAGCACAGTAATCGAGGAGAGATCTTCCAATGGGGACACTAGTCTTTATTACCCTGATGTCACCCTGAGATTCCCTTTCTTTGGAGGGATTTCCTCTTGCTACCTTGTTTGGCTGTGGGACAAGGGAAGGGAAATCTCCCCCATGGGACACAGATGGCCAAGAAAAACTGACAGAGTAAGAGAGGGTTACAACCCCTATCTAAAATGGGGGGGGGGGGGGGGATGTTGCCATAAGTTCTACCTTAAGGCAAAATGTTGTATTTTTTTCATGGTACTAAGGCAAAATTAAAGTGTATGTCCGGCTAAAAACGTTTCTGGTTTTGGATAGAGTGGAAAAGGCTCAAACCTCTGCAGGGTTTATGTTATATTGCTATATGGGACTCTGCTATAGAGCAGGGAACTCCAAACTTTACAAACAAAGGGCCAGTTTACTGTCCTTTAGCCTGGGGGGGGGGCTGGATTGTGGCCAGTGGGGGGTAAAAAATGTCCCTGGCCAAACATCAGTGAGAATAAACATAGCTTCGAAGTTGGTGGTCAGTAGGGGGAGGAATGGTGGCCAAGCATTGGTATCATTGGCAGGAGTTATGCCCCGCTGTTGGCGTCAGTGGGAGGAATGGTGCCTCATATCATTGGGAGGAATAGTGCCCCATTGTTGTTGTCCTTGGGAGGAATAGTGCCCCAAGGGCCGCTATAGGCTAGCAAAGGGCTGCATCCAGCCCTCGGGCCACAGTTTGGAGACCACTGCTATAAAGGTTTACACTCGCTTCCAGTTCTTCCTTCACCAGATGGGAAGAAAGGAAAAATCGGCAACAAGGACAAAGATGAAAATACAAGTCTAATAGGAGTTCTAGCCTTCTCCTACTTTTCCTGAAGAAAAGCATTTTCATTTCTGTGTATGTTGCTGTTGAACATTTCTCCTCACGTCCGGTCTGGTAAAATGTCAGCAAGACCATAAATAAGGGTAAAATTCTCTGATGGAGACTCAGAAAGCAGTAAAGATCTGACCGAGGTTCTAACTCTTGCCTGCTGTATACAAAACAAAGAGAAAAAAAGTTTTGGCTTCACATACTCTTTAACCCTTCTATAATTTCTGATCAAGATGGCAGATCATCACTCTTTGAGAATAAGTCCACTTTGAGAGGTATTTGTGCATGAGGCCAGAAACGACTGATTGGAAGAGATTTTACCTACATATATTAAATGGCTTTTTAATTTAGCAGAACAAAACCACTTTGATACCCCTCCTTAACATGTTTTTTCTGTTTTCTCCCCAGAGCATGCAGATGGTTTGTGTCACCGGCTGACCACTGTGTGTCCCACGTCCAAGCCACAGACTCAAGGTTTGGCAAAGGATGCCTGGGAAATTCCTAGAGACTCTTTACGCCTCGAGCTCAAGCTGGGACAAGGCTGCTTTGGGGAGGTGTGGATGGGTAAGTATTCTCTATGTATACCACATCTTCCATTGCTTCACTGAAGTGGCTGTCGGTGTATACAACCGTGCATGCCACAGCGCCATACATGTAGAATATCTTGGGTAATGTTAAAGGGATAAGAAACGTCTCTGGATCTGGGCTATTTATCAGTGTCTGTGAACAAGGGTGGAAAGACAAAACAGCCTGTAATAAACCATGAATTATAAATGTCAAGAAGACCTGGTCATACATTCATATTGCAGAAGTATGGATCGACCTACCAAGAAGAGGAAGGTTATAGGGCTTTTTGTTGTAATCTTTTCTCTCAATTATTTCTAGGTACATGGAATGGCACTACTCGAGTGGCCATTAAAACCCTAAAACCAGGCACTATGTCTCCAGAGGCCTTTCTGCAGGAGGCACAGGTCATGAAGAAACTCCGTCATGAGAAACTTGTCCAGTTGTATGCAGTGGTGTCCGAAGAACCCATCTATATTGTGACAGAGTACATGAACAGAGGTAAGCCTAAAAAGCACATACATATGGTTTATAACGAATTGTAGAGCCCTCAGCCACACTAGTGGATTTATATATTTTTTTTCATGTCTTTACAGATCACTTTCACCTCCATTTCTGTCTGTAGTTCCACATAGACTAATGTTTATACAGTTAAAGCAATGCTCCAGTTAAAACTGAAAATTAAAAACCCAAGTCTAGCCAAAACCTTCTTTCTTAGTCTTCGAAGAATCGGATTTTCCTTTATATCTCATGATTGTGAAAAGTCAGTCCAGTGTGTATAGCTCACTAGCTCTGGCAAGGCTGCTCGCATGAACCAGGGTGCTGCTAACTGAGAGACCCAAAATAAAGATGTAATGGGTGCCAAACCAATGGTCATGGAATCCAAATAAGCTTTCATTTGTTCATATTGGGAAAAATGTAAACAGCCAATGTATTTTTAAGGCTCCAGTAACCCCCCCCCCCCCCTTTCATCAGGGCATGATTTTTGCATGAAGTTAAAATGAGAGCAGCTGCTCCAATAGATACCACAACTGAAACATAGCAGCTGTGTTGTATCCTGCATTTATGTCTTCAAGTTGGGTCCTCTTGTTTTCAAGTTCATGCAAAACCCAATGAATAAAGGATGCCAGGTCTGCCACATTGCGTTCACTTTTATTCCAATATGACTAAAGCTTGTTTGTTTGAACTCTTTAACCATCAGTATGTTGCTTTTGTTACATCCTTTTAATTTAGTTTATTTTTTTGATTATTTTTTGCAGTTGGTCACCCCATTGGGTAAATTTCCCTTTACCTAATGGAAAATCTTTGCAGTGGGTACCCAAACCCACCAGAATATTTTTTTTTTATTTCGGTAAAATGGAGAAGGGCTAGCAAGAAATAGCAAGAAATTTACATGTACGTTGTGTGTGTGTGTGTGTGTATATATAACATCTTTACACTATCATTGTGGTAGTTTCCTTTGGATGATCAAAAATAAATTATGGAGCTATCTATTAACACCAAATAAAAACCCAATTTGGCCTTAAAAAAAAAATTTGGCTGGGTTTACACATATGCAACTGCGGTTTGCAGTCTGGTGCGTTTCTGTTCACCAGTTTGGGTGCTAATTTTTACCTGAATTCGCACCTGAATCAACCAAAAAATGAAACCTCGCCGTGGCAGCCCCACACATGTGTAAACCGGCTCCATTGAAAGCCGGTCACATTCACATGTTATGCGAATTGGATACGGTTAAAAACTTATCCAATTCACATATGTGTGAATCCAGCCTTAATGTACCTTTGTTTCAGAAAAGAAAAACCTTTCCATATTCTAGGGCAGGCATTAACCTCAGCCTCCAGTTTCTCCTCCATTATTTCCTGCTATTCCTCCCGGTATTTGGGACCGGACAACTGTTAAAAGGAAGTAGTTCACCAGTTGACCTCATTCACACACCCTGCACCTGCCCTTCCCCTCCAGGAGATTGCTCCTGCCCACCTCTGTAGTTACACGCAGACATTGTCAGTGAGCACCATTCTCCCTGAATACATAGCCAGTGTCTTCCTCTACCAATCAATCGATTTTGTACCTTACCATCTTCTTGCATAGATCTTTCCTTTGGCAGAGTGTGCTGGAGCTGAGTGATCACATAACAGCCTATGTGGAGCAGAGCTGTAGCATTGAAAATGGGAAAAGTATATCCCTGGATGTCTGTAATGCTTACCATACGCTATACAATCTGATTGTACAATCTCCTTTTAAAATCTGCAATCAATCAATCAATCAATCAGTGTAATTCAGGGTACTGCCTGATTGGATATAGAGTGATTGGATAGAAGGTATGTCGTCCTATTATATCGTTTTGGTAAATCTAAAGGAGTTTGTACAGAGATATCAGGAAGTGTACTATTTTTTTTCAGGAAGAATTCAAGATGAAGGTAGATTTCTCCGAGTACTGCTTAGGCACAATTAACACTTCTAGATGTTCCCTGCACCATAGGGAATCTTCACTTTTGAGCTTTCTGTTTATCAGGCTTGCATAAATTAGTTTTGCTTGTTACCAGAATTTTTTTTTAACCTACCAACAAGTGTCTATGAGTGAAACCAAAGGCATCGGTGGGACCCACACATTTGTATGATTTGCTTTTCATCATCAATGTCTCAGTGTGTCTTCTGTTTCCCCACACAGGCAGTCTTTTGGATTATCTAAAAAGTGATATGGGCAGCTACCTCCGACTTCCACAGCTTGTAGATATGGCTGCACAGGTATGCCTGATTACCTTTTTATTTAAGTGGACTTTGGCAAAATCTGAATTTCAGTAGTTGTCACAAGAAATGTCAGATGAACATATGGTCCCCAGTCCTCTGTATGTAGTGCAATGTGAAGCCTAAGTGCTGTGATTTTCAGTAAGGTCTTTGAAATACAGCAAGCCTGGCCTGTGCCAGTAAATGGGCTGTGTACATCTTCATTTATCCTTGTGAATATTTGTTTGATCATGACAAAGTCGCTAGCTTAGTGAGAACCTCTTTAAATAAGAGACCAAGAGACATGTAGCATTTAAAGACTCCTCCAGGAGGGCTGAATCGCAGAAATTTTTTTATTGCAATCATGTAAGAGATAAAACATGGAAACTTAATCAGCCCAATTAAAATGCTATGTGATCACAAAATTGTAAATGGAAAAATAAAATGGGTTGCGAGCAAAACACTGACAGAGTGATCTCACCACACCCTCAATTAGTGAATACCGTATATACTCGAGTATAAGTCGTTCCGAGTATAAGTCGAGGCCCTAATTTACCACAAAAAAATGGGAAAAACTTATTGACCCGAGTATAAGACGAGGGTGAGAAATGCACAGCTACTGTAAGTGGAAAAGAGGGTCAACAATGCCCATTTGCAGCCTCACTGTGCCCATTTGCAGCCTCACTGTGCCCATTTGCAGCCATAGGTCCCCTGAACTTCAAACTCGGTAGTTAAGGGTTCCTAGATGCCCCCTAGCTGCAGCCAAAATTTGGGGTCTCTGAACCCAAAGGGTCCCGAAATGACATTGCAGCAGATGGACACAGTTGACCGAATTTGGGGCCCTGTATCTTAGGGCCACTTAGTGCTAAGAACCCCAAATTTGGTGTGCAAACCCAGTGGAACTAGCACCATAAAATTTCTAAAGCTGGGGTTTCTAGCACCAAGTGGCCCCGAGATACAGGGCCCCAAATATCAGTTCAGAAAATGTCAAGCACTTTTCTACAGCAGAGAATGACATTTTCCGAACTGGTTTGGGGGCCCTGTATCTCAGGGCCACTTAGTGCTAGGAACTTCAGCTTTGGATATGTTATGGTACCAGGTCCACTGGGTTTGCACACCAAATTTGGGGTTCCTAGCACTAAGTGGCCCTGAGATATGGGGCCTCAAACTTGGTTCAGAAAATGTCAAGCACTTTTCTGCAGCAGAGAATGACATTTTCCGAACCGATTTTGTGGCCCCGTATCTCGGGGCCACTTAGTGCTAGGAACTTCAGCTTTGGAAATGTTATGGTACCAGGTCCACTGGGTTTGCACACCAAATTTGGGGTTCCTAGCACTAAGTGGCCCTGAGATATGGGGCCTCAAACTTGGTTCAGAAAATGTCAAGCACTTTTCTGCAGCAGAGAATGACATTTTCCGAACCGATTTTGTGGCCCCGTATCTCGGGGCCACTTAGTGCTAGGAACTTCAGCTTTGGATATGTTGTGGTACCAGGTCCACTGGGTTTGCACACCAAATTTGGAGTTCCTAGCACCAAGTGGCCCTGAGATACGGGGCCCCAAAGTCAGTTCGGAAAATGAAATTTTTTGCTGCAGAAAAGTGCTTGACTCGAGTATAAGTCGAGGGGGGCACTTTCAGCACTAAATAATGTGCTGAAAAATTCGACTTATACTCGAGTATATACGGTATATACCAATATTAGTATAGATCAATAGGGGTCAAAAAGCACTACTTCCCCTTTTGGGGTTAAATGCCAGAATAGGAAGGGATCTTCATACCCTTCCCAACTGTAGATACAGCTATTAATTATAGAGGACATGTAGAAGCTAAAAGAAAACGAATAGTACTTCTCTGCATGTAATGTTTAAAGTGGTTGTAAAGTCAGAAGGTTTGTTTATCTTAATGCATTCTATGCATTAGCAGCCCCCCAATACTTATCTGAGTCCATCTCTATACAGCGATATCTGCAAGTGCCTCGGCTGTCCCGGGACTCTCCCTCCTGATTATCTGAGACACAGCAGCGGCGCCATTGGCTCCCGCTGCTGTCAATCAAAGTCATTCAGCCAATGAGGAGAGAAAGGAGGGGGGCAGGGCAGGTCGCGGCTCCGTGTCTGAATAAACACAGGGAGCTGTGACTCGGCTTGGGTGCCCCCATAGCACTCGCCAGGAGCTAGGGAGCAGAGAGGATGAATATCCGGGCTGCTCTGTGCAAAACCACTGCACAGAGCAGGTAAATATAACCTGTTTTATTTATATATATAAAAAAACAAAACACACAAACAAGACTTTACAACCACTTAATAATAATCAATGGCTTAAAAGCACTTACAAAATAAAACAGCACTTATGTGCAATGAACAGCATGTATTCCATATAAGGCTAAGTACACAGCTTGATGCTTTTCTGCAGCTTCTCAATTGAAGTCTATTCAACCAAAAAAAGCTAAAACAAAAGCAGTTTTGCATTGAAAAAAGTCCTTGACCCTTTCCAAATGCGCAGCGGCTGAAAAAAGCATAGACGGGAACGTGGCCCATAGGAGCTGTAGTGCGTTTCTGCAAAAAGCCCCAATAAACGCATGGGTGTGAACCAGGCCTAAGATGTTTAGTAGCAGCAGCATGCTTTTTTTTTTTTTTTTTAAATCGCCTGTCATAATGGGGTTAAAAAAAACTAAAATTAGCCCTTTACAAAAAGAGCAGATAATCACTACTATAAATGGGTTGATTTCTAGTGTGTGTGTGTGTGTGTATATATATATGTATATATATGTGTGTGTGTGTATGTATGTATGTGTGTGTATATATATATATATATGTATGTGTGTATATATGTGTGTGTGTGTATGTGTGTATATGTGTGTGTGTGTATGTGTGTATATGTGTGTGTGTGTGTGTGTGTATATATATATATATATATATATATATATATATATATATATATATATATATATATATATATATATATATATATATATATATATATATATATATATATATGTATGTGTGTATATATGTGTGTGTGTGTGTGTGTGTATGTGTATGTGTATATATATATATATATATATATATATATATATATATATATATATATATATATATATATATATATATATTATAAAATATAAAAAATATAAAAATATAAAATTATATATATATTATATAATATATATTATATAATATATATATAATATAATTTTATTAGATACACCCAGAAGTAGGATATATGGGCATTTTAACTAGGAGTCAGACATGAATCTATATAAAGGGTGGAAGGGATATATACAAGATTTCTATTAAAGTAGTATTAAAAGCTGAGTTTGGATATAATCATTTTAAATATAATGCACAATACTGGTAAAAGTTCACTGTAATTGTAATGCCTTCTATTACCTCCAGTCTATCAGCCTCCACCTTATCTTAGTTCAGATGCTGATCTTCCCTGCAGAGAGTCTTTAAAGTGATTTTTATATATTTTTTTTAAACAACAAACATGTTATACTTACCTGCTCTGTGTAATGGTTTTGCAAAGAGCAACCCTGATTCTCCTCTTCTGGGGTCCCCCACCTACGCTTCTGGCTCCTTCTGCCTTCAGAGTGCCCCAATAGCAAGCTGCAAAGTATGGTATAGAGTGCCCCTATAGCAAAGTAAAAAAAAACTTCTGCCCTTAGAACCACTAACTTCCTGCCCAGGACTACATGTCCCATGAGACATCGCTCTTCACACATTCGAAAGTTCACAGGCACTTAATGTGTAGACGGTGTACTGAGCTGTATGTGTGCTGCACTGTATTTCCTGATACGTAAACAAATAATGCATTCTGCATGCAGGCCAACTAATCGGCTGGCTGGTTAATAGATTATGAAAATAGTTGACAACTATTTTCAGAATTGATTAGTTGTCGATCAATCAATGAGTTGTTTCGGCCCTATCCGTCACTGCCTATTACTGTCACAAGGGATGTTTACATTTCTTGTGACAGCAACAAAAGTGATAACATTTTTTTTTTTTTCATAAGGACCATGTAAAAATAAACTTTAAGTCTACAGACTATCAGCACCTGATATCAGCTATCGGCCTAAAAGGCAGCTGAAAAATCGGAATCGGCCCTGAAAAAAGGTCTTGGTCGACCTCCTAATCCCCAAACTGGCAGAGGGAACTGCAGCACTGTGAGCCTGTCAATGTTGTGCTGACCCCAATAGAGAACCAGAGTGATGAGCTCATTGGTGTGTGACTGCTTGTTCACTATCCAGTCACAGGCTGTGGATAGAGGTGACCCATGTTTATTTTTTTTAACCGCCACAGAGAACGTCTGGTCACCAACCCGGTCTGTGTGGGTCTGTGTTAATTTGAATGGACAAAAATCCAAATCCTTTGGCAGATAAAAATTCTGCTGTGTATTCAGGGGTTTGCCAGATGTTCAACGTTAAAGCTCAACTCCAAGCAAAGAAAGTTTTCCCTTGCAGTGGGGCTGTGTGCTGTTTTTGTCCAGTGGTTTGGAGAAGGGAGATACCTTTTTTTTCCCTCCCAGGTCCCTGCAGCTCCTGCAACTGCCCCCCTTCCTTCCCCACGATCTAGCGGTTTTATGCAGTGGGCTGTTCCTGACACCATCAAGCCTATAGATCTGCCCTTGGACGTGGGGACATTAGGAACAATCCACCACTGTATAGTGGGGGAGCACCATTTGTCACTGGAGCAGGTTAGTATAAGTTTTCTGTGCGCCCCTGGGAAAAAAGGAGCAAGTGACCCAGGCATTGCAGGCACATTACCTCTGCATGGGAATTTTATTTATTATTCTTTGCCTGGAGTTTGGTTTTAAGTGTATTTTAAAGAATTAATGTAGAGTGAACTAGACAGCCAGTTTGCCCTCTCAATGTGACGTTTTCAGTTAGTCTGCGCTTTTCAAAAATAGTTTCAATGTACAGGTCATCACTTGGCTTTTCTTTATGGCAGATTTCCTCTGGAATGGCATATGTAGAGCGGATGAACTACGTACATCGTGACCTCAGAGCTGCCAATATCCTCGTAGGCGAGAACCTGGTATGTAAGGTCGCCGACTTTGGACTGGCTCGTCTGATAGAAGATAATGAATACACAGCGAGACAAGGTATGTCCACGATCTCTGAATCACCATCCACAGCGGTCTGCTCATAATTATACACATATGCCACTTAATTATATACCGGGGCTGTTCCATATCATTATGCTGTACCAGCTGTTTTTTTGTTTATCCAGCATTCTAAACTAGATTTACAAAAACACCATGTATACTCTTTTCTTAAAGTGAAACTCTAGGCTGCTTTTAGTGAGCAGATATTTTGCCTTATTTTTGGAGTCTGTGCATTTAGGAGACCCTGTCACCTTGTCCAGTCAGGGTGACATGATAGGACTTGTATAAGGCTCACACCCTGCTGCTGCACAATACCCAGTGCTTCCAGATGTGGGGCGCATGTAACCCCCTCTCATGATGCCGTGCAATGCCCAGGCAAAGCAGCAAATCTCTAGGCCTGAGGCATGTCATGTGACCTAGGAGTGATATCACTACTACCTCTAAGCCAGGGGTAGGCAACCTCGGCCCTCCAGCTGTGGTGAAACTACAAATCCCATCATTCCTCTTCCTCTAGGAGTCATGCCTGTGATTGCAATGTCTCATGGGACTTGTAGTTTCAAAACAGCTGGAGGGCCGAAGTTGCTTATCTCTGCTAAGCTTTGACCCCAGGTCCCCAGCCGATACCAGACAGCAATAGAAAATGTGTAGGGGGTTGACATGGTTTTTAAAGTACAGGCTCCAGGGGGTCATCCTGCTTACTTGCTTTGGGTCATTGAAAAAGCATGCAACCAGTGAAGTCTGGAATATTTGAAGTCCTTTCCAGCAGACTTATTCCAGGTCAGTGAGTCACTAGCTTGTTCAGTTTTAACCAGGATGATAGCCCTGGAACTGGTATCAATATAAACTGGTCAGTGGCAGATTCCCCATATTTCTGTCCTCACAAATTGTTTTATCAGATATTCGCACTTTTATAGAAAGTGCACTTATACCGGTAGGTGCCCTAATTGTTCCCCCTTCTACCCAGAGATGCATCTTTACTTCAATCTGACAGGCACGGGAAATTGTTCACATCTTGCACCATGTCCTCTGTGTCCTGTGCAGTGAAGTCCTATAGTAGTCTTTCGGGCCGGTCTACCTCCTTCTCCGGCCGCATGAAGAAATGTGAATTTCACTTCCCTGTTTTTATATGCTTGCTGTACATTAGTGCACTGATTGGTTTACATGTACAGATTTGTATTTCTTCCTATAGTGGTTGTCTGTATTTCATTAGTCAATAAAGCTGGCCATAGACACTCAAGAGAGGGATTCCCCCATCAACACTGACTGGGTTGATGGGGGAATCTCTCTCGCAGAGACATTGTGTTCATTGTGAACACAGTGACTACAGTAGCCACCAGCAATAATCGCATGTAAAATCCAACAGTTGTACACAAGTTGCTGAACCAGCCGAGATTCCAACTGTCTATGGCCAGCTTAAACTCTTGACTGCCTTCTGAGGAAAAGTAAGGCACAACTATTGTCCGAGAAATGGAGCCTACAAATAAAGTCAACTGATATGGCTGCTGTCAGACTTGCTCACAGATTTGCTTTAATGGGGGGATTACTCTTATACTCATCTTTTATTCACCTCCCTCCCCGCTCCTTTTGTCTGCCAGAACCAAAGAACCGCCCCCCCCCCCCCCCCCCCCCCATTGACACCCAGTTGTGGATGTTGATATGACTATCTTCTTCCTCTTGTGTAAAAGCAATGGAGCATGGTGATTGGCACAGCTCTAACATGAGGTCAGCGAGGGAGAGTCCTCAACCCCGTGTAAGCTTTGACTAGACTGACTTGCACCTTCCCCTTGGCCTTCATTTATCCTGGCAGCTGAACGGTGCAGAGAAAAGGGGACTATGTTTTTTTTTTTTTTTTGGGAGAGAGAGGCAACCTATTGCTTTGCCCTGCACAGGTCATTTTACCCTATTAGATTGTAAGCTCTTCTGAGCAGGGCCCTCTTAATCCTCTTGTATTGTATTTTATTGTATTATAACTGTATTGTCTCCCATTTTATATTATAAAGCGCTGTGTAAACTGTTGGCGCAATATAAATTCTATATAATAATAATTTGCCTGTAAGTCACTGTGTTGAGAATACATCCTTTTTGATAGCTGTATACATGACAGGTAATTAGCAATGACTACAACATCCTTATTGTAAATATATGTACACATTTCTCTATTAGGTGCCAAGTTTCCTATTAAGTGGACTGCTCCAGAAGCTGCCCTGTATGGACGATTCACTATTAAATCAGATGTCTGGTCATTTGGAATTCTTCTAACGGAACTGACCACTAAAGGAAGAGTGCCATATCCCGGTCAGTATAACCTGAGATTGGATATAGAAAATATGTAGAAACCAAGAGGAGTGATGGCAGAAAAAGACCTTGTGATCCATCATGCCCTATTTTATTAGCATATATTATATTATATTATATTATATTATATTATATTATATTATATTATATTTATACTGTATACATTTTAAGTATAGTTGAACCTTCACTGAATATTATGTGTTTGTACTCTCCCCTGTATTCTATAAAAAGAAATATAATCTACTGTAATGAGATACCTTTGTGACTGGCTCAATCCTGAATTGCACAGGAACGCAGTCTGTGTCCCTGGTCGATTCAGTGCGATGCATTTTTTTCAGCCTATTTGTTTAAATGGACTGAAGTTGCACTGGATCACACCAAAAGTGGAGCATGCACTACTTTTCAAAAATGCACTGCACCAAGTTGTAAGGTACTTTGGTACCAGTGCATTTGTGGGTCTGCGGTTTTTGGGTGCCTTTAGGAATACAATGAAACCCACAGCAGATCGCACACCCAGTGTGTTATGAATGCAGTAAGGAAAGCGCACAGGGCGCATCTGTTTCCCACACCACTTTCTGGTGTAAATGAGCCCCTACTGAGTATAAGTCCTGTTTACTGCAGCATGGCTCTGTGATTGCATCTTTCTTTGCTGTGAAAAAGCTGGCCACCCATGGAAGGTTATTTTTGGAGACCAGCTCTGTATAGAGCAGAATGAGCAGTTTGTTCACAGTACAGGAGGGTGTACTTAGCATTGCTGGAACTAGGTAACCCATCATGATACTTTTTCAGAGACTACTGTCACAAGTACAGAGGTAATGTTTTTAATGAAAATGCTGTTATGTTTGAGACACTGCCACTTTGCCTATTCAAGGATCAGCTCCCATGCTGCAGCTTACTCAGACAACAGTGAGGGAGCAGGAATGGGTGAATTTGTGTCCACCCGAAGCTCCCCCACTGTGAATGAATAGATATCAGAAATGAACAAATGTAACTTTTGAAAACCATATATATTACCCACGTAACGCCTCACGCAAAGTTGAAGCAATTTCGTCTAACCAGATAGAGGTGATGTGCCCTTACCTTGCTCCATAATTGTTACGGTTACGCTGTAGTTACCTGTGGAATAGCTAATAGGCCTTTTCTTACTGTCCAGGTGCGTTTCCACTATACTTACCTACTGTAAATGCTGTGTTTATTTTGTGCTGCTTACACATAGGCTCCATTCTGCATATACCTTCTGATACTGTTATGTGCTATGTCACCCTGTGTGGCGCTTCATTCTTCTCCCTTTTTTTTTTCTCTTCTTCTTTTTTTTTTTTTTTTTTCTTGCTAATTTTTTTGGAAAAGTAGTTAAAAAAAAAACCTTTCTATATAAAATCTGATAAGAGATATACAGAGAGAGAGATAGATATATGAGAGAGAGAAAAGAAAACAAAATATAGAATATATAAAAAAAAAAGATGGGTATATATAACTTGCTGGGTAGGTGGACCATCAGCAAACAATGGTCAATGTGGCCTGAAAGGCCAAAGTGACAGTGTTTTAACCTATTTTTTACGATATTTAATATGTTGATTTTTAGCCACTCAAGGATGCCTCTGCCCATCTGCTTTTTCTTACATCTAATTTGCTCTGCCCCACAGGGATGGTGAATCGAGAGGTACTGGACCAAGTGGAGCGTGGGTATCGAATGCCCTGTCCTCCTGACTGCCCTGAATCCCTCCATGACCTGATGTTGCAGTGTTGGCGAAAAGACCCAGAAGAGCGGCCAACGTTT
Source organism: Lithobates clamitans (assembly GCA_037952925.1). NCBI lineage: Eukaryota > Metazoa > Chordata > Amphibia > Anura > Ranidae > Lithobates > Lithobates clamitans. The sequence continues at coordinate 88,091 of JBBGZY010000202.1, forward strand.
GAATACCTACAGGCATTCTTAGAAGACTATTTCACTGCCACCGAGCCCCAATACCAACCTGGGGACAACCTCTAGGGAAGACAATCGGAGCTTATACAGTGATCTCTAGCTAACTGTTTTACAGCCCCTGAGATGTCAGACACAGATGCAATACTTTCCAGATCCTCTGCGGGCTTTCAGCTCTTTTTGAGCTATAGGTTGAAGTGGGAATGTTGGTCCAACCTGGTGACCATACAAAAAAAAAATGCTTTCTCCTTCAGTGTTTTGCCTCCATAAATCCACAGTAGACGTTGCCTGACATCCATTGCATTCTGGTCCCAGATCGACATCTGCTGCTCCTGAAAAATGTTGCCTGCTGAATCCTTTTATAAAGTACTCCTATTCCTTTTTTTCTCCCATTATCTACAAATCAGAAACTGGCTGTCAGTATGTTATCTTTGAAGACCAATCTCAATTCACCTGTTTGTCTGAGAAATACTACTTTGTACATTTGCTCAGGAGGAAATACCACTCCTTCGTCTGTCTTTTATTGGACTTCTAGCGGTTGAAAACGTCAAAGACTTTTTGGATGATTGCAAATTCTGTGTTTTGTATGTTCAGCTGTGGGTGGTTTTTGGGGTCTTCCAGAACTCTACAGACCTCTTCTTGAGGGCCAAAGTCCCACTTGTCTTCCACCCCCACCTGCCTTCCTCATGATGTAGAGGACCTGTCTTTTTATATAAAGAAGAGATTAGACTTTACCTAGATACTTTGTACCATCACAAACTCTTTATGTATGGCCTGACACTGACTGTTCCCCTATAGCATCCTGATTTACGGTATGACAGTTGTAATATCGCATCCTGTGCAGGAGTTGTCAAGAACTTCCTTGAAGGATAACTCTACTTGATACCCCTCCCTAGCACAACCCCATAGCCTTCTACTTTCTTGTCCACGCTTCAGCCAAATCTACGCTTTGCGGCCCACAGGGAGCTGCACATCTGCCTTTGTAGACTCTTATTGCTGGTCCTGATTCTCTGCAGATACTTTTAATTTCTAAGGAGAGGATGTCTGTCATTGGGATGCATTGATGGCCTTTCCATAGCAATGAATGGGATTTTTCAGCACATGCACAGAGTAGTATGGGACCAGCTGAGAGAGCCTAGAGGGGTGGCTATATAGCTTCCCATATGGATGCACAGTGAGTATCTGCCATGAACGTGGACAGAAAGCTGTAAGACTTTGCAGTTGTGTTGAGGGGGGAGTTGAAGGATTACTGTACATAACCACAGTTATCCTTTTACATCTTATTTGCTTACTTTAGTCTCAAAGATATTCCTTTTCTGTTGAGTGGATTTTGCAGCAGAAGGCACAGAAAACAAAATTAATATTTACATAAAGGTCAAGTAGGTTACTGGAGAGCAATAAAACTCTGAACTACGTGTTACATCCAAACCTGATATATTGGTTATTGGTGGGATGAATTATATTGTACTCGCTCTTCCTGGTATCTTTTGTGCGATTTTATAAAACATCCATCAAAGAGATTCTCCTTCCTTTGTAGTTGTGGCAGACTGCACTGCTGGAGTAAGAAGCCAATGGGTGATTCCGATGACAAAATTGACTCTATTTTCAAATAAACCTCAATTTTTAATAGTTCATCATGCATTAAAGACCAACTCCAGCCAACACTTTTTTTTTTTTTTTATGTTTTGGATAGATTGGGAAGAGTACAAACTTCTGTCAAATGTGTATTGCTGTCCATGACCTGGTTGGTGGACCCTTTGCTTCACTTGGGACAGGATGGCACAGACCGCAGTAACTGATGGAGGTTCTTGTTCATTTTGCAAAAAAGTCTGTGTCCTTTCTGCAAAGATTTCCCATAACTTCCTGTCCCAATAGGAAGTGAAGGAATATCTCCCCACTGGGAACTCTGAATGCAAGTAAAACCTGATGGAGGTTACAACCCTGCCTTACTCTGTCCTGAACTAAAAAAAAAAAAAAAAAAAAAAAAAGCTTTGGTTGAATTGGGCATTAACGTGTCTGAAAGGACTGTGTCTCTGTTACTTACAGAAACCAAAAAGAGCCCCAGGCTTAATTTTTTTGAACTGGTTATAGGCTTATGGGGACATTTGGACTTGCCTGCATGTTGCATTCACCTTACAAGTGTGTCCTGGGCCAGTTTCTTTTAAAAGCTCTGGAAGCTGTGCCAAAAAAAAAAAAAAAAAAAAAAGCAGGTATAGGACAATTAATTTTGAGCTGTCCTATGCTGCCCAAAAGACACCGGATTCAGCCAAAAAAAGTCTGCTTAATATACACTCTTTGGACAATTTAGTCTGCACTACAAGACTGACGGATGAAATCTGTTATTCTAAACTACCCCCCCCCCCCCCCATTTATTTTTTTTGACTCTTGTACAAATGTCCAAACCGGCTCTATAATGATTACAAAAGAGCGATGGTGCAGATTTGCAAGTGCTGTTTCCTTAGCCCAGGAGGAACTGGAAACTCCAGGCAAGCATCTGAAAATCTTTGGTCTTCCTGGATTTCTGCAATAAAATCAGTTGGAAAATGCAAACCAAATCAGTTATCTTAAATGGACAGGACACAGGAGTTTGTTCTTCCACCACGGGTTATATGCTGTTACCTTCAGGTGATTGGGCATTGGCAAAAGCTTTGCTGGGACATACAGAAAAAGTTCTAGTGCTACAACCCAAATAACATTGAAGAGATATCCCTGAGCAGTCGGGTGCAGGATAAGCAGGCGCAAGCTGCAAGCATAGTATTAGTAAAAAGCAATCCACAACTCCTTACTTGCTCTTTAAAATCTTCAAGGTTTATTAGTTCTCCATAAAAGACATGGTTACATGCAGCAGATGTTAACAGGTTTCAGCCTTGTCGGCCTTGTTCACACCGATGTTAACAAGGCTGAAACGCGTTAACATCTGATGCATGTAACCGTATCCATATATCCCTGCCCACTTTGTGAGGCTCCATTTTTTTTTTTTTTTTTGCTGGTGTTTGTAGGTGATAGACCCCTTTTTCATGTGGCAGATGATTTTCCTGTTTTTCTCACCAGTTTTTCTCTCTTCCTTTTGACCTTTCTGCCAAGAACTGACTGCCTATTACCTCATGCCTCACTAGCGGTTTCCGGATCAGTTATCCCCGGTGCTCATTTGCTGCCCATAAAACACCAGACTGTCATCTGATTCAGTCAAAAAGGCCTGCTCACCCAGTGACTTAAGGGACATTAGTCTACACTTACAAGACTGACCAATGAAATCGTACTTGGACTCTGCAGCAACTGGGCCCGCCTAAAATGCTTGCTTCAGGCACTGGATTCTACATTTGGTGCTCACCTTGGCACAGGTGAGTTAGCAGGGTGCTTTGCAGGTCCGGGACTGTGATCCATTTTTATGGCATAAAGGCCCCCTGACTGCCCACTGTGAGGGGGGGGGGGGGGTGTACTCTGGATGGCACCAGCGACATGGAAAGACGGTTTCCCTGTACCTTTTACATACCAGTTCCTGGCTCTATATGTCTTCTTGGCTCATTACTTGGATTTGTAGTACACACTAAATTATATGCTTTTATCCTACAAAACGTACTGCAGTGCTGAGCACACATTTTAGTTTAAAGGCACAGATTATGGGGTAAGCTAAGTGTTTTGCCCCTAGAGTTCATTGCCTCACTTGACTCGATCTTTTAGGTAATGTTATAGCATTCACCTATTTAAACCTATTTTCTTCCATCCCACTACTGGGTTCCTCTCTGGCTAGTGATGTAGTGCTTATAAGACTCCTAACTGTGCGCTTCCAGCAGCTATCTTCTACGAACACAAGCTGATCGTTTGCTGTTGCACCTGTTGCTTGACACCTCAGAGACCAAGCCACAGGAACTTGGTTAGCGCCTGGGTTATTGCCATTCATTCACACCAGACATGCTGAACCCCCTCAATCCGCATCTTTCTTGAGAGTACTCCGCAAGGGAATATCCTGACTGAGCGATGGCACTTGTGAGTGGGAGCACATGGAACAACTAGCGAGATTCCTGTTGCAGGACCTGAAGAAACGCCTTTCAGGTTTATAGCTCTTCCCCTGTTCTGAAGCAAGGTCTTAGCCCGACACTACTCCTTCCCACTGATTTGGACTCCCTCACAGATGCACAACATGTGTAGCAGATTGCAGAGCAGGTGATTTCCCCCCAATACTCTGCAACCTATCATGTGAGGTAATTCTTAGTATAATGCTAGGAAGCCCTCTCCTAGAACTTGCTTCCGTTCCTCATCCTGCAACTTCTGTTTTGGAATCGCCAAACTTCTAGCCATTGATACGCTGGAGGTTTTGGTTCGGACTTGTATATTCTCTTCCTAAAACCTTGGCTCTTGTCCACTCTTCTTTACAAGAAGTGGCTCCTCTTCCTCACCTGCTGCAACCTTGTGTGACCCTCTGGGGCCTTCTTCAGGTGCTGGTACCCAATCAGAGCTAAACTACCTTCACTTCCTTACTCCTGGCAGCCATAGTTCTGCCTCTGCCCCCCCCCCCTTTTTTTTTTCTTGGAAGCGCCCCTTTTTTATTTTGAACGCTACATGGAGATAAAGTATCTTGGAAGCCCTGGTGCTCTTTCTGTGGGGACATCATTCTTCCTCCCCATGTCCTGCCTTGTAGACATATCAGTTTGATATGGATGGGCTCAGGGCTGTCATCCATGACTGTCTGCCATGGCTTTCCTTGGGAATTGATCTCTCTCTATAGGATTCCTCTCTCCTCTTGCACCCAGCTTTTTTTTTCCTAGGGCTTCTGCCCTCAGGAAACGAGGCACTCCTTCCATACCTTTGCCTGTTATCCCAAAGATGATGGGGTTTTTGGCCTTTTTTTTTCCAGCATCAAGCATCTGTTTTTTTTCTCAGTTTGCAGGGACACCATCTGTTTCTCCATCCATGTTTTTAAAATAGTTTTTTTTTGGTTGTTTAAACCTCTACCAATCTGTGCTTAGGCCCCAAGGTGCTTCTACTGTCAATTATTTTCAGTTCTGTTGATCCTTATTGTTTTCCCTGTGTGTCTATTGCTGCTTTTTTGGATTTTGATGCCCACCCCTCAAATTATTGCTTGAAGACATCCCATAGTCTAACTACTATGTGCTGTACTGTACTTCTAAGATAACAGGACTGTTGAAGTACCTGTAAACTCTATATCTTGGAGTACAGGTCCCCCTTCCCTCTTTTTCTTGTGTTCTCCTTATTGCTTGCTAAAACGGAAAGGGCAGGTGTTATATAGATACACTGGGGCAGAGTTTTTGCCAGTGTCCATCTGAGGATGGTGGTATATAAGCCATGGTCTAAAAATCCACTCATGCACTGTACTCAAAAGATATGGAGTTTATAGGTACGTCAGAATACCAATTTTCCACTGCCGCCAGGACACCGCTCAAAATAGGCCTAACGTGTACATCTTTTAAAACTTGACGCTACAGTTCATAAACTTTGCCAACAAGGGACAGTTGTCCACTTTGGTTAAATATTTTCAGTAGGGTTTTTGATAATGGTACAAATGCATTTCAGAGTGACTGTATGGGAGGGTAATGCCTGGTCCTGTTTAATACCACTGGCAACACTGCCAGAATGGGAGGGGTAAAATCCTAAATATTTCTCAGGGATGGGAAGGTGTGAAAATTGTGTTGCCAATCATAGAACGTTGGACAGTATATTTCTTCACCTGCCCTGGTACTGGGTTAACCCACCCTGGTGCTGCTGTAGGTGGCAGTTGGTTTGGGTTAGATACAAAGTAAATATTAAGATCTCATGTTATGGTGCCAATGGAACGTATAACTGAATTTGTATATAAATACATTTTTTTTTTTTCCAGTGGTTATATACCATGCAAAGGGCAGAACTTTGTATTGTGACTGCTTCTCTAAATACACTGTATGTAGGATTGTGTTACAGATCTGTCTATAGTATCGGAGGTTTTTCTAAAACCCATTTTAAAGGGTCATTTGATAAGGAAGTTCAATAGGTACTTTATAACTTTATGACCAGATCTCCTCTTTAATGTGGACCTGTGACCAGGAAATGAACATGGAAGTATTTATAGATCCTTGACCTATTCCCATTGGTGCAATGCATATATATGGCAGCATAGTGGGTGCTGCCACATACTGTATGTGTTCTTGGGGCCCTGCTCTTGTGCTGAGAGTGGCCATCATTTACGATCGGGGGGGGGGGGGGGGCAGTGGGATGGGCTCCTGATCATGTGACGTACAATCACAGTGGTCACATGAGCTGGAGCGCCACTTCCTTGGTGTTCAGATCTACTTAAATGGTCACCAGGAGGCATCAGCAAGGGGTTAACCTACAGTTAATAAGCTTCAAAACAAGCACTCGCTGACTTCTGATAATCCATTGCCCTGTAATGCTTTTTTGCTACGGAGTTCACAGCAAAAGCGAAAAATCCTTCAAGTTGTTCACTTAAAAGCTCCTGCTTCTCTATTGGAGCCTTAGGGATTAGAAGGCAGTAATACTGCCAAGTCACTGGGTGGGGTGGGGTGGGGTGGGATTAGCAGAGTTGCTGAGAAACCAGACATTGGTGCTGTGAACCTTGAGGATGATTTGCTTCACAGTGCCTGCCGCTATAGATGTCAGTAGGGACTTGATTTAACGCTAATTTTGCTGTGTGTTAAGAATCTTCTTCTAAATACATTAATGTCCAAAGCCTGGCCACAATTCTACTTTAAAGCAGGCGATGAACCAAGATATGTAGGGCTGCTCTTGTATTATTTAATGGGTTGTCCATGTAGAATGTTCTATAGATAACGGGCTCCAAGGTGCAGCTGTTTGGTGCTCCTCTAGTTTTGGGCTGTCCGACAACAACAAAAAAGATAAAATCTCGGCTCTACAATATGAAGTGTCTTTCAATTGTGCTTTTGGAGGCAGTTTCTATGGGCAAATGATGTGAAATATAAAGCTGGACGGGGCACCCCTTTTAATTGCCCTCTGAGAAAGGGGATAAATGGTCGGTTTACCTTGTTAACACAAACACTGGCACCTCTGCTTATATCTCCGTAGCAATAAATTAATGAAAATGGTACGGTGAATAAAGACGAGAGGCGGATATGTGGCTCTGTGTTTTTATTTGTTCTGTGAAATTGCGTCTATATAGAGTACATGCTTTTGGGAATAACAGTAAAGCTTAACTCCAGGCTAACAGCGTTTGAACAGAATGAAAACTTTGGCTGGTGTGTGTGTACATCATAACGACGAAATAGTCAGGCCTGGGACTTGAAGCTAAAGCAGCTCCTGGTACACCTCCAGCATGCTGGTTGGACAATGAAGGAGCCGCCACTAATGTATGAAGTCATCTCTTTGTTCTTTCCACTTTTCATCATTTCTCCTGTCATCACCCACACTCGATCAGCTTGTAGTGCTGACATTAATTTTTTTTTCCTTCTGTACAAGGGATGACAGGAGGCTGATATTAAATTAATTTAGAAATATGTTTAATGTGTATTTTAGAGGTCACACAAGTACATTGCTGGAGTTCAATTTCAAATACAGACTACAGGTTATGAGAAGTTTGACTCCACCTTGTGGTAAAAGCTTGAACTGCAGCACTTTGTGTTAATAAATTTCAAGTGTATCTATAGCTAAACTTTTATTTTTATTTCTTTTTCCATCTGTACTCCACTGGAGAAAATTTTCCTTAGTTCCCGTGCCCCTGGAAGATTGTCCCTCGCCTCCTGGTCCAATGACACTTAAAAAAATAAAAGTTTACATTCCTCCTCACCATCTGTCCAGCTGGCAAGAGCCGACCCTTTAAGGCCTGATTCACACCTATGCATTTTTAGTGCATTTTGCAGATTTGCACTACAGAACGTGTTCCATAGGAAACCATGTAAGATGGACTGTAGTGCAAATCTGCAAAAAGCACTAAAAATGCATAGGTGTGAATCGAGCCTAAAGGTTCCTAACACTGGAGGCGTTGCATAGCCTTCCAGGTCTTGTGATTGGCTATCACATAGCGGTCACCTGGTTGGAAACCCACCCCACCGACTCCTGATTATAAATACTGACCAGGAGCAGTCAGTGACAATGCGGCCACATTGCTGGGTGAGCATACTTCCAGCACAAATAAGGGGCACTATCTGTAGGGATATATGGCAGCTTGGCCTTAAAGCCCACTGCTGTGCTGCCACGTATATGTGTTCAGCTGGGGTTAAGTGGGTGAATCTCCCGGGTAAAAACATCATAGTGGTTCTTATCCCTTTCCTACTTAATACAAAACTTAACATGTTACTAAACCCAGGAGCCCTCATTCACTATATCTGGTCTCCTACAGTACCCGGAAATGCAGTTATTTTAGTAAATATAAACTGCTAAATACCTTTTCTCATCAGCAGTGTATAGCAGTCTTGTGACTTGGTGACTGGTTAAAGCTTGTAGGAGAAATTTTCATTCTCTTCTGACTGCCCTTGAGGCTGCAGGACCCCTGACCTTCTGTCTGGACAGTACTGATTGGCCCTGTGCTGATCACACACACTCTCCTTTGTGGCTGCGGCATTCTGTTGTGAAGTTTTTTAATCTTCTAATGTTTAAGTAAAAAATACTTTTTAAATGATCTTTTTACACTTTTAAATATGAAATGTTAATAGGAGGATTTTTCATAATCGGTGTGTATTCATTTGTGCTGTTCATTGGGGGTGGCACCTGCTGGGCATATTCATCCTGACTATAGAAGGATGGGTTCTAGAAACCCCCAGAGCAGGTGACTGTCAGATGATGTTCTTGGGCAGCCTTAGTGGATCACTAATAAGGCTGTGTCTAAAAATTGTTGCGAAGAGAAAAAAAGGCTGCTCCTAAAGAAAAAAAAAAAAAAAGCAATGGTACTTCTTTTTTCCGGACGGGTTCCCCTTAAAGCAAACATGCCCTTTTATCTAACTAAATCAAACTAAAAGTTCCCTGCAGGTTTCTCCCTCAGAACCCTAGATTACTTAGATTACTATAGAATACAGGGATGGGGAGGAGAAACCACGGCACCTAACAGAGGAAGCACCATCCGACATACAAAGAAGCATCAAATAACAGCAGGGCCCAGATCTTTGGTAAGAGAAATGAGATTCAACATGCCAGCTGCCAGGAAGGTGAGACTTTCTTTTCTTCTCTTGCAGAGAATTTTTTTTGATTTCACGGAGTGTGTATAGCCAAAACTTTAATCTTAATGGTACAGTACAGGACACAGGGCTTGAAGTCATAGGCCATGGCAGGCTACCTTCAGGTGATGGGACACCCCCCTAGGGCAGGGCAATCATAACCCCACCCACTCTGTAAGACCCCAGTTTTTTGCTAGTGTTTTTAGGTCCTTTTTGAACAGGCATTTACATTGGCCGTGCCATAGGGCTCCATGGACCTTCTGATTAGGGCCACCTAAAAAACTGATAGGCAAACCTGATACGGAAGGTCCATGGAGCCTCTTGGACCGGCAGATGTAAATGTTTCCGTGTCCAGTTACACACGCATACTCTTGGGTCTGTCCAGGTCAAAAAAGACTGCCCTTTTCCCTTTTTGTGGACCATATCAGAGGTAGCCTGATGTAAACAGTCCGCTCATACCCCCAGCTGCCCATATAGTTGATGGGGATCTTCCTGTGTCTGCTGGGCAGAAACTGAATAGGCACATATGTGACATTTGGCTCTGATGAGCAAAGTGGACTCTGCTCTGCGTAAAAGGTGCCCTTCCTCTTCTCCTTTTGGATATTTTTTTTTTTCTTAAGCAGTCAGATCTTGATAGAAGTTTTCTTATTGCCATGGGCTATCCAATGGTTGCTGGATCAGCAACCCTCAGTGTTTACTTTACGGATGGGACCCAGACCCCTCTCGGGATTCCCTCACTTTAGCAATGGTGAAATCACATGCGTATGTCAAGCAAAGCTTAGCCAGTGTCCAGTCACCGGAAAATACCGGCCTATAACCCATGTTCCATAAATATACAGCCTGTACTGTATGATTAAGACACTTACACATCAGCTTCATGGTGCAGTTTGTATACTTAGGAATGGCACTGTGGCCTTGTGGTGTTGAAATCTGCATGGGATGATAAAAACCCAACCCGAATGACATTGTTTGCTAAAGCACTGTGTGCCATGAACAGTTGACTTTTTCTTTCAATAAGTAACTAGTATTTACTTTTTATTTTTTTTCATTTGTTGCATGTCAATGCTGCCGATTTCCTGCAGCTACTTATCTACATCCATTACAGTAATAACTGCACGGCTTATCAAAGTTTCCTGATAGTGACACGTAGACTGCACTAGAATTTTTTGTCTGACAAAATCACAATACAGGAGCACAACTGGAAGGCAGGGACAGTCGCCCTATTGCAAGAAGTACCTGAACAAGACCTTTATGGCAGGATCACCGGGTATTTTAATGAAATCTGCAGATTTAACAATATTGAAAATGTTCAAGCTCACATGAGATTTTAGTGATTAGCTTTACAAACCCTTCAATGCTACTTTGTGTTTCTTTTGACTACTGTTTTTTTTTTTTACCTCCATAATTCTTAGGACTCGTGCAACGCAGTTGTGTTATGCTAATGGCTCATGTGCAAAGCTCCATAATCTGGAGCTGGGTAAAAAGTTAAAATCGGAATCTACAGTCCTGGCTATGGACTGCATTTGTGCTAACCTTTACTCTAATAAATATATATATATATATATATATATATATATATATATATATTTATCAGGGCTTTTTTCTCAGAAAATGGGTGCAGGAACTCCTCCCTTTCGAGTCACCCCTTGACTCTGCCCCCTACCCACCCCTGAGCACAATTCCTTTGTTCCACACCCACCTTCCAGTACCACCTCTTTTAGAGAATAGAGAACCAAGTATCGTTTTGTGGTTCTAAGTATTTTGTATGGAATGTGTTAAGGATAACAAGAATGGCAGTAAAAAAGTAATCTAGCAACAATGGATACCCTAGCGACAATAGATCCACCCCAGCAGCAATGGACTCCCAACAGCCAGCATCAATAGACCCCCTACCTCAACAGTAGACCCCCTCATAGCAATGATTGACTCCCTGCAGCATAATACCCACCCTGAGCAACAATAGATCCTTCACCAGCAACAATAGACACCCCTGCAAAAATAGATTCCCTCCAGAACCTTTAGATTCCCCAGCATCGATAAACCTTCCCTCAACAGCAGCTCCCTCCCAACAACATAAGATCCACCCCAGCCACAATAGATCTCCACTTCCTATGCAAAAACAGATCCTCTCAGCATCAATAAACCCTCCAGCACACCCCACCACCCCTTGCCATTATATGCATTCAGTTCTGGAGGTGCCGGAACTGCTTTCCCCCACGTTCCTGCTGAAAAAAAGCCCTGTATATTATATATAATATCTCTCAAACACAAGGCCTGTGGGCTGAATCCAGCCCACCAGGCCTTGTCAGGTGACCCTCGCACCCAGTTTTGCAGCCAGAACATGGAAGAACTCCATTTTGCCTCCTCCAGCTCTCCAGCCAGTGTGCAACCCAGATACAACCAGCCTTGTGACATGAGGGCAACCATAGATGCAGATGTGGGCCACGATGAAGCTGGGTTTGACTGCTTTACATACTTTTAGCAAAGAAGTCCTGAATAACAAGGATGATAGGCAGCAAGAGATGCCTGTGTCCTAGCAACGGAGGATGCCAGGAGGCAGGGCTGCCTGCCTCCTAGTAACCAAGGACACTAGGCAGCAGGAGTTGTATGCACCTTAGATAGCATACATTTGTGCTGTAGGCATGTAGCATTAGCACAAATGTTACATGCATATGGTCAAGTTTTCATGTCAGATCCTATGTAAAAACCATACACCTAGTGTGCATAAACCCTAAAGTGTACATTTAGATGCACTTGCTTCTAACCAATATACTACTCAAGTCTGATGACTGCAAACGCACGCATAATTGTGGCTCAAAGGTGAATGACCCTTTGGATTTTTATAGATAAGAAAACAGAGATGCAGCAAAACACTTTGTTTGTAGAGTAGTCTTCCACTGCTTTGTTGTTGCAGTTCAGTACAGTGTGCTTTGTGATTGTGACATGATAGGAAAGACAGCAAATAGGCAAAGCATCTCATGGCTGTTATAGGATCCGTGTGTTACTATAACAACGTGATCACCAACCTATTCCATGTAATGAGCTGATTGCAGCACGCTATACAGTGCATCTGGAAAGTATTACCTTTTTCCACATTTTGTTATGTTACAGCCTTATTCCAAAATGGATTGAATGCACTATTTTCCTCAAAATTCTACAAACAATACCCCATAATGACAATGTGAAAGAAGTTTGTTTGAAATCTTTGTAAATTTATAAAAAAACAAAAAAACAAAAAAAACAAAAATCACATGTACATAAATATTCACAGCCTTTGCCATGACACTCAAAATTGAGCTCAGGTGCATCCTTTTTCCACTGATCATCATTGAGATGTTTCTACAACTTGATTACATGTGGTAAATTCAGTTGATTGAACATGATTTACAAAGACACACACACTTGTCTATATAAGGTCCCACAGCTAACAGTGCATGTCAGAGCACAAACCAAGCCATGACGTCCAAGGAATTGTCTATAGACCTCCAAGACAGGATTGTATCGAGGCACAGATCTGGGGAAGGGTACAAAAAACCGTTTGCAGGATTGAAGGCCCCACTGAGCACAGTGGCCTCCATCATACATAAATGGAAGAAGTTTGGAACCACCAGGACTCTTCCTAGAGCAGGCCTTCCGGCCAAACTAAGTGATCAAAGCAGAAGGGCCTTAAGCCTCATACACATACACACACACACACACACACACACACACACACACACACACACACACACACACACGCGATCAGACGACTGTTCATCCGTATTTTTTTTTGCATGCTAGTCTCATGTCAAAAGTGAAGAGGTCACTTACCATACAAAAATCCTCGTATGACAGAATAAAACTTCAGAAGTGACGTAATGTGTTGACTAGTTTTGTATGTATTCTTTCGTTTCTGAGCATGTGTAGTCTTTCTTTTACGATTTTTTTTTCATACTAATTAAATGAAAATTGAACGTTGAGTTCACGTACAAGAATTTTATAATCTACACATCCAGCTTTTGTCTGACGAAAAACCAGAATCAGCTGTCGGAAGCACGGTTCTAACAAACCGAAAATCGACAGATCGTTCGTCGGATGAAATTTTACTTCCGATGTTCATATCGTGTGTACGGGCCTTCGGTCAAGGAGGTGACCAAGAACCTGATGGTTACTCTGACAGAGCTCCAGCGTTTCTCTGTGAAAAGCGGAGAACCTTCCAGAAGAAGAACCATCTCTGCAGGACTCCCCCAATCAGGCCTGCATGGTAGAGTGGCCAGATGGAAGTCACATGACAACCCACCTGGAGTTTGCCAAAAGGCACCTGAAGGACTCTCAGACCATGAGAAACAAAATGCTCTGGTCTGATGAAACAAAGATTGAATTCTTTGGCCTGAATAGCAAGTGTCTGGAGGAAACCAGGCACCGCTTATCACCTGGCTAATACCATCCCTACAGTGAAACATGGTGGTGGCAGCATCATGCTGTGGGGATGTTTTTTAGTGGCAGAAACTGGGAGACCAGGATTGAGGAAATGATGAATACAGCAATGTACAGAGAAATCCTTGATGAAAACCTGCTTCAGAGCACTCTGGGGTGAAGGTTCATCTTCCAACAGGACAAACACCCCAAGCACACTGCCAAGATAATAAGGAAGTGGCTATGGGGCAACTCTGAATGCCTTTGAGTGGTCCAGCCAGAGCCAAGACTTGAACCTGATTGAACATCTCTAGAAAGTACAGGCCGGCAACTTGACAGCTTCTCCATAGAAAATATTTATGTAAGCATTACAGCAATAACATCATCCCAAAATGCTGACGTGTTTCGGCCTTAGGCCTTCATCAAAAGCTTGCAATCACAGGCTCAAAAAAAAAAAAAAAAAAAAAAGCATGCTCTTTGGAAAGGATGCATTCCACGGTGATCTTTCTCCCCCCTCCCACAATTTTGTTCACGTGATTGAACATCTCTGGAGAGATCTATCAGAAAATGGCTGTGCACTGACGCTCCCCATCCAATCTTATGGCGCTTGAGAGGTCCTGCAAAAAAGAATGGGAGAAACTGCCAAAAAATAGGTGTGCCAATCCTCTAGCATCATACTCAAAAAGACTTGAGGCTGTAATTGGTGCCAAAGTTGCTTCAACAAAGTATTGAGCAAAGGCTGTGAATACTTATGTACATGGTATTTTTTTTATTCTTAATAAATGTCTTTCATATTGTCACTATGGGGTATTGTTTGTAGAATTTTGAGGAAAATAATTCATTTTGGAATAAGGCTGTAACATAACAAAATGTGGAAAAAGTGAAGCGCTGTGAATACTTTCCAGATGCACTGTAGCCGAACTCAATAGCTTAAAGCATTTGTCAAGGCAAAAAGAAACAAGTAGTAGATCTCTGTGATAAATGCACATTTCCCAATGTATAAGGCTACATTTGTATAGGCATTTAGCCACCATGTAAATCCCAGTGAGAAGCATCTACTGATTCCTGAGGCTGGGAATGACAGCTGTGGCCGGATAGTTGTGGCCACTGAGCCCATACACTGAAATCACAGGCTCTTTGCAAACTATGCATTTCAAGGTGATCCTTTTTTTTCCCCCCACAATTTTTTGGAAATAAAGAAACATGCTATTATTGAAGTGGTTAAAACATGTAGCTTGGTAATGGTGCACTAGATAGAGCACATACAGGTCATACACAGAGGGAAGAGGTCAAGGGATATATATAGATATATATATAAAAACACAGGCAGGATGGGGATGCTACAGGAGAGATGTGAAGTAAATGGGTTAAAAAGTATTCCACAATCAATTAATACATTGAGTATCTGCTGCTGCCTGCCATCTTTTACTAATTAATGATTAACTTGCTCGCTCTTCTCCGTTGTGAGCGAAAGGGGAGAATTCTAAAAATCATCCTTTTTTTTTTGTGATGACTGCGATTGGTCATCGCAGCGACCACAAGGTACAGAGCTGCTCCAATCAGCTCTATACACTGCCTGTGATCTGAGCCACCTAATAACTGCTCACATCACAGCCATTAATGGGCACACAGGATGCCTGTTTTCTGAACAGCTGTTTGAAAAAGGCGCTCCAGAAAAAAACATGTCTACCGCCACATCGTTCTTTAAAATAACTTTTGAAGGCGAGTTATGGCCCATGCTATGCATTCATCAGCTACTACTGGCCCATCTGTCTGACCAGATTTAGTGGGACCTGCTGCAGAGAGGCTGATGACTTAAAGTGGAATTCCAGTCAAAACCTAACTACCTCTAAACCTACTCCCAGACACATTTTATTCCTAATCCATCCAGCCCTGTAAAGCAAAAATCGCTCTACTTACCTGTTCTGCAGCCGCTCCGGTCCAGTCCCATGCTGAGCTGTCAGCGGTGGCTTCAGTGTGGAGGCGTGTGCAGGAAAGGCAGCTGACAACAGAAGCCCCATAGTAACTCTATGGGGTTGATTTACTAAAGGCAAATCCACTTTGCACTACAAGTGCAGTCGGTGTAGATCTGAGGGGGACATGCAGGGAAAATAAAAAAACAGCATTTTAGCTTGCACATGATTGGATGATTAAGTCAGCAGAGATTCCCCTTATTTCAGATCTACAGCGACTGCACTTCCAAGTGCACTTGTAGTGCAAAGTGGATTTGCCTTTTATAAATAACCCCCTATGTGTGACGTCACTTCCCAGGCATTTCAAAGCCGTTGTCGGTTCTCTCCTGCACACAGCGTCCGCCACTGGAGACAGGATCGGATCAGCTGCAGAATAGAGAAGTATAGCGATTTTTGCTTTACAGGGTTATATAGATGGGTGTCCAACCTGCGGCCCTCCAGATGCTGCAGAACTACAAGTCCCATCATGCCTCTGCCATTGGGAGCCAATTTCCATCATGCCTCTTGGCATTGCCTTTGGGAGTCATGCTTGCAAGTGTCAGCCTTTCAATGCCTCATGGGTCCTGTAGTTTCACACAAGGTAGAGGGTCACAGGGTCAACACCCATGTGGGGTGATGAGGCAGAGAGTAGGTTTAGAGTTTGTTTTTGAAAAAGGGGGAGAGACACTTGGGAAAGGAAGAGGGCTGCACACCCCAAAAGAGTTGCAAAAAGGGAATTTGTCCCCCAAGGACAAGGGGGCTTTCTAGGCAGCACAAAACTCGTACGAAGGGCTAAGAGAACGGTAGTTTTATTCAAACATATGACATTAGAGTAAAAATATGAACTGCGTGTAGCACGTTAAAACGCACAGGAGCATGTACAAGGTTACACGTGAATGGTACAAAAAAACAGGCGCTTGGATAGTTCTGACGCGTTTCGACCCCATCGGGTCTTCAGAGAAATTGCATGCGCTGTTGCAAGATTACATACATAAAAATAGTATCAAAGCAAAAATGTACAATTGTATATGGTAATTGTAGGGATTTTAGACATAGTTACCCAGAGTATACGTGTAGTCGGGTCTCCTGAAACTATGAATTTCAAAGGGGACCTACAACATTCCGGTCCCCACCTGGAGTCTCCCGGATGGCCAACACCCCAATACGGGGGAGTCAAGCAGCAATTGCGTAACTTAAAATTAAAATTAATTAATTTTAATACAACTCATTATGCTTTAACAATTTTCGATTATGATCTCCAAACCATCCTTTACAACCTGGGGTGTAGTACCCCAAAAAAACTATCAGTATCATTAATATACGAATCTTATAAGTCCATACAAATTAAGTAAAATAAACAAATCTATTACATCTCCTATACACACTGACTGATGTTATTGTATGATGTTTGGATCACAGGTGCAGCTGATCTGTACGTGCCATCTGCCGGATGTGGGGCACTTCATTTGTGTAGTTCAACGTAAGTTACGCAATTGCTGCTCGACTCCCCCGTATTGGGGTGTTGGCCATCCGGGAGACTCCAGGTGAGGACCAGAATGTTGTAGGTCCCCTTTGAAATTCATAGTTTCAGGAGACCCGACTACACTTATACTCTGGGTAACTATGTCTAAGATCCCTACAATTACCATATACAATTGTACATTTTTGCTTTGATACTATTTTTATGTATGTAATCTTTCAACAGCGCATGCATTTCCTCTGAAGAAGACCCGATGGGGTCGAAACGCGTCAGGACTATCCAAGCGCCTGTTTTTTGTACCATTCACGTGTAACCTTGTACATGCTCCTGTGCGTTTTAACGTGCTACACACAGTTCATGTTTTTACTCTGTCATATGTTTGAATAAAACTACCATTCTCTTATCCCTTCGTACGAGTTTTGTGCTGCCTAGAAAACCCCCTTGTCCTTGGGGGACAAATTCCCTTTTAAAGTTCGTTTTTTGCCGGAAATCCTCCTGATAGCTTCTTGCTCAGCCATGGACATTATTACAGGTGAAAGCCCAATAATATAAGACTTTCAATTATTATTTTTCCATAATGTCCAAGTTAATAGTATTTCAACCACATCATAACTTTTGTACACAATGGGGGTGGGGCTGAGCCGTGGCTCCGTGTCTGATTGCACACAGAGCAGTGGCTCGGGTGCCCCCATAGCAAGCTGCTTGTTGTGGGGGCACTCGCATAGCTCCCAACTGTCCCTGATTTCAAAGGAACTGGCCCTGATTTGGAGCAAAGTCCCTCTATCCCTATTTGGGCGGCACAGTGGTATACTGGGTAGCACTCTCGCCTAGCAGTAAAAAGGGTCACTGGTTCGAATCCCAACCACGACACTACCTGCCTGGAGTTTGCATGTTCTCCCTGTGCCTGCGTGGGTTTCCTCCGGGTACTCCGGTTTCCTCCCACACTCCAAAGACATGCTGGTAGTTTAATTGGATCCTGTCTAAACTGTCCCTAGTATATGAATGTGAAATCGGGACCTTAGATTGTAAGCTCCTTAAGGGTAGGGACTGATGTGAATGTACAATGTATATGTAAAGAGCTGCGTAAATTGACGGCGCTATACAAGTACCTGAAATAATAAATACATTTATGCAGTTTGGCTGAAAAAAAAAAAAAAAACATTTGCAGCTCTTACACTGGCCATAAGTGGATCGAAATTTGTCCGGTTCAGCAGGGACCAGCCTGCTGGATTTTTCCCTGCTTGATCAGCACCGTTGGCTGTAGCTAGCAGTGCTGATTAGTGTATTTTGGCGACAGGGAGGCCTCCCCGCTGTCAGAAGGCAATAGCTCAGCGGGGAGGATTCCCCCATCAATATCGCTGATGATGATTGGGGGGGGGGGCGGGTGGCAGGATCTGGGGCCCCCCCTTGTGAGGAGGGTGTCCAGTGTAAGTTTACCTTAGATTTTTCTGTAACGGTGAGCTTACCCTTCAAACAAATAGCGCATGCAGTATTTTAGTAGCTTTTTTAGTGAATTGCAAAAAAAAAAAAAAAAAAAAAAAAAAGGGGTTGCAAAATGCTATGCGCTGTTTTACCGCTGATCCTAAAGCGGTAAATATCAATTAGTGAATTGAGCCTATTATCAAATAGGCAGTGTCGTTTTTTTTCACATCTGTACAGCAGTATAGAAGGCTATGGGACCATTCACTCTGCTACTCCTGACAGTGTAAGAATACACTGCGTCCCGGGCCGTATTTAATGCTTTATTAACACTTGTTCTGGAAGCAAGATCCCGCTTAAAAGGTTTCTGTATGATGTACACATGTAAGTAAATGTGCTAACATTCACCTTCGTCCCGTGTAAATGGACCTTATTAGCTGCTTCTGTTGCTCAGGGGCAACATGTAAATATCAACAACGTGTAGGTAGGAGATTAGTCTGCACATCAGTCTCAGATTAATCTCCATACAGTTGACTCATTTAGGGCTGACATGTAAATATTAATAGTGTGTAATCAGCAGTGCCAATTGTTTCACGTTGTTGATTTTTTACATGCTGGCACTGAGCAATAAAGATTGCCAATACGGTCCATTAACACTGTAAATGTTAACACAAACATTACAGCATGTGGATTAAAGCTGCACAATTAATCGTTAAAAAAATCGTGATCTCGATTCAACCCCTCCGACGATTGCAGAGTTTGCCGATTCTTTCATATAACAAGTAGAGAGACTTATCTGCTCACTCAGCTGTCAAAAGAAAACATCTGGGCAGTCTGCCAATTTTTTTTAAATGAAACATTGTAACTAACTTCCTTCTTAGATCAAAGGGAAACTTTTGTGTGTAAAGAAAAAAATCCAGGCAATCTGCCAAGTTTTTAAACAACGTGTAAATGCAGGAAGTTTAACCACTTAAAGTCTAAATCTTTTTCCGACACTTGTTTAAGTTCAAATCAATGTTTTTTGCTAGAAAATTACTTGGAACCCACAAACATTATATATATTTTAGCAGAGACCCTAGGGAATAAAATGTCAATTGTTGCAATATTTTATGTCACACTGTATTTGCCCAGCGGTCTTTCAAACGCAATTTTTTGGGAAAAAATACACTTCAATGAATAAAAAAAAAAACAAAAAAACAAAACGGTAACATTAGCCCAATTTTTTTTTGTTTTAATGTGAAAGATGATGTTACACCGCGAGAATCGTGAGAGAATTGTGATCTATCTTCTAAGCAAAAAAAGTCGTGATTCTCATTTTAGCCAGAATCGTGCAGCTCTAGTTATGGATTTTATTTTATTTTTTTTAACACAGGATCGTGCTGCCAGCAAGATCCTATGTGAATCAATTTGGCTGCGTGAATGAAGCCCAATACATAATGCTTTCTCTATGCGAGACAATAAACATGTGCCTTGACACATTCCGCTGTATTTAAAACGCGGGACTGAGTGTGGCTATAAAAACACAAAGAGATATAGCGAAATACATATAGATATAGAGAAATAACCACATTGGCTGGGAATCGAACCCGAGGCTCATGTGTGGCAAGCACCACCAATGCTTCATGCTACTCCCGCTGACGTCCGTATGATTGACAAAGTATGTTGATCAGGACCACATCTCTTCCACTGTGTTACTCTTGTTAGTTGGAACGCACGTTTGCATTCCAAGGACTGCACTTGTGTAAGGGTGGAAGTTCCTTTTGCTCTCTGGCTGATTCATTAATGTAAGTGCATTATGGATTGCTTTTAAAAATTGCGCATTAAAAAAAAGGGGAATTACACTATTGTTTAGGTCTTCCCAAATCATCGCAGGCTGTGGAAAATGTGGCATTTAATTTAGAAATCAAGATCTCAGAGTCTGGAGGAAGAGTGGAGAGGCACAGAATCCAAGTTGCATGAGGTCCAGTGTAAAGTTTCCACAGTCAGGCTCCATTCACACTAGCGCGTTTTTTGATGCATTTTGCATTTTGCAGAAATGCACGGGAATTTTTTAACATGGGTTCCTATGGAACATGTTCACATCAATGCTTTTTTGTTTCTCTGCATTTTTGGAAAGGGTCAGGGACTTTTTTTCATGCAAAATGCAGCGTTTTGCATGTAATAGAATTCAATGGACAAGCATCAAAAACGCAAGTGCACCGTTTTTGCAGTGTTTTTGGTGCGTTTGATGCGTTTTTGCCGTGTTTTTTTTTTTTTATTTTTTTTTTTATTTTTTTTTTTTAACACTGTAAAAAAAATGTAAAAAAAAAAAAAAAAAAAAAAAAAAAAAACGCAAAACGCAAAACGCGGCAAAATCGCAGCAAAAACGCGGCTCAAAAACGTGGCAAGCATGAAAAAAAAAACCTCCAAAAACGCTCAAAAGCAACATGCATAGGTGTGAATCGAGCCTTAGTGATGATTTGAGGAGCCATGTCATCTGCTGGTGTTGGTCCACTGAGTTTTATCAAGTCCGAAGCCAGGGCAGCCCTCTACCACGAACTTCATGCTTCCCTCTGCTGACCAGCTTTATGGAGATGCGGATTTCATTTTCCAGCAGGTCTTGGCATCTGCCCACACTGTCAAAAAGTACCAATACCTGGTTTAATGATCATGGTATCACTGTGCTTGATTGGCCAGCAAACTCTGTGTGGGGTATTGTCAAGAGGAAGATGAGAGACACCAGACCCAACAATACAAACGACGTGAAGGCCGCTATCAAAACAACCTGGGCTTCCATAACACCTCAGCAGTGCCACGGGCTGATCACCTCCATGCCACGCCACATTGATGCAGTAAATCCTGCAAAATGAGCCCCGACCAAGTATAGACTGCATACTATACTGTACATGGACATACTTTTCAGTAAGCCAACATTTCTATATTAAAAATCCTTTATTTTCATTGGTCTTATGTAATATTCTGATTTTCCGAAATACTGAATTTTGGGTTTTCACTAGCTGTAAGCCATAATCATCATAATAAAAAAAAAAAAAAAAAAGAAGAAGAGAACTGCTTGAAATATATCACACTGTGTGTAATGAATCTATACAAAATATATGAGTTTCACTTTTTGAATTGAATTACTGAAATAAATGTACTTTTTGATCATATTCTAAATGTATGAGACGCACCTGTATAAGGGGGGGGGGGTGGTATCTCGTGTCCAGCAGTTAAGGGGAATAAAAAGGAACACCGTGCAGGAAATATCATTACAATCAGCAATTCAGAGAATGCTTTGCATTGATTTAGAACATGGTATATGAATAGTAACATTGGACCAATGCAACTATGTAGAAATATACCATACCTGGACTTCATGTTTACATACTAGTTTTCACCTTTTTGATTCTTTGTTATAACTCAGTGCTGCTGATTTCCTGCAGGATCTTTGTAGCCACTTACGGTGGTATTACAGCCATGTCTGCATAGTTCTGAGGGGATTTTCTTGAAGGTGACTTGTAGTCCCTGTTGGAAGAGTGGGTGACAATACAGTTCAGCTGAACTCGCACGATTTCAAACCTGCCCTCAATGTGAACCTGGGCTTAGATGTATTAACTGGAGATTGCAAAATTAAGCTCACTTCTGCATAGAAACAAATCAACTTCCAGGTTTTATTGCCACAGATTAACTGAACAAGCTGAGGTTAGAAGCTGATTGGCCATCATGCACAGCTGCACCAGAATCTGAGTGCACCAGTTTTTGTAAACCTACCCCTTAGGCCCCTTTCACACTGGGGCGGTGGGGGCGTCGGCGGTACAACAGCGCTATTTTTAGCGCTGCTGTACCGTCGTTCTTGCAGCGGTATTCGGCCGCTAGCGGTTCGGTTTTAACCCCCGCTGGCGGCCGAAAGAGGGTTAAATCCGCTCGTACAGCGCGGCTATAGCCGCGGTATTACCGCGGTATAGCCGCGCTGTCCCATTGATTCCAAAGAAGCGGCTCGCAGGACTTTTTTTACCGTCCTGCGAGCGCACCGCTTCAGTGTGAAAGCCCTCGGGCTTTCACACTGAACAAACAGTGGAGGTTGTTTAGGGGCGGTTTTCAGGCGGTATTTTTAGCGCAATACCGCCTGAAAACCGCCCCAGGGTGAAAGGGGCCTTAGAGTTGGAGTCTACCTATACTTTAAACTTGAGCAGTGGAAAAAAAAATTGCATATTTTCCAAATATAATGATAATAAAGCTTTATTTGTTTCTTTCAAACACAAAGAATAAAATCTCTGGAAACAGAGGCAGAGAACCTTAAGCTGGCCATACACCATACAATTTTCTTATGCAATTTTCTTTAGATTTACCTTCAACTATGTAGTGCAAGGGGCCTGCCTGATTGTAGACAAATTGAAAGTGTTTAGGTTTGACCGCATATTATATGGTTTTGGTAAGTCTGAGGCCAGGTTCACAGTGCAACACGCTGCGGATCGCTGTGCGTCCCTGTTCCCCATTTCAGGGACAATTCTATGCCTGAATTCGGCCCTGAAATGGAGCCAAAGACGCACAGCGTTTCTGTGCAGTGCGCTCCGCAGCCACAACCGAGATATGTGAACCGGCTCAATAGGGAGCCAGTCACATTCTCCCGCTATGTGAATTGGATGCGGCGAAACCCGCATTTAATTCGCATAGGTGTGAACCCGTCCTAAAGGAAAGTTGTACAAGAAAATTGTATAATGCATGGCCAGCCTTACGGTACCCACAGCCTGTTTGACTATACCTCCCTTCCAAAAAGTACAAGAGATCAAACAGCAGGACGCTTTAACATTGAGACTTCAGAATCAAGAATGTCTTCTTGGCATTAAAAAAAACTATTGAAACTGTGCCCATTAGTGGCAAAAGCAACCATTGTGGTCTGAACCAGTATGCCTTAGCAATGTAATTAGCTGTAAGTGCAGCTATCAGCTGAATATTAGATTTGACCACAAATACCATCTATTGTTTGTAGAAAACAGGTTCACTTGATTGCACATAATGCAGCGATATCTCCATTTGTCATCTTGTGCTCGTTAAAAAAAAAAAAAAAAAGAAGATAACCAAATCATCTCTATAATTAATACCAAATATTTGAGGATCAGCACAATGTTTGGCCTAGTCTGAAGGGTGGCAGAAAAATGTGCCCATTAGCCATGACGGGACAGACAGAATGTGGAGGCATGGTTTTGAAGAAAACCGATACGTGGAGGGGCAAAGTCCCCAAAATACAAACGAATAAAAGCCCCCCGGCACCACAAGGCCAGGGAATGGCAATGGAAATGTCTATGCCCATTTGTAGCTGCATGGTATCAGGGAAAGAGGGTATCCATTTGCACCAAACTGTCTTCTTTACTTAAACACGGTGTCCCTGTTATACCGGTTTCATCTTCAAGAAACAAACTTGTGCAAGCTGTGTCACGTACTTGGCAAAAAGCAGCAATCCATGGAACAGGGTGGGGTTTACTCCCTCTAGGTGCCAACCACAGAGGGGTCATTGGCAGAGTCTGGCAGCTGGCTGCCGCTGCAGTGATACAAGAAGCAGTTGCCCCAGCAGCTGTAGCAAATGAGAAAGAGGGCACCCAAGAAGACCAAGGCGCAGATGGTGCATGGTTTCCTTTCCAATAAGAAGCTCAGCAAGTAGAATCCCATAAACATTGAGTGACTAAACCAAAGCGCTGGATTCAGTGGCTTCGGAATCAGGAGGACGGGAAGCAGCCACTGTAAACAGTACATGGTGGCGTATGTAGGTCACACCTCGTCTATGATTGCTTTATCTGATCCGTGCCAGCAGCCTGGGGACAGAAAGCAGAATGTCATGCAAATGTTAAAATAGAAGCCTTACAAAAATTAACATATACAGGATCATTTTGAGACAATTACTAATATAGTTTATGCACTTTTCAACCAATCACACGTGCTGCATCTCCTACTCTTCAACCAATCACATGGACTGCATCTCCTACTCTTCAACCAATCACATGGACTGCATCTCCTTAAACTGCCTCACTATTTTTATGGAGAAGATACAGAAAATATAGTTCTAAAGTTCCCCTTATTTATATTTTTAAAACTGAATTCCAGTTATGGAATCTAGAAAACACTGTAGTAGACACAGCGACTACAGTGATTTCCAACTGGCTTGCGGGTCCCATGCTGAGTGGGTGCACGTTTGCTTAACCATCTCAATACAGTGCCCAGGCCATTTTTAGCTTTCAGCACTGTCACACTTTGAATGACAATTGCGCGGTCATACAAAACTGTACCCAAATGACATTTTTATCATTATTTCCCCACAAATAGAGCTTTCTTTTAGTGGTATTTGATCACATCTGTGATTTTTATTTTTTGCGCTATAAACAAAAGAAGAGGGACAAGTTTGAAAAAAATATATATATATTTTTTACTTTGCTATAATAAATTAATATCCAATTTATTTTATTTTAAACAATTTTTTTCCTCAGTTTAGGCTGATATGTATTCTTCTACATATTTTTGGTAAAAAAAAAAAAAAAAAAAAAAAAAATCGCAATAAGCATATATTGATTGGTTTGCGCAAAAGTTATAGCGTCTACAAAATAGGGGATAGATTTATAGCATTTTTATTTTTTTATTTTTTTACTAGTAATAGCGGTGAACTGTGATTTTTATCATGACTGCGATATAGTGGCAGACAGATCGGACACTTTTGACACATTTTTGGGACCACATTTATACAGCGATCCGTGCTATAAAAATGCATTGATTACTGTATAAATGTGACTGGCAGGGAAGGGGTTAACACTAGGGGGTGATCGAGGGGTTAATTATGTTCCTAGGGAGTGTTTCTAACTGAAGGGGGACTCACAAGGGGAGGAGACCGATCGGTGTTGCTCTGTACTGAGAACACACGTCGGTCTCCTCTCCTCTGACAGGACGTGGATCTGTGTGTTTACACACACAGATCCACAGTCCTGCCGTGTTACCGGGCAATCGCGGCCGCCCGGCGGACATCGCAGCTGCCGGACAGTGCATCGGGTGCCCAGTGACATGGCGGGCGCGCGATTGCCGCCGGCGGCACACGCGCGCCCCCTGGTGGGCTGGGATGGCGAGGGCATCATATGATGCCCTCCCAGAACGAGAGCCGCGCCGCCTGGCCGTCATATGAAAGGCCGTCAGGCGGCAAGCGGTTAAAGAAAGTTGCTCGCTTGACATGAGCACCATTCAGAGAATACTTTGCATCTAAAATAAATGAATGCAAAGTGTTCTCTGATTAAATGAGGTGGAGATCATGACGTCACTGTTCCCCGCCACTCAACCTTATCAAAGAACACTTTGCAATCATAAAAGGGTTAGTACACCTTTAACAAAAAACTGCCTATGCAGGTAAGGGTTGTTTGTAAATAAAAACTGGAGCTTTGACTAAAGTTGAATAATGCCTTTGCTATAGGTATAGACCAGGGGGGTCTCCAAACTTTCTAAGCAAAGGGCCCTGTTTACTGTCCTTCAGGCTTTAGGGGGACCAAACTGTTGCCAGTGGCAGTGGGAGTACAAAATGCCCCAACATCAGTGCCCCATCATTAGTTTTAATGGGAGGAATAGTGCCCCATAGGTGATATCAATGAGAAGAACCGTACACCATTGATGGTGTCAGTAGGGGGAATGGTGCTCCATCATTGTGTCAGTTGGTGAAATAGTGTCCAAAGGGCCAGATAAAGACAAGCAAAGGGCCACATCTGGCCCCCCGGGCCGCAGTTTGGAGACCACTGGTATAGACCATTTATAGACCATTTACCTCCTGAAGCCTAACTGGAATACTCCCAGTATGTTGTGAAGCGAGGCCTAGTCATTAGTGCTCACCTCCTCCATCACAGGAGCGAGCTCACGACCGCTGAGCTCAGAGTTACTGCATCAGGGGAGAGAAAGAACATGCGAGGGGGTTTGAATCACAGAAAAAGCTCACATCTGTGATGGTGGAGGCGAACAGTAATGACTAGACCTCACTTGGCAACATCCTGGGTGTATTCCAGTCAGGCTTCGGAAGGTATGTAAATGGCCTACACCTATAGCAAGGGCTTTATTCAACTTTAGTCAGAGCTGCACAGTGTTTTTACCTACAAGCACCCTTTGCCTGCATAGGTAGCATTTTTGTAAAGATGAACTAACCCTTTAAGAAAATGCAAAGTGTTCCTAAACTGGCACCCATGCCAAGCGAACAACCTCCTATGTTCACAAGGAAGCAGTGCAGCCACTTGGCAGGAGATGTCAAAGCTACTGAAGATCACTGTAGGAGCCGTACCTACTACCGGGATTCCCAGCTTCTGGACCAATGTAACTGTAAAAATTCTCATACCTGGATTTCATCTTTAAAAAGGAGAAGTTCACTTTTGCAAAAAAGTAAACATATTGGGTGCAGGGGCCAGTGCATTTGTAACATGTTACAAAAGGTGAACTTATCCTTTAACACAGTGGTCACCAACCCTGTCCTCTGTCCTGAGGGCCCACTAACAGGCCAGGTTTGCAAGATAACTGAAATACATCACAGGTGATATCATTTGCTGCTCAGTGATTGCAGTATTCTAGTCTGCATCTCTCCCAAGGTAATACATAAAACCTGGCCTGTTAGTGGGCCCTGAGGACAGGGTTGATAACCACAGCAAGTTTAACATGTCTGCATAAATATGCCACCAGCTATATAGATATATCCACGTGATAACACCACACCGACTTCTCAGTCATTACAGGATTTCAATTGCTTGAACAAAGCCCCATGCAGTTCAGGTAGTGATTAGAACTCAGCAAAGCCCAGAGATTGCTCTGCAAGGAGAGTATAGGTGCCATAATCATTTTATATTTCAGGGACAAATTCGGGCCGATTGCCTTTGTACGTTCGGCATAATTGGTTACTATATGACACCTCTCCTTTATCAGATCCGTGAGAGGTCTTTGTCTGCCTCTGCTGCCTTTGGCTATAAGAGGATCTGACGGTTGGGAACTACTGAGAACCAATCAAGATATTACCAACATAGGGAAGTAAAAGGACTCATTACATCTAGTGAGCGGCATGAACTATAAATTGCTAATCTGTCTTTATTTAGGGTGTATTATTAGTGGAGTTTTGTCTAACATGCCTGCTTTAAATCACACCAGAGCCTGCTGTCAGCAAGAAATAGAAGATTTAGAGCTCAGAGGCATTCACTGTGCAGATAACAGAATTGAGGACAACATCGCACATTATAAGGAACCTGTGGGAGAAGCTAATGGAATAAACTAAAATTGGTAGATAGCAGAAAATATAAACTGTCATCACATACGCCATTCTCTGCACGCTCTTCCAGTGATATCGAGGGCATAACCCCCCCTTTCACATGTAAAATTGGCACATCCCGCACCCATACAGAGAAGCCCCCTTTCATTCAGATGACATATGGGGGGGGGATTCACTGAAACAGAACCTGCAGCAGCTTTGCATGGCAACCAATCAGCTTCTAGCTTTCATCTTTCAAACTCAATGGAAGAAGCTGAGATTTGAAGCTGACTGGTTACTATGCACAGTTGCTCCAGAATTTTTATTAAGCTCCGGCGTGTTCGCACAGCCCACGTGTAGAGCCCGCCAGGAGGTCGGCGCTGCGCTAATCACAGGCGGTGAGACATTTCCCCATCTCTGCAGCCGCTTATCGGGACAATGTCTCACTTCCTGTGATTAGCACAGCGCCGTGCCGACTTCCTGGCGGGCTCTACACGTGGGTTGTGCGAACACGCCGGAGCTCTTCCTTAAATTTTATCTGTTCCAGTTTTAGTGAATTCCTCCCCATAATGTTTTTGAACAAATGTCAAAAAGGCAAGTCAAGCAATGTGCTTCTAAACCCAGATCAAAAACTCTCATTGCACATGTTCTGTACATTCATATCGCAGCCACGGTCATCCGCTCGTCTAGAGATCGATACGGATTATTCCCAAAGCCGACTTCGTTCACTAAAAGGGTCTCTATGGGTCCACCTCAACATACACTAGTATGCATTATAGGCAGGTGGATCGGGATTGCTCTACTCTCAGACTCCGCTCTATAAAACAGCACATGCAAACAATCATGGGATATGTCGTCCTGCTGACGGGAATGGGGGGCATGCTCCTTCACTATATTTAAAAAACCATTACAATTGGGGTGATTTAAAATGCAACAGTTGAATATATTACAAGCGTTATAAATACAGAGCATGCTTTTAGTACTTAACCCTTTCATGACTAAGCCTATTTCTGACATCTGGTGTTTACAAGTTATAATCTGTATTTTTTGCTAGAAAATTACTTAGAGCCCCCAAACATTATAATTATATATATATATATTTATATTTTTAGCAGAGAATCTAGAGAATAAATGGCAATTGTTGCAATATTTAAACTCAACTTTTTTGGGAAAAGGGACACTTTCATGAGTTTTAAAAACAACGAAACAGTAAAGTTACCCCAATTTTTTTGTATAATGTGAAAGATGATGTTACGCCGAGTAAATAGATACCAAACATGTCACGCTTTATAATTGCACGTACTCGTGGATTGGCGACAAACTACGGTTACCAGGTTAGAGTTACAGAAGAGGTCTAGTACTAGAATTTTCGCTCTCGCTCTGACGATCGCGGCAATACCTCACATATGTGGTTTGAACTTCCGTATGCATTTTCTTTGCTGTGTGAGCTTACGGGGACGGGGGCGCTTTAATAAAAAATGTTTTTCTTATTTTATTTATTTTTATATTATTAAATTGTGTTTAAAAGAAAAAAAAATTGATCACTTTTATTGCTGTCACAAGGAATGTAAACATCCCTTGTGACAGTAATAGGTGGTGACAGGTACTCTTTGTGGAGGGATCGGGGGGTCTAAAAGACCTCCAATCTCTCCTTTGCACTTCAAAGCATTCAGATCACCGATATTTATAACACTAAAACGCCTGAAAACTGCCTCAGTGTTAAAGGGGTCTAACTATTAGCAAGTAACTAGGAGCCCCCGACAGGCTCCATGTCATTCTGTTCTTACAAGCAGCCAATCAAAGGCTCTGCAAGAGATGACTCAGCGACCTCATATATACTTGCATCAGTTGTAGGACTGTCGTTACCAGCACAGCTGGGAAGAATGGTATTGTAGCCGACAGTGTAAAGCCGGGGGGTCAGCAACCTGTAGATCACGGGCAGGTGACTGATTGATCGCGGCCTGGGCTTGCTGACCCGCCATCCCAGAGCATCAAACAGAGCAGTGTTTCTCAACTCCAGTCCTCAAGGTGCCCCAACAGGTCATGTTTTCATGACTTCCCTAAGATGAAACAGCTGTGGTAATCACCTGTGCAAAATAATGGAAAGCCTGAAAACATGACCTGTTGGGGCACCTCGAGACTAGAGTTGGGAAACACTGAAATAGAGTGTAATGCAGAGGGACTACTTGTAACGTTGCACCTGTAGTAGGGAGCAAAATCCGCATAAGCCAATGTCTCCTCTGTAGTGCTGCATCCTGTCCCATGCAGAGCGATACCAACAGCACTCCACATCTTATCCTGACTAGCTGTCTCCAGAGTGATGCCAGCAGCAGGAAAGAAGAGATCTTCCGCTCAGTGTGAAGCAATACACCGGGCATAATAGTATAGGGCTGCTTTCACACTGATGTGCAGCAGTTTACCCACACCGCGGGTACAGGGCAGTGTAGTGTACCTGCGGGTTTGCTGTGCTTACCCATAGACTTCAATTATATCCCATGGGTTTGGTGAACCACCCGATTTAAACCCATGATTACCATGTAATGCAAGCAATCGCAACACGGTAGTACGGCAATCAGAGGGTTAGATCAGGTATGAGGAGGTGACACTGTGCCCGGTGATCTTTGACTTCTCCTGTGTTGTTCAGGTAGATCTCCACCTCTTTATGGTTGCCTACTCCTGGTGTAAAGGATGGCGGAGGTGTCATGGAGTCTCTATAAAGCCATATGGAGGTTTGGGACAGTCTATACATGTCCCCTGATATGTTGGAGGTCCCAGCAAAGCATTTAGGCTGGAATCACACTGCAGTAAAGGGGAACAGTTGGTGTACTAGAGTACTATTCATTCTTAATGGCCCCCCAAAACACCTTGCCAACGGACATTTGTTTTGCAGCAGTCACAACACACTATTTATTCCATTCATTTTCACTGTTTATCCCGCACCATTCATTCACAGAGATCTGAGATTGAATAAATGAATGAATTGCCAAAGCGGCAGACGGCTTGTAGTTCTCAAACTACGAGTGAGACGGTCAGTAAACTTGCAGTCCATTGGCACTTCCTGCAGCTTTCTAACTGAAAGCCGATAAAGAGGTATCTACAGAAACCTGGAAGAGGGGTCTACAGGAGCCTCACACTGCACCCGCCATCCCACCGATCGCGGGTCCCGCCATCCCACCGGTCGCGGGTCCCGCCATCCCACCGGTCGCGGGTGCAATACTTTGCAGACTCCTGGGGGAAAAAATAATAAATGCACAATTTTCTTTCCTGCAAAAATATGTGTTTATTATTTTTGCCTTAAAGGGCGCGTTAAACTTTAAAGTGATTGCAAAGGCTCGCTTTTTTTTTTTGATACCAAACATGTTATACTTACCTGCTCTGTGCAATGGTGTTGCACAGAGTAGCCCAGATCTTCCTCTTCTCGGGTCCCCCTTTGCTGCTCCTAGCCCCTCCTTCCTTCGAGTGCCCCTCAGCCAGCAGCTTGCTACAGGTTGTCACCGAAGCCAAGTCAGAGCTCCGTCTATCCATTCAGACACTGAGCCCCAACCTGGCTCTCTCCCCTGATTGGCTGACTGACTTTGATTGACAGCCGTGGGAGCCAATAGCGCCGCTGCTCTGTCTCAGCCAATCAGGAGGAGTGTACTGAATGGCTGAGGGGATTGTGGACATTGCTGGGAAGAGAAGGGGCTCAGGTAGGTAATCGGGGTGGGTGCTGGGGAGGCTGCTACACACAGAAAGTTTTTTATCTTAATGCATAGAATGTATTAAGATAATAAAAAAAACCTTCAGCCTTTACACCTCCTTTAAGGTCTTCTGTAGTGAATGTGATCCTCCCTTTCCTTGCACGACAGACATCGGGTAGTCCTGACCGTTGCCCAGTCCAGTGACGATCTCCTGTCTATGGCGGCCTGCAGACACCATTGAGCAATCTTGGGAGAATATTGATCAGATCAGGTTATAAAACATCGTCCAATTGCTTTGGTTTCCTCTGAGATAAGTCGCTGTCTGTGACCTTCCTCCAGAATAAAAACACAAATAACGATGTGACCCGACTGTTTGGAAGGAAGCTGTGCTTTGTCCATGTAGGGGAAAGGATCAGGATCACTTCAACTCAACACTCCCCGACTGCATCTACTTATGTTTCCTATTCACTCCCAGAAGCAAAAGGGAATGTACTCTGTAAGCTATGATTGGCCGGTTACACAGGGCTATGAACTCTCTGTGTGCTGATTGGCCCAGGGCTGTCACCAGGTATTTCCTTTGACTCCTGATTTTTTTTTTTCTTGTTTTGGATAGAGTGGAGAGGGATTAGAACACCTGTCATTTTTTACTGCGGTCTGTGTCCCTGTTAGTGAAATTGTCCCTCTCTTTATCCTGATTGCCATTATCCCTGATGGGGAAACGCAAATTCCCAAATTGTGGGTTGTCCCCAGAACAGGAATAGAGGGGGCCTTTTACAATGGGGGGGGCTAGTTCTGGTGACAAGGGATTCCATCATTATGCAGGGATTTCCCCTCACTTCCTGTTGCGGCTAGGGAACAGGAAGTGAAGGGAAATCTCCCCAATGGGACACAGATGGCAAAGAAAACCTGACAGGGGGTTTTACCCCTCCCTTACTCTATCCAAAAATGAAAAAAAAAAGTTTTGCCTTTAGACCCAGTTCCTACCTCATCCCTTTAAAACCAAACACATTAATTACACAGGCTCTGTGGCCGATAAGAATGGTAATTAAAGTAGAGTTTCACCCAAAAGTGGAACTTCCACCCATCTGATTCCTCCCCCCCCCCTCCGGTGCCACAATTGGCATCTTTCGGGGGGGAAGGGGGGACAGGATACCCATCTATGACAGGTATCCTTTCCCACTTCCGGGAGCCGTGGCTATTGACATCACAGCTGGGGCTCCGGCCCTCCGAGCGGGCCTCGCACATGCGCAGTAGGGTTCCCAGCATTAAGCCGTAAGGCTACACTACCGGGTACCCTTACCCACAATGGCAGCGGCAGCACCCGACAGATGATGGAAACATTGGCTGCGGTGCCGACATCGCGGGACTCCAGGACAGGCAAGTGTCCGATTATTAAAAGCCATCAGCTGCAGTATGTGTAGCTCCTGGTTTTTAAGCGGACATCCGCTTTAATCTCACTTGATGCCTCATGTGCATTAAATTAGCCTCAGTCCTAACCTGTGTAAGTCATATGTGTTCGGGTTTAAAGGGATGAGGGGGCAACCCTACTGCGTTCGCAGTTAAGCGCTGCTTGTTTAGCGGCACTTTACTGCTGTTCAAGCGGCGCTTTTGCGCCGATTTTAACCCCAAAGAGGGGTTAAAAACTCCCATGTTTTGCTTTGCTTCCGAAGTATTTTTCATATGCTTCGGAAGCGCTGTACATTCATTGCAATGAACAGGGGCGTTTTAGGAATCGGTGAATACAGCGCTCCCAAGATGCTGCTTGCAGGACTTTTCTGCAAGAACCGTCCCGGTGTGAAAGCACTCATTGCAGAGAAAGAGAGGCAGTTCTCAGGCGCCATTTCTAGAGCTAAAACACCAGAAAACTGCCTCAGTGTGAAAAAAAGGGGTCTTAGTTTTGCTTCAGGCTGCATTCACACCTTCACCTTCCCAGAAATGCAGCAAAAAGGCACATCAAGCTTGCAGTGCCGTTATCTCACAATGGCACCGCAGACCCAGGTAGGTGTTGTGCCAAAAACACACCGTGCAAAAATGTGCATGAGCTACTCTGGAGAGTTTGTCGCACGTAGGGCGGCCCATTCAAGTGAACGGGCTGCTCTATGATGCTGTGGGGTTTCAAAAAAAAAAAAAAAAATCCAAGAAAAGAAAAAAAAAAAAAAAAAAAAAACACCCCAAAAAATTATTGTAAAAATTGTATATATTTCAACGGAATTGCAACGGGGAAAAAAAAAAATTGTGATAACAATTCATCGTGCATCCCTCTCATATATATATATATATATATATATATATATATATATATATATATATATATATATATATATATATATATTTTAGAGCTGCTACAAATCATTATCACAATTTTTTTTTCCCATTGCGATTTTGACAAAGTATTTCCTGAATCTATGCAGAGAATTCTCTCTGCTCTGCTAAAGCCAACAGCTGTCAAATGAAAGGAAAAAAAAAAATAATAATTGGGCAGTCTGCCAAGAATTACAACATTCTTTAGCAGTGGAACTTAAGTATAAACATTGTAACAATTTGTCCTTTAGATCAAAAGGAACAGACTTTGGTGTGTAAATGAGGGAAGTTTAACCACTTAAAAAACACTTTTTCTGACATTTGTTGGTTTCAAGTTAAAATTATTATTTTTTTGGCTAGAAAATTTACTTAGAACCCCCAAACACACATACTAAAATACAATATATATATATATTGTATGTGTGTTTGGGGGTTCTAAGTAATTATATACACATACATATATATATACACACACATACATTTTTTTTTTTTTTTTTTTTTTTAGTGGAGACCCTAGAGAATAAAATGGTGGTTGTTGCTATATTTTATGTCACACTGTATTTGCGCAGCAGTCATTCAAATGCAATTTTTTGGGAAAAAAAAATTACACTTTTAACGAATTAAAAAAAAAAAACAAACAAAAAAAAACTAATCAATAAAGTTAGCCCATTTTTTTTTTCTTGTATAATGTGAAAGATTTTCTGCTGCAAGAATCATAAAAAAAAAAACACCCCAAAAAATCTTTGGAAAAAAAAATTATATATATCTCTGCACAATTAATCGTTATCATTTTTTTCGTTTTTTTTTTCCCCCGTTGCGATCTTGACAAAGTATTTCCCGATTCTGTCTGCTCTGCTGATCTTTTTACTCTAATCAAAAAAAAATTGTGACTCTCATTTTGACCAGAATTGTGCAGCTCTAATGAAGATCATATATATATATATATATATATATATATATATATATACATATATATACACACACACATATACATACACATATATACACACACATATATATATATATATATATATATATATATATATATAAAAAACAAAAAAACATAAAATAATAACAATCATCTGTCATGAAGGTAGCAGTAGGGGGTCCTGGGAGGACACAAAGCACAGCGGCCCCCCCTGTGCTGGCTGTACAATGCCGGTTGCCTGGCAGTCTCATGGATCCAATGACAGTACTGTAGTAGGTGACCCGGAATAAGTCTGTAGGGGAAGTATTCTGCCTTCACTTGCTGCATGCTTGTTCCAGGGACAGAACTCACACAGACCAGAGTGATAGGAGGAGAGCCAGGCAACCAGCATTTGTAGAAGGCGGCCCCTCCCCCTCCCAGCACAAGCCTCCTTCACCTCATATGACTCCCCCATTGTGGTGTGTGGTGGGCCTGTACTGCCCAGACTGGGCCCCTTCCCCTCCCCCCCCATGGCACTACAAATCCCAGCATAGGGACCCCCACTCCTCCAATACACACACAGCACCAGGAGACGTCACCGTAGCCCCTTCCCCGGCTCACCTCCCCCGCTCCTCCACAACACACCGCCGCTTCCCCCCGGTCTCCGAACACTCTACTTCCACGTCCTGGACCTTTCCTCTACGTCCTCCCCTGACGTCACGGCAAGCGCCGCCCGCTTTACGACTGGCCGCCTGCGCCCTCTGGCGGCTGTTTAGCGGTAATGCGGGGAATTTGGTGCTGCTCGGGAGAGGGGCAGTTTGTGGCACGGAATTTGGGGGGGGGGGCAAAAAAAGTAGAATTGTTAATTCTGTGATGATGTCCTTACACATGAAGATAAAGAAAAGGATCGGCTGAGCGAAGCGTGTAAAGAGGCCCTGTCACCAATTTAACAAATTGCAAGTGTTCAAAACGTCAAATTTGGATTTCGCTTAAAGTGACACTAAAGTATACCTCCCAATTGTCCCTGATTTCAAGGGACTGTCCCTGATCTGGAGCAATGTCCCTCTGTCCCTCATTCCTCCTCATTTGTCCCTCATTTTGGTCTGATCTATATAGTTGTATATAAAATGCACTTTTTATCTATCAAAAAGTGTTTCCCAGTGCTAAACCTTTCATCTGATTTCTAAATGGCTGCATTTGTAATTTCCAAAAGCCAATATAAAGGAATAGTTGTGGTAAAAAAAGCACTTGTGGATTTAACCAATCTTGTTTTTTTGTACAATTCTCCTTTAAGGGGGCGTGGCAAGGTGTGTGTCCTATGCCTGCATACTTTTTCTGATAGGTGTCCCTCATTCCCATCTCAAAAAGTTGGAAGGTATGCTAAAGGTTCAGGTTTGGGCCCCGAACCTCCTCTTCTGGGGTCCCCCTGCAGCTCTCTCGGCTCCTCCCCCCCTCTGATAACCCCCTGGGAGAAGCGCTCTCCCAGGGGTTCACCTTGCGGGCACATTACCGAGTCCAGGATTCGCTATCCATAGACGCCGAATGAAGGACTCGGCCCCGCCTCCCGGCTGCGCTGCCATCAATCTACCAAATCAAGAGCCGAGAACCCCCTAGCAGAAAGACGGCACGTCCCCGTGGGACAAGTTGGAGGGTTCAGGTAAGTAAAATGGGGGGGGGGCTGGGGGGCCGGTCACTGACAGGTGTTTTTTCACTTTAATGTGTGGATGCATTAAAGTGAAAAAAAAACCACAAAGGTTTACAACCCCTTTAACCACTTACCAACCGGCCCATAGCCGAATGACGACTGCAGGGCGGTTGGATAACTCTGGGAGGGCGTACTATGACGTCCTCCCAGAATTCCCCTCTCGCGCGCCCCCTGGGGCGCGCACCCGAACACATCCGTGACCGCCGGGTCCGGAGGACCCGGCGCATCACGAATCCCGGTAAATGGCCGCTGATCGCGGCCGTTTACCATGTGATCGCGCCGTCAAATGACGGCGCGATCACATGTAAACAGACCGGCGTCATCTGATGACGCCGGTTCCTCTCCTCCCCCTCTCCTCCCCGCCTGTGTACCGATCGGTACACTGTGAGCGGGGAGGGGGATGGATGGATGTCTGCAGCGCTGTGGGCTGTATGTGTAGTGCCCATAGCGCTGCACAGAGACATCCAGACATCCAGCCATCCCTGCTCAGCCATCCCTAACGCTCTGCAATGCTGTGCAATACTCTGCAACACCCCCACAATACTCTGCAATACCCCCACAATACTCTGCAATACCCCCACAATACTCTGCAACACCCCCACAATACTCTGCAATGCTGTGCAATACTCTGCAACACCCCCACAATACTCTGCAATACTCTGCAACACCCCCACAATACTATGCAATGCTGTGCAATACTCTGCAACACCCCCACAATACTCTGCAATACTCTGCAATACCCCCACAATACTCTGCAATGCTGTGCAATACTCTGCAACACCCCCACAATACTCTGCAATGCTGTGCAATACTCTGCAACACCCCCACAATACTATGCAATACTCTGCAACACCCCCACAATACTCTGCAATGCTGTGCAATACTCTGCAACACCCCCACAATACTCTGCAATACTCTGCAATACCCCCACAATACTCTGCAATGCTGTGCAATACTCTGCAATACCCCCACAATACTCTGCAATACACCCACAATACTCTGCAATACCCCCACAATACTCTGCAACACCCCCACAATACTCTGCAACACCCCCACAATACTCTGCAATGCTGTGCAATACTCTGCAATACCCCCACGATACTCTGCAATGCTGTGCAATACTCTGCAACACCCCCACAATACTCTGCAACACCCCCACCATACTCTGCAATACCCCCACAATACTCTGCAATGCTGTGCAGTACTCTGCAATACCCCCACAATACTCTGCAATACCCCCACAATACTCTGCAATACCCCCACAATACTCTGCAATACCCCCACAATACTCTGCAATGCCCCCACAATACTCTGCAATACCCCCACAATACTCTGCAATGCCCCCACAATACTCTGCAATGCCCCCGCCATACTCTGCAATGCCCCCACAATACTCTGCAATGCTGTGCAATACTCTGCAATTCCCCCGCCATACTCTGCAATTCCCCCGCCATACCCTGCAATGCCCCCGCCATACTCTGCCATGCCCCCGCCATACTCTGCCATGCCCCCGCCATACTCTGCCATGCCCCCGCCATACCCCGCCATACTCCGCCATACCCTGCCATACTCCGCCATACCCCGCCATACTCTGCAATACCCTGCAATACCCCGCCATACTCCGCAATACTCCGCCATACTCCGCCATACTCCGCAATACCCCGCCATACCCTGCCATGCTGAGCCATACTCGGCCATGCTCAGCTGTACTCGCCCTCTGTATGTGGCCAGGCTGTGGAAGTCTCACACATGTGGTATCGCCGTATTCAGGAGGAGCACGGGAATCTATTTTGGGGTGTCATTTTTGGTATGTACATGTTATGTGGTAGAAATATTGTATAAATGGACAACTTTGTGTTAAAAAAAAAAATGCGTTTTAACCACTTCCCGCCCACCGGCCGTCATACAACGTCCTTGACTTTGTGCGGAGATATCTGAATGATGGTTGCAGCTACAGGCATCATTCAGATATCGGCTTTTTCAGCCGGCGATTCCCTACACCATGAGAACGATCATAGCAGCTGTTCCACTGCTTGATCGTTCTTACGGGAGGCGAGAGGGGATGTCCCCCCCCTCCCGCGCTTCTACCGACTCACCGCTACGATCGAAGCCAGGATCGTTTTTTTTTTTTTTTTTTATTTCAGGCTTCCCAGCCTAGAGGTGAGATGTGGGGTCTTACTGACCCCATATCTCACTGTAAAGAGGACCTGTCATGCCATATTCCTATTACAAGGATGTTTATATTCCTTGTAATAGGAATAAAAGTGGTCAAAATTTTTTTTTTTTTTGGAAAAAAGCATCAAACTAAATAAAAAAAAAAATTTTTTAAAGCGCCCCTGTCCCTGCGTGCTCGCATGCAGAAGCGAACGCATACGTAAGTCCCGCCCACATATGAAAACGGTGTTCAAACCACACATGTGAGGTATCGCTGCGATCGGTAGAGCGAGAGTAATAATTTTGGCCCTAGACCTCCTCTGTAACTCAAAACATGTAACCAGTAAAAAATTTTAAAGCGTCGCCTATGGGGATTTTTGAGTAGCAAAGTTTGGCGCCATTCCACAAGCGCGTGCAATTTTGAAAGGTGACATGTTGGGTATCTATTTACTCAGTATAACTTCATCTTTCACATTATGCAAAAACATTAGGCTAACTTTACTGTTTTGGTTTTTGTAAAGCACAAAACAGTTTTTTTCCCAAAAAAAACGCGTTAAAAAAATTGCTGCGCAAATACCGTGCGAGATAAAAAGTTGCAATGACCGCCATTGTATTCTCTAGGGTCTTTGCTAAAAAAACATATATAATGTTTTGGGGTTCTATGTAATTTTCTAGCTAATAAATGATGATTTTTACATGTAGGAGAGAAATGTCAGAATTGGCCTGGGTGCTCCAGAACGCCTGAAGGTGCTCCCCTGCATGATGGGCCTCTGTATGTGGCCACGCTGTGTAAAAGTCTCACACATGTGGTATCGCTGTACTCAGGAGTAATAGCAGAATGTGTTTTGGGGTGTAATTTGTGGTATGCATATGTGGTGTGTGAGAAATAACCTGCTAATATGACAATTTTGTGGGAAAAAAAACAAGTAAAAAAAAAACCTTGATTTTGCAAAGAATTGTGGGAAAAAATGACAACTTCAAAAATCTCACCATGCATCTTTCTAAATACCTTGGAATGTCTTCTTTCCAAAAAGGTATCATTTGGGGGGTATTTGTACTTTTCTGGCATGTTAGGGTCTCAAGAAATGAGATAGACCGTCAGTACTTCAGGTGTGATCAATTTTCAGATATTCGCACCATAGCTTTTGGACTCTATAACTTTCACAAAGACCAAATAATATCCACCAATTTGGGTTAATTTTACCAAAGATATGTAGCGGTATAAATTTTGGCCAAAATATATGAAGAAAAATTACTAATTTGCAAAATATTATAACAGAAATGAAGAAAAATGCATTTTTTTACAGATTTTTCGGTCTTTTTTCTTTTACGGCGCAAAAAATAAAGAACCCAGTGGTGATTAAATACCACCAAAAGAAAGCTCCATTTGTGTGAAAAAAAGGACAAAAATTTCATATAGATACAGTGTTGCATGGCAGAGTAATTGTCATTCAAAATGTGAGAGCACCAAAAGCTGAAAATTGGTCTGGTTATTAAGGGGGTTTAAGTGCCCAGTTGTCAAGTGGTTAAAGTGCTTGTACACCCACCAACCAAAGAAAAACTGCAAGACATAGGCATAATGAGCTGGTATTCATAGCATGCTAGCTCATTATAAAATACTCACCTTAGATCGAAGCCCCCGCAGCGGTCCGTCACACTGCTCTGCTTGGCGACATGTCTCCCGGAGTTATTTCCGGGTATAGCGGGCTCCGGCGCTGTGATTGGCCGGAGCCGCGATGACGTCACTCACGCACATGCACACAGGACCTGTCGGTAAGGGCACATCAGCTGAAGCAACGGCATGTAGGTGCCGTTACTTCAGTGCACATGTGCCGATGATGTCAGTACATGCTGATACAGGGGATATCTCCTAAACCGTGCAGGTTAAGGAGATATCCGGGGTAGCTACAGGTCAGCCTTATTATAGGCTTACCTGTAGTGAAAAGTGGTTTGTAAGGATTTACAACTACTTTAAAGCTGGATACACACTATACAATTTTCTGTAGATTTTTTCCTTCAGATTTACCAAAACCATATAATATGAGGTCAAACCTTAAAGCCTCTTACATACGATCGGATTGTTGGCCAACAAAACTGTGGACTTTTGTCCGAAGGGCGTTGGCCCAAACTTGTCTTGCATACACACGGCCACACAATTGTTGGCCAACAAATACGAATGTAGTGACGTACTACGTTGTTTTTCAGCTCTTTAGCGCCACCCTTTGGGCTCCTTTTGCCAATTTCGTGTTAGTAGAAATTTGGTGAGTGTTGATTCGCACTTTTCATTTCGCACTTTTTATTTCGCACTTTTCAGTTAATTTCTGGACGGCCGTTGGTCAACCAGACATGTTGCAGAATCGGAGGAGATAACGTGTTATTTATTATTGGCCTTGGAGTTATTGCTTTGACATTATTTTTTTGGTTGAATAATAATGATTTGATTTGGTATATTTTCTATATTTTTGGATGCATAGAATGCACTTTTTGGTGAAGTTCTATTGGCAGATAGCGTGTCTAATTTTTATTTGTTTTCTTTTTTTAATGCACAATAAAAAAATAGTGGAGAATAATACTTGGCTATGTGTCTTACTTCAAATGACAGTTTGGGAGTAGGCAGTTACATTTAAAACAATACAATGTAAAATTGACAAGGGACACCAACATAGTTGTATCGTTGATCTTAAAAACCACGGGATAATGGTGTTGTGGTAACTTGCACAAAAAAAAAAATTAAAAAAATAACAAGCATAAAAATATTATTGTAAACACTGATACCCAAAAAAACGCGCCTTCCTTGAGTCCTCACCACTGCGCTCAGGAAAAGTGTCTATTGCACCACTTAATATAAATTGAAACGTGAAGTATGGGAAACAAAGCTGTCACTTTAAATGTAAACTATGAGTGATCTCTATTAATTTGCAAACACCAGAAAATTAATATAAGCGGCGCTACTATTAGTGATATAATCTTACCCAGTGTTCAAAGTGCACAATAAGTATACAATGGTAAATGACACTTATAGGGCGTACACACGGTTGGACTTTTTTCGGACATTCCGACAACGAAATCCTAGGATTTTTTCCGACGGATGTTGGCTCAAACTTGTTTTGTCTACACACGGTCACACAAAGTTGTCGGAAAATCCGATCGTTCTAAACGCGGTGACGTAAAACACGTACGTCGGGACTATAAACGGGGCAGTGGCCAATAGCTTTCATCTCTTTATTTATTCTGAGCATGCGTGGCACTTTGTCCATCGGATTTGTGTACACACGATCGGAATTTCCGACAACGGATTTTGTTGTCGGAAAATTTTATCTCCTGCTCTCCAACTCTGTGTGTCGGAAAATCCGATGGAAAATGTCCGATGGAGCCCACACACGGTCGGAATTTCCGACAACACGCTCCGATCGGACATTTTCCATCGGAAAATCCGACCGTGTGTACGGGGCATACTATATATATCACTCCAACCTGTAAAAAAAAAAAAATATATATATATATAGAAAGAGTCCAAAGATCAGTGATATAACACAACCCAGTGTTCAAGGTATGAAGCCAGTGTACTGAAATAATATAAATAACACTTGTGTGTATCACTCCAAACTCAAAAGTAGATCAAAAATCCATCATATGAAAAATAAAATATAGAAATACATCCGTAGAAATGTCCATAGAAGAGAGCACCGTGAAAAAGTGTGCAAATTGCTGAAAATGTCCACCAAATCAAACGTGCCAGTGATTCCTCTCCCTTTGAACTCAACACTCACCGAATGAATATGCCTCACACTCTCGTGTTTTGGCAAAAGCGCATGAAACACTGTACACTCAAGATAGAGTGAAAAATCCACGTTCCATCCGGCCCAGTGTCATTTCATTCCATATGTACATAAAAAATATGCACATAGTGTGATAACGTAAAACACAACATTTATTAAACTGTGTAACCTTCAATCATTGCACTCACATAGAAAACTCTTTGAATCAAGCCACAAACAGCACAGCAATCCAACTTCTCAAAAACTCCTGTGTGAACTCCCAGCACCAATGTAAAGACGGTCGCGGCGGACCCAAGATCAGCGGAAACAGGCTCTCACCCCACCCACTGAATCTCGTCTAAATCGAGCAGGGATCCTCCACTCATGCACGGAAATGAGATGCAGCGTCTCCTCCCTCACTCTCTGCTACTGATGGATGCCGTACAGCCACGCCCCGACATGTTTCGTCATACCAGACTTAATCATGGTGAGCAGAGAGGGACCTGTCATCCGCCGGCTCAGCGGAGATCAACGGAGAGATCTCCCGCTGAGCCGGCGGACAGAGGCGGGCTCCGTGGAAACGGAGTCCACCTCGTGTGAATGAGGGCTAACAGCTAGATTGAGGAATTTAAAAAATAGGTTAAAAATATCAAATATTTATTGTACAAAACTTAAAAAAACCTGTAACCACTAGTAGGACTCAATTACACAATTATTGATATACCCATAAATGGTACAATAGATGATTCTATTTGGTGGTTTCCTCATCATCCCTGTGGTGGTTGGGTGATGGGTTGCTTGCTGTGACTTTGACACGTTTCACTGGACAATCACAGGTGCCTTCCGGACACGTCACACCTGGGTCCCAGCTTCCGGTTTCATCAAAGGGTGATCCTTTGATGAAGTCATGTGAGCAGTGAGGAGTCAGGTGTCATCACTTCCGGTCGCGGCCGAGACCGGAAGTACTGTGCTCTGTACTGTTTATCCTGATTTTAAATCCTCCACCCTACCTGCTGAGCTTGAGGCCTTCCACCAGAGACCCGCCAAGTGCTGTGACGATCGGAGGGGATCGATCGACCGCTGGTTCTCATCTGCTTCTAGACTGCAGGCTCAACTTGACCCGTAGGGGTCTTTACTAGAGGTGAGCGGCTAGGGGAAACATGTGGCGCACCACGGATTGCTGATAATTGGAGGAATCTGAAACCGATCATTTTCTGCACATGCACTTTTTGTTCTTTGCACGAACTGTTATATAAGATTTATTTCACCCACGTTGGAATCTTATTGCACTTGTTGGATTTTGCACTTTTGTCTATTTTTATAGCGATTTTTCACTATTTTGCACTTCATGCGATTTTTTTTTACATTTTATGTGACTTTTTTTACTTTATGCGATTTTTTCCAATTTTTTGTGATTTCTTTCACTCTTATGCACTCTAATGCCCTGTACACACGGTCGGATTTTTCTGGAAAATGTGTGATAGGACCTTGTTGTCGGAAATTCCGACCGTGTGTAGGCTCCATCACACATTTTCCATAGGAATTTCCGACACACAAACTTTGAGAGCAGGCTATAAAATTTTCCGACAACAAAATCCGTTGTCGGAAATTGCGATCGTGTGTACACAAATCCAACGCACACAACGCAAATCCAAGTGCCGCGCATGCTCAGAATAAATTAAGAGATGAAAGTTATTGGCTACTGCCCCGTTTATAGTCCCCACGTACGTGTTTGACGTCACCGCGTTTAGAACGATCAGATTTTCCGACAACTTTGTGTGACCGTGTGTATGCAAAACAAGTTTGAGCCAACATCCGTCGGAAAAAATCCTAGGATTTTGTTGTTGGAATGTCCAATCAATGTCCAATCAATGTCGAACCGTGTGTACAGGGCATTAGAGTAGTATTGGACTTATGCATTCATATTGGATCTTTTTTTACTTTATGCGATTTTTTAAAATTTTTTGTTTTTTGTGATTTTTTTCATCTTTATGCACTTATCGAGTATTATTGGACTTATGCACTCTTATTGGATTCTTTTATCACTTTGATTTTGTTAGTGTATTGATGTCACAACGAAGAATTGTCATTATTATTATGTTTAATCACATTATTTATGATCTTTTCATGCACTTTAGTTAGCGCCACATATCTTTTCTAATCATATAGTTTTTTCTGTGTGGGAACACTTTTTTTATGTTTGGCGGCAACAAATTTCTTGCTCAGTTTAGGCCGATATGTATTCTTCTACATATTTTTGGTAAAAAAAATATCGCAAAAAGCGTATATTGATTGGTTTGTGCAAAAGTTAACGCGTCTACAAAATAGGGGATAGATTTATGGAATTTTTATTATTAATTTTTTTTTTATTAGGAAGGGACGGTGATCTGCGATTTTAATCGCGACT
The DNA here is from genome assembly GCA_037952925.1 of Lithobates clamitans. Classification (NCBI taxonomy): domain Eukaryota; kingdom Metazoa; phylum Chordata; class Amphibia; order Anura; family Ranidae; genus Lithobates; species Lithobates clamitans. The sequence continues at coordinate 132,591 of JBBGZY010000202.1, forward strand.
GTGACATAGCGGTGGACAGATCAGACATTTTTGACACTATTTTGGGACCACTGGCATTTATACAGCAATCAGTGCTATAAAAATGCACTGATTACTGTGTAAATGTCACTGGCAGGGAAGGGGTCAAACACTAAGGGCAAATTAAGGGGTTAAGTGTGTTCCCTGGGCATGTTCTAACTGTAGGGGGGATGGGCTCACTAGAATATGACAGAGATCTCTGCTCCCGATTACTGGGAGCAGTAGATCCCTGTCATGTTGCTAGGGAGAACAGGGAAATGCCTTGTTTACATCTCCCCGTTCTGCCTCTCTGTGTCACGATCGCGAGCCACCGGTGGACATCGAGTTCGCGGGCACGCTCCCACCTGGTGCGCACGCGCCCGCTAGCCACCGATGATGCAGCGACGTACGGATACGTTGTTTTGCGCACCCGTGTCACTTTGCCTACCTATATCGGCGTGAGCCGGTCGGCAACTGGTTAAATAGGTCATGGCTGTCTGGTGAGCAGGTTATTTTAAAGAGCACGTTGGGTGGTGTTGGATGTTTACAAGCGGTGGAGGATATCTACACTTATTGATTGAATCAATCATGTTTCTTGTTGGAACATTCACTGAGAAATATCGACTATTTGTATTTTTTATTTTTTGTTTATGCCTCTTTCTATTAACTACAGAATTTCACTATATATATATGTTGTTATATATCATGTATTATTGCATCTGTTCACAAACTGGTAAACTTAGGATTTAATTTATTTAATTAATAGTCACAGAGACTCTACTATCACTTCACAAATACACAAATGTTCAATAGAGCTATTTACACCAATATAAGGATTTATGCTCTACATACTTATCATATGAATTAAAACAAAAAAAAAAACATACAAAAGAAGATACTCCACAGATTACAATGATCCAGCCATTCACTATATACTCCTGGAGTAAAAAATAGAATAACATGTTATTATTATGGATAGGCCGAACACCCCACGGTTCAGCTGGCACCAGAATATGCGAACAAAAAAAAAATTTGTGCGAACACAGTTAGTCTATGGGACACGAACGTGAAAAATGTAGTGTTCATTTTAAAGATCTATATGCATGTTATTGCCATAAAAAGTTTTTAGGGACCTGGGTACTTCCCCAGAGAAACATGTATCAATGCAAAAAAAAGGCAATATAGATAAAAAATCTAGGAAAAAATTGGCGTGGGTCCCCCCCCGTCCATACCAGGCCCTTCGGGTCTGGTATGGATATTAAGGGGAACTCCACGCCAAAATGAAAAAACAGCGTGGGGTCCCCCCAAAATCCATACCAGGCCCTTAGCTTGCAGGCAAAAAAGAGGGAAGATGAGCAAGCGCCCCCTTTCCTAAACTATACCAGGCCAATTGCCCTCAACATGGGGAGGGTGCTTTGGGGTCCCCCCCCAAAGCACCTTGTCCCCATGTTGAAGGGGGCAAAAGCCTCATCAACACAACCCTGGCCATTGGTTCTGGGGGTCTGCGGGCGGGGGCTTATCGGAATCTGGAAGCCCCCTTTAACAAGGGGGCCCCCAGATCCTGCCCCCCTTATGTGAATGGGTATGGGGACACCTGATGTAAGGAGGGACTTCGCTTCCTGGGGACACCTGATGTAAGGAGGGACTTCACTGCCTGGGGACACCTGATATAAGGAGGGACTCTGCTGCCTGGAGAAACCTGATGTAAGGCGGGACTTCGCTGCCTTGGGACGCCTGATGTAAGGAGGGACTCCGGTGGGTGTGAAAGAAGTCACTTTGGGTGGGGAGCCCGTTGAGCCCAGAATCCCTTGGGGAGGTTGGGAAACCCTTGTTTCAGCTCCCCATGCACCTATGTCTAAGTCACCCTGTGTCTCTAATAGGGGCACAGGGTGACCGAGAACCCCAGTCTGATATGTACTAATCTTAATCACTGTACAACCACACTGGAATGTTGTATATATACAGTATATATTGTATATTGTCTAATTTTGTTGTTTACTCTTTGCTGGGGTCGTTTGGGGTGTGGCTGTATTCCATTGTTCTATTGTGTCTATCTGCCTTAGGTATTTTGGGCTGTGTAAGTGTGTTTGCTGTGAAGAGGGATTCCTCCAACAGCTCTCCCTGCTGATTGGATAGTCTACCCCGCTTGGAATGCAAAGGGGGGGGGGGGGATTGTCCCAAGTATTAACTGTGTACCTGTGTTTCAATAAACAGTGCATGTTGAGCAACCAAATGAGTACTGCCTAGTTTGTGGTTGTCAATGGTTTGGAATATCTGATATCTATATTCAGACTGGGAGGAAGCGGTATATGACAAATGCACTCAAGCGAAGTGTGGGACGTTTTGTTACATTGGTGGCAAGCAGTGGGACGTATCCTGCAGTCTGGGACATCCAAACCTCCACCTGGATCCAAGATCAGGACAGCAAACTTTGGTCACCCCAGCGGAGATATGGATCTGGCATCAGAGTTCCTGGAGCTGCTGCAGATTGTCCTTTCAGCATACACCAGTACTATATCTGTCGATGAATACCTGGAGCTTGGGCAGCAGACTCAGGTAGGACTCTGGATTGTGCTTTCCAACTTCAGAGCAATGGGCCAGTGACCAGCAGGTGTTGCGGATGGCATTCCTAGGAGAGCGGCCCCAGGAGCAATGGGTGACTGAGTTGGACAAGCTGGTCCAGCAGGAGATAGAGCTGGACAATCGTTATTGGGCTCTGCAATGGCACGCAGAGCATGGATATTTAGGGGACACAACAGAATGCTCTCTGGAGGGATATGACATTGGCGGCCCTGAATTGCTGTGGGAGAGCCTTACAGATCGTTTTGTGTTTGGCGATGAAGGGGAACCTACCCTTGAGGACCTGCGAGAATACAGAGAAGCTATGCTTGATCTTGCAGGGGTCTCAGAGCTTAAACCTCATCTGGACTATTTGCTAAGTAAGGAACAGTATCTGGAAAGGGCATACAGGAAACTGCCATAACATGTTCAGCAGCATGCCAGAGAATCAGCAGTGGAAACTCCGGAGATTGCTGTCTCCTAAGCTAAAGTGCTGACAACAGGGCAGAGCTCTGCTAACCTCTGCCCAGCACCAACAGCAGCTTCAGCCTCCCGGAGCGCTGACCACTGGACAGATTGCCCAAGACCTCTGCCCTACACTTGTGGCAGTTCCAGAGGCCAGGGTGAGAAGGTTGTGGTCTTTTCTCCCCAGCAAGGATCCATGCACCTGGGAGAAAGTACCAGAGGCATGTCGTCCCAGCAGCCAGATGAGGGTAAGGGAGGTCAAGCAGCTGGCTTCCCTTCCCAGCAGCAGATGGCACCCTAGAATGATGCCAGCAACCCAGCAGAAGGGCTGGCAACAGGGCCGAGTGCCGCTGGCCTCTGCCCTCAACTAACAAAAGATGTAGTCTCCATCTGTATACCCCAGGGATGCTGGGCAGTCGGCCCAGATCCCAAGAGCATGATGAAGTGAGGCCAGCCACCCTTTCATCTCTCCAGTGGCTGAAAGGACTCCAGGGAGAAGGGCCAATCCGCACGTCTCCCCAGCGGCGGGTATGTTCTCTGAGAGAGACAGAGGTTGGTTGGGTGAGTAATGCTCTGTTTGGGACCATTTATTTGGGGTACTGTGTGGATGCCGGCATTGGGGGACTGCAACTACTGACTAACTTTGTAATCAACCCGTCTGGGGTCTCCTCCTGTGTTAGTCTGCTGCCAAAAAGGGAGAGATGTGACAGGAGTCACTTTGGGTGGGGGGGCCCGTGGAACCCAGAATCCCTTGGGGAGGTTAACAAACCTTTGTTTTAGCTCCCCATGCACCTCCTATGTCTAAGTCACCCTGTGTCTTTAATAGGGGATCAGAGGGCCCTGCTCGTTAGAGCTTACAATCTAGAAGGGAGGGTCAAGTGGTATTATGGGACTTCACTTCCTGGGGCACCTGATGTAAGGAGGGACTCCGCTGGGGGACTGCAACTACTGACTAACTTTGGTATCAACCCGTCTGGGGTCTCCTCCTGCGTTAGTCTGCTGCCAAAAAGAGAGATGCGACGGGAGTCACTTTGGGCGGGGGGGGGGGGGCCCATGGAACCCAGAATCCCTTGGGGAGGTTGGGAAGCCCTTGTTTCAGCTCCCCATGCACCTCCTAAGTCTAAGTCACCCTGTGTCTCTAATAGGGGCACAGGGTGACCGAGAAATCCAGTCTGACTAGGTATTATGGGACTCCACTGCCTGGGGGCACCTGATGTAAGGAGGGACTCCGCTGGGGGCACCTGATGTAAGGAGGGACTCTGCTGGGAATATCTGGTGTAAGAAGGGACTCTGCTGGGGACATCTGATGGCATCTGGTGGCAGGCGACGGTGGCAAGTGACATGCTCAGGGCTCCCACTGATTCTGCATTATTGGGTGTTGAACAATTTCATTTTATATAACAATGTAATGATAGAAATAATGCGCTTCAATCATCCTGACACCATAACAACCATGGTGCCAGGGTGATTGAAGCTCTAACACCAGGTGTTTGGGGTATCTTTATCTGCTAATTGTAAAACTTTCTGGAATACACAAATTTCTATTGTGGTGTAGGATCTGGGCCTGCTGTCCCTCCATCCCTCTTTCTTTCCTTCCTTCTCTCTCCTTCCCTCCCTATTTCTTTCTTTCTTTCTTTCTCCCTCCATCCCTCGTTCATCTCATACTCAAACCACACCTCCTTTGATCCACGCTCCTTTAAGGCACACCCACCATTTAGTTTAAGCCTCGCCCATTATTCGCGACGCATTTTCCTTTCCCCGCTACACCACGCCTAAAAACTAATGCCCCACCCCCTAATTATAATAAGACTCCGCCTACAGACAAACAAGGGTCCCTATACATTTTTTTTACAATGTTGGCAACTATGCTGTAATGGCACACATCTTGCTCTGGACAGTCGTCTGAGGAGGCCTGTAATGGCGCACACAATTCTCTGGACAGTCCTCTGAGGAGGCCTGCAATGACACACACAGTGCTCTGGATGGTGTGGGGAGGCCTTTAATGCACACAGTGCTCTGGGCGGTCATCTGAGCAGGCTTGTAATGGACACAATGCTCCGGACGGTCGTCTTAGGAGTCCTGTAATGGTGCACATTGTGCTCTGGACGGTTGTCTGAGGAGACTTGTAATGGCACACACAGTGCTCTGGATGGTAAACTGAGGAGGCCTGTATTGGCGCACACAGTGCTCTGGACAGTGGTCAGAGGAGGCCTGTAAAGGTGCACATAGTGTTCTGGACAGTCAATCTGAGGAGGCCTGTAATGGCGCACACAGCGCTCTGGACGGTCGTCTGAGGAGGGCTGTAATGGTGCATACAGTGCTCTTTACGGTGGTCTGAGGAGGCCTGTAATAGCTCACCCTGTGCTCTCTGGACAGTCTGTTGAGGCCTGTAATGCACATAGTGCTCCCTTGATGGTGTGCGGAAGCCTGTAATGCTGCACAGTGCTCTGGACGGCCCTCTCAGGAGGCCTGTAATGGTGCACACAATGCTCTGGACGGTTGGCTGAGGAGGCCTGTAATGATGCACACAATGCTCTGGATGGTTGTCTGAGGAGGCCTGTAATGGCGCACACAGTGCTCTGGATGGTCATCTGAAGAGGTCTGTAATAGCGCACAATGCTCTCTGGACTGAGTGAGGAGGCCTGTAATGCACACAGTTCTCTGGAAAGTGGTCTGAGGAGGCCTGTAATGGTGCACATTGTGCTCTGGACGGTCCTCTGAGGAGGCCTGTAATGGTGCACATCATGCTCTGGAGGGTCATCTGAGGAGACCTGCTATGGCGCACACAGTGCTCTGGATGGTGGTCTGAGGAGACCTGTGATAGCGCACACAGTGCTCTGGACGGTGGTCTGAGGAGGCCTGTAATGGCGCAGATCGTGCTCTGGACAGTTGTCTGAGGAGACCTGTTACGGCGCACACAGTGCTCTTGACGGCGATGTGAGGAGGAGGCCTGTAATGCTGCACAGTGCTTTCACGCTACGTCACTAAGCATGCTGCGGTAGATACCTTGCTTGAGTGGGTTGGGGGCGCTGGTCACAGAAGGTTTTTTACCTTAATGCATTGGTAAAAAAACTTCTGCCTTTAGAATCACTTTAAATCACTTCCTTTTCCTGCCTAAGACTACATGTCCCATGAAGCATTGCTCCTTATACTTACTGATTGGCACTTACTGACATGTATGGATGGTGTACTCAGCTGTATGTGTGCTGCACTGTGTTTCCTGATATGTAAATAATGTGTTCTGTATGCAGGCTAACTAATCGATGAAAATAGTTGACAACTATTTTTAAAATCAATTATAATCTATTATGTCCATTAGTTGTTTCAGCCCTAGTTGTATGTACACTATATTACCAAAAGTATTGGGACGTCTGCCTTTACACGCACATGTCCGTAAGGATCAATATTGAGTTGAACCACCCTTTGCAGCTATAACAGCTTCAACCACAAGGTTTAGGAGTGTGTCTATGGGAATGTTTGGCCATTCTTCCAGAAGGGCATTTGTGGGGTCAGGCACTGATGTGGATGAGAAGGCCTGGCTCGCAGTCTCCACCCTAATTCATCCCAAAAGTGTTCTATCGGGTTGAGGTGCAGACCAGTCAAGTCCCTCCACCCCAAACTCGCTCACCCATGTCTTTATGGACCTGTTACTTCATAGAGGGCTTGTTAGCTCCCTTATGATAGCAAAAAGGTTAAATAAATAAATAAAACAAATGTTAAAAAATCACTGTCTGTGAACACAGCTTGCTGTGCCATCAAAAAATGCAAGTTAAAGCACTGTTGTGCAAAGTATAAGCCATATCTGAACATGGTCCAGAAATGCTGCTGTCTTCTCTGGGCCAAAGTTCATTTAAAATGGTCTGCTACAAATTGGAAAACTTTCTGTGGTCAGATGAATCGAAATTCAACATTCTTTTTGGCAACTATGGACGTCGTGTCCTCTACACTAAGGAGGAGAGGGACCTTGTTATCAGTTCAAAAGCATCTCTGATGGTATGGGGGTGTATTAGTGCATTTAGAATGGGCAGCTTACACGTCTGGAAAGGCACCAGCAAAGCTGAAAGATATATCCAGGTTATAGAGCAGCATGAGCCAAGAATGGGTAACATTCCCCTCCCAAAACTCCATTAACTGGTCTCCTCAGTTCCCAGATATTTACAGATTGTTGTTAAAAAAGAGAGTATGCTACACTGGGGTAAACATGGCCCTATCCCAGCCTTTTTTGGAATTGGGGTTTGCCAGCTTTTTGTTGCCCTGTCCCTACTTTTTTAAAATGTGTTGCTGCCATCAATTTTAAAATGACCTTATTTTTTTCCCAAAAATGGTACATTTTCTCAGTTTAAACATTTGATATGTGTTCTATTTTCTATTATGAATAAAATATGGGTTTATGAGATTTGTAAATGATTGCATTCTGTTTTTATGTAGATTTTACACAGCACCCCAACTTTTTTGGAATTGGGGGTTGTACATTTTGATTTGTTTTCATTTACTGAATTTTCCCATCTTCACCCAGTGCATGTACAGTATATTACAAAGCCAAGGTACCTTTCTGTAGCTGCAGGGCGTTTCTGAGGTAAATAGTCCTTCGAGGTCAGAGACTTGGCTACACATACACTATGGGGTTGATTTAATAAAGGTAAATAATTTGCTCACTTTGCAAAGGAAGTTGCAAGGAAATTTTCCCCAGAGCACAGGGAATGTGGCAAAGAATACCCTATTACGTGCAAGGAAAAAAAATAAAAATTAAAAAAAACTGTATTTTTGTTTGCACTTGTTTGGATGAAAGAAGTCAGCAGTGATTCACCTCATTCACTAGGCTCTGAGGCATATTACCTTGCAAAGTTCAACTTTCCTAAAGCGGATTTACACATTTTTTCAAGTTAAGCTCACTGGGTTCTAAATAGAGCACAGAGTGCTCAATGGACCGTTTTTTTTTTTTTTTTTTTTGTTCGTACCTTCAGATATGTGGCCTGGTCTATCTTGCCTGTGTTCGGTCCCTGCGGCTGTGGGCGGGGATTTTGCGGGTATAAGCATCATATCCTGTCATCGCCGCACTGTCTCCTGGGATCTCGTGTCATTCATCCCAGGAGTCAGTGCAGAGAGCCGCCGCAAAATCTTGCAGGATTTCAAATGACGTGACGTCATTTGACGGCGCTCTGATTTGAGTTTACTGCGCATGCGCGAGATCGGGGATAGAACGGGCGGTGCATGCTGGTCGATCAGCAGCACCGTATCCCGGAAGAGGATGCCTGTGGGCTTCACATGCCCACAGGCAAGATGACAACCGGCAAGATTAAAATTTTAACTTATTTTATTATGAGAAAACAGACAGCACTAATCACTAAAAACGGAACAAGTGAATTCTATATTTATATATCATAATCTTTGTCATTTTGCAAAAAAAAACAAAAAAAAACTTTGGAGACAGTGAAACCCCGCTTAAGTTCAAACCTTTTCAAAGATGGTGTTCTTCAAAGGTGTGTGAAGATCTGTCATCAAACCTACTATAGAGTATGTAGACATCTCTCCAAACAATATAACTAGAGTTCAGTAGTATACAGTGAAAGGTACTGGTAATGATAATACATACAAAGTAATTTTAGGAAATTGTGCCCAACCAGCCTTGGGGCAACAGTTTGGGGAAGGTCCTTCTGTTTTCAGCATGACCATGCACAAAGCCAGTTCCATAAAGACATGGTTGGATGAGTTTTCTGTTGAGGAATTGGAGTGGTCTGCACAGAGTCCTGACCTCAACCCTACTGAACACATTTGGGATGAATTGGAAAACCAATTGTGAGCCAGGTCTTCATTCAACATCAGTACCTGACCTCATGAACATTCTTTATGGCTGAATAGACACACACTCTGAGATCTTGTGGAAAGACGTCCTAGAGGAGTGGAGTCAGATAGGTGTGATGATCTGGTGTCAACAAACATTAAGGAGTATAGTGTACATTAATATACATTTGTTTTTGCTAACTAGTCTTAAATCCAATGTACTGAAAAGGGTATATACTTCTCACTCCCCAGCCAAGGTGGACTTGATGTTGAGGTCCTTCACTTTAGTTAGCCATAGGGCAGCTAAATCAGAAATCAGTAAAGCTGGTCTCATCTTACTAATGAAATATGTTCCATTTTGATGCAGCTGATGCACCATAATATGGTGAAAAAGCTCACGTTGTGGTGCTGAAAGGTAAGCTACTGTCATTTTAAAGTGGCATTAAACTGTATCCTTATTCTCCAAAAATAATCCATGTACATCTACTACTTGATGGCCTTGTAATCTTCAATTCATGAAATTGTTGCATAGTGTGAAACTTCCTCCATGAACTAACAAACCTCTCCTTTTCTTTCGCACTGCTCTATGCACACTTGAAATTCCATAGTCCATAGCTGCTAGTCCCTCCTAGAAGTGAGCAAGAGTGGCTACATTCTTACATACAGCCTGAGCATTGATAATGAATGTAGCCACCCTTCCTAACAGGAAGTTGGATCGCTGCAACCAGAAAAATAAATTTGGAGGATACTGAGACCACACAAGTGGGGCTTTGAAATCACGCTGCTTCACAGCAATTTCAAAGCTGTAGATCAGTGCGATTAGGAACACTGATTTCACTGTGACTTGCAACTTCATTTAACAGAAGTCAATGCAAGTTGCAATGAAATCACATAAAAATAGTGTGGGCAATGGGGTGCGACTTTGAACTGTTAAATCACACGACAAATCGCACTGGTGTAAACCAGGGCTTAGAAGGGACATTTCTGAGTTAGGAGTTCTTTTAAAACCAAAGTTTAGGGTCTTTTTAACTTGGCTGACAATGGCAGATATTAGTGACAAATGTTACACTGTGGCCAGCATGTCCTTATGTTTCGTATACTAAAGGGGAAGGATATTAATCTGGGATGAGATGAGACCCAATTTGTGCACATCATAACCACCAGGCCCTTCAGTGGTATCTCTTAAGTGATTTTAATGACACAAAACAAGAAAATACTTTTTTTAAATTTTTTGTTTTATTAAAAGACATTCAGGTTTCTCATGTATTTTTGTGAATTTATTTTTTGAACAAAATTTTAAAGTAGGAATAATGAGAGATTTAGATTGGAAAACTGCATTAGCCCACTCCCATACACCTCACTGTTTATAACTGAGGTTTTATATTACAGTTAGAGAACAATGGTGTTCTGACTGAGAGAATAAGGAGGGTGTGACGTGCATCTCCAAACTGAGGTTGGTATTTGTATAATTTGGTTGCTCTGGGTTTTGCCACTAAAGGGGAAACTTAAGAAAAACATCTGCTTAACAAAAGTCATTATAAGCTATTATTGCAATGTAGCAAACACTGCAACTGTGGCTAAGTGAGAAGGTGCACTTGTTTGCCCTTGATTGGTATAAAGTACAGTATAATCCACAGTTGTCAAAACCTTAACACTTCATAGGTACTTCATTGGGAATGTACTTCCAGAAGCCAGTGCTGTATAACTTCCTCTTTGCTTCTTTTATCAACATGACTGATACCTCTTGGAATTTATATTTTTTATTTTACATAAGGCTTTCTGTATGTGAGAGATAGCATGGAGCCTGCAGAGGTGTTTTGGAAATGGGCATTTCACACTGCCTTTCTCAACCTTTTTTTTACCCCAGAGGAACTCCTAAAATAAATTTCTGTTCTTGGGGAACCCTTACTAAAACCAAATCAATGGCCGTCATTGAGAAAAATGCCCCTTTATATGGTTGTCAGTAAGAAAAATGCAACCCTTATCATGGTTGTTATATTGCCACCATTACAGACAGCTGAAAAGGTACTTGGTGTCATGCTAACTTTGCCAAACTTGTGTTTGTTCTGGAACTATGCAGGCACCATGAAATGGGAGGTCAATCAGCTAAAGCTCAAGGAACCCTTGGCAACCTCAGGAGGAACCCTGGTTGAGAATAGCCGATCTTGCATGACGAGCCAGGGTTCTCAAACCACCCAGAAAACTATTTAGGGTTATTACAGCAATGCCTGAAGGATAATGTAAAGTTCTAGGTGCTCCCTGTATACACCTCAATATTTAATATTATTTTTTGACAAGAGTGTAGCTTTACTTCCTGCTACAAGATTATTGACTTTTAGGTAATCACAGATTCACTTTGATGCAGTGTAATCCTGATGCATCCTTCTCTATCAGTATAATTCAGTAATCCCGTTGTCCTCTATTTGTCCATAGTGAACATCTGCTCCAAAGAGAAGGAAATTCTGAAAATAAAATAAAAATATCATTAAGATGCAACACCAAAATGTATAATCTGTTCTTCTGTGAATGTATTAGAGCCCCTGCACATTGGGCTGTTCAGCTGCAGTGTGTCCCTCGCGGAGCTTTAGTGCACCCGGGAAGGAAAGGTGTATCATCTAGCCCTTCTACAGGCTGCGGCTAGACTGGGCTGAATGCTGTACAGAGTAGTGCCAGCATTTAGGGCCCTGCCCATTCAGGGATGAGGTTCCTGGAATGCAGGTACAGCATTTAGCCCTGTCCAGATACAATCCGCCATAGACTTTGACAGGCCGCCTGCAGTAGGGCTGGACGCTGCAAATGTGGGCACATGAAAGTGCTGGGAGGTAAATAGCCCCATGTGCAGGAGGCCTAATAATGATTTACTATTATATGTTCATGAAGTACAAAATTTGTAAAATAGCAGAAAAATAATTTGTGAAAATTCTGGAGGATATAAAACTACACTCATTTCTGCATACCGCATGACATTTGCAAATGGGATTATCTAGCTGCCCTGGCTGCTGAAAACAGAGACAGGGAGTATGAGAGAGTACTTATTAAAGTACACCTATACTGATAAAATTCCCAGGCTGCCACTGCTTAAAAGAGAAGCATGGGATTCACGAAAAAATAAAAGATACTCGGTCTGATGCTGTATCTGTCCCCCATTGGCTCCAGACCGAGAACTGTGCGATCAAACACTGCTGATCGCTCAGCTCTCGATCTTCAGGCTGCAGAGAGCCGGTGACTGTCAGTCACCGGCTCTCTTCTCTGCCCTCCAGTGCTTACTGGAGCGATGGCATTTGGCGGGATTGGGAGCGGCTGGCTCAGGCTCTCGGCGGCTCGCTTAGATTATGAGCCAGCTGCCGGTTCAGGCATCTGAATAGATCCCGACCATATGGTCAAGTTTTTCAGAGCCTGGACTGGCTCAGCCAACAGTGGGTTTTAGCCCGCTGTCGGCTGAAACCAAGTCACAGAAGTGCGGGACCAACCATAGGAGAAGTTCAGCCAAAAAAGCTTTGGCTATACTTTTCCTTTAACTGTTTGCCGACCGCTGGCTGTCAATTGACGGCCAGGAGGCGCAGCTCTCGTTGCAGGAGGCATCATATGATGCCCTCGCTTTCCTGACCCACCAGGGGGGCGCACATGCGCTGCCGACGGCAATTGCGCGCGCCGGCCCGCCGTGTCACTGGGGACCCGGTGCACATGCCCAGTGGCTGCGATGTTCGCCAGGCACCCGCGATTGCCCGGTAACCAAGCAGGACCGTGGATCTGTGAGTGTAAACACACAGATCCAGGTCCTGTCAGGGGAGAGGAGGCCGATGGTGTGTTCTCAGTACAGGGGAACACCGATCGGTCTCCTCCCCTTGCGAATTCCCTCCCACTACAGTTCGAATCACTCCCTAGGAACATAATTAACCCCTCGATCACCCCCTAGTGTTAACCCCTTCCTTGCCAGTCACATTTATACAGTAATCAATGCATTTTTATAGCACGGATCGCTGTTTAAATGTGAATGGTCCCAAAAATGTGTCAAAAGTGTCCGATATCGCAGTCACGATAAAAATCGCAGATCGCCGCCATTGCTAGTAAAAAAAAAAAATAATAAAAATGCTATAAATCTATCCCCTATTTTGTAGACACTATATTTTTTGCGCAAACCAATCAATAAGGATGAGCTCTGGCGTGTTCGCACACTCCACGTGTCGAGCCCGCCAGAAAGTCGGCACGACGCTGCGCTAATCACAGGCAGTGAGACATTTTCCCAATTTGCGGCTGCAGAGATTGGGAAATGTCTCACTGCCTGTGATTAGCGCAGAGCTGTGCCGACTTCCTGACGGGCTCGGCACGTGGAGTGTGCGAACACGCCGGAGCTCATCCTTACCAATCAATATACGCTTATTGCGTTTTTTTTTAACAAAAATATGTAGAAGACTACGTATCGGCCTAAACTGAGGAATATTTTGTTTTAAAGCAAAAAAAACTGGATATTTATTATAGCAAAAAGTAAAAAATATTGTGTTTTTTTGTTTCAAACTTGTCACTCTTCATTTGTTTATAGCGCAAAAAATAAAAACCGCAGAGGTGATCAAATACCACAAAAAGAAAGCTCTATTTGTGGGGAAAAAATGATAACAATTTCATTTGGGTACAGTGTTACATGACAAATGTCATTCAAAGTGTGACAGCGCTGAAAGCTGAAAAATGGCTTGGGCAGGAAGGGGGTGAAAATGCCCGGTATTGAGGTGGTTAAAGGGGTTGTAAACCCTTGTGTTTTTTCACCTTAATGCATAGGAAAAAACCACCTGGCAGTCACCGCCCCCCCAGCCCCCCGTTTTACTTACCTGAGCCCCTTCATCTCCTCGGCGGGGACGCGCTGTCCCTCTCTCCACAGGGTCCCGGCTCTTGATTGGATAGATTCATAGCAGCGCAGCAATTGGCTCCCGCTGCTGTCAATCAAATCTAATAATGCGGGCGCTGGGGGGCGGGCCGAGTCCGGCCTTTATATCTGTGGATGCAAATGCTGGACTCGGAAGCATGCCCGCAAGGTAACCCCCTCGGGAGATCGCTTCTCCTAGGCGGTTATCTGATGCGGGGTGGAGCCGCGAGAGCCGCCGGGGGACCCCAGAAAAGGATGTTCGGGGCCACTCTGTGCAAAACGAGCTGCACAGTGGAGGTAAGTATGATAGGTTTGTTATTTAAATTAAAAAAAAAAGATCCATTACAATCACTTTAACCTTCTTTTTTTTTTTTAAATGATGCATGCTTGTTCCAGGTTAGTGATTCAGAAAGTACTTAGGTGAGAGAGAGCCACTAGCTTTTTTTTTAGATAAAACCTCCCTATTTCTCTTACAGGTTTCCTCTGAACCTGAGTTTTAAGCAAAGAGATAAAGACACAGATGAAATACAAAAAAGGGAGCTGCTTTGTCTGCCAAAGGATTTCCATCTCAGTCAATCCGGTCCTGAGCTTTATACAGTTCTTCCATGCAGCATTGTCCTGCCCGGCAGGGCAGGGAGCCTTATTTTCCTCTGCTGCAGTTAAAGTACGGTATATGCAGTCGTGCTCAAAAGTTTGCATACCTTGGCAGAAATTGTGAAATTTTGGCAATAATATTGAAAATATGACTGATCATGCCAAAAAAAACCTGTCATTTATTTAACCACTTGCCGACCGCTGCACGCCGATATACATCGGCACAATGTCAGCGGTGGGCAAATGGGTGTACCTGTAATGTTAATTGGTGGGGCTAGCGGGATCCGCAGACTCGATGTCCACCGGTGTCCTGTAATTGTGTCTTGGAGCCGCAGAACGGGGAGACGCCTATGTAAACAAGGCATTTCCCCGTTCTCCCTAGTGACATGACGGGGATCTACTGCTTCCTGTCATCCAGATATTTTGGGGATATTTATTATAGCAAAAAGTTAAAAATATTGCTTTTTTTTCAAAGGTGTCGCTCTTTTTTTGATTATAGTGCAAAAAATAAAAAACGCAGAGGTGATCAAGTACCACCAAAAGAATGCTCTATTTGTTGGAAAAAAAGGACGTCAATTTTGTTTTGGTGTAACGTCGCACGACTGCGCAATTGTCGATTAAAGCAACGCAGTGCCAAATCGCAAAAAGTGCTCTGGTCAGGAAGGGGGTAAAATCTTCCGGGGCTGAAGCGGTTAAGGATAGCAATCACATGAAGCCATTTAATTATCACATAGTTTTTTGGATCCTTTTTAAATCATATTGATAACAGAAATCACCCAAATGGCCCTGATTAAAAGTTTACATACCCTGTAATGTTTGGCCTTGGTACAGACACAGAAGGTGGCACACACAGGTAAAATGGCAATTAAAGGTTAATTTCCCACATTTGGGGCTTTTTAATTCACAATTAGTGTCCGTGTATAAATAGTCAATGAGTTTGTTAGCTCTCACATGGATGCACAAAGCAGGCTAGACACTGAGCCATGAGGAGGTAGAAAAGAACAGTCAAAAGACCTGAGTAACAAGGTAATGAAACTTTACTAAGATGGAAAAGGATATAAAAAGATATCCAAAGCCTTGAATAGGCTTCACGTTAAGCTAACTCTATGCCTGTTCTGCACTGAAGCTTGTGAGAGCATTACCATTGTTTTGTTATTTCTGTTGAATCATGGAGAAGCAGTAGATTCCATTGATAAGATCCAAAGAAGCTGTCAGAGAGCCGCCGTAGGAACTTTGGAAGAACTGTCAGATGGAGCTGTCAAAAGCCTGGGTGCTAGTAGCCAATCACGAACCGTTTCAGAGGTACACTGATTGCACAGATTCAGTTATGATTTTTAGCAAGTGAAGTGGCCATTTTTTGTTTGTTATTTTTTTTAAAATATATTATAAAGTTGCACTTCTGTTTGTCAATAAAGCAATATTTTTGTAACAAAACTTTATTTGTTTTATTTATAAAGACGTTATATCTCACAAAGGCTAAATTTGTGTCTGTAGTGAATGTACAAAGACCTTAAAGTGGTTGTAAACCCTTACAGACCCCTTTTTGCTACAGGTAAGCCTATAATAAGGCTTACCTGTAGCTACCCTAGATACCCTTTTCACCAATGACACCACAAAGCTTCTAATTCACTCCCTGGTTATCTCTCTTCAACTAATGCAACTCCCTGGTCATTGGATTACATTTAAATCTCCCCTTCAGTCCATAATCAATGCTGCTGCCAGACTCATCCACCTTACCAACCATTCAGTGTCTAGTACCCCTCTCTGCCAATCCCTCCATTGCCTGACACTCACCCAACAAATAAACAATTTACAAAGCCATCCACAACTCTGCCCACAGCTACATCACTAACCTAGACTCAAAATATCAATCAAACCGCTCTGTTTGGTCCTCCCCAGACCTTCTGTTCTCTAGCTCCCTTGTCACCTCCTCCCATGCTCGCCTCCAGGACTTCTTCTGAGCTTCTCCCATCTTTTGGAACTCCCTACCCCAATCTGTCTGACTATCTCCTAATCTATCCATCTTTAGATGATCTCTGAAACCCTTCTCTTTAAAGAAGTGTATCCTGCTTCTAACTAATACACTGTGTTTTTATGTTCTCCATCAGCCCATCCCCCACAGTTATTACCTTTTGTATCACTTGACCCTCCCTTCTAGATTGTAAGCTCTAATGAGCAGGGTCATCTGATTCCTAATGTGTCCAATTCTATTGTATCTGTACTATTTGCCTTAACTTTGTAAAGTGCTGCTCAAACTGTTGGCGCTATCCTGTATAAAAATAATAGTTGTATACTGGGTGCATAACAAGGAAGGTGGGACTTTGAATTGAAACGGTTGAAATGCGGAGGTGGTGGTATATATGTGAAACATTTTTTATTGTTTATATAAAATTATTATTAAATTGCATTATTACATGTATACACAGGATGTGAGTACGGTAATACAAGGTATAAAGCATATAGCTGAATAGGACAAATTCATGACAATCAAGTAGATAGTGTACAACAGCAAAACAGCAAGCCAAAATGAAGCATGCCCGGCACCTGTGTAAATGATCACATGGTAGATATCTAAAATGGTTAGGTTCGCAAAGGTAACATCATGGGCCATAATGAATGTGTCTGTAGCATCATATAGCTCTACGCGTTTCGTGGATTCGTTTCCACTCGTCAGTTGTATACTGTACCCTGGGAGGAACAAGGGAGGTAACAGAGGTGTCTCTATATACCGTATTTATCGGCGTATAACACGCGCATTCATTTTAGGAGGGAAGTTTCTGGAAAAAAAACTTAAATTTTAAATAAGGTTTGAAGCAAAATAAGGGTCAGTGCCCATCTGCAGCCTCACCATTGCCATCAATGCAGCCTGATCAATGCCTATCTGCAGCCTCACAAATGCCATCAATGCAGCCTTATCAGTCCACATCAATGCAGGCTCACCAGTGTAATCAATGCAGCAGCCTCACCATTGCCATCAATGCAGCAGCCTCACCATTGCCATCAATGCAGCAGCCTCACCATTGCCATCAATGCAGCAGCCTCACCATTGCCATCAATGCAGCAGCCTCACCATTGCCATCAATGCAGCAGCCTCACCATTGCCTTCAATGCAGCAGCCTCACCATTCCCATCAGTGCAGCCTGATCGAGGCCCATCTGCAGCCTAGAGGGTACAGTGAGGGGGGCGGGACGAGCGCCAATAGAATACATACAGTGAGAATCTCCTGTGATAGACAGAACAGTGGTCCAATGGCGGCCCAGGAGACGAGACTTCCGATTACAGAGCAATTCTTAGAAAAGGGACATTAAATGGTACAAACCTCACGTGGCTCTATGACAACATCTGTGAGCTGAATATGGTCCAGCAGTGGCAGGGGGTAACCCTTGTGCAGGATGTCTGTATAAGTTGGAGATAGAGATAGACATTATTCTGTGTTACTGACTGTATCTCCCTCGCTGATTGTTCCCATACAGGTCATATAATACATACAGTACTTATTTCTGTTACATGGGCTAAATGAACAAGTTTTTTAAAACACAACATAAGAGGAATACATTCTTCAAAAATATCACACTATCCTAAAATAAGGGGGTATCAGTAATTATGTGCCATAGCTGTATAACTCCGATCCTAAACTAAATCATATACCAGATTATCATCTTTTATGCAACATTGTCACAATCTGTGCTGGGCTGTAGAGGTAAGCTAATGTAACTTTTTTTTGGGATCTGTTATAAAATTTCAGTATATTTGGGAAGAGTTTTTGCTGGTTGTGCCAATGACAAGGTGATGACTTACTATGCTAGTTAGTGACTGATAGTGGAAACTGAACAAATTCAAATTCTGTATAGAAGAAGATAAGAGTGCCGAAAGTTTATAACATGGACTCGGCCCACAAACAATAGTAATTTCAGGCCAACTCTGCTTTGAATAAAAGAAGATTTGAAAGCTTAGAATCAGAAAAGAAGAAAAGCTTCTACATTTCCAAGAAAATTAAACAGCCTAGAGAAGGCCGATGATTCCAGACAATGACGTTTCTAATCCGAACACATCCAAATCTGTTTTATATATAAGAAATTCAGAGCTGTTTGTTCAGTCTACATACCATTAACCTGGGGAAGCAGTATGTGCGACATATAATAGTTTACAGCAGCATTTAATATCATCACCTGCAATAAAAAAAGGAGGAACTGATATCAGTGTGGCCTTTATACATTTACAGTTTATGTCTTATCTGCATAGTTATCACTTACTGCTATGGCTATGGCAATAGTGCGTCCCTAATGTGTGTGGTGAACATGGGTCCCAACCAGGAGGAGGCCCTCTGTGCACTTGCTGTACATATTGGATATGTGTATTTGATTCGGGAAGTGCTCCTTGCCACAATGCCATCCTGTAAGCTGCAGCTACACCTGTCACTGGAAGCTGCAAAGAGGCGGGTGCAGTACAGTCAAGTATTGGGACCCCTGCCTTTACACGCACGCGAACTTTAACGGCATCCCTGTATTAGTCCGTAGGGTTCAATGTTGAGTTGGCAGCTTTATGTTTGCAGCTTTAAAAGCTTCAACCTTTCTGGGAAGGCTGTCCGCAAGGTTTAGGAGTGTGTCTATAGCAATTTTTGACTGTTTATCCAGAAGCGCATTTGTGAGGTCAGTTACTGATGATGGACAAGAAGGCCTGGCTCGCAGTCTCTGCTCTAATTCATCCCAAAGGTGTTCTATCGGGTTGAGGTCAAGACTCTGTGCAGGCCAGTCAAGTTCCTCCACCCCTGTTTTTCAGGGGTTGGGCTTGGCCCCTTAGTTCCAGTGAAAAGAACTCTTAAGGCGTCAGCATACCAAGACATTTTGTACAATTACATGCTCCCAACTTTGTGGGAACAGTTTGAGGATGGCCCCTTACAGTTCCCAGAACACAACGGGGACCAGTGCAGAGCCGCTTCACTTCCCGATTCCCTGACCGAGGATGGTGGCGGGGGCAGCCGAGAGCCAAGTGATTGATCGGGTTCGGCTGCCGACATCGCTGGACCCTGGACAGGTAAGTGTCCATTTATTAAAAGTCAGCAGCTGCCGTATTTGTAGCTGCTGGCTTTTAATAATTTTTTTTAAGGTGGAGCTCCTCTTTAAGCCAGTGCTGCACCATGCAGGTGTATTTTTTTTTTTTAATTGATCATTTGCCTAATTGTATGTTTATTTATACCTTCGCTGTGGTTGCAGCATATTTTTATTTTACATGGTTTTGTATGTGGCTCAGATCGCCACGGCAAAACCAGGTACATTCTCCCCCCAAAACGTGCCAAATGTGGCAGTGGAAGGGGGGAGGGTTATCACGCTTTATGTGATAAAGCCCCTCCCCTTCATGAAATTGTCAAAAAGGGGCAGAGCATGGGTGACCTTAAAATGCCGCCCCCCCTGAAAAAAGTTCTGTGGACGCCCATGGTACCATGGGTATATTCAATACAAATCTCGCTCAGTGGGTGGCCATGTTGGCCACCTCCTTCCTGACAATCATTGGTTGAAACCTCACGGAACCGGATGCATCGGATTGCCGCTGGCTGTGAAAATACTATAGGCAGATCGGGAGATTTATCCACGTTGTGTAGCATCAATGAAGGAATCTTGCACCTTTATATGCTTTAGATTTACTACTGTAATTGCTATTTTAATCAGATTCATCTACATTCCCAATACTTACGGAAAAAGGACCCACGTCAGAGTGTTTAAGGTCCATTTGTATCCTATAAACAACACAAAGACATAAAAGTCAAACAAAGAATTTGCTGGTAATTGCCATCTCTGCTGTCAACAGAAGTTGGGTTCTTTTATGTGAAGCGTATATGTCCAACACATTTATAAAAAAGTAAATATCGTTTTTGAAAAAGCAAAGTTGATAGAACTAAAACTTGATTGTGCTTACCTACTCAGTTCCAGATTACCCACAATCCTTCCTGAATTTATAGCTACCTTCACTAGAGCGCTTGTTGTCTGCAGGGATGATGACAAGAAAAGATATGTACAGCTTGCAATCATTACAGCGGAGTCACAGAGAAAACGCAAAGCAATTATATTGTTTCACGTATTATGTTACCTACTTTTTAAAAAAAGATTACAGCTGGATTTTTTTTTTTTCTGGATAACACTTTATTATTTAATACATCGGCTCCAACTGAGCTAACAGATGATATAGTACTCTGCACACACAGGAACAAATTTCACTAGGGAGGAACTAAAGCATTATGGACCCCAATATCAAAATCCCCTCCATATGGCAATAGCAGAAGCCCTGGAAAGTAGTAGGATACATGCATGGTCTGTTCAAGCAGACACAACAGATGGGGCTGTGCTTATTGACCATGATTCCTGCTTCTTTCTACATCAGTGAGTGAAGTGTGTTCAGTTTCCTTCTGTGAAAAGATGTCTGGATGCATAATTAAACACTTCAAAAATTCAGCAGAGCACTTTTGCATTCACACTGAGCAAACAAAGTAATAAAAGCTGAGTAAGCATGTCTATAAATTTAAGGGTCACTCCGCTAAAAATATATATTTTTTTATGGTTGGAGCCTTGTGTGCTGAGTTGGCCCCTGGCTTCTTTAATGTGATGGTTACTACAAAAGCAACATTATCCTACCGTAATTCCACCATGGAGTTTGAAGTGTTCTCAACTGCCTTTACATGTACCAGCTACACCGTAATATGACATAAATATTCTCCCCTGCCCTTGTCCTCCTCCCTGACTCTTCCATCAAGATCTGTAATACAACTATCAGTCCCTCCCCTCATGCTAGGGCACTAGTTGTAATCACAGACTTTGACTTGTCCTTGTCCCCAAATCCAGTCACTTTCCAAAGCTTGCAGACTTCACCTCCGGAACATCTCTAAAATACGCCTCTTTTTACGACTCGGTATCGCTCACAGTTGTACCTTTTGTACCGATTACCCTGTCTATTAGATTATAAGCCGTCAGGAGCAGGCCCTCTTATTATTGAATTGTATTGTAACTGTACTGTCTACCTTTATTAAGTAAAGTGCTATGAACTGTTGGCCTTATATAAATCATGTATAATAATAAAAAAAAAAAATCCACAGAACTCCCCTAAAGTTCAGGGCTCCCTGATCTATACAAGCAAAACGAAGACCTTCCCTCGAGGTGGGGGATTCCGGCAATGGAGGACCTTAGGTCTTCGACAACCTGAAGCCGGGCAAGACTTTGCAGCCTGCTGAGGATTGGGGAAGCCCAAAAAGCACATTGGAAAAACAAAAAGGCGCACCAGCTTTGTGCATTACCTTAAAAACTATTTTTATTGAAGTAATGAAACAGATGTGGTGTGTACTCACAAACAACACATGATATCAAGCTCATCAATATCCACAGTGACCTGCACACTCTAGTCCACAGTGCCAGGTTAGGGAAGGCACAGCCAATGGCTGATGTGTTTTTAGGGTAGGTACCCTCTTCTTCGGGGCCTGCACCAGTCACTGGAAGTGCCTTCCCTACACTGAGAATGGCGCATTGGACCAGAGTGTGGGGGTCACTATAAATACTGATATATATCATGTGCTATTTGTGAGTACACATCATTTTAATTTCTTCAATAAAAAGAGTTTTTAAGGTAATGCACAAGGCTGCTCCCCCCCCCTGTTTTGTTTTTCCAGTGTACTCCCTGATCTATACCCAGTTAGATCCCCTCCACCATCACCCCCCTGCTGCTTGCAGCTAACTGTACCTGATATCCAAAAAATGCTAACCCCCTCCTTTTTTGCTTGTTCTCTCCTCTTTCTATCCTCCTCTTTGCACTTACCTCCCACTCCTTCATCTATCTCCTCTACCCTTCCTAACCTCCACCTTATTGCTCTCTTGTATGCAAAATGGAAACTCAAACTCAACCCACTTGATTGCAAAAACACACACACACAGGAGGGCCTAGTGCAATACCACCATACAACTTTATTTAATACTAAAAGACAATTGCATACTTACAAACATAAGCAACAACAGGCGTATCACATAAAATCTCCAGCTGTAGGCAATGTCATCTAGCCATGTACTGCATGGTTGGAAGGCTGACGTGTTTTGGGGGACATTACCACCATACATACACATGTATAGTGGTAATGCACTAGGCATTTGCACCCTCATGCGTGTGTTTTTGCAGTTGCTTAAAGATCTGAGGAAGGCTGCACCAGATGGAGCATTAGTTTTGAACACCATTAGAAGTACTTCTATTTGAGTGTGTTTTTGAGACTTTGGTGGAGTGATCAATCCACTTAATAACATTTGGGTGAATTGAACAGATGACCAGTTTTTTATACCTCTTTGGAATATGCGGGCCCGTTTTCATTTCTGGATTTCACAATCATTGATTTGTTTTACATTATAGAAAGCCTGGGTGGCATAGTGGTTTCAAGCATATCAGACATGGTGCCTAGAGGGTTGGCTTATAGAATTGCAAGGAGTCAGATACAACTGGACAATATACTGTATATCTCGTACATTAAAAAAATCTACCTCTTTTGGCTTCATAATCGCCATGGTTGGAGTTGGATCATAAACCGTGCTAATGATAACATGCAACTAGAAACTGCCCCAATAAAATTATTCATTAATATAACTACTAATAGTAACCCAAAACTACATCTAATCAGTTTCTGGTGTACCTAGCCTCCATTTATGAAACATTCTAAAATCTATTGACATAGATATAAAAGTGTAACTTACCGCATTTAATAGGAAAGCTGGAGCCAGAGTGGCATTTGGTAAGATCACATAAGCTTGAATGTCCATTTTTGGGGAAATAGTCAAATTTCCTGGTTTGATATCTAGAAATGGTGCTGAGTTAGATGAGACCTTGAGTTTCATGAGCATATCTGGGTACATCTTGGATAACTGTAACAAAACCAGACAAGAACATTGGATGGTGGTACAAATCAGTGTTGGCATCACGCTAGTCTC
This sequence comes from Lithobates clamitans, assembly GCA_037952925.1. Classification (NCBI taxonomy): domain Eukaryota; kingdom Metazoa; phylum Chordata; class Amphibia; order Anura; family Ranidae; genus Lithobates; species Lithobates clamitans. Next base: position 155,793 of record JBBGZY010000202.1, read on the forward strand.
TCATATAGGACTCCAGTATTTTCACAATGCAGATACTATTTAGCTGTCAGAAGAGAGATAAAGAAAAATACTATTTTTTTTTTTTTTAGTATTTTAACAATAGTGGACTGAGTTGACTGAAGTGGCAGTTCCAATGAAGAGCAGTGGGACTTTCAGATGATGATAGTGTGCCAGTAGATGCCTGATTAGAGCCAAGGCCAGATTTAGACCTTGGAGGGCCCAGGGCACTTCAGATTCAGGGGACCCCTCATACACAGCGTTGGTTTACATTCTCAACGACAGTCACTCATTTTCAAAATGCATGACAAAACATCATTCTGAGGTCAATTGTGCATACACACATGCAGTCATAGGCGACTTTCCTTAGGAGTGCTATATGTGCGGTTCGTTTCCAAAATTTGTTATTAAAAACGATACAATATACCAGTCCAGAGTAAAACCTTTTACAGAGGATGGCAGAAAACGTATTACTTCCCAAGATACATAAAAAAAAAGAATTTTATTATTATTATATATTACTTTATTACTATTTATTTTTTATTATTTTATATAACTATTTATATTTTTTATATTGTTTTATATTATTTACATATAGAGAGAAGCTCCTTCTGTCAGGGAGCCCAGGGTAGTTGCCCCTTTTGCCCCCTTATAAATTAGGCTGCTTGGATACTGATACTGATTAGAGCCTCAAATAATATGAAAGCCTAACTCCAGTCAGTAACTCCTTAGACTCTCCCTCCCGCTCCATGCAATAAAAAAAATAATTAAAAACATTTTTTTTTTTCTGCTTTATTGTTCTTTGAGCCCTGGACGATGTAGTAACGTGGGTTTGACCAGGGCGGCCTTGGCTCACTGGAAGAAGGGTGAATAATTACGGGCATCATTCAACCCAGTAGAACAGCAGTAGTAAAGATATGAGAGTCTTTGGGGGACAGCGCAGAAGAATTGCAGTGTTTCTTTTTATTTTTTTAGGACACATTGGGTATTTTATTTTTAATTTAGGTTCAAGCAGGATAAAGGGCCATATGTTGTTTGCATGGCTTCTGGTACTAAATAGAAGCACAGTTTGTTTCTTACCTGAGGTATTAGCGCGCCAAATGAAGAGGTGTTTAACCGAATGCTAAAGTCTTTAGGAATCTAAAAAATGAACATAATTACATTTATTTGTATGCAATAGAAGCCAACATATTTTATTGAATGTGTTACATGATATTCCACATAAAGTATATATTACATTTTTCGGATGTATAGAACTCTTTTTATGAAATACCGTCTTTCCTCGGTGGCCAGGAGTGCAGAGTCTGCCACATGAAAATCAAGAAAAGTCCAGTAATCCTCAAGAGTAGTAGCCAAATCAAACAAGGACCCCTTTTTCAAGTAATTACCTGAGTCCTTCATCTCAGGGCAGTTACAACAGTAAAAGATGGTAGCTGGCTTCTATAGGTTTGTGCACCTTAAATTTCACCTTTACAGAAAAAGTGACCCAACACCATACACCCCCCTCCGACAGGTGGCACTCTCCACTGTTGTTGGAGAGGAAGTTAGAAGGAACTAGGTTCCTCTATGGTTTGCTGGGTCACTGGGGAAGCAATTCAATTGGATGATGCTATGCTATGTGACTCAAGCAGCCATCATGGATCAACCAGAGACTATTTAAGGCCCTGGCATTCAGAGAACACTTCTCTGTTTGGACGAGGTGGAGATTGCGATGTCACTGCCCATCCTCTCCACGTTGTTTAATCAGAGAATGATTTGAATTCACTGAGAAAATCACAAGATGTTCTCCAAATGGTGACCAGAAGCAGATGGAGTATTGTGCCCATCACTGTAGAAGCTCAGGTTACTACAGCCATTTAAAACTTTGGAGGCTGTTTAAGTAGCCCAATGTAAGTATGCAAAATATATCATCCCTGGAGTTCAGCTTTAAATGTGGAGGCTGCATTAGTTTACTTTTCTCAGGCTAACTACCTTGTTGCGAGTACAGAAATACAGCGGGTAAAATAAGTATTGAACACATCACCATTTTTTTAGGTAAACAAATTTCTAAAGGTGGTATTGACATGAAATTTTCACCACATGTCGGTAACAACCCATGCAATCCATACAAAGAAACCAAAATAAATACATTGAGAAATTAACTTATGTGTAATAAAATGGAATGACACAGGGAAAAAGTATTGAACATGCTAACTGAAATGTATTTAATACTTGGTACAAAATCTTTTGTTGGTAATGACAGCTTCAAGATGCCTTCAAGATATGGAGAAACTAGTCACATGCATTGTTCAGGTGTGATTTTGGCCCATTTTTCCACAGAAACAGTCTTCAAATCTTGAAGGTTCCGTGGGCCTCTTCTATGAACTCTGATCTTTAGTTCTTTCCATAGATTTTTACTTTGGGATTCAAGTCAGGCAATTGACTAGGCCATTCTAGCAGCTTTGTTTTCTTTCTATGAAACCAATTGAGAGTTTCCTTGGCTTTGTGTTTGGGATCATTGTCTTGCTGAAATGTCCACCTTTGTTTCATCTTCATCATCCTGGTAGATGGCAGCAGATTTTTGTTAAGAGTGACTTGGTACATTTTTCTACTCATCCTTCCATCAATGATATGAAGTTTGTCAGTACCGTATGCTGAAAAACAGGGGGTGTTTTTGGGGTGATGTGCGGTGCCATTTGACCTCCAAATGTGGTGTGTATTATGTATCCAAAGAGTTCAATTTTGGTCTCATCTGTCCAGACTATATTCTCCCAGTATTTTACAGACTTGTTTAAATGTTGTGCAGCAAACTTTAAAAGAGCTTCATCTTTTCTTCAGCAATGGAGTCTTTTGTGGTGAGTGTGCATACAGGCCATGGCGGTTGAGTGCATTACATATTAATTTCTTTGAAATAATTGTACCTGCTAATTCCAGGTCTTTCTGAAGCTCTCCACAAGTGGTCCTTGGCTCTCGGAAAACTCTTCTGATAAATCTTTTCACTCCTCTGTCAGAAATCTTGTGAGGAGCACCTGGTCGTCGCCAGTTTATGGTGAAATGATGTTCTTTCCACTTCCGGAATATGGCCCCAACAGTGCTCACTGGAACATTCAGAAGTTTAGAAATCCTTCTGTAACCAATAGCACCAGTAGGTTTTGCAACAATAAGGTTGCAAGGGTCTTGAGAGAGCTCTTTGCATTTACCCATCATGAGATGTTTCTTGTGTGACACCTTGGTAATGAAACATCTTTTTATAGGCCATCAGTTGAGACTGAACCAGCTGATATTAATTTGCACTGACAAGGGGCAGGATTGCTGTCTAATTACTGATAGTTTTCAGCTGGTGTCTTGGCTTTCCATGCTTTTTTTACCTCCCTTTCTTGATGTGTTCAATACTTTTCCCCAGTGTCATTCCATTTTATTACACATAACTTAATTTCTGAAGGTATTTGTTTTGGTTCTTTGTATGTATGGATTGCATGTGTTGTTACTGACATGTGGTGAAAATTTAATGTCAATAGCACATTTAAAACTATATTTACCTTGAAAAATAGTGACGCGTTCAATACTTATTTTACCCGCTGTATATCTTTTGAACCTAATAAAAATAATGTTTCTTTGTAACTTTCCTGTGTACTGAAGTGAAATTTTCGGTTTAGATTCACCTTAATTTCTGTATTTTTGCAGAATGACCCAGCATCTCACTGTTATAAAGGAATAAAATGTATTTAAAGTGTTACTAAACCCAGGACCCTGCATTCACTATATCTGGTCTCCCACAGTACTCAGAACATGGAATTGCCATTATTTTAGTAAATATAAACTGCTAAATACCTTTTCTCATCAGCAGTTAGAGCAGTCTTGTAAACTTTAAACTAAACTTTTAAACTTTTCCTTGATTTAAAAAAAATATGCTTGTATGAGATTTTTGGTGGGGCAGTGAGTGACAAAGATCCAATCTTTTTTTTTAGTGAAGGAATGTATGAATAAAGCGCCATACCTCTGTCCAAAATAAGGACTTTATTCCCATAAAAGATCAGGCAAAGATTATATCAAAGGCCAGTGCATTTCATGGGCAAAAGCTTGCCCATTCATCACACATCAATCAAATGTTTTCTGTATTTCAGAAGTAGCTTTTAGGCAGTGTTGGGACCCGTTTGGTTGGCAGCTGCTGGCCTAGTCTCTAGACCAGCCTTCCTCAACCCTTTTCTCATGGAGGAACCCTGAAGAAAAACATTCAGATCTCAGGGATCCCTACCAGTAATTACTATATCAGCAGCTCAGGGTACATTATTGTGCTGGTCAGTGGGATGAATGCTCTTTAAATTGGTGGTCAGTGGGGAGAATGTTCACCTTACAAATGGCTAAAAAGATTATTGGTGTCAGCGGTCACATATCTGAGAGGCATAAATTGCTCAAGGAAACCCAAGCAACCTTTGGAGGAACCCTAGGGTATCACTGAATCCTGGATGAGAAAGATTGATGTAGACACCCTACTGAAATACAATCCTTATGCCGCGTACACACGATCGGAATTTCCGTCACAAAAAATTTGGATGGTTTTTCCGACGGAGTTCCGCTCAAGCTTGGCTTGCATACACACGGTCACACAAAAGTTCTCTGAACTTTGGACCGTCACGACGTACAACACTACAACGAGCCGAGAAAAGTAAGTTCAATGCTTCCGAGCATGCGTCAAATTGTTTCCGAGCATGCCTGATATTTTGCATACAGACGAACGCATTTTCATTTCGGATAGGAACTTTTCCCGACCGAAAAATAGAGAACATGCTCTCAATCTTTTGCTGGCTGGAATTCTGCCAGCAAAAGACCAATGGAGCATACACACAGTCGCATTTTCCGACAAAAAGCTCTCATCAGAGTTTTGCTGGTGGCATTTCCGATCGTGTGTACATGGCATTAGACCCATTAGAAGGGAATGTGAAAAGTCCTAGGACCCGAGTGACATTACTCCATTCCACAAGTTATTCTTTAGCCAGTGCCACAGCTGGACCTTACCAGGACACCAAACCCAGTAACAGTCACTCCTACAGCTACCTCATTGTCTTACCGCTCCCCATAGCACCCTGTACATTACAGAAACCACCACACCTCATATACTGTATACTATCCAGAACACCTAGTTTAGTCTTTAGCATACCTTGTCATCAGTGACATTAAAGACGAGTTTCCCAGCTGAATGGTAGACAAAGCCAGCGGTGTTAAACAAGTAATCGGAGACTCCAAAGTAAATCATGAGGTTGTGGTCAGCGGGTAAGGACAGCGATGGCGGTGAGAAAGGAGGAGGAGTACGATGGGACAGTTCAAAAAATTCTCCCTGTGGAAAACACAATAAATGAATATCATTACAGAGTCATGTCATGTTGTGTACAGTACATTTATGAATGCAGATACTAACATGTGACTACTGTGTGAGTTACAGAAGTTGTCAGAGGGTTTTCATTAATGTATGGAATAGAGGAAATGGGCACCTAAACATAAATATGCTGCTGCAGCCCACCAGAGAAAATGCCCCTACTCCAGTTTTCTGTCCATCAAACTTCTCTGCCCAGCTCCAAGACTATCTGCGTGGCATCAGAGGCACCTGGGTCAACGATACTGCATGTTTACTTGCTGTGTGGTTGCTTAAAGTGGAATTTCTTACAAAAGGTGATTCTCTCCCACCCAACTGCAGGTATTGTGGGGGGTGGGGGCAGTGGCATCTCCAGCTTTCATATTTAGGGGGCACATCGGGGGGCAGGGACAAAAGTAGGGGGGCAACTATAAAATGCAATTATATATATCCTGGGGCCCTTTACTACGATCCCACAGCGGCCCTTTCACATGTTCTGCAGTGAGCTCCCTTCCTACTGTATTGCGGCCCCCCCAGGGTGACAGAAAACAAGAGATAATATATGTCACCAGGGTACCAAGAAAATATAAGGGTCCAAAGCAGTGGGAGAACTATCAGGGTTGCAAAGGTTGTCTTGCCACCGGGCCTGGTGTTCTGCCACTGAGGGGTTCCCCAACCTCCTCTTGCTGTCCTGCCCCTGCTATTGACAGCGCTGGTCTGGCATCTCTGGGAATTTACAGGCTGGTTCTCCTGTCCTATGGGAGAAATCAGTCTGTTTTTTCAGTAACTGAGAGTCCTGGTGGAATCCTTCCTGCAACTCGCTCTTCTCCCTGTCAATGAGGATGCAGGGGAAGGAGCAGATTGGGCGGCTGTGGTTGTGTGAGCGCTCACATTATGCAGTGTCAGCGAGCAGAGAGAGGGGGAGGAATCACCCGCAGGAGCTGACTGGGGTTGCTCTCCCTCTTAGACATTGCCTTTTTGTAAAAAAAAATAATTTTTTTTTTTAATTGGGGGGGACATGGTGGGGCACAGCATAATGTTGGGGGGGTCAGGGCCCCCTCTGCCCCCCCTAGTGACGCCATTGGATGGTGGCGATGCATTGAGTACCAATTTGCCAGTATCACACCCACAGCCTCCTTGGATACACCACAGGTCCCAGGAGGGAGGAGAACCAGTCTCCCTGCATCACGCAATCTTGTGCATGAGCAGTGGGAAGTCTGCTGTGGTCAATCAGGAACCTATAGCTGGCTCCCAAATCCAAAATGGCGACACTGGATATCCGCGCTATTAAGAAGAATCAGCTGTTGTAAGACAGCGCTGGAATCTATGGACTGATCTAAGTACCTGATTCTTAAAAGTCAGCAGCTGCAGTACTTTTTTTTGTTATAAACGTGAAGTTCCTCTTTAAACACCAAAAAAATGTTACCTAATTCCGAGTCATGCTCTGTGCATAAAAATGCAAGCATGAAAGTAGCAGTCTGGGTTAGTGGTCAAAAAATAAAAAAAACGAGCACATGACGGAATCCTATAAAAAGCTCTGGCACTTCCTGGTAATGTCCAAGCTTGCCCCTCCCATCCTGCCGTACGAACATCCCCGTTGGCCAGTAAGGCAGCCCATTAAAGGACGGGGGCAAACAAGCTTTTGACATTACCAGAAAGTGTGGGAGCTTTTGCCAAATGAGAATGGGTGGGATATTCTGGTCTGGCAGAGGGGTCTGCAAGCTTCTTAAAGGGGTAGTAAACGTTCGTGTTTTTTCATCTTAATGCATCCTATGCATTTAAGGTGAAGAAACACCTGTCAGTGACCGGCCACCCAGCCCCCCTGTTTTACTTACCTGAACCCTCGAAATTGACCCGACGGGGATGCGCTGTCTCTCTGCCCGGGGTTCTCGGCTCTTGATTGGATAGATTGATACCAGCGCAGCCATTGGCTGCTGTCAATCAAATCCAATGATGCGAGCGCCGGGGGGCGGGGCTGAGTCCTGCATTTGGCCTCTATGGACGCCGAATGCTGGACTCAGGAGCACGCCCACAAGGTAACCCCCTCTGGGAAGCGCTTTTCCGAGGGCGTTATTAGATGTGGGGAGGAGCCGTGAGAGCTGCCGGGGGACTCCAGAAGAGCAGGTTCGGGGCCACTCTGTGCAAAATGAGCTGAACAGTGGAGGTAAGTATGATATGTTTGTTATTTTTTTTACCTTTACAATCACTTTAAAACATAACTTTTCCCATAACAACTTAATAAAAATAGTGTCATTTAGCAAGGAATGTACATTCCACATTAATAATTATGCTGCCAAAATTAGTATGTGCTGTAAATTGCCTCCAGCATTGCTGGAGGCAACCTACTTCTTCTTGCTAGAGCCTGCTACGTTGCTGAAGCCCAGAGCCCCTCAGCAGCAGTAAATCAAAGTGGAACTAAATCCATAAATTTCATAGTCTCAAACAGCAGTTTAATTCCTGGAATGCTAGGATTGCTAACTGTCACATTTGCTTGTGTCCTCAACGAAACTGTCAAATGGCTGGAGTCATAACTGATCACATGTGCTTCACCATGGCAGATCAAACTGAAGCGCCTTCCTTGGCTGTAAAGGATTTAAGGGTTTAACCACTTGCCGACCACTGCATGTACATATACGTCAGCAGAATAGCACAGCTGGGCAAATGGGCATACAGGTACGTCCCTTTGAATTTGCCGCCACGTGGACACGTACACACCGCCGGTGGCGCGCACGACCCTGCCGGGAGCTCCGTGAGTAGGATCGTGGGTCCCGCGGACTCGATCGCCATGGGGATACCCGTGATTGTCTCACGGAGCTGAAGAACGGGGAGATGCTAATGTAAGCAAGCATCTCCCTGTTCTACCTAGTGACACTATCACTGATCTCTGCTCCCTGTGATCGGGAGCTATGATCAGTGAAGTGTCATTCGTAGCCATGCCCCCTAACAGTTGGAATCACTCCCCTAGGACACACTTAAAGGGGTTGTAAAGTTAATTTTTTTTTTTTTTTTTTTTTAAATAACAAAAATGTTATACTTACCTTCACTGTGCAGCTCGTTCTGCACAGAGTGGCCCCGAACCTGGTCTTCTGGGGTCCCTCGGCGGCTGTTTCAGCTCCTCCCCGCAAGCATTTACCACCTTAATGCGAGCTCCCTCGCACGGTGGTGAGTGCTTGCGGGCGCGCTCCCGTGATACAGCCGGCGGCTATAGCCGCTCGCTGTATCACTCGGCCCCGCCCCCCGGCGCGCCGCGTCATCGGATGTGATTGACAGCAGCGCGAGCCAATGGCTGCCCTGCTTTCAATCCATCCACTGCAGCCAATCAGCGACCAGGCTGAGCTGCAATGAAGATGACGAGGACGAGCAGCGAAGATTCGAGGCGTCAGGTAAGTAAAACGGGGGGCCTGGGTGCGGCGGTACTGTCAAAAGTTTTTTCACCTTAATGCATAGAATGCATTAAGGTGAAAAATTTTTTACCTTTACAACCCCTTTAACCCCTCCCCGCCCCCTAGTGGTTAACCCCTTCACTGCCAGTGTCATTTTTACAGTAATCAGTGCAATTTTATAGCACCGATCGCTGTAAAAATGACAATGGTCCCAAAAATGTGCCAAAATTGTCTGATGTGTCCGCCATAATGTCGCAGTCACAATAAAAATCGCAGATCGCCGCCATTACTAGTAAAAAAAAAAAATTATTAATAAATATGCCATAAAAACTAACCCCTATTTTGTAGACGCTATAACTTTTGCACAAACCAATCAATACACGTTTATTGTGATTTTTTTTTACCAAAAATATGTAGAATACGTATTGGCCTAAACTGAGGAAAAAAATGTTTTTTTTATAGATTGGGGAATATTTAATATAGCAAAAAGTAAAAAATAATGCGTTTTATAATTATAATTGTCGCTCTATTTTTGTTTATAGAGCAAAAAAAAAAACACGCAGAGGTGATCAAATACCACCAAAAGAAAGCTCTATTTGTGGGGGAAAAAAAGGACGTCAATTTTGTTTGAGAGCAACGTCGCACAACCGTGCAACTGTCAGTTAAAGCGACACAGTGCCGAATCGCAAAAAGTGCTCTGGTCTTTGGCCAGCAAAATGGTCCGGGGCTTAAGTGGTTAATTCTGCTTTAAGGCTGTCAGCAGATCGACCTCTACAAATTAGGCAGTACCTAAAAATGTCGAAAAATGGAGAACAACTGAGCATGTGCAGAGCAGGGTGAGACAGTGCCTTACTGGATTTTAAACAGTATAGACACCTATTTTTAATGTTTTACATAGCTATACCTGCAACAGGGGCTAGCATGAAATGATCTAGCAGGACTTAATTTTCTGACTAATGTTCCACTTTAAGATACTGGTGCCTGAATTTTATAGTTGATAACAACTTCTTTATTTTAACTTGACAAAGTAATTTCAAGCAACAAAAATATGGTGCCTGTGCTGATACTAAGGAAAATTGGGACATTTTTCATCTCAGCCAATCATACTGATTGACTGTGTAGCGCTTACCCCCGAAGGAGCGGCTGAATATTTGCTATATCCGTAATTCACAATTCCTTCTCAATCCTCGCAGCCCATAGATTTAAAAGTCACAGTCCTTAGTGCTTTTTCTTAATGCTTTATTCATCAACATAAACTGGGATGGGAGAAGGACTTCCTTTGAGATGCTCTTCCGTTACTTTGTCATCTTTCAATGATTCTTACAGAAAGATCTATGAACAATTGCAGATAATCTGGAGAACATTTTAAACGATCTCTTCACTCAGGGACGATGGAAGTAGATTTGATAGAGAATTACCGTATTTATCGGCGTATAACACGCGCCGGCGTATAACACGCACCCCAAGTTTAGGAGGGAATTTTAAGGAAAAAACTTTTAGGAGGGAAGTTTAAGGAAAAAAAACTTACATTTAAATGTCCATCAATGCAGCCTTTTCAGTGTCAGTGCAGCCTTCCCCAGTGTCCATCTGCAGCCTTGTCAGTGTCAGTGCAGCCTTGTCAGTGTCAGTGCAGCCTTGTCAGTGTCAGTGCAGCCTTGCCCCAGTGTCCATCGGCAGCCTTGTCAGTGTCAGTGCAGCCTTGCTCTAGTGTCCAGTGCAGCCTTGTCAGTGCAGCTTTGCCCCAGTGCAGCCTTGTCAGTGCAGCTTTGCCCCAGTGCAGCCTTGTCAGTGCAGCTTTGCCCCAGTGCAGCCTTGTCAGTGCAGCTTTGCCCCAATGCAGCCTTGGCCCCAGTGTCCATTACATGCTTGCCTTGGACAGATCCCTGCTGACATACACAAAGCGTGTAGTTTTAAATATGGCGCCGCGGAGTTCGGAGGGACTTAGTGACTGGGCGGAGCCGAGATACACATAGCTGAGTGTACTCGGCTCTTCTCATTGCCGCTCAAAGTCACGCCCAGTCCCGCCATTGGACCTGTGTTATGTCCATCATAGGGCAGGACTGGGCGTGACTGTGAGCGGCGCCGGAAAGAGCCCAGAACACTCGGCTATGTGTATCTCGGCTCCGCCCAGTCACTGCAATCTCAGCGGCGCTCGCTCAGCTCCGCCGAGTCCCTCCGAACTCTGCTGCGCCATATTTAAAACTACGCGCTATGTGAATGTCGGTGGCGATCCCTCCGATATATACATACAAAACAGCGCTCGCAAGTATTAAGTGATAAGATATTCTTCAAACTCAAACACTAGCCTGTTGCAGCTGCAGAATAAAAACTGCTGCACTTTAGTGATATATAACCAAAAAGACTGCGCTAGCAACTTAGTAAAAATAAATAGTGTCAAAACCAAATACACTATAAAAGAAAACGTGATAAATGTGACAAAATAATATAAGAAAAAAGAGATTGAATGTACACCTAACACAACACACCCAGTGCTGGGTGAAATCGTGCACGAATGCACTGACACCTACAATGTGATAAAGCTTGAGTCAGATATGTACATAATATACATGTGCAACTGTGAGGTAATATAGATAAATTATCTCTATACTCATACAGATATAAATATATGTGCTCTCATGGATTCGCAAACACAATTAGCAATGAAGCGTGCCTCTAAGAGGATGCCAAGTGAAAATAGTGAAACAAAAAGTCATCAATAGCAAAATTTGCAAACTAAAAGTATTTGATTGAATAAAACTCTTCCATAGGAGAGACAATTGGCAGACTACCAACTAATTCATCCATATAGTATACAGGGCAGATGGTGTGCTGATGTTGAAGATGCTTGGAAGGAACCTTTGGAGGACCACAAAGACTCGCGTTCCGCCAAAAGAGAAAGAAAAGGTATATGGTGTAAAACCTTAAGATACCATAGGGTTACCTGCGCATATAAGCGCTACTCACAGGACCGGCATGCAGAGCAGGCATTCAGATACTAAGTCGGTTCGCCGCTAGCCAGCGTGCGTTCCACCAACTCCAGGAAGTGATGTCACTGGTCACTGGTAACTGGTTTAGCGTAGGCAGGATGTTGCGTCGACGCGTTTCGCCCCTCCCCCAGGGCGTTATCAAAGGTTCCTTCCAAGCATCTTCAACATCAGCACACCGTCTGCCCTGTATACTATATGGATGAATTAGTTGGTAGTCTGCCAATTGTCTCTCCTATGGAAGAGTTTTATTCAATCAAATACTTTTAGTTTGCAAATTTTGCTATTGATGACTTTTTGTTTCACTATTTTCACTTGGCATCCTCTTAGAGGCACGCTTCATTGCTAATTGTGTTTGCGAATCCATGAGAGCACATATATTTATATCTGTATGAGTATAGAGATAATTTATCTATATTACCTCACAGTTGCACATGTATATTATGTACATATCTGACTCAAGCTTTATCACATTGTAGGTGTCAGTGCATTCGTGCACGATTTCACCCAGCACTGGGTGTGTTGTGTTAGGTGTACATTCAATCTCTTTTTTCTTATATTATTTTGTCACATTTATCACGTTTTCTTTTATAGTGTATTTGGTTTTGACACTATTTATTTTTACTAAGTTGCTAGCGCAGTCTTTTTGGTTATAGATCCCTCCGATAGATCACAATTAGCGGGGATCGGCGTATAACACGCACCCACGATTTTGCCCTGATTTTAAAGGGGAAAAAAGTGCTTGTTGTACGCCGATAAATACGGTAATTGATAAAGAGTCACTCTGAATAACTTCTTCATCTGGATAACTTTAAAAGGAACGATCCATATCTCTATATGTATACTTGCAGCTTCACCGCTACCTCTTTACCACTACTTCCCACCGGCATGGTACTTCTAAATTAAGCTAAAGGAGAGCCACCTTGCACAACTCCTCCCGCTTGACTGATTGGAATCCCGGGGCAATGCTGAACTCAAAGTCACAGGCCATTACTGCCCATCTCACTGACTTGTGCACCAACAACCCTCAGCCTCTGGTAGTATCCGTCCCTTGGGCTTTCACTCACGTGATCAATAATCCATGTGCCACTCATAAACGATCGATCGCCCTGTTTCCTTCAGCTTCGTTGCTACTTCATCCACAATGATTCTCAGTTTCTCTAACACGCGGTCGGACTTTTCAGCTACAAAAGTCCGACAGCCCGTCCGACAGACTTTCGACGGACTTTTGGCGGACTTTCAACAGACTTTCTAATGACGGGACTTGCCTACACACGATCACACAAAACTCAGACGGATTTGTACGTGATGACGCACACCAGACTAAAATAAGGAAGTTGATAGCCAGTAGCCAATAGCTGCCCTAGCGTCGGTTTTTGTCCATCGGACTAGCATACAGATGAGCGGATTTCTGGGTCCGGCAATGTTACGACATAAAGATTTGAAGCATGTTCCAAATCTAAAGTCCGTCAGATTTGTGGCTGGAAAAGTCCGCTGAAAGTCCAGGGAAGCCCACACACCATCGCATTGTCCGCCGGACTTGGTCCGTCAGCGTCTGTCGGACTTTTGTAGCCAAAAAGTCCGACCGTGTGTACGCAGCGTTACTGTTTGTGGCCCGCTCCCCTCCCCGCAGGGGCGGCCTATGACATCCACGACCACACGCTGTAAGATGTCGTCTGTTCCTCCATGAGGATTGGATCTCCACCCTTCTCGCTAGGGTGAAGCTCCGGTGGCTCCCCGGAGGGGAAACCCTCCAACTTCCCCTCCGGGAACCAGGCAGGCTCTCTCGCTCCTCAGAGCAGGACTGGACTCGAACTCTCTCGGGCACCATGTGACCCCGCTTTTATATGAGAGTCCCGGGATTACCAAGCAAATTAATGATTGGCCCAGGACCAACACATAAACTACCTGTCACTCAAATATGGAAATTAACCAAACAGGCCTGCTGCAAATAGCATCAGCCTGTCTAAATTTACCTGCCATAGAAAGCTAGCAGAAAAGGTCACCTACCTAAAAGTAGGTGCCCGCTACAACTGTGTATTTGAAGTGTGATTTACTCATATGTCAAGAAGGAATAATGTTTTTTTTTAATCAGTTTTCCATTGCAGCAATCAAAACAGTTTCCCTTACATTTTAGTAAATGTGGTTTTATAACGCAGGGCAGTGAAATAATTAACTAGCACAAGAAATAGCAACAAACTCACCTTCAGTGCAACATCCACAGTTGCTGCCGTCACAGGTGGAGGGCCAGTGAGAGAATAATCAATGGCAGCTACATTGTCAATCTTTGCTGTCACTGAGAGAAAAAACAAGATATAAAGAATGTTATTTGTCCAGATTGGTATTCCTTGATAACTACTAACAAGCCTATGCAAAACTGTCCTTTTCCTGCCATAAGAGATCAGATTCCATACTTCCTAATAGGCACACTCTTCGAACAGATGGGTTGGAATGCTTGTGAGTTCTTGGGCATGTAGCACCCTCTAGTGCTAAATTAGTGTAAATAGGTTTGTTAGTGTAGGTAAATTGTTAGCACGACTGAGAGCCAGGCTGGGTTGATTCTGGGTCAGCGTGAGTGACTCAGGGAGGCTGAATGACTCATCAGGCAGCACCTCTGGTACCTCCCCCTACTTTCTGGAACCTTAGAGAAGATTCCAGAAGAATGGGTGTGAGGTTAAAGCGGACCTTCAGTAATTTTTTCAACTTTCCATCTATTAAATCTTCTGCCCTTGTTGTTTTAACTTTGGATAGTAAAACATTTTTTTTTTCTTCCAGTAAATACCTTATACAGCCCATTTACTGTTTGTCTGTTAAAAAGCCTAGGCTTATGCTATCATGCACAGCCCTCTCTTTCACTCTCTGGAGTTTGCTAGGAAAGGAGGGGGGACAAGAGAGTGGAAGAGGGATGAGTCATAGAAGAGCCAATCAGAGCTGCAGGGCTGCAGAGCTGCAGGTGTGCTTCAGATGCCCACAGTTAAAATGGTTGCAGCCAGACTCAGTGGAGGGAGATTTCTGCAGCATATTTGGCAAGTACAGAATCACAGTATATATAAAATATGCAAAGTGGTTGGAGGGAAGCTTCAGAATGGCAAAGATGTTTTTATTACAAATTATGTGAGCAGACTGCAGTTCATCTTTAAGAGGAGCTGCCTGGAGTATTGAAGAGAGCCCCAGCTAATCACCAGCAAGTGGGCTGGCAGGGAGTGGGCACCTCTTAAATACCCTGGGTCATGCCAGCAGGAGGGGGAGTGAGTGTCGGGTGGAAGATTGGAGATAGAGTGCTAAGGAGACTGTCAGAGGGCTTTGAAGGAGCCCCCTAGTCTGGGGGGGGGGGGGGCGGGGGACTTTAGGCCTGGGGCTTGGGTACTGGAGGGACCCTCTACAAAACACAGAGGACATCCTCCCTGGAGACACAAGAGCAAGGAAAGGACAGCAGGAGCAGGTCAGCACTTCCGGGAGATCTCCTGAGTGGCAGCTTGGGAGGACTGAGAGACAGCCTGGGAGGATTGAGTGATAGTGTAGGATGGCTGGGAACGTCAGTCAGGGAGGACTGTGAAAAAATAGCCAGGAGGGCTAATGAAAGGGGCTGCTGCAGCCAGGTGGGCTGCCAGAGCCTGAAGAGGTGGTGCTGGGACCAGTGACCATGGGAGGAAGTTGGTGATTTGTGCTAGTGGTGTCACTCCAACCTTTCCAAGTTTAGGGGCCCATGGTCCCTGACTTTAATGGGCCTTTGCTATTTTAAGGGTGACATCACTGAGGATCTGTAATCAAGTGAGTGAGTGCTGGAGGAAAAGGAGTGTATATACATTATATTATTAAAAGTATTGGGATGCCTGCCTTTACACGCATGTGAACTTTAATGACATCCCAGTCTTAGTCCGTAGGGTTCAATATTGAGTTGGCCCACCCTTTGCAGCTATAACAGCTTCAACTCTTCTGGGAAGGCTGTCCACAAGGTTTAGGAATGTGTCTATGGGAATGTGTGACCATTTTTCTAGAAGCGGATTTGTGATATCAGGCACTGAAGTTGGACGAGAAGGCCTGGTTTGCAGTCTCCGCTCCCAATGGCATCCCAAAGGGGTTCTGTCGGGTTAAGGCCAGGACTCAAAGCAAGATTCATAAAGACATGGATAAGCGAGTTTGGGGTGGAGGAACTTAACTGGCCTGCACAGAGTCCGGAGCATGCGATCCAGGTCTTCTCGTCCACATCAGTACCTGACCTCACAAGTGCACTTCTGGAAGAATGGTCCGTAGACAAACTCCTAAACATCGTGGACAACCTTCCCAGAAGAGTTAAAGCTGTTATAGCTGCAAAGGGTGGGCCAACTTAATATTGAACCCTACGGACTAAGACTGGGGGGGGGCCATTAAAATTCATGTGCGTGTAAAGGCAGGCGTCCCAATACTTTTGGTAATATAGGGTATAAGTAGTATGGTGCCCACACCCTGCAAAGACAAAGATCCACAGTACCAGAGAAAGCTAACTTAGGAGCCAAGTTCACTCACAGGAACCACAAAAAGGAGTTGGAGGTTGACTGCACCCCTCTGATTCAGTTTACTTTGGGGGAACCAGAGGAAAATACATAACGAAGGCATCACTTGGTTTTAGGAGAGTTATTAGTGTGATGGGGGCCAACCAATGGGGTGCTGAATCAATCTCCCCACTGTTTTTTTTAATTTAGCTGGAAAACCCCTCTGTATGTATGTCAGTTTTCCTAAGTGGAAACTTCATTAAAATATATTGATCCATGTGGCATGGTCTGGTGGAGTGGAAGCAGTCCACCCCTTTGCTATAAGCCTAATGACTAAAAATACGTTGGCTGACTCGAGTCAATCCTAATTGACTGTTGATATTTAACATAAGCCATCAGAATGTTTTTTTTTTGCAGCTGACCTGGAAGGGTTTGAAGAAGTGGTTCCAGTTTAGTGACAATGGCATTCTGGACCAATGGACAGACCTATGGGGAAGAAAACACAAAGTTAACCAAGAAATTACACAAGTTAAATGCTGATATGGTATATGATGACCTTCTATGTACTGTATGCATGTACGTGCAAAGACTGGATGAGGGTATGATTATTATTATTATAATTCAGCTTACAAATCATTAGAAGTGGTGGCTGCATTTGTTTTCTTTTTTTTAGCTTTTTTCCCTTCTGTTTTCACCTGGTGATCTGGCCAGTAACATACCTTGTGTTTTAGAGAGCATCCACTCTGGATGGAGGAGCACAGGGGCACCTTTGGACAGCAGCAGTGGCGTTGCTAGGGGGTGGCTTTTGGGGCTATAGCCCCGAATCTGGGGCCCATATCCCCGAGTCTCTGCAGGGGTCCCCAAGGGGAGGGGAGGCTCTCTGGGGACCCTGATGTAAGGAGGGCTCTCTGGGGACCCTGATGTAAGGGGGGCTCTCTGGGGACCCTGATGTAAGGGGGGCTCTCTGGGGACCCTGATGTAAGGAGGGGCTCTCTGGGGACCCTGATGTAAGGAGGGGCTCTCTGGGGACCCTGATGTAAGTGGGGAGCTCTCTGGGGACCCTGATGTAAGGAGGGGCTCTCTGGGGACCCTAATGTAAGGGGGGCTCTCTGGGGACCCTGATGTAAGGGGGGCTCTCTGGGGACCCTGATGTAAGGGGGCTCTCTGGGGACCCTGATGTAAGGAGGAGCTCTCTGGGGACCCTGATGTAAGGTGGGGCTCTCTGGGGACCCTGATATAAGGGGGGCTCTCTGGGGATACACACACACACACACGTATATTACTGTATATACATGTGTATGCCCGTCCAATCGTATGACTTTCTTTAATACGCTGCTATGGGCTCTAGCCCCAGATCTTTTGTAGACCTAGCAACACCCCTGGACAGCAGCATTGTCAAACTGGGGGAGGAGTGTTAGATGTACTAGCAAATTTAGATACACTAACAAATAACAAACTCCAGCTAATATTTTATAAGCAGTTAGCAAACTTTTTTTTTCCTTTTCTTTGGATAAAGCTTTTACATAAATAAAATATGATTATTGTAAGCACTCCTGTCAGTGGTAAATGGTTTGTCTCATCCAGGGTTTTTCTTAACAGAAAAAAGGTCCAGGTACTCCCCTCTTCCAAGTCACCCCTTGCCTCTGAGCACAGTTCCTTGGTTCCACCCTCAACAGTAGACTCATCCCATCAACAATTGCCCCCCCCCCCCAAGCAATATAAGACCCACAGAAACAATAGATCCCTCCCTAAACAATAGTCCCCCCCCCCAGCAACAACAGATCCCCTCGTTGCAGCCATCATTAATGGACCCTCCAGCAACAATAGACCCCTCCCTCAACCGTGGATCCCTCCCAGCAACAATTAACCCCCCCAGCAATAATAGATTCTCCCACTCAGCAACATTAGATCCCCCAGAAGCCAGCATCAATGGACCCCTCAGCACACCCCAGCACCCCTTGCCATTACATATGTATATTCAGTGCTGGAACTGCGTTCTTCCACATTCCCGTTGAAAAAAGCCCTGGTCTTATCCCTAAAACTGCTACATCTGCAAGAGAGCTTGTTCTTTTGAAAAACAACAGATTCGCTGGATGGATCACCAGATGAAAAACAAATGCAGCTATAACATAAGAATAGGTGTGCTGCAATATAATAAATGTTTGCTTTTGGGTTTAATACTGCTTGAAAACTAGTTGGAAAGCTTCATTAGACTGTTTTTAGCACATTAAGATGGCTACAGAAAAGTAGCCGTCATTTATTGAAACACTCATTCTCAGGAAGGGTGAAAGGAGAACATCAAATCCTTCATTAACATCGTTATCATTAACATCTTGTTGTTTATGTGTATGGAAGCTGCAAATCAATCAAACAACATGATCAGCAACTACTTTATATTTGCTTCCATTTAGTTTGTTAAAGCGGTATTAAACCTAAAACAAAAAAATGTATTACAATGCAGCTTACTAATCATTAGAAGTGGTGGCTGCATCTGTTTTCTTTTATTTGGCTTTTTTTCACTCTGTTTTCACCTGGTGATCTGACCAGTAACACACCTCCCTTATTAGTGAGACACAGCTCTGGAGGAATGAGCGCTGGAGGCACAGCAGACAGCAGGATTGTCAGTCGGGGGGGGGGAAGGTAGTGTTAAAATATAACTAAAGGAAAAACTTTTTTTTCAGTTTTGGATAGAGTGGAGATGGATTAGAACACCTGTCAAGTTTTATTGCTGTCTGTGTCCCCATTAGGGAGATTCACCCTCTCTATTTGGCCTGTTTACTATTATCATTGAAAGTGAAAGGAAAAAAAAAAAATCGCAAATATTGGGTTGTCCCCTGAAAATTAATAGAGGGGAAATCATTCAATGGGGACACTAGTACTGGTGACCTGGGGGCCCCAATGGATTCCCTTAATGTGTATGGATTTCCTCTCACTTCCTGTTTGGCTATGGGACTTTAGCCAAAATAAAAAAAAATTACAAAATTTCCTATAGTTCTACTTTTAGTGTATTATCAGATTGAAGCCAAACTCCGGCTCACACTTTATAATCAGGTACAGCAAACAGTTTATTTCCTTTTGGGATAAAGGTTTTGCATAAATAAATAAAAGCTAATCATTTAAAGTGGATGTAAACCCAATGTCATCCTTTCTAAACTCCTGCCATAGGGGTTATCTATAAGGATATACATGCATCCTGCATGTATCTTTACCTGTCAAATGTCTCCCCTCTGTCTGTTATGAGACCCGAAAAACTGCAGATTCTGTGGGCGGGTCTGTTGTCTGGAGCTCGGTGGGTGGAGTCATGATGTCAGTAGAATCCCCGCCCACCTCTACACTCCCCTTGTCAATATTCATTTTCTCCTGTGTATTTCTTACACTGAACTTCTGCTATGATCTCTAACATCCAGTGAAAAGACAGGAAAGTAACCACATGACTTCAGCATGCCAAATCATGCTGAGGTGTGGAACAGCCAATCCTTGCAGAGCTGCTGAAGAAATGAGTGGGGGAGGGAATTAAAAAATAATGCATGTCTTAGGCTAGTGCATGAGATATGTAAATCACCTGTCACTCACAGCAAGGGGGAGGATTTGACAAAGTTTTTCTCTGTTTGTCAAGATTTATCTCACTGAACAATAAAAGAGAATTGCTCAGAGCTGGATTAACTCTTTGTGGCAAGACTGGGCTCAAATGATAGGAAATCTTATGCCGCGTACACACGAGCGGACTTTACGGCAGACTTTGCCCGGCGGACTGGATTTCGTCAGACAATTCGATCGTGTGTGGGCCCCAGCGGACTTTGTTTTCTCAAAAGTTGGACGGACTTAGATTTGAAACATGTTTTAAATCTATCCGTCGAAATCGAGTCCGGTCGAAAAGTCCGCTCATCTGTATGCTAGTTCGACGAACAAAAAGCCACGCTAGGGCAGCTATTGGCTACTGGCTATGAACTTCCTTGTTTTAGTCCGGTCGTACGTCATCACGTACGAATTCGACGGACTTTGGTGGATTGTGTGTAGGCAAGTCCGTTCATTCAGAAAGTCCGTCGTAAAGTCTGTCGAAAAGTCCGCCGAGCAAAGTCTGCCGTAAAGTCCGCTCGTGTGTACGCGGCATTATACTCTACAGTATGATAAAAAAAAAAAAAATTCAGGTTTACATCCACTTTAATCACCCCTGCCAGTGTTTAAGTAGTTTGTCTCATTCATTTAAATAGATACATTCTCCTGGAGAGCTTGAGCTTGTGAAAAACAAACAAACCTTCTCTCTCCTGCCTCTGAGTGAGTACATTAAGGTAAATCAGGGTTCTCAGAGCACCCCTTACATCAGAGTTCCCCTTTACACCTGAGACCACAGTGTTTCCCCTTACATCAGAGTCCTCTCCGTACATCAGAGTTCTCAGGGTTCCCAGAGCATCCCTTATGTTAGAGTCCCCAGAGTTCTCCCTTACATCAGAGTCTGCAGAGTCCCACCTTACAGTGAAAGGGAACTCTGCGAGTTCAGATGTAAAAGGGGGAACTCTGTGGACTCCGATGTAAAGGGGGACTCTGGTTATTAACTTCATATGGTTAGAAATGTTATTTATTAGAAAAATATATGTATAGTTTATACTATTAAAAAAAATTTCCGTGCGCTGCTAATGTGTTCAGGTTTGACTTGATGAAAAGGTGGCAACCCTACCCTGCAGTGCAGCCAGAGGAAGAAGAGAATAGTAGAAGCCGGCAGCACTAAACAAGAGTCACAAGTGTCAGCAATAAGGCAATACTGTTGGCTCTCCTGCTCGGCAGGTGCCCTGGCCGGGCCCCTTTTTGAACTGATGGGGCCCGGGCCCAGTATAGGAGGGCTGGCTGTATTGCCTTATTAGCTCTGAGCTACAATATAATAAATGTTTGCTTTTGGATTTAAATACAACATTGATAGAGTTTATTTAAATCTGTTCAATAAGTGCAAAAAACTACCTTTTGATTCGGCCAGAAAATTTTTTTGCGTTAATAATTTTCTTGTGCTTTAGGCCTCTGCTGATTTTTATCAGTTAGTTCTCATTGTTCTCAGCTCTCTCTGTGGACTACAGAACACCTCACCCTGGGGTCAAATTTTAACCTTGGGGGTATAGGCCACTTTCGGTTCAGTGAGCCCCCCATACACAAGCATTTAAACACACAGCAAATGACCAAATTAGATGAAATCAGTAATGTATCTGAATGAAATACATGCCAACAAAACTCCAAATCGGTTTTAAGGTAAGACAAATTACACAGTGCATAGCTATGCTGCTATGTACTCTTTAGTTTTTATAGATAGCAATAGCTGACTCAACAATTTACATATAATTTCCTCAGTAATCAACTTTTCTCACTAACAAATCATTAACCATGGAGTTGGTGTAGACTACCTTCCCTAAGGGTGTAAGAGCTCTAAGCGCTTCGCTTGAGCCACCACAATTTGTTTCAAACGAATACATTATACCAGTCCAGAGTAAAATCTTTTACTGATGATTGCAGGCAAAATATTGGTTCCTACAAAAAAATTAAAAAAAAACAAACATTTTTTTTCCTTATATTTCTACATAGGGGTCCCTTCTGGCAGTGTGCCTGGGGCAATTGTCCAATTAGACACCTTATAAATTTGACACTGCCTCCTGCTTATGCCCTGGAGAAGAGAAATGGGGTGGTGTTCTATAGTCCTGTCCTAGGGTGACAACACTGCTCCTCCATGGACGCAGTATGATGAGTGAGTGTTGTCACCCTAGAAAAGAAAGTGTGTTACTGTCAGATCACCAGGTGAAAAGAAAGGGAAAAAATAACCTAGAAAATGAAAACTAATGTGCATGTCAGAAGAAGCCCTCGTTCCGGTCGTTTTTCACGCATTCCCTGCGGAACGGCGTTCCAGCGCATGCGCGTTCGCGGCTCGGCGCTACGGCGCTCGCATTGGTGTACACCCAACGTGATTCCCTGGGCGGCCTATAAAAGGCGCTCAGAGAATCACACAAGTTGCTCGTTTGTCTCAGCTTCCTGTGTTACCTGAACCTGTGTCCTGTATCTCTGCTTGATTACCCGTTGTGACCCGGATTTGCCCTTGGACTTCTCTTTGCCTCTCTCCTGGACCTGACCTCGGCCTGTTTATCGGATTCCCACCTATCTCCTGTGTTTGACCCTCGGCCTGTTACCTGGACTGTCTCCTGTCTCCTAGCCTGACCCTATTGCTTGTACCTGGACTCTTATCTTGTCATCCTACCTTGCAGATCCTGCAGTGCCATAGCACCACCCCGGTGTTTGATCCTCAGCCTGGATCTGGACTTCCCACCTGTGGTCTTCAGCTGCATCTTACCTACCAGTACCTGCACAGCAGCTCTTCTCTGCCAAGACTCCACAAGCAAGTCATCCGCAGTCCATTGGGGAGCCTGTGCCTCTTCGTGCCCTTCCCTCCCTGTACCAACTCCAGGGGGCGAGCTGCGCTTAGTCGCAAAGGCGAAACCGCTCTCGGCATCTCGGCCTCGGTGAGTACGATTAGTGACAGTGCAGCCACCACATCTGTGAGTTGGTAACTGCATTTTGTTTTTTGGGTTGAGATACCTGTGACAGACCTAACAGGGACAGGGGCTTTTGGAGGGGACTGCAGGGTAGCTTCTTGTCTATTGACTATGGGCCCTGGCATTTGAGGGGACTCTATTCTTTGGGAGCTGTGTGTCTGGGAGTGGTATTACTTTGGATTCAAGTCCATGTCTCCCCGAAACACACAGACTCTGGGAACTGGAGGACCATGACACAGATTTGGGGCCTTTATGCTCAATCCAGCATTGACTGCTTCAACCCCTCCTAGATGTTCTAGATGTTAATATAATCAACTCAAAACAACCTGATGCTGGGGTCTCCTGCTATAATCTGTTTATTATGGTGTTATATGTTTGTTGTTAAGTGTGTCTCTCCCATTGTGTGCCTCCTAGGTGTGAACTCCCATTGCTAATTGAGTTAATTGGGTCAACTATTGTTTCTGTCTGTTGGCTAATCCTCTTGGAGGTTCCTACATGATAAGATTAGTCTTGTGTCAACTTGACCTCATTATCTAACCTTTGTGTGATGTTTTGGGTAATATTTATTGTTCATGCGGTGACCACCCTACTTTTGAAGTGTATAAAAACCTGTATTTCTGTTCAATAAACAGTCATTCCTTTCGTTTTACCGCAACATCTGTGTACGATGCTTGGGGTAAAAGGGCTGGTATTAGCTCTCAGTCTACTGAAAGGATTTGGAGGGCAGGAGGCACTGTTTGGCAGAAGCACCCAAGTGGGCTGCCAAGCGGTCCATCACAATACCCTTTACGCTCACTTTCACTGCTGCATATCTGGCTATAATCAAAACATGGGAGATATGTGTCCAATTTGTTTTGGTTGTGGTCCCTTTAAGGGGATGACAGGTAGCAGGATGAAGCACTCAGAATGCCTCACCTATGCAGGGTGAGGGGTTATGGGGTGATCCGTTAAAAGGGGAAAACTGAATGGCATTTACCTCAGGTCCTTACATTATATGGAGCCCAGAATTCAGAGGTTCTGAGACATCTTGGGTGGGAAAGAGCCTCCAACCATGACTACGAGTACTGTGGTCCTCTCCTTTGGAGAGGGCTGAAAGGGCCAGAAAGCACTCAGCAGGTGTCTATGAGGTATAGTGTTGAAATAGCATAAAGTTGAGAGAGCGCTGTAGGCTGTTGATCAGCTGAGACCCTGCTGGGCTATTGTGACCTTTCCAGACGTCTGGAACAGGTGGGAACTTTAAAACCCTGTTAAGGGACAAGTGTTACTGGTGAGCTCTAGTTTTGTTTTTGTATACCAGCTATGGAGCATTTTATGTTGTTTATGCTGACAAGAAGAAGCTATTTTGTAGACATGTGCACAGCCAAAAAATTTGTTCATTTTAGTTTTCGTTTCATTAGTTTATTATTTTTTTCGTTTTTCGGGTCATTTGTTATGATCGCGATTCGTAAATTAGTTCATTCTTAAATTCGTAAATGCGTTCATTCGTACATTTGTAAATTCGAACATTCGTTCATTCGTACATTCGTTCATTCGTACATTTTTACATTTGTACATTCGTAAATTCGTACATTCGTAAATTCGTACATTCGTAAATTCGTAAAATCGTACATTTGTAAATTAAAAAATTCGGAAATTTGTAAATTCGAAGTTTGAAAATCCAAAAACCAGAAAATTCAAAAATCTGAAATAGTAACTAACTATTAAATTATAGGTATTGTAATTTCCTTTCAAATTTGACTGTCAGTGAACGTAACAAATACGAATTTATCCGAAGTTACGAATTATCCAAAACAAATGCTGCATCTAAACAAATGGAACGGAACAAATTAATAATAAATAATAATAATAATAAAACGTTGTTATTATTGTTATTGTTATTTATTATTATTAATTCATTACGTTCCATTCCGTTTTTTCGGATCATTCATAACTGGATAAATTTGTATGTGTTACGTTCACTAACAGCCAAATTTGAAAGAAAATTACAATATCTATAATTTAAAAGTTACTAGTAATTACTAACAGTTAAGTTATTATTAGTTAACTATTATTTCAGATTTCCGAATTTTCGAATTTACAAATTTACGAATTCACTAATTTACTAATGTACGAATGCCCGAATTTACGAATGTCCAATTTTATCGAATTTACGAATATTCGGAAAAAATTCGTTAAACGGGTTTTCGTTAATTTGGATGTTAACGAATTTGTCGAAATTCGTTAAAAAACGAATTCGGAATGAAACAAATTGCACATGCCTACTATTTTGTTCAGTCTGTTTTTTGAAAATAAGGATAGTTCCCCGATATCACAATAGACAGTAAATATAAGTATATAACTTTTTTTTTGGTGTTCAGGAAAAAAAAGTACATTTTAAAATTATTTTTGCTTTTCATTTTTGTTAGATAAATAATAACAATTACATATGAATATTTTATTTATACTACTACTGCCAGCAGGTGGTACATTGCCTTACATTTATGCTTAGTCGCTTTGCTTCTATGCTGTGAACAGCCTAGTGTAAGGCTGTAGTTAGACAGAGACCAAATATAAACACACTTTGCTGCGCTTTTTTAATAGTCAGAGCAATATTCATAGTTACCTGCTTCTCTATAGAACTTCTTAATGCCTTTTCAACATTGTGTTTGAAAAGATCGATCAGCCAGCTGCAATAGAGAAGACAGAAAAGTACCTTATGCCTGTTCACCTTCTCCCACTTAACAGTAAAGGATTTCAACAAGCTTTAAAGTGTATGTCAAGGAAAAAACAAAAAATCACATCCAGTACGTCCTTGCAATAAATACACATATTCTTCATGTTTTGTCTGTTTAAAAATGCTGCTAGAAAAATACACATTGATCCTTTTAGAAATCCAGTAAGATCCTAACCGTGTAGGCCCATCCATTAGGTGTGTTGCACCCCTAATCCATGCGCAGGGGCCCTAATCTACATGCAAGGCGCCGGATGCATGGATTTCAAAAGGTTATTTTTTTGAAGCACATGATTAGAGCCTGAGGCTCTAATTGGCTTCAAAAAAGGGTGGGCTCGGGGCGCAGAGCATTGTGCCCTAAGCCCACCCAGTTGTGTGACATTAGCGAACTATCATTCACTAACGTCTACCTGCTTCTCCTTCCGGCCAATCAGGAAGCAGGTCCTGAGACCTAATTGGCCAGGGAGTCTTAGGACTCCCATCCAATCGGGTCTCAGGACCCACTTCCTGTTTGGCCGGCAGGATAAGCAATGGCCCCAGCTCTGCCCTCGGCAAGCTGGAGTGAGGAGCAGCACTGGCCTCCTAAGGTAAGGCGACTGTTCGCCACCGTCCGTCACCCGCGGGTGAGGGGGGCACTGATCGCCACCGTCCATCTCCCATGGGGGGAAGGTTTGGTTACCGCCCCCCCCCCCCCCAAAATATTGAGCACCAGCCTCCACTGGCTATTAATTTCCTGTATGAGGTGACAATGCAGCCCCTGCTCAATAAACTTCCAAGCTGTGGTTTCAGTCCTGTATGAGTATTGCCTGGCTGGACTACAGAACACTGCATATCTCTCTTCTTCATGTCCATAGCATAAGGGGTTGGGGGGTTCTGTAATCCAGGGGAGGAGAACTTAGGCAGGACTGACAACACTGGTTGCAATTTCAGTGCACTAGAGACAACCTTGTCAGCCTACTACAGCAAGTGTGGAGTTTACTGGATTTCTGGCACATACCTAATAAATCAACATGCCGTATATACTCGAGTATAAGCCGAGTTTTTCAGCACATTTTTTTGTGCTGAAAATGCCCCCCTCGACTTATACTCGAGTCAAGCACTTTTCTGCAGCAGAGAATGACACTTTCCGAACCGAATTTGGGGCCCCGTATCTCAGGGCCACTTGGTGCTAGGAACCCCAAATTAGGCATGCAAACCCAGTGAAACTAGCACTACAACATATCCAAAGCTGGGGTTCCTAGCACCAAGTGGCCCCTATACTGGGCCCCAAACTCAGTTCGGAAAATGTCATTCTCAGCTGCAGAAAAGTGCTTGACATTTTCCAAACCGATTTTGGGGCCCCGTATCTTGGGGCCACTTGGTGCTAGGAACCCCAGCTTTGGATATGTTGTAGTGCTAGTTCCACTGGGTTTGCACACCACATTTGTGGTTCCTAGCACCAAGTGGCCCCGAGATACGGGGCCCCAAATTCGGTCAACTGTGTCCATCTGCAGCAGTCATTCACCTAGGCGAATGATGTGAACTGTCCTGCCTTTGTATCCTGGGATATACAAGTCACATATCCCAGGAGGCAAAGCCTTTCATTCAGTAAAGATGGAAGGGGCGAGCCTAGCGGGGCATCATCGGGAGGCGCAATGAAATGATAAAATGCTCAAGTTCTGAAAGCACCTATCGTTAACACGCGATTAGATGTGTTTTTATGCTCAAAAGCTCCTCTCTTGAACGCACAAACGCTGTGTAAACGCTGTTAAGAAAGAAAAAATCAATGTAAACGCCTATACTGTGCATAGGACACATAGGTTAAAGTAGTTGTAAAGCCTTTTTTTACCTTCATGCATTCTATAGATGAAGGTTAAAAAGAAACCTTCAATATGCAGTTTCCTCCGCAGCCCCCCTAATACATACCTGACCCCGATCCCAATCCAGCGATGTGCACAGGGACGACTGCTGTCCCGTCTCTCTTTCTCCTCATTAGCTCAGAGACAGCAGCGGTAACCATTGGCTCCTGCGACTGTCAATCACAGCCAGTGAGGAGGGAGCAGGGTAGGGTTGCCACCTGTCCGGGATTCACCTGGACAGTTTGGGTTTGGAATCATGTGTCTGGGTTTCAAACTGCCTGAAACCCGGACACATTATTCAGACTGGACTATGGCCTCCCAGCAGGGTTGCTGGCTACAGTTGTCTAAGCTGAGAGTGTCTGTTACGCTCTCTTTCACACTGCCCAAAGCCAACACTAACAATCCCCCCACATACAGATGGGAGAGGAGAGAGGGCTCCTCTTCCTTCCGCCGATAGGAGGCACAGTGCCAGGGATTGGAGTGTGGGCAGACACAGAGGGATGGGCCTCGGTGCCTGCTCACACTCCATTACCCGGTGCTGT
Organism: Lithobates clamitans; assembly: GCA_037952925.1. Classification (NCBI taxonomy): domain Eukaryota; kingdom Metazoa; phylum Chordata; class Amphibia; order Anura; family Ranidae; genus Lithobates; species Lithobates clamitans. Next base: position 183,572 of record JBBGZY010000202.1, read on the forward strand.
GCCTCAGAAAAGTAAAGTGGGGGCAAAAATTTGAAGCCCAGCAGCCTCATTTACATCTGAATGAGAGGTGCTGACTGCCAAGGGGTGAGTGAGCTCACCATCCATCCCTGTCTGTGACCGAGGTCTCCCCCCTTCTCTCTCCTGCCTCTGAGAGAGTACACTAAGATTAATTAGGGTTCTCAGAGCACCCCTTACATCAGAGTTCCCCTTTACACCAGAGGCCACAGTGTTCCCCCTTACATCAGAGTCCTCTCCATACATCAGAGTTCTCAGTGATCCCCCTTAAATCTGGGTTCCCAGAGCATCCATTATGTTAGAGTCCCCAGAGTTCTCCCTTACATCAGAGTCTGCAGAGTCCCCCCTTACAGTGAGAGGGAACTCTGCAAGTTCAGATGTAAAAGGGGAACTCTGTGGACTCTGATGTAAAGGGGGACTCTTGTTATTAACTTTATATGATTAGAAATGTTATTTAATAGAAAAATATATGTATAGTTTATACTATTAAAAAAAAATTGCTGTGCGCCGCTAAAGTGTTCGAATCTGCAGAGTAAGGGAACTCTGCGAGTTCAGATGTAAAGATGAACTCTGTGCATTCAGATGTAAAAAATTGCTGTGTGCCGCTAAAGTTTTGGGTTTGACTTGAAGAAAAAGTGGCAACCCTAGAGCGGGGTTGAGGCTGAGCCCCTTTCTCTGTGTCTTTTGGACACACAGAGAGGGACTCAGGAGCAAGCATGCAAGTGGCTTGCTATGGGGTCACTTTGCAGAGGGGAAGGCCAAGAGCACCAGCGGGGGGAACCTGGGAAGAGGAGGCTGCTCTGTGCAAAACCCTTGCACAGAGCAGGTACTGTAAACATAACACGTTTGTTATTAAAAAAAAAAATTAAGCCTTTAGTATCACTTTAACATGGAGGGGAGTTCAGAGGCAGAGAAAAAAAAAGAGTTCAAACGCCTATAAAAGCAGCATTTTTGAGCTCAAGTGTGCATTAGGGCGTTTTCTAAGATGTACATTCTGTTTTGTTTTTTTAAAATAATCCCATACACCTTTCTGTGCATATCAATATTAATAATTATAATAAAAATAATGAACAACTTACCCAAACTTCCCTGATATGTGGACATTGACATTCGAGATATGGCAGCTGCAATCAGAGGGAGCTATAGTTGGTCTGCCGGCTCCATCACTGCCCAGCTTTAGTCCTACAGATATACTGAGTCCTTCCACCTTCACATCAAATCCACCGCTAAATGATCTAAACAAGGAATCAAATATCCAGTAAAAGTACCCAAATCGCATCAGCTCAGAAAACAAACATGGGTCAAAATTTTTTTTTCATTTACATTTCAGCCTCTCAAAAAGATATACAGTCTATTGCCAAAAGTATTGGGACACCTGCCTTTACACGCACATGAACTTTAATGGCATCCCAGTCTTAGTCCATAGGGTTCGTTATTGAGTTGGCCCACCCTTTGCAGCTATAACAACTTCACCTCTTCTGGGAAGGCTGTCCACAAGGTTTAGGAGTGTGTCTATGGGAATGTTTGACCATTCTTCCAGAAGCAAATTTGTGAGGCACTGAAGTTGGACAAGAAGGCCTGTCTTGCAGTCTCCGCTCTAATTCATACCATAGGCATTCTATCGGGTTGAGATCAGGTTTCTGTGCAGGCCAGTCTAGTTCCTCCACCCTAAAATCCCTCACCCATGGTCAAGCATTCCCATAGACACACTCCTAAACCTTGTAGACAGCCTTCCCAGAAAAGTTGAAGCTGTTATAGCTGCAAAGGGTGGGCCAACTCAATATTGAACCCTACAGACTAATAGGGCGTACACACGGTCGGACTTTGTTCGGACATTCCGACAACAAAATCCTAGGATTTTTTCCGACGGATGTTGGCTCAAACTTGTTTTGTCTACACACGGTCGCACAAAGTTGTCGGAAAATCCGATCGCTCTAAACGCGGTGACGTAAAACACGTACGTCGGGACTATAAATGGGGCAGTGGCCAATAGCTTTCATCTCTCTATTTATTCTGAGCATGCGTGGCACTTTGTCCGTCGGATTTGTGTACACACGATTGGAATTTCCGACAACAGATTTTGGTGTCGGAAAATTTTATCTCCTGCTCTCCAACTTTGTGTGTCGGAAAATCCGATGGAAAATGTCCGATGGAGCCCACACACGGTCAGAATTTCCGACAACACGCTCCGATTGGACATTTTCCATCTGAAAATCCGACCGTGTGTACGGGGCATAAGACTGGGATGCCATTAAAGTTCATGTGCGTGTAAAGGCAGGCATCAACATTTTGGTAGTATAGTGTATATGGGCACTGAAAGTACCAAAGGACAGAGGATCACAATGACAAGCAGCCAGGCATGTGCTGGCCATCGGGACTACCGGGAGTTTCCCGGTGGGCCGATTGGCAGTGGGCCACTACACTTCTCTCTCCGACTCAACATTATCATTGTTGGAATAATGCTGTCGCCGGGCGCCGGGCGGCTCCGCTCAAGCACCCGGAGGGCGGCGTTACACAAGCACCGGCATCACCATGAGTCATGACGCTGGCTGCCACTCACTAGTCCCTCCCCCAGGCTCTCCCCCTAACATTACAGCCTTGGGCGGCCTGTTTGTCCCGGTGCCGTGACGTCACTCACGGCCGGAGGGCGGAGGCGGCCCGGAGACATAGGAGGAGGCGGAGCCAGGAGCATAGCGTAGCAAGCAAGCCTGGGCTGCAACCAAGAGGAGTCGAGGCCGAGCCAGCGCCGCTGAGGAAGAGGATTCGGAAGTTAGTGTTACCTTACCAGAACAGAACCAAATTGCAGGCAGCCAGCAAGTACAGTCAGACAGGGACCAAATCGACTGTGACTGTGTGTGATTCATTCAAGTAAGCACTAATACTTTACTATAAGAAAGTAACTGTGTAATAGTAGTAACTGAATATGCAGCATGGAGGGGGTAGGGGTAAATCTGTACTGTAAATGTACTGCCACAGTGCCACTGGACTGGTCATGGTTAAATTATTCATCAGTTACCATGACCAGTGGCATTAATGCCACTGGTCAATTATTAATTTAATGCCACTGGCCACGGTAACTGATGAATAATTTAATGCCACTGATCACGCTAACTGATTAGTAATTTAATGTCACTGGTGACGATAACTGATTAGTAATTTAATGTCACTGGTGACGATAACTGATTAGTAATTTAATGTCACTGGTCACGGTAACTGATTAGTAATTTATTGTCACTGGTCACGGTAATTGATGAATAATTTAATGCCACTGGTGATGATAACTGATTAGTAATTTAATGTCACTGGTCACGGTAACTGATTAGTAAATTAATGTCACTGGTCACGGTAACTGATTAGTAATTTAATCTCACTGGTCACGGTAATTGATGAATAATTTAATGCCACTGGTGACGATAACTGATTAGTAATTTTAATGTCACTGGTCACGGTAACTGATTAGTAATTTAATGTCACTGGTCACGGTAACTGATTAATAATTTAATGTCACTGGTCACGGTAACTGATTAATTTAATGCCACTGGTCTCAGTAACTGATGAATAATTTAATGCCACTGATCATGGTAACTGATGAATAATTTAATGCCACTGGTGAATTAATTTACTGCCACTGGTCACGGTAAGTGATGAATGAATTTACTAGTGCCACTGCTGGTCATGGTCACTGATGCGCAATTGCGTATAGTATATTTTTTTGCGCAATTGCGTATAGTTTATATACTGTTTTTGTGTGTGTTTGCAAAATTAAAGTGGGCCTGTCTGGATGAAGTCCAGGGCCAAATTTTTGTCCCAGTCCAGCCCTGCAAGCAGCTAGCTTTTTCAGAAGGGGTCATGAATGGTAGCATATGACTGCTTTACCTCAGTACATCGTTTATTAGTTTGAAACAAACTCTTAACCATCAAGTTCATCCTCTCATTGCTTCAGCAGTTTTGATTCAGAGGTTCAAACAAATGGGGGTTAAAAAACCCTTACTGATACTACTAGAGCAATGAGTTCAATTGACGTCCTTTTTTTCCCACGAATAGAGCTTTCTTTTGGTGGTATGTGATCACCTCTGTGGTTTTTATTTTTTGCGCTATAAACAAGAAGAGCGACAATTTTGAAAAAAACGCAATATTTTTTACTTTTTGTTATAATAAATATCCCCCAAAAATATATAAAAAAATGTTTTTCCTCAGTTTAGGCCGATATATATTCTTCTACATATTTTTGGTAAAAAAAATTGCAATAAGCGTATATTGATTGGTTTGCGCAAAAGTTATAGCGTCTACAATATAGGGGATAGTTTTATGGCATTTTTATTATTTTTATTTATTTTATTTTTTTTACTAGTAATGGCGGTGATCTGCAATTTTTATCTGGACTGCGACATTATTGGCGGACACTTTTTGACACATTTTTGGGTCAATTGGCATTTATACAGCGATCAGTGCTATAAAAATGCACTGATTAGTGTAAAAATGTCACTGGCAGGGAAGGGGTTAACACGAGGGGGCAAACAAGGGGATAATTGTGTTCACTAGTGTGTGTCCTAAATGAAAGGGGGAGGGGAGAGGACTGTGTAGGGGAGATGACAGATCGCTGTTCATACTCTGTATGAACAGACGATCTGTCAGTTCTCCCCTTAGAGAACTGGAAACTGTGTGTTTACACACACACTTTCCGGTTCTTGGTGTGTCAGCAGCAATCGCGGGAGCCCGGTGGTGATCGTGACCGCGGGCACTCACTTTGGCTCCGGGGGAGAGCAGTGGGTGCGCGCCCCTAGTGGCCACAAGGCGAAGTGACGTAACATAACGTCGTTTCTCCCAGCCATGCCATTTTGCCACAGTAAAACTGTGGCAGCTGGTTCGGCAAGTGGTTAACCTAGTCTCAAAATACCAACCAAATTATTCTCTCCGCTTCTCCCAAGAACTCCTGCTTTCCAACTCCCTTGTACCCTCCTCCCATGCTCGCCTCCAGGACTTCTCCAGAGCCTCTCCCATCCTCTGGAACTCCCTACCTCAATCTGTCTGACTATCTCCTTCTCTATTTTACTTCTAGGCAATCCCTGAAAACCATTCTCTTTAGAGATGCCTATCCTGCCTCCACCTAACTGTACTTTTATTTTCTCCATAAGCCCATCCCCCACAGTTATTACCTTTTGTACCACTTGACCCTCCCTCATAGATTGTAAGCTCTAATGACCAGGGCCCTCTGATTCCCCCTTTATTGAACTGTATTGTAACTGTACTGTCTACCCTCATTTTGTAAAACGCTGTGCAAACTATTGTTGCTATATAAATCCTATATAATAATAATAATGATGATATAGTGACTGCAATCAGACAGCCTGCAATCAGATGACATACACAATAGCGTATACAGTAGCTGTGATTAACAGTGTTTTGCAGACAGTGGTCAACTGAGGGCAATTATGTAATTAATAATGGGCAGTTTTTATTGCCTAGAAATGCACCAAATTTTGTCGTTATTTTTTTTTCTGAAATAACCAGGAACAATCCCTGTAAGATGTCTTACACGCGAAGCTGTGTCTTGAATCTCCACTTCCCACTGATCTCAATGAAAGCTCCAGAAATTGCCAACTTCAGACCAACGTTGGGCACAGGACTGATCTGTGAGCTGGGTAACTGGAAGTTACGGATATCCAAGCTAGACAAGAATAAGACGCCATGTTAAGAATAAATGACTGATTATGTCTGTTCATGTAATAAACACACAAGGAATACAACACAACAAATATAATATATTCTGCTGAAGAAAGCATACTTTAAAGTCAACCTACCATGGCCTAAAAATGCAAAAATACTGCTGAAGTGCAAACACCTTGTAGTACCCGAAGGAACTTGTGTTAGTTAATTTCTGTGTCCCTAAGATGTTTGGATTTGATGTATATGCCTCTATAAAAAAAAGTATTTTTGAACCACTTCAGCTCCGGAAGGTTTACGCCCCTTCATAACCAGGCCATTTTTTGCGTTACTGCACTGCGCTACTTTAACTGGCAATTACGCGGTCATGCAATGCTGTACAAATTAAAATTGATGTCCTTTTTTTTCCCCACAAATAGATTTTTTTTTTTGGTGGTATTTGATCACCTCTGCGGTTTTTATTTTTAAACCAATATTTTTTACTTTATGTTATAAAACATATCCAATATAAAAAATGTCTAAAAAAACGAATTTCTTCATCTATTTAGGCCAATATGTATTCTGCTATATATTTTTGGTAAAAAAAACAAAAAACAATAAGCGTATATTGATTAATTTACACAAAAGTTATAGGGTCTACAACAGGGATATGCAATTAGCATATCATAGCAAATAATGTCACTGGTCCCCCAAAAATTTCAAAAGTGTCAGTTAGGTGTCCGATATGTCCACTGCAATATCGCAGTCCCACTAAAAATGGCTGATCGCCGCCATTACTCGTAAAAAATCAAAAAATAAAAATTCCATAAAAATATCCCTTAGTTTGTAGACCAGGGATATGCAATTAGCGGACCTCCAGCTGTTACTACTACAAGTCCCATGAGGCATAGCAAGACTCTGACAGCCACAAGCATGACACCCAGAGGCAGAAGCATGATGGGATTTGTAGTATATATATATATTCTAACCAGTACACAATGCTGCTTTGGCGTACTGGATTTCATCATGGAGGTTCCTTTACCAACCACAGAACGAAACATGACCCAATACTAACATTCACTTACAGGCAGGTCATATAGAAATAGCATATAACCCAAAGTCATCTTTCCACTTGGAGATACTAATTTAATAGTTTTTGCTTACAGCAGCCTTTCTCAATGTTTTTAACACAGCGAAACGTGAAAAACATCCGTGTCTCATAGAAACCCTACTAATACTTATTATATCTATAGCTGAGGATACATTGAGCTGAACAATAGAGGATTATGAAGGACCTGAGGAACCTGGGATGGAGCCAAACAATAAGTACTGCAGTATGAAAGATATCTATGGTATTTGGAAGAAAGGAAGGGAGGATCACTATGGTATATGGAAGAAAGGAAGGAAGAATCACTACGGTACATGGAAGAAAGGAAGGAGGGATCACTATGGTACATGAAAGGCAGGAAGGAAGGATCACTATGGTACATGGAAAAAAGGAAGGAGGGATCACTATGGTACATGAAAGGCAGGAAGGAAGGCTCACTATGGTACATGGAAAAGGGAAGGAGGGAATACTATGCTACATGGAAGGTAGAAAGGATTACTATCGTACATGGAAGGCAGGAAAGAAGGATTATTATGGTAGATGGAAAAAGGGAAGGAGGGATTACTATGGTACATAGAAGGTAGGAAGAATCACTATGGTACATGGAAGGCAGGAAGGATCACTATGACACCTGGAAGGCAGAAAGGATCACTATGGCACATGGAAGGCAGGAAGGATCACTATGGCATATGGAAGGCAGGAAGGATCACTATGGCATATGGTAGGCAGGAAGGATCACTATGACACCTGAAAGGCAGGAAGGATCACTATGACACCTGGAAGACAGGATGGATCACTATTGTAAATGGGAGGCAGGAAGGAAGGATCACTATGGCACCTGTAAGGCAGGATGGATCACTATGATACATGGAAGGCAGGATCACTATGGCACCTGTAAGGCAGGATGGATCACTATGGTACATGGAAGGCAGGATCACTATGGCACATGGAAGACAAGAAGGATCGCCTTCCTGTCTTCGGAAGCTTTGATCACCAGTGAAAAAAGATCAAAGGTTTCGAAAGAAAAAAAACACTTTTTTTTACTGTTATAAAACATATCCAATAACAAAACAAAAAAATATAGAAATAACAATAGTTGTATATTAATTGTTTGTGTTATAGCATCTACAAACTATGGTATATATACTGGAATTTACACAGCTATAGACACTATACTGGTAATGGCATTTTGACAGGCAATTTGGCACCAACTGACACTGGGTCTAAGGGACACTCACTGACCTACTGACACTGATGTCACTAGTGACACTAATACAGTGATCAGTGATAATATTGTACACTGACCTGAAAGTTGTAATAATGACTCTGGCTGGGAAGGGAGTAACATCAAGGGGCAATCAAGGGGTTAACTGTGTGCCTAATGCCCTGTACACACGGTCGGACATTGATCGGACATTCCGACAACAAAATCCATGGATTTTTTCTGACAGATGTTGGCTCATACTTGCCTTGCATACACACGGTCATACAAAGATGTCGGAAAATCCGATCGTTCTGAACGCGGTGACGTAAAACACGTACGTCGGGACTATAAACGGGGCAGTAGCCAATAGCTTTCATCTCTTAATTTATTCTGAGCATGCGTGGCACTTTGTGCGTCGGATTTGTGTACACACGATTGGAATTTCCGACAACGGATTTTGTTGTCAGAAAATTTTATAGCCTGTTCTCAAACTTTGTGTGTCGGAAATTCCTATGGAAAATGTGTGATGGAGCCCACACACGGTCGGAATTTCTGACAACAAGGTTCTATCACACATTTTCAATCGGAAAATCCTATCGTGTTTACAGGGCATTACAGTGTGTAATGTGTGCTGCTTTTACTTACAGATCTGGCTGTTTTTCCTCCCGGCTTTTCAGAGGGAAGAAACTGCCAGATCGCTGTTCTGTGTATACAGAGTTCTGTGTGTTTGTAAACACAGAACTCTGTGCTGTGATTGGACACAGCTGATCAGCAGGTTTCAGCAGAAATCATTGGTTGAAACCCGCTGATAAACTCGTGCTGTGTTCAATCACGAATGCGAATGCGACCCAAACCCTGAAGAAAGCCGTCAATATACATGTGCGTTACTGTGCCTGCACCTGCACAAAATATATTTACTGCGAGTGGGTTGGCAGCCTCCTAATTGTAAACGCAGAAGCGACGTCATGTCATCACTTCACGTTTACTCGGCTGCCAATGGCGCCGGTTTTAAAGAAATATACAGTATTCAGAATCGCCGAAAACAACGATATACTGAATACTGTGAAGTGCAAAGGAGGGATTGGAGGTATTTTAGACCCCTCGATCCCTCCATAAAGAGTACCTGTCACCACCTATTACTGTCACAAGGGATGTTTACATTCCTTGTGACAGCAATACAAGTGATCAAATTTTTTTTCTTTAAACGCAATTTATAAATATCAAAATAAATAAAATAAATAAGAAAAATTTTTTTTTTTTAAAGCGCCCCCGCGAGCTCGCGCAGCAAAGAAAACGCATACGGAAGTCGCGCCCACATATGTAAACGGTGTTAAAATCACACATGTGAGGTATCGCCGCGATTGTCAGAGCGAGAGCAATAATTCTAGCACTAGACCTCCTCTGTAACTTTAACCTGGTAACCGTAAAAAAAAATTTAAAGCGTCGCCTATGGAGATTTTTAGGTACCGTAGTTTGTCACCATTCCACGAGTGTGTGCAATTATAAAGCGTGACATGTTTGGTATCTATTTACTCGGCGTAACATCATCTTTCACATTATACAAAAAAATTGGGCTAACTTTACTGTTTGGTTTTGTTAAAATTCATGAAAGTGTCCCTTTTCCCAAAAAGTTGCGTTTAAAACACCGCTGCACAAATACCGTGTGATAAAAAATATTGCAACAATCACCATTTTATTCTCTAGATTCTCTGCTAAAAATATATATATATATATAATGTTTGGGGGCTCTAAGTAATTTTCTAGCAAAAAATACGGATTTTAACTTGTAAACACCAAAATGTCAAAAATAGGCTTAGTCATGAAAGGGTTAAACACAAGGCACCTAAATATAAAAAAAACATGCATGCACTGCCACACCTGCATCGGTGGGAACGGAGCCTTGCAGAAAGTTAAAAAGATAATTGGTGTCTGTTGTTACTTATCTGAGAGGCAGAAATTGCTGACAGCTCAAGGAACCCCTAGCAACCACTGGAGGAACCCTAATGCCCCGTACACACAAATTCTGCCAGCAAAAGTTGGATGTGAGCTTTTGGTCAGAAATTCCGACCGTGTATATGCTCCTTCGGACTTTTGCTGGCAGATTTCCAGCCAGCAAAAGATTGAGAGCATGTTCTCTATTTTTCGGTCGGAAAAAGTTCCTATCCGAAAATCTGTTCGTCTGTATGCAATTCGGACGCGCAAAAAATCATGTATGCCCAGAAACAATTCGACGCATGTTCGGAAGCATTGAACTTCATTTTCTCGGCTCGCCATAGTGTTGTACGTCATCGCGTTCTTGATGGTCGAAAGTTCAGAGAACTTTTGTGTGACCGCGTGTATGCAAGGCAAGTTTGAGCAGAATTCCGTCGGAAAAACCATCCAAGTTTTTTCTGATCGAATTTCTGATTGTGTGTATGGGGCATTAGACTTCATAGAACCCTGATTGAGAAAGGCTGGTTTAGACAATCCCCTGCAATCTCCTTGCTTTTGCTTAGAACTGCAGTGGAGTAAAAAGCTTCAGCTTTGATCTGTAATGGGGCTATTGACCTCTAGAGGGCAGTATACTCCCAGCATTTTACATTACTGCAGCAGAATAATAAGGCATGTAGCAACCTTTTTACTTCTCACCCATAGAAACTGTACTTGATTTTCCCCACGGGACTGTGTGTTGATCCTGAAAAATCCGGAATATGGACCTTTGCAAGCTCTTTCTGCAGAACGCTCATTCCCTCCTGGCGTGCTGTGATTGAGAAAATAAGATATCTTTGAATTCAAAATAGCTGCAAAACTCTTTTTCAAAATACAATCCCCCTTCAGCAATGATAAATTAGTAGGAGTATTTCATTCTGAACAGGTGAAGCAATAACAGTATCAGTTATGTACATATATATTTAAAAAAAGAAAAATGTCACCTATTCTAACCAATGAACTGTAGTCCTAAAAGGGAAATTGTACTAAATTTGGTCAAATTATGTTTCAAATCTTCTTTTAAAGGGTAACTCCACTTTCAAGGGGGAAAAAAATAGCAAACAAAGAAAAAATAATATAGCGTGTACAACTGCGATACAAGTCATATTGTATTTAAATGTTATTAAAAATTGCCTTTCCTTTTCAATCTGCAGCCGCTGTAATTTTCTATAAATGCAAAGCAATATGGCTACATGGAGTTGTTCTGTACACAGATTATGTATTGACCACTCCCCAGAAACATCATTTCCTGCTTGTGTGATTGGCTCACCAATTTCCCCAGAAGTCTGCCTGAGATACAAGTCAGATTTCAGGCATCCCCTGCAACAAAAATTTCATTTTTGGTGGAATACTTCCAATAGGAACATGTCTAAGGCTGGGTTCACACTGGTGCGACACGACAGCCGTCCTACTTTGGATCCGACTTTGCCCTGCGACATGAAGCCGGCATGTGTCCGACTTTCAATGAACGGGGATCCGACTTGGATCCCCGCCAATTCCCGGCATTGTTTGGTATGAATCTTTAGGGGGAACTCCGCGCCAAATTTTAAATAAAAATCCGGCATGGGTTCCCCCTCCAAGAGCATACCAGGCCCTTGGGTCTGGTATGGACCTTGAAGGGAACCCCCTACGCCGAAAAAACGGCGTGGGGGGTCGCCCCCAATCCATACCAGACCCTTATCCGAGCACGCAGCCCGGCCGGACAGGAATGGGGGTGGGGACGAGCGAGCGCCCCCCCCCCTCCTGAACCGTACCAGGCCGCATGCCCTCAACATGGGGGGTGGTGCCTTGGGGGAGGGGGCGCGCTGCGGCCCCCCCACCCCAAAGCACCTTGTCCCCATGTTGATGAGGACAAGGGCCTCTTCCCGACAACCCTGGCCGTTGGTTGTCGGGGTCTGCGGGCGGGGACTTATCGGAATCCGGGAGCCCCCTTTAATAAGGGGGCCCCCAGATCCCGGCCCCCCACCCTATGTGAATGAGTATGGGGTACAGCGTACCCCTACCCATTCACCTAGGAAAAAAGTGTCAATTTAAAAAAAAACACTACACAGATTTTTAAAGCATTTTATTAGACAGCTCCGGGGGTCTTCTTCCGACTTCGGGGGTCTCTCCGGTTCTTCTCCACGCTCTCCGGATCTTCTGCCGGGCTCCTCCGCTCTCTTCTGCTCTTTTGCCGCTCTTTTGCTAAAGCGGAGGAGCCCGGTCTTCAATCTTCTGCCTTCTGCCTTCTGCCCTCTTCTCCTGATGTTGACACGACGCTCTCTGGGGCTAGAATGCTCTCTGTGCGCTCTGCTCTGATTTATATAGGCGGTGACCCCGCCCCCTTAAGCCGTCACAGTCCCTGGGCATGCTGGGACTATGACGGCATAAGGGGGGCGTGGTCATCGGGTGATGACCACGCCCCCTAAACCGTCACAGTCCCAGCATGCCCAGGGACTGTGACGGGATAAGGGGGCGGGGTCACCGCCTATATAAGTCAGAGCAGAGCGCACAGAGAGCATTCTAGCCGGAGAGAGCGTCGTGTCAACATCAGGAGAAGAGAAGAGGGCAGAAGACCGAAGACCGAAGACTGAAGACCGGACTCCTCTGCTTAAGCAAAAGAGCGGCAAAAGAGCAGAAGAGAGCGGAGGAGCCCGGCAGAAGACCCGGAGAGCGCGGAGAAGAACCGGAGAGACCCCCGAAGTCGGAAGAAGACCCCCGGAGCTGTCTAATAAAATACTTTAAAAATCTGTGTAGTGTTTTTTTTTTAAATTGACACTTTTTCCCTAGGTGAATGAGTAGGGGTACCATGTACCCCATACTCAATTCACATAGGGTGGGGGGCCGGGATCTGGGGGCCCCCTTATTAAAGGGGGCTCCCGGATTCCGATAAGCCCCCCGCCCGCAGACCCCGACAACCAACGGCCAGGGTTGTCGGGAAGAGGCCCTTGTCCTCATCAACATGGGGACAAGGTGCTTTGGGGTGGGGGGGCCGCAGCGCGCCCCCCTCCCCCAAGGCAACAACCCCCCATGTTGAGGGTATGCGGCCTGGTACGGTTCAGGAGGGGGGGGGGGCGCTCGCCCGTCCCCACCCCCATTCCTGTCCGGCCGGGCTGCGTGCTCGGATAAGGGTCTGGTATGGATTGGGGGGGACCCCCCACGCCATTTTTTCGGCGTAGGGGGTTCCCCTCAAGGTCCATACCAGACCCAAGGGCCTGGTATGCTCCTGGAGGGGGAACCCATGCCGGATTTTTATTTAAAATTTGGCGCGAAGTTCCCCCTCAAGAACATCTGAGCACAAGTCGCATGCCGAAGTCGGATCATGCAAGACGGCAATCCGACTTTGATCCGACTTCAATGATAGTCAATAGGCTGAAGTAGGATCAAAGTCGGACCAAAGTAGTACAGGGAGCATTTCTAAAGTCGGAACGACTTGTGTCGGACCAGTTAGGACGGCTCCCATAGGGAAACATTACATTTCACACGTCATGCGACATGAGCTCCCAATGTCGGAGCGTTTGTCGGACCAGTGTGAACCCAGCCTTAGACCCACTGAGCACAGAGGCACATACAGACACACAAGGATTTCTTCAGAATAACAAATGGTAGGAATCTGCAACAAAGGTTGTTATAATCCTTGCAGTGTACATAGATCACCCAGAGGGGAATGTTTTTTTCTCAACAAAAGTGGAGTTACGCTTTAAAGTTTACAATTTCATGTTTCATAGTGAATCTGTACATTTTAGCTCTTTTGGTCCATTTGGGTGTTTCTTAATAAGGTAACTTCCTGAGGACGGCCAATCTGACAGGCCAAAATGCATAGAGGTTGAGTCGCGTCATCGTGACAACTTCCACCCATACCCGGAAATCGAGCCCTTCACCGGCGATAGCGGCTGCATGAATTTCATGGATAATATTTTTACCTGCTGTTCACTCCGGGTGCCAGGATATCAGGCACTCATACATGTGAGTTGAATACCTTTTAATTGTTTGGAATAAAAGTTCTTGTTAAACAGTACTGCACAATGAGGCCTTTTCTATTGTATCTATCTATATGAGGAACATTCATCATAGTCAACCAACGGTCTCTAGAGGATATCTACAGGGGACGCCCCATACATGCATTTGACCTAACTAGCGATAGTTGGTCCAATCCCAAGGGTGAGGGCACATCTACTAGGGGGGCACCCTATTTAAGCACATAAGGAGCACTGAACTACTTATCAAGTCACAGCACTGTATATGAGTTCTTCATTATTGTTCCACAAGCACTTTTCACTGGGCACTGTTTTATTTACTGATTGTTTTCAGTATTTCACATTTATTTTTCTGTATGTAGCATTATATTGCATATAGCATTTAGCGCTGTATATTTATTTTCAATCCAACAGGAAAGGGAGTGGGTACCTGTCAAAACCAGGTACAAGCTCCCACCATCCCCCCCAAAAAAGTTCCAAAAAGTAGAAGAGGAGGAAGGGCATGAAGTGGAACTTCCCCTTTAGGGTGAAGTTCTGATAACAAAGTCACCCCTCCGATTTACATATGAATAAAACAGAATAAAAAGTAAAAATATTTGATTGTATTTTTCTATTGAGCTTCTGAAGAAGCTGTGTATTACTTCTGCTGCTAATATGCATTTCTACAGCCAGGATTGCCAGTGTGACAGGGTGTCCTACGTATGCCATGTGTACTCCAATTACGTTTTTTGGGCACTCTCATAACACTCCCACAATCCACAACCCCTAAACAATTGTACAGTGCTCAATATAGATGTTTAAAATGCTATCTCTGTTATAACTGGATTATTTGGAGGTGATATCTACTTAAAACTTTTATTCGTCTTTGGTGGGTAACAGTAGAAAAAAATCACACATGTTCTTCTATCTTTTGGAGACTCAAATAGTGAGCATGCCCCACAGCAGCTTGTCTCCACTTCTTTCTCGAGGTCATCATTAAGGCATTATTTAACGTATGGTGGACTGCCCAACTAATCATCTATTATGAAGTTTGTCCTTTAGAAGAGCCTAACGACATTATTTGTCTTTGTAATAATGGCAGCAGTTGAGTGGAACTGGGCATTGTAGAGGGAATTATTTTCTTTGGAGTGTCCGAGAAGTAGAATGGGTTAGCTTCAGCTTGTTCTGTTGGTTTACCATCGATCATGTAAAGCTGAAATATCAGTTTGGAAAGAGTTGGCGGAACTAAATGTTTCCTCGGTGGGGGTTATCTCTTGTTATCACCTATACCACCACATTACAGTACTCTTAGGCCGGCCATAGATGGATCAAAAATGTGGCCAATTCAGCAGGAAACGGACGAATGGGCAGGCTGATTGTACTGGAGTTGGTCTATCGATCAACTTCAGTACAACCAGTCTGTCGTTTGTTTTTTTCAATGCGATCGCTGCCAGCAGTGATCATTGTATTCGCATGGCAGGGAAACCTCCCATTGTCAGAATGCAATAGCACTGCAGGAGGGATTCCTCCATCAACACTGACTATGTTGATGGAGGGAATCGAGAAATTTTCTTTCCTTCCACCCATGGTGGAAGTAAAAAGAATTGCATAATCTATGGCTTGCTTTGCTTTCCACTGTGCCCACCAACCTGACAGGCTGGTTGTACTGAAGTTGATCGATAGACCGACTTTAGTACAACCAGCCAGCCCATAGATGGATCAAAATTCGTCCAGTTCCTTCTGAACTGGACAAATTTCAGTCAATGGCCAGCCTAAGAGTACTGTAATGGGCCAGTATATGTGATAACAAGAGCAAACCCTCACTGAGGAAAAATTGAGTTCCGCTTCAAATCTTCCAAACTGATATTTCAGGTTTACTGATGGTAAACCAACGGAACAAGCTGAAGCTAACCCATTCTACTTCTTGGAAACTCCAAAGATAAGAGTTCCTCTCTACAATGCCAAGTTCTGCTCCACTGCTGCCACTATTACAAAGACAAATAATGTCGTTAGGCTCCTCTAAAGGACAAACTTCATAATAGCTGAATAGTTGGGCAGTCCACCATACGTTGAATAATACCATAGTTATGACCTCAAGGAAGAAGTTGAGACACAGGCTGCTATGGGGCAAGCTCTGTTGCTACCATCTACCTTGCTTCTTCCAGGTCCTGCAGTGCTTCACATCAGCCATTGGGCAGCCATTAATGATGTAGCTTCTGCTTGCTTGTTCTTGGGAACATAATCCAACAAAAATTGCTAGGATCTTGGATAAAAAGTTTTTGGGCAAAAAAGACCTTGCATGTCTCTACTGCCACAAAAAACTTCTACCTCCTTGTATGTTTTACAATAGTAACGTTTTTATTTTGTAAAGATTCTTTTTATTAATTTTTACAATAGTAAATTTTTAAGCAGAACTACACTGCTCCTGAGCACCACAAAACCAAAAATGATATTTAATTCATTTTTTAACCGCTTCAGCCCCGGAAGATTTTACCCCCTTCCTGACCAGAGCACGTTTTGTGATATGGCACTGCGTCACAAACAAAATTGACGTCCCTTCTTTCCCACAAATAGAGCTTTCTTTTGGTGGTATTTGATCACCTCTGCGGTTTTTATTTTTTGCGCTATAAACAAAAAAAAAAGAGCGACAATTTTGAAAAAAAACGCAATATTTTTTACTTTTTGCTATAATAAATATCCTCAGTTTAGGCTGATATGTATTTTTCTATATATTTTTGGTAAAAAAAAATGCAATAAGAGTATATTGATTGGTTTGCACAAAAGTTATAGCGTCTACAAAATAGGGGATAGATTTATAGCATTTTTATCATTAATTTTTTTTTTTTACCAGTAATGGCGGCGATCTGCGATTTTTTTCGTGACTGCGACATTAAGGCGGACATGTCGGACAATTTTGACACATTTTTGGGACCATTGGCTTTAATACAGCGATCAGTGCGATTAACAATGCACTGATTACTGTAAAAATGTCACTGGCAGTGAAGGGGTTAACACTAGGGGGTAGTGAAGGGGTTAAGTGTGTCCTAGGGCGTGTTCTAACTGAAGGGGGGAGGGGACTGTGCAGGGAAGATAACAGATCGCTGTTCATACTCTGTTAACACACACTTCTGGGTTCTCCATGTCTCAGCAGCGATCGCGGGAGCCCAGCGGTGATCGAGACCGCCTGGCACTCGTATCGGCTGGGGGGCGAGCGCCCCCTAGTGGCCAAAGGCCGAAACGACGTTACATAACATTGTTTCGTCCAGCCGTGCCATTCTGCCGCAGTACAACTGCAGCGGCTGGTCGGCATGTGGTTAATATTCATACAAACTAGGCATGTGCAATTAATTTCGTTCCGAATTTGTTTTTTAACGAATTTCGACAAATTCTTTAATTCGGGAATATCCGAATTAACGAAAACCCGTTTAACAAATTTTTTCCGAATATTCGTAAATTCGATAAAATTGGACATTCGTAAATTCGGGCATTCGTACATTCGTACATTAGTAAATTAGTGAATTCGTAAATTTGTAAATTTGAAAATTCGGAAATCTGAAATAATAGTTAACTAATAATAATAACTTAACTATTAGTAATTACTAGTAACTTTTAAATTATAGGTATTGTAATTTCCTTTCAAATTTGGCTGTTAGTGAACGTAACACATACAAATTTATCCGAAGTTATGAATGATCCGAAAAAACGGAATGGAACGTAATGAATTAATAATAATAAACAACAACAATAATAATAACAACGTTTTATTATTATTATTTATTATTAATTTGTTTCCGTTCCATTTGTTTAGATGCAGCATTCGTTTTGGATAATTCGTAACTTCGGATAAATTCGTATTTGTTACGTTCACTGACAGTCAAATTTGAAAGGAAATTACAATACCTATAATTTAATAGTTAGTTACTATTTCAGATTTTTGAATTTTTGGGTTTTTGGATTTTCAAACTTCGAATTTACACATTTCCGAATTTTCTAATTTACAAATGTACGATTTTACGACTTTACGTATGTACGAATTTACAAATGTACGAATGAACGAATGTACGAATGAACGAATGTTCGAATTTACGAATGAACGCATTTACGAATGAATGAATGAACGAATTTACGAATCGCGATCATAACGAATGACCCGAAAAACGAAAAAAATAATAAACTAATGAAACGAAAATGAAAATGAACGAATTTTTTGGCTGTGTACATGTCTAATACAAACCCCCCCATCCAGCCATGTCTCCATGCTCTATTTTTCTGAGAAATCACTTTGAAAAACACCCCCTAGCATTTCTGGTTGTGGCTATCTTGAGTAAGATCAGATGATTCATGTAGCATTTTCTTCCTGGAATTCATCTACCCTTAGCTCAGGCATGCAGGCAGAAGGGTGTGCTTAGCTGAGAAAGCCCCTCCTCCTCTCCTGAAGACTACTAGAATGTATGACATCATTTGCCTTGGCAAGAAACCAGGAAGTAACTAAAGAAATGTAAAAAAAAATGTTTTTAAAACAAGCAAATATAATATACCTTCCTATCTAATTACTAATGCTAGCAGTGTAAGGATTAAACATAGTCAATGTTGCTTGAGAGAGTGAAGTTCTGCTTTAATATTTTACAAGTTGTCACATTGACAATGATTATGATATTATTAGACAGTCTACAGAATGATAGTAAATATACTATCCAGTATGCAAAGAACAACCAAGGTTTGCTGGAGCTGTCAGTCTTGACAGTGAAAAGGTTGGCGTATGCTTCATTTGAAGCTCGTCAGTTAATAATACCTGTCAGCAAAATTGAAATGTATAAAGAAACATTACAACTAAGAAAAAGAATTGCTTGAAATGCCTAATGAAATGTTGAAGCTCGCAAAAGTGTTCCTAAAGCGTTGAAGCATTTTAGTTTATGCAAAAGTTCTGCCGCATCATTGCATTACAACTTACCATAATCCAGTCCTTTCTGAGTGAGCCTCACCACAAATCCAGGGTTCCCGGCACCGACCAGACTCAGACACATGGCCAGTGACAAGGTCACAGGTAGGACATGGGAAAATGCCATCGCTATGCTCTGCCCTGCTACCTGTCCGTGGCTTCACTAGCACTGTGGTTAAGTTGCAATCATTGCATTTATATGTTACTGAAAATGAAACCTCAACAATGAGGAAGTGTCAGACTAATAATAGGGGACGTCTCTGTGCCGTGTAATGATTGTGCAAGGAGGCTGAAACCATTGTTTCTAAGAATATGTGCATAGCTCCCAACTGTCCCTAATTTCGAGGGACTGTCCCTGATTTGGAGCAATGTCCCTCTGTCCCTCATTCCTCCTCATTTGTCCCTCATTTTGGTCTGATCTATATAGTTGTATATAAAATGCACTTTTTATCTTTCAAAAAGTGTTTCCCAGAGCTAAACCTTTCATCTGATTTCTAAATTGCTGCATTTGTACATTTTAAAAGCCAATATAAAGGAATAGTAGTGGTAAAAAAAAAAAAAGTGGATTTAATTAACATTTTTTTTTTTGGTTAATTCTCCTTTAAGGGGGTGTGGCAATGGGACATGTCCTATGCCCACATACATTTTTTAGTTAGGTGTCCCTCATTCCCATCTCAAAATGTTACTCATAGCTCCCAACTGTCCCTGACTTGGAACAAAGTCCCTCTGTCCCTCTTTCCTCCTCATTTGTCCCTCATTTGGTCTGATCTATATAGTTGTATATAAAACACAATTTTTATCGTTCAAAAAGTGTTTCCCAGTGCTAAAAATTTCATCCAATTTCTAATTTGCTGCATTCAGGGCTGGTGCATGGATTTTTGACACCCTAGATGAGACCTCCTTTTGCCGCCCCCCTGCTTGTCTCCATCCCTGACTCCACCCCCTTTGCCCTGCCCATGTATAGCCCACCATTTTAATGAAGTGCCCCCTAAAATGCAGTCCCACCAGCGCCCATCAATGCAGCCTCACCAGCGCGCATCAAATGCAGCCTCACTAGTGCTAGGGTTGCCACCTTTTCTTCAAGTCAAACCCGAACACTTTAGCGGCGCACAGCAATTTTGTTTTATAGTATAAACTATACATATATTTTGGTATTAAATAACATTTCTAATCATAACAAGAGTCTCCCTTTACATCAGAGTCCACAGATTTCCCTTTTTACATCTGAACTCAACTCACAGAGTTCCCTTTCACTTGCAGACTCTGATGTTATGGAGAACTCTGGAGACTGACATAAGTGATGCTCACGGAACCCTCATTTAAGTGGGAATGCTGATGTACAGAGAGGACTCTGATGTAAGGGGGAACATTGTGGCCTCTGGTGTAAAGGGGAACTCTGATGTAAGGGGTGCACTGAGAACCCTGATTTACCGGGATAGATGGTGAGCTCACTCACCCTTTGGCAGTCAGCAACTCTCATCCAGATGTATCTGAGGCTGCTGGACTTCAAATTTCCGACCCCCACTTTCCTTTTCTGAGGCACAGCGCCGGAGATTGGAGTGTGGGCAGGCACCGGGGGGTAGGGGCAAAAGGAAGGGGTGCAGCTATAGCCCTCTCTCCTCCCCGTCTGTGTATGTGTTTGGGGGGGGATTGTTAGTGTTGGCTTTGGACAGTGTGAAAAAAAGTGTAACAGCCACTCTTAGCTTAGACAACTGCAGCCAGCAACCTTGCTGGGAAGCCATAGTCCGGTCTGAATAATGTGTTCGGGTTTCAGGCAGTCTGAAACCTGGGCGCATGATTCCAAACACGAACTGTCCGGGTGAATCCCGGACAGGTGGCAACCCTAACCAGCGCCCATCAATGCAGCCTCACCAGCGCCCATCAAATGCAGCCTCATCAGCGCCCATCAATGCAGTCTCATCAGCGCCCATCAATGCAGCCTCACCAGCGCCCATCAAATGCAGCCTCACCAGCGCCCATCAAATGCAGCCTCACCAGCGCCCATCAATGCAGTCTCATCAGCGCCCATCAATGCAGTCTCATCAGCGCCCATCAAATGTACCCTAACCAGCGCCCATCAAATGCACCCTCACCAGTGCCCATCAAATGCACCCTCATCAGCGCCCATCAAATGCATCCTCATCAGCGCCCATTAAATGCAGCCTCATCAGCGCCTATCAATGCAGCCTACCAGCGCCCATCAATGCAGCCTACCAGTGCCTATCAATGCAACCTATCAGTGCCCATCAATGAATGTTTGCTTGCTTCCATTCATTTGGGAGTCGGGACACAGACACAGGCCTCTGCCGCTGCTGCGCCTCTGACACTATGTGCAAACGAAGCGGCGACTGCCTGCTGATGCTGAGATTTAGTTGCTTGCTGCAGAGAGAAGAGAGTAGGAACACCAGTAGCTGGGTGCCCTAGGCAGCAGTGCGCCCTAGGCAGCTGCCTAGTGGTAGCACCGGCCCCAACTGCATTTGTAATTTTCAAAAGCCAATATAAAGGAGTAGTAGTGTCAGATTCACCAAACAAGCAACATTGGGAAGAGAGTCAGAAGTCTGCCTGCAGCCAGATCGAGGAGCTGGTACCTGCCAGTACTGCCCAGCAGGAGCTAAATGCTGTCCCTGAGATGCCGGCCACGCCTGGAAGGAGCCAGTGCTGGAAGACAGTCCGTCTTCAGGTGAGCGAGTGGGAAGTGGTGGTGGTGGGTGTATAGAGTGGGGATTGCCCAGACTGCAGGCAGAATTTGGATCCATGGATGATGAGTTCGCAGACTGGTCGTCCCACAGCAGCTCGGAGGAGGAGTGGGAGTGGGGACCCACTCAGGAGCAGGAGAAAGTGCTGTCCAAGGTTAAAGATAAACCAGGGTCATCTGATGGGACCAAAGGATCTGTGCAGATCCCAGTTAGTGTGAGGCAGAAATTCTTTAACAGACCCTCTACCACCCAGACCAGAGCAGCTGAGTACAGGCAGTGGGTTGTAAGACCGCCCAAAGCCTGCATACTTCCTAGGAAGGGAAAGCCAATGGGAGGTGCAGCAGAGAGCGGCTCTGGAGTGGGGTCTGGACTACCCCTATGTCCCACCCAACATCATGGACATCATTGAGGACTCACGGAGAGAGTGGGAGGATGATATGGTGTGGGAGTACGTGCATGTCCCCAAGCCCTTGCGGGGACCGCATTGTGATCAAGCTTGGACCCGTTTCCAGGACATTCAACAGGAATGGTGGCTGGAGAGAGCTATTTACAGAGACAGGGTGGTGGGTGTGAAAGCAGCACAGCCCACCAAGAGCCAATCTGTTATTGTTAGAGGAGCTGATGGCAACCTCAAGAGACTGCCAAATCCTCACTATTACCTGTGAAGGACTGATGTGGAAGTGTTCGGCTTGCAGGTAAAAAACATGGACAGCTGGGAAGATTGCTGTCCGTTGGTGTTCACGAATTAGGCCGACCTAACACGACCTACAATTTTTTTATCTTTTTCTTTTTTTTTTTTTTTTTTTTTTTTCCTCTTTCTTTTTTATTGATAACAATATAAAGAATTACATACTTTTCGTGGCATATTGCAATTGAAGTGTAATTTACAAGGATAATAAAACATATTACAAAGGCAAAATATTAAAACTAAATACCTCGCGTATCTTCTGTGCTCTGTGGTACAATTTTTATTTCTAACTTTTCTTTTTGGCAAACTTATCGATAATATCTTCGTAGAACAATGTATTTAAAAGTTCTGACTCAATGGCAAGTAAAGGCTGCGGACATACTACAGGAGGTGGATAGAGGCTGTGGACATACTACAGGAGGTGGACAGAGACTGTGGACATACTACAGGGGGTGGACAGAGACTGCGGACATACTACAGGAGGTGGACAGAGGCTGCGGACATACTACAGGAGGTGGACAGAGGTTGTGGACATACTACAGGAGGTGGACAGAGGCTGCGGACATACTACAGGAGGTGGACAGAGACTGTGGACATACTACAGGAGGTGGACAGCGGCTGCGGACATACCACAGGAGGTGGACAGAGGCTGTGGACATACAACAGGAGGTGGACAGAGGCTGCGGACATGATAGTGTCTTCCTCACAGTAGCTTCTCTGTCCACCATCATATTACTTCTCTACATCATCAGTGTGCTGTGTCCTCCTCCTGTGCCCATTTCACCTCTCCACAGGTCAGGGCTGCCCTGACCTGTGGAGAGGTGAAAGGGGCACAGGAGGAGTACACAGCACACTGATGATGTGGAGAAGTATTATTATGGTGGACACTGGACAGAGCACATCAGAGACTCTCTGTCCCGGCCTCCCCTACATGCCACGGCTTAACCCTCTAGGCTCCCAGCGATGTCCTCCTCTTAATCTGATATCCCCCCACAGTACTCTCCTCCTCCTTACCCCTGCTCGGCTCCTCTGGACCTCTCTGCCTATGGCGAGTGCACTGCACGAGCCTCCGACCGCCATAGGGTCCTGATCGTCTATTCGAAAATGGCAGCGGGCGGCGCCATTACGTTACTGCGCATGCGCTGCCCGGCCGAGCAAATACGAGCTTTCCCGAGCCCGGCCGGCTTCAGAACGGCACATGCGCCGTTGTGTGGTCGGCTTGCTGTTATCTTTTTTACGGGCACCGGTGCCCGTAACGGACTTTAACGGGCAGCCCAAAAGGGGGCGGCCGCGAAAGCCTAGAAGTCGCCGCAGGAGCGGCGCGGCCCCTGCACCACTGCCGCCCCGAGGCCTGGCCTCGGTGGCCTTGTGAGAAATCCGGCCCTGCCTCTAGGGGGAGGTGGTACAGCTAAATGTTGTGTGTTTATACTGTGTAGACGTGTAGACCTGTAGCTAGGATTTACAGCCGGTAAAATAAGTATTGAACACGTCACCATTTCTCTAGGTAAATATATTTCTAAAGGTGATATTGATGTGAAATGTTCACCACATGTCGGTAACAACACATGCAATCCATACATACAAAGAAACCAAAATAAATAAGTTCAGAAATTAAGTTATGTGTAATGAAATGGAATGACACAGGGAAAAGTATTGAACACACTAACTGAAATTTGTTTAATACTTGGTACAAAATCCTTTGTTGGTAATGACAGCTTCAACATGCCTCCTGTATGGAGAAACTAGTCACATGTATTCTAGCAGCTTTATTTTATTTCTTTGAAACCAATTGAGAGTTTCCTTGGTTTTGTGTTTACTGAAATGTCCCCCCGATTTCATTGTCATCAGCTTATTAGATCGCAGCACATTTTTATCAAGAATGTCTTGGTACATTTTTCCATTCATCCTTCCTTCAATGATATGAAGTTTGTCAGTACCGTATGCTGAAAAACAGCCCCGCACCATGATGGTCCCACCTCCAAACTTCACTGTTGGTATGGGGGTGTTTTTACAGTGCCATTTGACCTCCAAACATGGTGTGTATTATGGCATCCAAAGAGTTCAATTTTGGTCTCATCTGACCAGACTATATTCTCCCAGTATTTCACAGGATTGTCTAAAGGTTCTGCAGAAAACTTTAAACAAGTTTCAACATGCTTTTTCTTCAGCAATGGAGTCTTTGCGCGGTGAGCGTGCATACAGGCAATGGCGGTTGAGTGCATTACTTATTGTTTTCTTTGAAACTATTGTACCTGCTAATTCCAGGTCTTTCTGAAGCTCTCCACAAGTGGCCCGTGGCTCTTGAACAACTCTTCTGATTATTCTTTTCACTCACTTGTCAGAAATCTTGCGAGGAGCACCTGGTCGTGGCCGGTTTATGGTGAAATGATGTTCTTTCCACTACCAGAATATGGCCCCAACAGTGCTCACTGGAACATTCAGAAGTTTAAAAATCCTTCTGTAACCAACGGCATCAGTAGATTTTGCAACAATAAGGCTGCAAAAGTCTTGAAAGAACTCTTTGCTTTTACCCATCATGAGATGTTTCTTGTGTGAGACCTTGATAATGAGACACCGTTTCACAGGCCATCAGTTGAGACTGAACCAGCTGATATTAATTTACACTGACAAAGGGCAGGATTGCTTTCTAATTAGGTACTGATAGATTTCAGCTGGTGTCCTGGCTTTCCATGTCTTTTTGCACCTCTCTTTGTTCATGTGTTCAATACATTTTCACTGAGTCATTCCATTTTATTACACATAACTTAATTTCTGAACTTATTTGTTCTGGTATCTTTGTATGTATAGATTGCATGGGTTGTTACCGACATGTGGTGAAAATTTCATGTCAATAGCACCTTTAGAAATATACTTACCTAGAAAAATGGTGACCTGTTTAACACTTATTTTACCCGCTGTATATACTTTAACCGATTCAGATCCAGGCCATTGCCAAATGACGTCAACAGCGCGGATCTAAAATGCCGGGACTACGTCTATTGACGTTGTCCCGTGCACGAGCGGCCTGCGCGCCCCCTGCAGGGCGCGCGCGGCGCGCTCAGTGATCAGCGAGTCTGTGAGACTCGCCTGATCACAGATCAGAGTAAGGGGTTGGTCCCGACAGCTGATCATGTGATGTAAACAGAGCCGGTAATCGGATATTTTTCCTCCTTGCGCTGACAGCGTGAGGAGGAAAAGAAAAACCCGATCACCGGCGGCCGTGATCGAGACATCAGTCCCGATCACAGCGATCTTCTAACACAAAGCAATAGGCAGCAGTGCCGCCTACCAGTGCCCACCAGCGTCACCCATCAGTGCCCACAGTGCCATCAATCAGTGCCACCCATCAGTGCCCACAGTGCCACCCATCAGTGCCCACAGTGCCACCAATCAGTGCCCACAGTGCCACCCATCAGTGCCACCCATCAGTGCCACCCATCAGCACCCACATCAGTGCCATCCATCAGCACCCACATCAGTGCAACCTATCAGTGCCCATCAGTGTCACCTACCAGTGCCCATAAGTGCCCATCAGTGCCGCCCATCACTGCCCATCAGTGCCACCCATCAGTGCCCCCCATCAGTGCCGCCCATCAGTGCCCCACATCAGTGGTACCTATCAGTGCCTATCCGTGCCACCCATCTGTGCCACCCATCCGTGCCGCCCATCCGTGGCCATCAGTGCCGCCTTATCTGTGCCCATCAGTACCGCCTTATCTGTCCCCATCAGTGCCGCCTTAACTGTGCCTATTAGTGCCGCCTTAACTGTGCCTATCAGTGCCGCCTTATCTGTGCCTATCCGTGCCCATCAGTGCAGCCTATCAGTGCCCACCAGTGCCGCCTCATCAGCGCATATCAATGAAGGAGAAAAATTACCTGTTTGCAAAATATTATAACAAACTATTAAACATGATTTTTTTGTTTCAAAAATGTCCATCTTTTTTTGTTTGTTTAGCAAAAAATAAAAACCCCAGCTGTGACTAAATGCCACCAAAAGAAAGCTCTATTTGTGGGAAAAAAATGATAAAAATTTAATTTGGATACAGTTTTGTATGACCGCGCAATTGTCATTCAAAGTGCGACAGCGCTGAAAGCTCAAAATTGGTCTGGGCAGGAGGGGGGTTTAAGTGCCCAGTAAGCAAGTGGTTAAATATGTGATCTACATAAGTGTTATTTGAAGAGAAAATGTCTATTTTTGAAATATACTAATTTATTTGTGCCATAGCCCCGTCCAAGTTGCTTCCCCTTTTCCCCTCCCACTGTATTTTTATAGGATGCCTTTGCTATTTTTGTTTTTTCCCAACTGTGGGGAAAGGCTGTTGTTTAGGGGGTGGGGAGTGAGTGTAGCACCCTCTATAGTGTGCTAGTGTGTATGGTTTGTAGTGTAGGAAAATTTGACCTGGCTGAGAGCCAGGCCTGGGTTGAATCTGGGTCAGGGCTGAGTGACTCAGGGAGGTTAGATGACTCAGCAAGCAGCACCTCTGGTAACTCCCCCTGCTCTCTGGAACCTTGGAGAAGCTTCCAGAAGTAGAGGATAAAGTCTAGGAGGAGCTGCTTGGAGTATTGATGAGGGCCCCAGCCAATCCCCAGCAAAGTGGGCTGGCAGGCACCCCATAAATACTCATGGGTCATGCCAGCAGGTGCAGTCGGGTGGAATATGGAGATGGAGTGATGAGGAGGGCCCTTGAGGGTGCCCCCTAGTCAGGGGTGGTAGTGACCTTTGGCCTGGGGCTTGGGTGCTGAAGCGACCCTCTACAACACACAGAGGAATCCTTCCTGGAGGCATAACAGGAAGGAGAGGACAGCAGGAGTGAGTCAGCACGTCTAGGAGATCTCCTGAGGAGTCAGCTGGATGGGCTGGTGAGTGAACAGTCTTGGAGGACTGTGGAGAGAGAGAGTGTCATCTGGGAGGACTGTGGAGAATTAGCCAGGAGGGGCAGCTGCAATCAGGCAGTCAAAGACATAAAGCAGTCAGTGAATTTAGTTTTTTATGTATTTATTGAGAGGTATAATGTGGATGGGGATGGTAGCTATGGGATGCTCAGCATGGATCAATAGAAACAGCAATTGGTTTTGGAACAACTACGTACACTCCCTGTACATACTTGGTTCCCCAGAAACAGCTAGCACTATTTTTTGGTTAGGCCTGACACTGACTCAGCCAAGCCTCAGCAAATGCCCTTTGCAGGCTAGGACCGCGGGCCCCAATGGTGTAGCAGAAAAGTCCTTGTGCTGGCTCCCAGGTAGCCCTCTTCAGGCCCTGCTAGCCCTCCTGGCTGCAGCTGCCTCTTTCCACTGCCCCTTTCACCACAGTAAACTCTTCTGGTTCTGCATCCATCTCAGACTGCAAGCTCCCAGTTCTCTCAGGCGTGCCTCCCCAGTCCTTCTGACTGAGCCTCACTCACCAGCCCTCCTGGCTGCGACCAGTTGTCCTCCCTGGAGTCTCTTAGCAGTGCTCTCTCCCGCTGTCCCCTCCTTGCTCTCTCTTGTGCCTCCAGTCCAGGACCTATTCATGCGTTCCTAAAAGTGGTCCTGACTGCACCCGAGCCCAGGCCCAAGGTTCCCCCCCGTCAGACTGGGGAGCTCCTCCAAAGACCCTGACAGCCTCTGCACCCTCTCACTCCAGCTCTTCCAACCAACAACTCCTCTCCAGCTGGGCTGACCCTGAGTATTTAAAGATGCGTGCCCCCTGCCAATCCAGATTGGGGATTGGTCAAGGCTCCTCAAACACCCCAGGTGACTCCACCTCCCCCCCCACCTCTCTTTCCAGAAAGCACCAGAAGCTTCTGAAAAGAAATGGGAGGTCTTGACTCCACCTGTGAGTCATCCAGCCCTATCAGGAGCCTCTCCCAGTTCAGAATGAAAACAAACAGGCCTAGCAACCAGCCAGACCTGCTTAAATGTACCTATCCTCTCTAGCACACTACTAGAGGGTGCTACCCTATTGTGCCTGTGAATATTCAGTGTGCCTGGCTGTGCAGGGTGGGGGATCCCATTTCACTTGCAGCTTCTTATGGGGTGTGCTACATATGCAGTTGCAGCAGCAAACTAATATGTCAGGAAGCACACTGTTACCTTTAATTGAGGAATTAATTACAAAATGCATTTTTGCCCCCGCCACTGCTTCCCCACAATTTCCCCTTTTTAGATATTCCACAAATAACAGCAAATCTTCAGGTCCACTTTAATGGCTTACATCTGGTTTGTAGAACGGTGCTCCTAAATGTTTCCACTTTGCCAAGCAGCTTTTGCTATTAAAGGTCTGAACAGCTGTGAAAATGATTTTTCCACTACCGGAAGTCCGGAATATGTCTTGTTACGGATTTGAGAGATTGGAGCGGCAATCTTTTGCTTATGAAAATGATCTTTGACAGGGCTGGCCCAGCTCAATAAGAGCATACATCAGAGGAGAACCATCTCTACTGACCTAGATAGCTGTACAGCAGGAGGCCGAAAGACTAAGGTAGAAGTCGTCTCTAGGATCACAGTGAAGTATTAAAACAACTTTTATTTGGTATGGAAAAGTGAATGAGATCACAGCTGAATGCTGGCTCACTTCAGCGCTTTTTCAGGGACTGCAGCATGAAACACAATCTGGGGAATTCAGTCAAGCGTTTGCAACTCTTTTCTAGCGATTTTCAGACGACTAGGGAAACCTACAGTTCATAAATTAGGAAATTAGGCAGTAATTAAGACCATGAGCTGTTGTACAGAGGTACGCCAGTGTTCAGAATAGGGCATGTCTGTGCTGGGAAGCAGGGGGTCCCAAAATCATTTAGTGGAGGGGGGATTATGGTGTGGGGTTGCTTTTCAGAGGTTGGGCTTGGCGTCAGCATACCAAGACATTTTGGACAATTTCATGCTCCCAAATTTGTGAGAACAGTTTGGGGATGGCCCCTTCCTATTCCAACATGACTGCGCACCAGTCCACAAAGCAAGGTCCATAAAGACATGGATGAGCAGCAAGTTTGGGGTGGAGGAACTTGACTGGCCTGCACAGAATCCTGACCTCAACATGATATAACACCTTTGGGATGAATTGGAGCGGATACTGCGAGCCAGGCTTTCTCATTCACATCAGTGCCTGACCTCACAAATGCGATTCTGGAAGAATGGTCAAACATTCCCATAGACACACTCCTAAACCTTGTGGACAGCCTTCCCAGAAGAAGTTGAGAACAAAAAGCTGCGCTTAGGACACTAAGTTAGGTGGGCTGCCTCCCTTAAAAGAGCTTCCTAAAAGGATTCTCTGTTGACTAAAAATATATATATAAAAACAAGGGTTGTGGCGCTTCCTATGGGGTACTAGATGGGAGGGGTGGTAATAGTGTACACGGGTGGTAACCCTCAGTGAACCCCAATAAAGGTACCTGGTAGCTACCAGGGACAAACTTTGTTACCGTAAGGGTATGTATGTCTATAACTAGACATACACACATACATCCATATACACCCACATGTATCAACAAAGATAATATTCCTAATGATGGTTCATTCAGACCTAATTAAAAGGGGTGTGGGCTGAGGCCCCTGTGGCTGTGATGCATATACCACCACTAGGTGAAGTACCTATATCATGTGTGTGTAACCTTATATGTGCTCTTCTGCCACAATAATCCAACCACTCTGCTATCCGTGCAAAGTGAACATACATAAATGAACATACATAAAATATGTTACCCAAACATTACATATAGTAATCAAACTTAGTGCAAATGAACATAATGTGATCAAATTACGTGCAAAGAAAACCAATATTAACAGTTTTTCAGTGATAATAGTCCATAAGATAAAGAACTTGTTCAAATCCAGTATTCCAAACAATTTCGTGACTTGGGTGCTCTCGGGTAATTCCTGTGACTTTAGTGCTCCCCCTTCAGATCCCCACTCACCAAATGCAACAACCCCGTAGAGGGGCAACCAGCATAAGATGTCTCTTTCACGATCTCTTCTCCACGCTGATCTGGCGGGCTTTACAGGATGGTTTCCGTTGGTTATCCCAGTAGATTCCCGGGTCCGGGTATAGAGGTAGCTTTCTAATAGGTAGAATGTTCACAATGGCTCCCTCATGGAAAGGAAAAAATAGGAAGCTTCCATGGTGTAGTATGTAAAAAGCTTTTATTCAAAAAACTCCATCAACAATCAGCGGAGTATATTAGGCAAACTAAAGTGCATAAAAACCATAAAATAATAATAGGCTAACTCAGACCGAAGCCTGAGAACAGACCCGTAGCAGTGTGGAAGGCGCGTACCGCCGGTAAGAGCTGTGTGCGCTCCACTTGCGTTCCAACTAAAGTTCGTGTCCGGAAGTGGTGTGCGCTCCACCTGCGTTTCAGCTCGGGTCCGTAACCGGAAGTGACGTAGCGTGCGTGGCGTCGTTGGACAACGACGCCACGCACGCTACGTCACTTCCGGTTACGGACCCGAGCTGAAACGCAGGTGGAGCGCACACCACTTCCGGACACGAACTTTAGTTGGAACGCAAGTGGAGCGCACACAGCTCTTACCGGCGGTACGCGCCTTCCACACTGCTACGGGTCTGTTCTCAGGCTTCGGTCTGAGTTAGCCTATTATTATTTTATGGTTTTTATGCACTTTAGTTTGCCTAATATACTCCGCTGTTTGTTGATGGAGTTTTTTGAATAAAAGCTTTTTACATACTACACCATGGAAGCTTCCTATTTTTTCCTTTCCATGAGGGAGCCATTGTGAACATTCTACCTATTAGAAAGCTACCTCTATACCCGGACCCGGGAATCTACTGGGATAACCAACGGAAACCATCCTGTAAAGCCCGCCAGATCAGCGTGGAGAAGAGATCGTGAAAGAGACATCTTATGCTGGTTGCCCCTCTACGGGGTTGTTGCATTTGGTGAGTGGGGATCTGAAGGGGGAGCACTAAAGTCACAGGAATTACCCGAGAGCACCCAAGTCACGAAATTGTTTGGAATACTGGATTTGAACAAGTTCTTTATCTTATGGACTATTATCACTGAAAAACTGTTATTTTGGTTTTCTTTGCACGTAATTTGATCACATTATGTTCATTTGCACTAAGTTTGATTACTATATGTAATGTTTGGGTAACATATTTTATGTATGTTCATTTATGTATGTTCACTTTGCACGGATAGCAGAGTGGTTGGATTATTGTGGCAGAAGAGCACATATAAGGTTACACACACATGATATAGGTACTTCACCTAGTGGTGGTATATGCATCACAGCCACAGGGGCCTCAGCCCACACCCCTTTTAATTAGGTCTGAATGAACCATCATTAGGAATATTATCTTTGTTGATACATGTGGGTGTATATGGATGTATGTGTGTATGTCTAGTTATAGACATACATACCCTTACGGTAACAAAGTTTGTCCCTGGTAGCTACCAGGTACCTTTATTGGGGTTCACTGAGGGTTACCACCCGTGTACACTATTACCACCCCTCCCATCTAGTACCCCATAGGAAGCGCCACAACCCTTGTTTTTATATATATATTTTTAGCCTTCCCAGAAGAGTTGAAGCTGTTATAGCTGCAAAGGGTGAGCCAACTCAATATTGAACCCTACGGGCTAAGATAAGACTGGGACGCCATTAAAGTTCATGTGCGTGTTAAGGCAGGCATTCCAATACTTCTGTTAATATAGTGTGTGTGTGTGTGTGTATATATATATATATATATATATATATATATATATATACAATGTCTATCTATCTATCTATCTATCTATCTATCTATCTATCTATCTATCTATCTATCTATCTATCTATCTATCTATCTATCTATCTATCTATCTATCTATCTGTCTGTCTATCTATCTATCTATCTATATATATATACAGTAGCTCACAAAAGTGAGTACACCCCTCACACCCCTCACATGACAACACAGAAGAAATGACACTTTGCTACAATGTAAAGTAGTGAGTGTACAGCTTGTATAACAGTGTAAATTTGCTGTCCCCTCAAAATAACTCAACACACAGCCATTAATGTCTAAACCGCTGGCTACAAAAGTGAGTACACCCCTAAGTGAAAATGTCCAAATTGGGCCCAATTAGCCATTTTCGCTCCCTGGTGTCATGTGACTCGTTAGTCTCAGGTGTGAATGGGGAGCAGGTGTGTTAAATTTGTTGTTATCACTCTCACTCTCTCATACTGATTACTGTACGTTCAACATGGCACCTCATGGTAAAGAACTCTCTGAGGATCTGAAAAAAATAATTATTGCTCAACATAAAGATGGCCTAGGCTATAAGAAGATTGCCAAGACCCTGAAACTGAGCTGCAGCACGGTGGCCAAGACCATACAGAGGTTTAACAGGACAGGTTCCACTCAGAACAGGCCTCACCATGGTCGACCAAAGAAGTTGAGTGCACGTACTCAGCGTTTTATCCAGAGGTTGTCTTTGGGAAATAGACATATGAGTGCTGCCAGCATTGCTGCAGAGGTTGAAGGGGTGGGGGGTCAACCTGTCAGTGCTCAGACTATACGCCACACACTGCATCAAATTGGTCTGCATGGCTGTCATCCCAGAAGGAAGTCTCTTCTAAAGATGATGCACAAGAAAGCCAGCAAACAGTTTGCTGAAAACAAGCAGACTAAGGACATGGATTACTGGAATCATGTCCTGTGGTCTGATGAGACCAAGATATACCTATTTGGTTCAGATGGTGTCAACGTGTGTGGCGCCAACCAGGTGAGGAGTAAAAAGACAAGTGTGTCTTGCATACAGTCAAGCATAGTAGCTTGTCTGCTTAACAGAAAAGCTTCAATTATTTAGTGAAGGTATCCTGTGTGACTCACTCAAATGACGGAGCATCACTTGTAAACAATCGGGCGTCATGTCATGGCGCCGGCTCCTCCCTCCCCTCCCTGTACCGATCGGTACAGTGTGAGAGGAGAGAGGGAGAAAGAGTTTGCAGCGCTGTGGGCACTACAGATCCAGCTCACAGCGCTGCTCAGTGCCCATACTATGGCAATACTCTGCAATACTATGGCAATACTCTGCAATACTCTGCAATACTATGGCAATACTCTGCAATACTATGGCAATGGCAATACTATGGCAATACTCTGCAATACTATGGCAATACTCTGCAATACTCTGCAATAATATGGCAATACTATGCAATACTCTGCAATACTATGGCAATACTCTGCAATACTCTGCAATAATATGGCAATACTATGCAATACTCTGCAATACTATGGCAATACTCTGCAATACTCTGCCAATACTCGCCAATACTCTGCAATAAATTTTAACAGAAACAAAGAATTTTTTTTATTTTTTTTTACCGAATTTTCAGTCTTTTTTAATTTATAGCGCAAACAATAAAAAACCCAGCGGTGATTAAATACCACCAAAAGAAAGCTCTATTTGTGTGAAAAAAAGGACAAACATTTCAAATGTGTACAGTGTTGCATGACTGAGTAATTGTCATTCAAAGTGTGAGAGCACCGAAAGCTGAAAATTGGTCTGGTTAGGAAGAGGGGTTTAAGTGCCCAGTGGTCAAGTGGTTAAGGGGGCATGGCAATGGGTGTGTCCTATGCCTGCATGCTTTTGCCGATAGGTGTCCCTCATTCCCATTTCAAAAAATTGGGAGGTATGCCTGAGTGGTGGATGGATTATCTCGGCAAAGGAGAAGTGCTCACTAACACAGATTTAGACAGATTTGTGAACAATATTTGAGAGAAATAGTCCTTTTGTGTACATAGAAAAAGTCGTAGATCTTTGAGTTCAGCTCATGATAAATTGGGGCAAACACAAAAGTGTTGCATTTATAATTTTGCTCAGTGTATGTATGCCACAGCTTTATTTTCAGGTTTAAAACCATGCAAGTGAAAGTCTAGGCACATTTCATTGTAAAAGCACATAGGTGCTGATGCTAGAAATCAGCGGTACAAATGTTCAGATGGGATGAGCCTGAGTTAAAACCAAACCGCAACAAAACCACATTATCGACCATCTGTGCCAGCCCTAAGGAGCATCTCTGTAGTGATTGAGGATAACTAGTAGAAAAGCAGATTGGAACAAAGATTTGCCCTGGGAGAAGCTCTAAAACTTCACACCATATGCACTGTTTGTCAGTGCTCATTCTTGTTTTATGATCCTCAACTCACATACAGTACTTAAAAGAGAAGTGTGGGAATATAAAATAATAAACCTATATACACTATATTACCAAAAGTATTGGAACACCTGTCTTTACAAGCACGTGAACTTTAGTGGCATCCCAGTCTAAAGGCGACGGCGAACGATCTGACAATTTTCGGATCATTACTATGGTGCTTTCGACACCTGATTCCAATTTTTCTTCCAACAAAAGCTGGATGTGCAGACTATAACATTTTTGGTGTACGTTAACTCAACTTCCGATTTTCATTTAATTAGTATGGTTTTCGCCCCAAAAAAATTGTAAGAGCCAGACTACACATGCTCAGAAACGAAAGAATACATACGAAATTATTCAACACATTACGTCACTTCTGAAGTTGTATTCTGTCGTATGAGAATTTTCGTATGGTGGGTAACCTCTTCACTTTCGACATGAGACTAGCATGCAACAAAAGACAGACGAACGGTCGTCTGAAAATCTGAACGTGTGTATGAGGCTTTAGTCCGTAGGATTCAATATTGAGTTGGCCCACCTTTTGCTGCTATAACAGCTTCAACTCTTCTTGGAAGGCTGTCCACATGGTTTAAGAGTGTTTCTATGGGAATGTTTGACCATTTTTCCAGAAGCGCATTTGTTAGGTCAGGCACTAATGTTAGAAGAGAAGGCCTGGCTCGCAGTCTCCACTGTAATTCATCCCAAATGTTGAGGTCAGGACTCTGCAGGCCAGTCAAGCTCTTCCACCCCAAACTCCCTCATCCATGTCTTTAATGACTTTGTTTTGTGCACTGGTGCACAGTCCAGTTGAAACAGGAAGGGGCCATCCCCAAACTGTTCCCACAAAGTCTTAAATGTCTTGGTATGCTGACACCTTAAGAATTCTCTTCACTGGAACTAAGGGGCCAACCCCAACCCCTGAAAAACAACCCCACACCATAATTGCCCCTCCACCAAATGATTTGGACTGCATATGCAAATCGGACACTCTACTCTATGGGCCCTCTGATCCACCCAGATGGAAGGGAACGGATCCCCTTCTGTTTTTTTAGTGGATTGGATTGGAGGTAGGCGGGTGTAAAGGGACACATGTCCGTTTACATGTCCCGCTCCATAAGAAGTGAATGGAGGGTCAGATTTGGCCGGACTGTTCTTGTGAAAGGGGTCTAGGGCTGCTTTCACACTGATGCGCTGTGGTTTAACCACACAGCCGGTGCAGCGCAGTGCACCTGTGGCTTTCCTGCAGGTTAGTTGCACTTTGCCATAGAATTCTAATATATCCTGCAGGTGTAATGCACTGAAAGCACACCAAACCCGCAGGTAAAAACAGAAGTCTATGGCTCAGTGCAGGTAATCCGCAGGTGCACTGCACTGGACCTGTGGATCAGTTTGAAAGCAGCCCAGTAACCACTTCAGAACAGATATGCCCATATATACACTGTGATGTTAGTAATAAACTGACCTTTAATAACAGTCTTCTATTCAGGTATCGCCGGCTGTTGCTGTCCCAGGCGGAGTGCATTTGGTATCACTTTACCTGTGACAGCCGGCGCTATACAGGAAACATTGGCTTATGTGGCTCTGCTCGGCACCCACTTGCTTCCTCTACCACCGACCTCATTCACAACCCTGATGCTCTGGGGTGGCGGGTCGGAAAACCACGATCTGGGCTTGCCAACCCGCTATCCCAGAGCAGGAGGTCACGGACCACATCAGAGGGCCACTGGTTGGGTACCACTGTCCTAGAGGATCAGGAAGGATATTTATTTCCCCACTGGGGCAAATTGGATCATGCTTCACAAGGTTTTTTCTGCCATCCTCTGGATCAACTGTGGGTGTGGGATTGTGTATATGCGGGTTTTCTATTTATTTACAGTATTTTTTCTATTGGCTGAACTAGATGGACTTGTGTCTTTTTTCAACCTATGTAACTACTGTATGTATGTAATTATTTAACTAAGAATTCACACTGTTGATATACAGCTATGAGGCTGTAAGCACGGAACTGCCTAGGCACACTTACAAGGAAGTGCACTGCTATTTTTAGGGAGAAAAAAAATGAAAGTTTTCAGCTTACAATTAACATTTCCCTATAACATAGCAATTACAGTTATTTCGGTTTTTAGTTCCACTTCAACTGGATGAATCGATAAGGTCATAAACATCAAGCTAACATGAGTGGTTGTTTAAAGTCTGCCTGAAATATACTGTATGTCTCTAGGAGGTTAGATTTGAGACGCACGTACGACCACCTTTGTATGTCTCGGTTCTCATACTCAAATACTTAATATATAGTGAACTCAAAAAAAAACAAAAAAACATTGAGTAAAAATGTTATAGGGCTGGAAGTTTCACTGACCACATGCAGAATGAAATAGAGAAGCAGAAACAGAATTCTGCTGAAAATAGCAGATTTACATTCACAACAAAAAAAAAAAATCCTTTATGTAGCTACAGATTTAAACCTGACCATATGATGCAGTGCACAGATCTACTATAGAACACATCCAGTATTAAATACACTACCATTGCAAATACTTCTTTAGAGTTAGCCATATAGTGATACAGTATTGTCACATTATAAAATTATTATTTCTAGATAATAGTGACTCCATTGGTAAAAGCAATCTTTAAAATAAAAGACTAGCTGCAATGAAGACATGGTATAGTAAACTCCCTTGTTGCCCATCCTGTCCATCTCTGCTGTAGTGAAGAGAAAGTTCCAGATGAAGATTTTGCAGAATCGGACACATATGGAGGTGTCACGTTCCATGTCCCCCACTGTATTTAGCAGTTTGACTTGCTGTCCCCTACGTCTTTTAAGTATCCTACAGTGACCTAAAGGCAGGAAGTTGACACTTCTGGAAGTGTCAGATTCTGCAGGGTCTTAAGCCTCGTAAACACGGTACGATTGTTGGCCGACCGGGCGTCTGATTTTTGTCAAAAGGGCGTGTACCAGGTTCTTGACTTGCATAGTAACGGCCAACAAACACGAACGTAGTGACATGCTGAATGTACTACGAGACTATAAAGAGGAAGTTCATTTCTCAAGCATCACCCTTTGGGCTCCTTCTGCTAATTTCGTGTTCGAAGTTTGGTGAGTGGGAGGCGTGGCTGGATGTGATCGAGGCAGCACACATCTCTCTGAAGCTCCGTTTCTCCTGAGAATCTGCAGTTTTGGAGCAAACCTACCCATCTTCTAACACCATCACTGGCTGGGGGAAGGTATAGGGACCAAAACAATGCACTCCTCTGCTTCCAAAAAGAACCAGAAGGCTCTTAAAGACCATCGGTAGACTCGCTCCACTAAGGATGCTGACCGAGACTCCACCCCCACCATCTTGTCTTTCCAGAGGCCGGATCAGCGCGCCAAATTGAAAGTTGGAAAAATGGAGCTAACAGGAGAGGCAGCGGAGCTCGGAGCTGACACTGAACCGTCAGAGGACCAGCTGCTTGCTGTGGACACAGGTGATCACCAGACCGATCCTGGAAGCCATCAATGCCAGTAAGTCTGAACTAATGGGGCGCATAGATCACCTCTCCTCGGAATGCACTCTGATCAGACACGATTTGGACAAGATCTGGGGCAGGCTCACCACAGTGGAGGCCAGGGTATCTGATGTGGAGGACACGTCTCACACACAGGTCACTCAGTTATCAGAGCTCCATGGCCTGGTGAGATCTCTGCAATGCAGGGCGGACGACGCCGAGGACAGACAGAGGAGGAACAATATCCGAGTGGTTGGCTTACCAGAGGGAGCTGAGGAGGACAAGCCGGTTCAGTTTGCTGTGGCCCTATTCAAACAATTGCTATCGCTGAAAGATTTACTCCCCACATATGTTGGGTCCCCACAGGCAACAGACCCCCAGGAGCTTTTCCCAGACCCTTCCTGGTTAGGGTCCTGAACTACAGGGATAGAGACATGATACTGGCCCAATCAAGGAAAATACAAGAGCTCAAGTATGAGAACGCCAGAGTGATGCTTTTCCCTGATTTCTCAGCAGCCACCCAACAAAAACGTTGCTCCTTTAATGATGTTCGCAAGAGGTCGAGGGAAAAGGAGATTCAATATAGTATACTGTACCCAAGTAAACTACTGGTTCAATACAGAGGCAATGTGAAGTACTTTGAGAACCCTGCAGAAGCATGCGATTGGCTGGATAAAGAGCTTTCATAGTTGTTGCACTCCTGGCTAAACCTTATTTGAATACTGGGGCAGGGATGCACTGAATTCAGCAGCACCTGTTGTGCATCGCTATCTGAACTCCCATTAATGTTGCAGACAAATGCACGTTGCTTGAATGTCCAGATTGATGGTCATATCAGATCGTTACAAACCACCAGGGGGGAGCATACCGACGCAATGGATCTACATGGCAACACTTCCCATATATCAACCTGAGATGACCGATCACAGTATATGGAGAAATGTGAGACTCATACAGCTTGGCTCCTCAGTGAGTTTCCCTTGCTGCAACTACCCAGTTTCTCTCAAAATTGCATGCTTGCACCATGCTCTATTGCTTGTTAATTTTTTCTTTTTCTTTCCTTTTTATCCCTTTTTTTGCTTTATTTGGGCCACAAGTTTTTTTCCTTCCTCCAGTGGGGGGAGGAGCACTCCCCCATGCCACTTTGAAGCCGTTGATTATTCATGTTACATATACTTCAAGGCTCCATGTCCCTGTAATATGTAGTACAAGAGGATGTGCCAAACTAACAAGAACTGCCGAACATTTGACAGAACTTGCCGGAACTCACCGCAAGTTTTTTTTGGTTGGTTTTTGGGATGAAGCTACATATCGGAACTTTTTGTGTTTTTTTAAGTTTGGTTTCCGGTATAATAGCAGGGGGGAAGTTTTACTTGTTACAGCTCATACATTTGTACTCAATATATGTTCTTATTTCCTGGGGCAGAATCCTGTAGCAGGTATAGCCATTGAGCGGGAGGGGGAGGTTCTCTGTATACCCTGTAGAGACACCTATATTAACAAGTATGACCATAGCGAATAAGATCAATGTTGTGTCATGGAATGTCAGGCCTCAACCACAAATTCAAACAGGCCTCCGTAATCCAATATCTGAAGCATACTAAACCACACATCATTATCCTGCAGGAAACCCATCTAGATGGCAACAGGTATTAACACTACGCAAACAGTGGATTCAGAGAAGATGCGGCGCTAAAGACAAATATAGTGAATATGACACAATAATCAAATATTAGTGAAAATTGAAAATTATATGATTCAATGTCCCAAAACTAATAAAATAGACAGATAGAATCCAAGGCAAAACAAAAAGTCCGTGATAAATCAAGAAAAAAGTGCAAATAGGGGTCATAGCAGAGATGAGGGTGCAGTAGAGAAAATCTTCCGTAGTTCCTCACACCCGAGGTGAAATATCAAATATGCTCACCAGATCCCGTTGACCGCCATTACAGCGGTCAAAGACAGCACAGGGAATTTCGGGGCTCCCCACAACCTCAGCTCAATATTCCCAAAGGGCGACAGATGGTATCTCAGGATTCAAGGAGAGAAAGGAAAACCATCGCATAATATAGTCCTATACAATATTTGCACCCATAAACCACCTGGCCAGGCCCCTGACTCTGCCCCAAGAAGACCGGATCCAAGGGGGTCAATATGAAAGGGCCATAGAGGGATGATAGAGAGAACAATTGAGTTTCTTGAGTTTTAATATTCTAATGGTCCATATAAGAGATGATATTTAGATAGTTCTGAATCAGGATCTGTGTAGATTTGACTGCAAAGGCAGACTCGCAGAGATGGTCACAACAAAAGTGTCTCCCTCCGGGTCAGCCTGAGCCGGAGGGAGACACTTTTGTTGTGACCATCTCTGCGAGTCTGCCTTTGCAGTCAAATCTACACAGATCCTGATTCAGAACTATCTAAATATCATCTCTTATATGGACCATTAGAATATTAAAACTCAAGAAACTCAATTGTTCTCTCTATCATCCCTCTATGGCCCTTTCATATTGACCCCCTTGGATCCGGTCTTCTTGGGGCAGAGTCAGGGGCCTGGCCAGGTGGTTTATGGGTGCAAATATTGTATAGGACTATATTATGCGATGGTTTTCCTTTCTCTCCTTGAATCCTGAGATACCATCTGTCGCCCTTTGGGAATATTGAGCTGAGGTTGTGGGGAGCCCCGAAATTCCCTGTGCTGTCTTTGACCGCTGTAATGGCGGTCAACGGGATCTGGTGAGCATATTTGATATTTCACCTCGGGTGTGAGGAACTACGGAAGATTTTCTCTACTGCACCCTCATCTCTGCTATGACCCCTATTTGCACTTTTTTCTTGATTTATCACGGACTTTTTGTTTTGCCTTGGATTCTATCTGTCTATTTTATTAGTTTTGGGACATTGAATCATATAATTTTCAATTTTCACTAATATTTGATTATTGTGTCATATTCACTATATTTGTCTTTAGCGCCGCATCTTTTTTGTATTACTATTTTGGTGGGATTTGGAGACTAGATCTCGATGCAGGCTGCTTAGTTTTTCACTACATTGTATTTTTGGTTCACCTTAAGCGCAGCTTTTATTTTTGTTTTTGCTAGTGGATTCAGAGAGCCATGCATTCAACCTACTCTACTTTTGCTAGAGGAGTTACAGTGCTAATTAGTAGAACTGTCCTTTGCACCATCCATCAGGTAATTACAGATCCGGGGGGTAGATATGTGGCGGTTGTAATGGATGTGTACTACTGCAAAATGTTGTTGGTGAATGTATACATATCTCCTCCCTTCCAGGTCCAATTACTGTATGACATGCTAGCTCGGCTGGCTCAATATGTGCATCTGCCCTTGTTTCTGATAGGAGACTTCAATGCCGTCCTTGATGCGGTGTTGGGCTCTTCTAATCCAAATAGGGGGAGCTCTGCTGACTTGAATGGTTGGGCTTCCGCAGTGGGTTTGCTGGAGTTATGGCGATGGAAGCACCCCACAGATCGCTGCTTCTCTCACATATCGATGGCACACAGCTTCCCAGCAAGGATTGATATGGCCTTTGGTAATGATCACCTGCTGCCATATGTGGAGAGCATTGAATACCTGGCAGGGGGTCTGTCGGACCAAAATCCTCTATCCCTTACCCTGGCCTTCCCAGCTGTAGCGAGGAGGGGAGGATGGCATCTATCACCCAGCTGGTTGCAGCACGAGCAGGTTGCTGCCCAATTGGAGGAAGCAATCAAGGGGTATTGGTCCACGAATATTGACACAACGGAGCCCCCGGTGGTCTGGGATGCATTTAAGGCAGTGGCTAGGGGGAATGCATAT
Organism: Lithobates clamitans; assembly: GCA_037952925.1. NCBI lineage: Eukaryota > Metazoa > Chordata > Amphibia > Anura > Ranidae > Lithobates > Lithobates clamitans. Next base: position 225,196 of record JBBGZY010000202.1, read on the forward strand.
CAGCCATTAAGACTGCTCGCATAAATGACAATGAGGAACTTACTAGTTTACAACAGGAGGAGACAGAATGCGCGGAGACACATGCGGGGCCCCCAACAGGGGCCTCATATACGTCCCTATTAGACGCAAGGCGCCGCTTATCCTTACATATCAAAGGGCTGACAACATCGGAAGTAACCCAGAGAGCACACACAATATTTGCAGAAGGGGACAAAAATGACAAGCTACTGGCAATGATGGTGGCGGATCACTGCCCAACTGCTCATATACCAGTTATTAGAAACAAAGGGGGAGCCTTGGTTACTGACCCGTCATTCATTATGCGGAATTTGTGGACTTTTTCTCGTCCTTAAACTCCCCCATTCCACAATATGACACTGCAGCCTTGGATTCATTAATAGAGAGGTTGTCCCTACCACGGCTGTCTGGGGAAGACTAACACACTAGATGCCAAAATAACAATTAAGGAGGTGCATCTTTGATTTCCCACCAAATAAAGCCCCCGACCCAGACGGTTTCCCAGCTGATTTTTACAAATCAAATTTGGAACTGTTGGCTACTAGACTCAACTGGCTACTAGAACATTGTATTGAAAAGACCTCATTACCAGCCTCTATGTTAGAGGCTTATATGATACTTTTACTGAAACCAGGAAAAGACTCGACCGAATGTGCCTCATACCGTCCTATATCTCTTTTAAATGTGGACCTAGACTTGCAAAAAGTTATTTCGACTATAGTTAACATAGACCAAACAGGTTTCATGCCAGGTAAATCCACAGACACTAATCTCAGGAGATTATTTACTCAGCTGCAACTCCAGCCTACTGACTCAGAGACCAGAATAGTAGTATCTAGAGATATAGAAAAAGCCTTCAACTTAGTTGACTGGACGTACATGTTTAAGGTTCTGGAAGCTATGGGATTCGGACCGCAAAATAGGAGGTGGATCTCTATTCTTAACAGAAACCCCAAGGTGGCTATTAGAATGGGATTGGCAATTTCAGATTTTTTTGAGGTGGGCAGGGGCACCAAACAGGGTTGTCCATTATCCCCCTTTTTGTTTGCCCTTGTTATGGAGCCCCTGGCCATCGCCCTTAGATCTTCTGGGAAAATACAGGCAATGAAAGTGGGTACAATTCACAAAACACTTGCACTGTATGCAGATGACATGCTCCTGTTCCTGAACAACCCAGGGGTCTCATTGAAAGCAGTCCTGGAAATCTTTAATGACTTTGCCAAAATTTCAGGGTTGAAGGTAAACTGGAGTAAGTCGTCAATTCTCCCGTTAGACGATAAAGCCAAGGAGAAGGCCGATCTCAGTCTCCCTCTACCATTGCCCTATAGATAAATATGTAGGAGCTCATCGGGCAAAGATCCAACTAAAAGGATCTTTGCCCGATGAGCTCCTACATATTTATCTATAGGGCAATGAGGTTGTAAAAAGGTGAAGGATCTCTGATAAATGTGGTCTCTATTCACTCTGAAATCGATACAGAGAAGGATATGGAGTGACACGGATCCAGCAGCTTCAGACATCTATATAGGTTTTTGGGAGACCGAATTCCCTGTGCTTGGTGAGACCGCTTCGGCGGGCATTTAAGTCAGTAAGGAGACTACATACTCATTTTGGGTGTAAAGCATTCTGGAGGAGGGATTTTTCTTCATGATTTTTCATTGACACTTCGTTTCTACACTTGTATGAAAATCCACCAGCTAATTTTTCATCACATGAATATCTATTTGGAACTTTCCTTCAGTTTTTCAATTTTCATTCTTGGGACTCTGCCTTAGTCTTTTCTCTCAGATTATTTTTTTCAGAATTTTGGTAAAAAATTCCTTTTACCTTTTTCATAATATTAGAATACACAATTTGTACAAGCCCTGCACCCACATTTTTTTCTGTTTATCTGAGTTTTCTATTTAAGACTTCTGGTGCTGGCAGCTTTTTATTCACCTGATTCACTTTGAGTTTTTTATATTCATTTCTAGCGCAGCATTAACCTTCGGGTTCTTTTTTACCATGTAGTGCAAGGGCCTGCCTGATTACCTACAAATTGAAACTTTTTACATTTGTGTCTACTATTATATTGATTGGTTAAATCATAATGGCAAAATGTGCTGCAATTTGGACAGTGTGTATCCAGCTTTTTAGATTGTGACACTTCTTACCTGTCCACTGGGCTGCCAATAGTGTAAGTAAGGAGGGGCTGGCCAAAGTATCACTGATTATTTATGCAAACAGCTCTCATGGCTGTGGAGAGGGTTACCTGTCCAAAACATCTACCCATTACCTCCCCCCCTAAAGTTTGTCTAATGGGCCACCAGAGGGGGGGGGGATCAGCTGAGTTGACCTTCCACTTTTGTCTTTAAATACTCATTTAAGTGTATCCCTATGTTGGCTAAGCATGTTTGGGTCAAATTTGCTTGCAATGTTATTTGCAGAAGTAGTAGTTTATTTTTTATTTTTTTAATCCACAGTTTCCTTCCAACCCAGAGCAATGGCAGGACGGTGCAGTCCAGTTCCACCATCAGTGGGATTTTCCCAACTGTGGTGGTGCTATTGATGGCAAGCATGTCCAGATTGTACCACCACCCAACTCTGGCTCCTATTATTTTAATTATAAGGGCTTTTTGCAGCATTGACATGCTAGCTGTAGTGTTTGCCAACTACGAGTTCTTGTGTCTGGATGTTGGGAAGAACAGCCGCAACTCTGATGGAGGAGTGATTATGCAGACAGAGTTCTACAAGCGGCTGCAGAATGGCACCTTAAACTTGCCACCTACTGAGGAGAATGTTGAGGGCCTCAAGTTTGTTTTTGTGGCAGATGAGGCCTTTGCTCTGCGGGAAAGTTTGATGAACCTGTTTCCTATATGGTAAGGTTCCTATAGAAGAACCTTACCACAGAGCAGAGAGTCTTCAATTACAGGCTCTCTCGTGCCAGAAGGATGGTCAAATGCCTTTTGGCATCCTATCGAGTTGTTTCAGGCTGTTTTTGACTCCAATCAACCTGCCACTCTACAAGATAAACCATGTGGTCCTGTGCTGCTGTATTCTACATTATTTTTTAAGGAGGAATGTTACCAGCTACCTAGCCTCACTGCCAAGTGACGTGGACCCTGCAGCTCGTCCGTCTGTGGGCGCGCTGACGCCTATTGAAAATGCCCGTGCTGGATTGCCCTCACAAAATGCCTGCGATTTACGGCAGAAATACCTGGAATATTTTGTGGGTAGAGGGCAGTGGTTTGGCAGCAAATTGTAGATGATCATTTCTAATTTTTTATGTAGATCATAAACTCCTATTTCATTTGAACTACTGTTGTCTGTGTTTCTTATATGTCTAATAAATTCCCAAATAGGCTTTATTTAATTGCTTAATTGCTACATGAGGTAACAATATCTTCTTCAGCTAACTATTATGATGTGCTGTGGGTCTGCTACACTTACACACAATGTTTTTGCTCTTATTGGATCTAATGCATGAAGTTCAAAAACATTATGCCTTTACAACTCCTTTAATTTTTTGGAGGTCTAAAAATTGCAGGAGTTGTCCACATTTAAGAGCATAATATCACTGTAACTACAACCACTTACGAAATATACTGGTATTAAGCAATGAAATAATAAACCACACATGTGCGTTTTAAGGTTTTAAAACAAACCAACATCTTGGTGTATAATATGTATGTTTTGCATTATTTCTCCTTTTTTGGAGCTAAAGAGGCATGTTCTAAAACATTAGATACACATCCCAAACTCAGGAACTTACAAAGATCGAGTTTGGTAAAGTGAAGGCCAAACGAGACATTAGTATCCCAAGACTGTGTGGATGTTGCCTTCATCAGATGGGGTGATCTCACCCCTCTAAAAGCCAACATTTGAAGCTACCTACACGTAGAGGCGTAATAATTAAATGTCCCTTATGATCCCATGCCTAAAATGTGTGTAGTTACAAACATCTATTTTTTGAAACACAGTGTGTCAACATGTGCTAGCTCCCATCAGGGGGTATCACTGGACGCGTTTCGGGGGGGCAATCCCTTCCTCATAACTAAGGTAGCTCAGAGGAAGGGGTTGCACCCCCAAAACGCGTCCTTTGATACCCCGTGATGGAAGATAGCACATGTTGGCAAAATGTGTGTTTTTGGGTTTTGGCAAAATAGATGTATGGAACTACACACGTTTTAGGCATTGGATCATGGGGCAAATAAGAATGTTAAGGCCCAATTTGGGGGGCACCTTCAAATTTTGGGTTTTAGATTTGAAAAAACCCATAAACATTACAATTCACATTAGTTAGGGCAGTGTTTCCCAACTCTCCTCCTCTAGATTCAAACCCAGGTCATGTTTTTGAGATTTCTTGAATTTAGGACAGGTGATGTTTTTTTTTTTTCACCTTTGAACACCTTTGGGATGAATGAGCGGAGACTGTGAGCCAGGCCTTCTCGTCCAACATCAGTGACCTCACAAATGCCCTTCTGGAAGAATGGTCAAACATTCCCATAGACACACTCCTAAACCTTGTGGACAGCCTTCCCAGAAGAGTTGAAGCTGTTATGGCTGCAAAGGGTGGGCAACTCAATGTTGAACCCTACGGACTAAGGCTGGGATGCCGTTAAAGTTCATGTGCATGTAAATGCAGGCGTCCCAATACTTTTGGTAATATAGTGTATCTTAAAATTGTTTTGTACTCACATAGCTATCAGAAGTGAATCTTCCTCTTTCCTGACACCCTCTTACAATGGCACAAATCCAGGACTGCTATTAGGGCAGTAAAAGGATTACTCTTGTAGGGGACTTGGACATATATCTGCCAGGTAAGGGCCAAGGCCATCCAGAATTTGTCATGAAACCTGTCATGCAAAAAAATAATCACTAAGAGAGGTAGTTTTCAGATATAAAATAAAATAAATGGCAGAATGATTGAAACAAAACTTTATTTGTTTGCAATCTGCATGGAAAGTACGCGAAGCATACGTTTTGATGTTACACTGAAAATAGTCAAATTCAAAGTTACTGTCTGCAATACTGTACGCTGCTGGGTTTGTATTTTTTATTTTTTTCCCCTCATATACAAAGCGTGTAAAAAAATGTTATCTGGTTGCAAGGTAACCCAGCAGAATAGGACACAATATACACAGACCATTAATAGTATGACCCCCCCGTTTAGCATAATAATTAATGCGAAACTCCAGGCACAAAGATAAACGCACAGTTTAAATGCATGTGTGTTTTCTGTTTTACGTGTCAGAGGATTTGTATTTGGTGATATCCATTCTTGTGACACATATATTTCTGTCACTTCAGATGTCCACACTGGTACTTCCTCCTTTGTCTTTTCAGCGTCTATTTTTTTTTTTTTTAAAGATGAATATGAGCTATTGCAATAAGTTGCTTACAGAGCTCAATAGCTCAAGTGTACACACTTTGCGAGTCAGAGAAGTGACACTTTCCCATTTCTAGTTATATGGATACCATATGGAGTTTCAATCAGAAAGAGGATGGTTAGAGGCAAGCAGCATCTGTTGTGCTCCTATCATGCTGACAGACATCAGTGCCAAGGATGCATCTCACTCTCTACCACTGCCAAAGAATCTTCTGCATGTGATACTCCAATGTGGGTTTCTGATTCTTGGTTCTCCGCTGTGCTCTGTGGTTTCTTTGACAGCTCCTGCATCACTACTATATGCTATAGTGATGTGGGGTTCAGTGGGATTAAATCACAGAATGCAGAGTGGGAACTGAATGGAACTGAAAGGCAAAGCATTTGTGTACAGATACAAAAAAACATTATAAATACCTTTTTGTCCCCTTTTTTAAAATTGATTACATTCTCTTTTTTCTCAACTGGTACAGTTGGCACATATCAGGAATATGAAATGTTGGGTTTACATGTTCTTTAACTGTTATTTTACAGGTACAGGTGTGTTTAGATTGTCTTAGCCTGTCAACTGTGTAAGTATAATAATTAAACTTGATTTTTTCAGACAGTCCAGATGAAGGCCGATTCAAGCCACTTAACCACTTCAGCCCCGGAAGAATTTACCCCCTTCCCGACCAGAGCACTTTTTGCGATTCGGCACTGCATTGCTTTAACTGGCAATTGCGCGGTCATGTGACGTGGCTCCCAAACAAAATTGACTACCTTTTTTTCCCACAAATAGAGCTTTCTTTTGGTGGTATTTGATCACCTCTGCGGTTTTTCTTTTTGCACTATAAACAAAAAAAGAGCGACAATTTTGAAAAAAACGCATTATTTTTTACATTTTGCTATAATAAATATCCCCCAAAAATATATAAAAAAACATTTTTTTCCCTCAGTTTAGGCCGATACGTATTCTTCTACCTATTTTTGGTAAAAAAAAAAATCGCAATAAGCGTTTATTGATTGGTTTGCGCAAAAGTTATAGCGTTTACAAAATAGGGGATAGTTGTATGGCATTTTTATTAATATTTTTTTTTTTTTACTAGTAATGGCAGCGATCAGCGATTTTTATTGTGACTGCGACATTATGGCGGACACATCGGACATTTGACACATTTTTGGGATCATCGTCATTTATACAGCAATCAGTGCTATACAAATGCACTGATTTCTGTGTAAATGACACTGGCAGTGAAGAGGTTTACCACTAGGTGGCAATGTAGGGGTTAAGTGTGTCCTGGGGAGTGCTTCTAACTGTGGGGGGAGGGGCTGTGTGTGGCACAGTCACAGATCTCTGCTCCCGATCACAGGGCGCAGAGATCAGTGACACTGTCACTAGGCAGAATGGGGAGATGCTTGTTTACATTAGCATCTCCCTGTTCTTCCTCTCTGTGAGACGATCGCGGGTATCCCCGCGGACATCGAGCCCGCGGGACCCGCGACCCGACTCACAAAGTTTGCCATGGGCGCACGTGCGCATGCCGCCTCTTAAAGGGCAACGTACAGGTACGTTAGTTTGCCTGTATGAGCCCTTCTGCCGCAGTATATCTGTGTGAGGCGGTCGGCAAGCGGTTAAAGCTCCCCTAAGATTAATTGCAATTCAGAAAGCCAGACGCTATGGTTTGTCTTATGTTCTGTCTTGCACTCATCATATCATTTATCATGACAGATTAATTTACTTTGCCTGATTTTCTACCCCAATTCATTGACCTGTCTCTGGAAGGTCAAGAGTAGAAACTACTCCAATAAAATATTGAGGAAGGCAGCTTTGGAGAAACTGCTCGAGTTGGTGAAACCTGTATACCCCAGGGCAGACATCAGCTACGTAAAGCAAAAGATTTCTAACTTAGGACTACGTTTAAAAGGGAGCTGAACAAGGTCCTGGACTTAGAGAGATCTGGAGCAGCAGCGGATGACCTATATGTCCCCAGGCTGTGGTATTACCACAGCCTGCGGTTTTTGACAGATCATATAGAACCCAGGCCATCGCTGTCTACGCTCCCTTCGACATCCCCTGAGGCCACAGCTCCTGAGGTCCACACAGGTCCTGCTGCACAGGATGAAGATGTGGAGGAGCCCAGCTTGACCCAGGTATAGCATTGTTGAACATACTGTATTTGTATCCAAAAATACAATGATGATAACTAGACATTATTGCTAAAATATTTCTGCCTTAACAAAGTGGTTTCCATATCTATAGACAGTAGTGACCAAAAATGATTTGAATAAGAATGAAAAATGCTGGGGTCAGACTAGTATTCTCTATTTCTCCACATTCAATTTGCAACAGTGTGGAGATCAAAATTGTGTGTGATTGATTACCAAACCCTTAAAAAAGATTCTAGTTATGTCCCATTTTCAAACACAGGAAAGTGTCAGTCTGAAGGAGACAGCGGCCAGCAGCCAGATGGAGTCGCAGATCCCTTCCCTACGCCCTCCTGCTAAAGGGGCCAGGAAGAGCAGGAATCGGGGCGAGGCCACAGCTTCCTTCCTCAGCCAGGCCACTACTGCCCTCCGTACAGACAGGGCCGGTGCCAGACTATTTTGTGCCCTAGGCAAGACCAGCTACTTGCGCCCCCCCCCCTCCCCCCCAAAAAAAAATTTCAAAATGAATTTAATAATTTTAGCACCAGAACTCCTGCTGGAGGGATGGAGCCAGGAGGGGGGTGCAGCCAGGAGGGGGTGGAGCCAGGTAGGATGGAGCCAGGTGGAGGGATGGAGCCAGGTGGACAGGTGGAGCCAGGTGGACGGATGGAGCCAGGTGGAAGGATGGAGCCAGGTGGAGGGATGGAGCCAGGTGGATGGATGGAGCCAGGTGGAGGGATGGAGCCAGGTGGAGGGATGGAGCCAGGTGGACAGGTGGAGCCAGGTGGACGGATGGAGCCAGGTGGACGGATGGAGCCAGGTGGATGGATGGAGCCAGGTGGAGGGATGGAGCCAGGTGGAGGGATGGAGCCAAGTGGACAGATGGAGCCAAGTGGAGGGATGGAGCCAAGTGGACGGATGGAGTGAGGTGGATAGGAGGCGGGTGCAGCCAGTAGGGGGGGTGGAGCCAGGTGGATGAATGGAGCCAGGTGGAGGGATGGAGCCAGGTGGAGGGATGAGCCAGGTGGATGGATGGAGCCAGGTGGAGGGATGGATCCAGGTGGAGGGATGGAGCCAGGTAGAGGGATGAGCCAGGTGGATGGAAGGAGCCAGGTGGATAGGAGGGGGGTGCAGTCAGGAGGGGGGTGGAGCCAGATGGAGGGATTGAGCAGGTGGAGGGATGGAGCCAGATGGAAAGGAGAGGGGGTGCAGTGCAGCCAAGTGAAGGGGGTCACACACCAGTGATAAGGTCTGGATGTCTTCATCCCCAGCGCCCCCCAGCCCACCACCACCACCTGACAAGTTGTTACCTTGGATCACTAGCACATGTCAGGCAGCGGGCAGCAGTCCCAGGCTCAGGAGATGGGGGTCTCTCTACAGGCTGTGACTCAAAACTCATGCACGGGAAACCTCTTCCAGCTACTTCCCCATCAGATCAGCTGATCATTTGGTTCCACCCCTGGGCTCTGGCAGCCGACCGCGGAGAGACTGGGGAAGCAGGGCGGGCTTCTGTATCAGCTTTGCTTTGGGCTCCTCGCTCCTCCAGGACAGAGGAGGGGGGGGGGATCTGCCTGCACCTTCTCCCCACCCAGCGACTATGCAGCCAGCCAGATGGAGCCGCCTCCCCACCACCCACCAGGGGGGATCCGATCCTCTGGAGGGGACCCAGAGGTTGTGGTTGCGCCCCTAGGCAGCAGTGCGCCCTAGGTGGCTGCCTAGTTCGCCTAGTGGGAGCACCAGCCCTGCGTACAGACCCATTTGAGGCTGAGGGATTTGCTGTGGTGATGGCCAATAAATTAAGGCAGATGGCCGGTGAGCAAAGGAGCAGGTGTGAGGAACTCATCCTGCAGCTCCTCAACATGGGGGTGAGGGGCCAAATTTCAGAAAACACCCACCTGGGTGATTTTCTGGCCCCACCTCCACAGCCAACCCACACACCACAGCCACCCCACCCACCACAGCAACATGGCGGTCAGTGGCAATATCAGCCCCAAGACCCCCAACAAGCCCACTGGTCTGGGGATTTGGACCCCTTCCCCACTTACTAAATTATATTATTTTGTTTGTTTTGTAATAACGTTTTTATTTGTTATATTTTTTATATTTTTGGATGCATAGAATGCACTTTTTGGTTAGGTTCTTTCTATTTGGATGGCAGATAGCATGTCTAATTTAATTTATTTTATTTTTTTCTGCACAATAAAAAAAATTGTGTAGAATACTTGGCTATGTGTTTTACTTCAAATGACAGTCTGGGAGTAGGCAGTTACATTTTAAAAAATACAATGTAAAATTAACAAGGGACACCAACATAGTTGTATCTTTGATCTTGAAAACTCAGGGATAATAGTGTTGTGGTAACTTGACCAAAATAACAAACAAGCATTATAATAATATTATTATAATGCTTATAATAATATTATTATAATGCTTATTATAATAATATTCTTGATATCACTAGAAAACAAAAGCCTTTTAAAATACATTTACCATAAATCCATCAGTATCACCAGCAAAGCAGCTTCATTAATATCCCATTAAAGAAGAAGAGAATTGTGCGCTGCATTTTGACATTTTATAATTTGCCATGTCACGAATGTTAATTCTCCATTACGAATGCTAGTTTACAAGACCGTCCACTTCCGTCTCGTTCATTGCTTCCAATCATGCGTGTTTGTACTTTCAACTTTTGTGTGACGGACTTGTGTACTGATCATCAAAAAATCTGACAACCGGCCACTGTCCGCTGAAAATTTACTAGCCTGCCATCCAACATTTGTTGGCTGAAAGTTGGACAACGATTGTCAAAAGAAGTGTACTAACGGTCAGATTTTAAGAAAACAGTCTGTCAACAGACAATCCCCTGCCAACAATCGGATCGTGTGTACGAGGCTTTAGCCTGCCCTTTCTCTTCCCAGAAGTCAATGGTGCAAGTAGCAGGAAGGATGAGTATTGAAGGGAGCCCTTGATTTTGAAGACCGAGTTTAGCAAAAGAGCTGCTTTATAGTCCCTCTCAGTACACATTTCATTTTTTTGCCCCCCATTTACACCCTAGTATAAAGTACCAAACATACTCCACCATACTTTCCTATGATTACTCTACGCACCCCATTGACAAATCTTGTAGCTTTTGGCAGCTTTCCATTACTCATGTATTTCTTGCAAATTGCTAACTGCTGACTACAGTATGAAGGGAAATAGCTGTGTTGTGGCAACAGGATTTGCACTATACAGGATTGGAAAAATGAGCATCAAGAACATTTGCTGAAATACTGTGATACAGTATATACAGTAAATACAATGCAAACTATAGAGCTTTAAAGCCACTCTGAGCCGACGGAGAAAAAGCAGTTGCACACTGATGACATCACATAGATCGAGGTTTATTTGCATAAACAACCGCAATGACAGTCCGCACCTTTGGCACCTCCTGGCTAACGCGTTTCAGCTGACAGTGCCCACTCCAGGCTGTTAAATTTACCCAAGCAGTTGGGTCCCCCCCCTGTACGCATGGGTTAAATTGTTTTACCAGGGGGAAAGGAATAAGGAAAAACGTTTACTTTATTCCTCACTGCTACTTGCTCCCTCCTCTCTATGCAACCACTCCCTTGAAACCTCTTCACTTTCCTGCCCTTGCCTTTCACAGCTTTATGGTGTCATTACGTACAATGCAGGACTGGCAACCCTGCATTGTATGGAAGAAAAGCCCAAATATTGGAGCATTGGACAGCAGAGGAGAGTTTTGTCCCTGCTCTAGGGGAAACGAGGAGTAAGGTTAGCATATGTACTTTTTCATTTACTGCCTTAGCCAAATGAGCATTTAACCCATGCAGTTCAATGGTAAATTTATTAGCAGCTTGGAGCAGGGCTTTTTTAATAATGCACAGTGATTCCTGTTTCTTGCACAGTTGTACAGGTTCAGCTCCTGTACTGGATTTGCCTACTCTGAATTCACTGCACAATGTTAGTTGTCAGCATACCAAGACATTTTGGACAATTTCATGCTCCCAACTTTGTGGGAACAGTTTGGAGATGGCCCCTTCCTGTTCCAACATGACTGCGCACCAGTGCACAAAGCAAGGTCCATAAAGACATAGATGAGCAAGGTTGGGTTGGAGGAACTTGACTGGCCTGTACAGAGGTCTGACCTTAACCCCATAGAACACCTTTGGGATGAATGAGCGGAGACTGTGAGCCAGGCCTTCTCGTCCAACATCAGTGCCTGACCTCACAAATGCGCTTCTGGAAGAATTGTCAAACATTCCCATAGACACACTCCTAAACCTTGTGGACGGCCTTCCCAGAAGAGTTGAAGCTGTTATAGCTGCAAAGGGTGGGCCAACTCGATGTTGAACCCTATGGACCAAGACTGGGATGCCGTTAAAGTTCATGTGCATGTATAGACAGGCGTCCCAATACTTTTGGTAATATAGTGTATCTTAAAATTGTTTTTGTGCTCACATAGCTATCAGAAGTGAACCTTCCTCTTTCCTGACACTCTCTTACAATGGCAAAAGTCCAGGACTGCTATCAGGACAATAAAAGTATTACTCTTGTAGGGAACCTGGACATATATCTGCCTGGTAAGGGCCAAGGCCATCCAGAATTTGTTACCTGTCATGCAAAAATATAATCAGTACTAAGAGAGGTAGTTTTCAGATATTAAATAAAATAAATGGCAGAATGATTGAAACAAAACTTTATGTTTGCAATCTGCATGGAAAGTACGCCAAGCATACGTTTTGATGTTACACTGAAAATGGTCAAATTCAAAGTTACAGTCTGTAATACAGTGGAACCTTGGATTACGAGCAGAATCCGTTCCAGGAGAATGCTTGTAATTCAAAGCACTCGCATCAAAGCGAGTTTCCTCATAGAAGTCAATGTAAACAAAGATACCGTATTTATCGGCGTATAACACGCACCCCAATTTAGGAGGGAATTTTAAGGAAAAAAAACTTTTAGGAGGGAAGTTGAAGGAAAAAAAACTTACATTTAAATGCCCATCATTGCAGCCTTCTCAGTGCAGCCTTGTTAGTGCAGCCATGTCAGTACAGCCATGTCAGTGCAGCCATGTCAGTGCAGCCTTCCCCAGTGCAGCCTTCCCCAGTGCAGCCTTGTCAGTGCAGCCTTGTTAGTGCAGCCTTGTCAGTGCAGCCTTCCCCAGTGCAGCCTTGTCAGTGCAGCCTTCCCCAGTGCAGCCTTTCCCAGTGCAGCCATTCCCAGTGCAGCCATTCCCAGTGCAGCCATTCCCAGTGCAGCCATTCCCAGTGCAGCCTTTCCTAGTGCAGCCTTCCCCAGTGCAGCCTTCCTCAGTGCAGCCTTCCCCAGTTCAGCCTTTCCCAGTTCAGCCTTTCCAGTGCAGCCTTCGCTTCGATCCCCTGTCCTGAGCTTTAAAATCGCCGACCGCGATTTGAAAATGGCGCCGCCGGCGCCAAAATACACCGAGCCGGTCCTCGGCTCTTTCCGGCGGCTCTCGTTCATTTTCGGCTCCACTCGTAGTCCCGAGCGGAGCTATCCGATTAGCTATCCGATTAGGTTCGGATAGCTCCGCTCGGGACTACCAGTGGAGCCGAAAGTAAACGAGAGCCGCCGGAAAGAGCCGAGGATCGGCTCGGTGTATTTCGGCGCCGGCGGCGCCATTTTCAAATCGCGGTCAGCGATTTTAAGATTGTGACAGCTCGGGATCGCATGGTATCGGCGTATAACACGCACCTGCGACTTTCCCCTGATTTTAAGGGGAAAAAAGTGCGTGTTATACGCCGATAAATACGGTAATTTGTTCCGCATTGACTTCTATTACATGCAATACCGCATGTGGCCAGAGGTGGGGGGACGCCAGAAAGCCTCAGAAATACTCGGGGACAGCTCGGAAAGCCTCGGAAACACTCGGGAACGGAAGATTTCCGAGTATTTCCGAGTCTTTCCGAACGTCCCCGGCACCTCTGGCCAAATGCGGTACTGCACCGCTTTGAATTCTGCTCGTTTTGCGAGACAACACTCGCAAACCGAGTCAGAGTTTAAAAAAAAAAGTTGCTTGCCTTTCAAAGCACTTGTTAACCGCGTTACTCGTAAACCAAGGTTCCACTGTACTGTACACTGCTGGCTTTGTATTTTTTGTTTTTTTCCCCCCTTATATGCAAAGCATGTAAACAATGTTATCTGGTTGCAAGGTAACCCAGCAGAACCTTGGATAGACTGGTATGAAATTAACAAACCTAAATAACAATCCCCATTGGAGACCACATTTAACTGAATTGTATGACACTCACACATACATCCTACCCTATATACACAAAATATACACAGACCATTAATAGTATGACCTCCCCCCCCCCCCCCATTTAGCATAATAGTTAAAGCGGAACTCCAGGCACAAGGATAAACGCACAGTTTAAATGCATGTGTTTTATGTTTTACCTGCCAGAGGATTTGTATTTGGTGATATCCATTCTCGTGACACATATTCTTCTGTCAATTCAGATGTCCACACTGATTCTTCCTCCTTTGGCCATTGTATTTTCAGGGTCAGCGTCTATTTTTTTTTTTAGTAAGATGAATATAAGCTATTGCAATAAGTTGCTTACAGAGCTCAATAGCTCAATTGTACACAATTTGCGAGTCAGAGAAGTGACACTTTCCCATTTCTGGTTAGATGGATACCATATGGAGTTTCAATCAGAAAGAGGATTATTAGAGGCAAGCAGCTTCTGTTGTGCTCCTATCATGCTGACAGACATCAGTGCCAAGGATGCATCTCACTCTCTACCACTGCCAAAGAATCTTCTGCATGTGATACTCCAATGTGGGTTTCTTATTCTTGGTTCTCCGCTGTGCTCTGCGGTTCCTTTTACAGCTCCTGCATCACTACTATATGCTATAGTCATATGGGGTTCAGTGGGATTAAATCACAGAATGCAGAGGTGGGAACTGAATGGAACTGAAAGGCAAAGCATTTGTGTACTTATACAAAAAAACATTATAAATACCTTTTTGTCCCTTTTTTTTTTTTAAGTGGTCCCATTCTCTTTGTTCTCAACTGGTACATATCAGGAATTTGAAATGTTGGGTTTATATATTCTGTTATTTTACAGGTACAGGTGTGTTTAGATTGTCTTATCCTGTCAACTGTGTAAGTGTAATAATTAAACTTGATTCTTCCAGACAGTCCAGATAAAGGCCGATTCAAGCCACTTAAAGCTCCCCTAAGATGAATTGCAATTCAGAGAGCCTTTGTGTTCACTGCAGCCTTGAGCAACCCTGGCTTGCTATGCCATGTGTAACCTTCACTGCTTGGCACGTTAATTGATTACCACTACCAAAACAGGTAGTTGTGTGTGTGTTGTGGGGGTCAGGTATCTGAAAACTTAGCCACATAAACATTTTGTGGAATGTGGAGAAGACTTTGTCTGGGGTGTAACGCAGCATGCATTGATTTCCTTAACCACTTCCCCTCTTGAGCAATTTTTCATTTTTCACACACAGTAAATTCAAAGTGTTGTAAGAGTTGAAAATTTGTATGCTGCGCAATATTTGTATAACTGTTTACCAAATCTATACTTTTTTTTTTTTTTCTTCCATTTTTTCCCCCACCACAGTGACACTATACTACTCTGGGAGAGTGATCAGAGATTTGTTTTACCCTGTTATTGCTAATACAGTGATCATACAAATGATAGTATAAATACCCTTTTTTTTATAAATGATCACATACCCTTTGTTCTCAGCTGCATATGGAGTTTAGAGAGCTGGAGGAGGAAAAAACATCAGCGCACTGGTCTCCTCAGGGGGGGGGGGTGTCAGGACAAGTCTGATCATTGGAGGAGAGCAGGAGGAGTTTTCAGCATAGCCAGAAAACTGACCACGCTGTGCTCTCATGCCTAGTGTTTTAATTTCAAATTTTAATTGGAAAGCAGAGAGACTGGCAGGAAGACCAGGTATTTCACATATAGGAAACAATACAAAGAGAACAGGATACTTTTTAACACAAGAGTAAAAAATACCCCCAACAGTGACTATGGGTTTTTAAAGGCAACCAAGTAATAAAAAGACAGTTTTATTAAATACAAAAACACATATACAAAAAATTAATACAAAATACAAATATATCATATAGAAAAGCGTGTAATATGGTAAATTTGTATTTTGTATTGATTTTTGTATATGTGTTTTTGTATTTAACAAAACTGTCTTTTTATTACTTGGTTGCCTTTAAAATCCCATATTTATTGTTGGGGGTATTTTTTATTCCTATATTCAGGGATGATGACAACATCTATGGTCCAAATGGATGGTCCCTCTCCTTTTTACTTTTTAACACAAGTGCATAGTACAACAGACACATATCAGGAATATGGAATGTTGGGTTATATATTCTTTAAGTATTATTTTTTAATCCTGATCCCTAAACATAGTACATTAAAAATATTCAGTCTCTAGAAGCTAACAGAGGGCCAAGGACTGGCTTGGTAACTGGAACATTTTTTACTGGGGAATTTCCCTGGCCATATCCGTGTCCAGCAGAAACTCCAAGAACAAGCAATTCAAGATTTTCTGTAAACATTGCACACCATGATTTAACATTCAATAGATAACTCGAACAAGATAAGGACATACTTGGGTAAGTGAAGCAACACTTAATAATCTGTTTGCAATCTGCACAGAAAGTACGACAAATATATGTTGTGATGTTACAAAAAATGGTCTAATTCAAGGTTACGGTCTGCAAAACCGTAGATTGACGATTTTGTACATTTTTTTTCCCTGCATACAAAGAATATAAAGAATGTGGTCTATTTGCAAGGACATTTTGCAGACTATGACAGACTAATGCCCTGTACACACGGTCGGACTTTGTTCGGACATTCCGACAACAAAATCCTAGGATTTTTTCCGACGGATGTTGGCTCAAACTTGTCTTGCATACACACGGTCACACAAAGTTGTCGGAAAATCCGATCGTTCTGAACGTGGTGACGTAAAACACGGACTATAAACGGGGCAGTGGCCAGTAGCTTTCATCTCTTTATTTATTCTGAGCATGCGTGGCACTTTGTCCGTCGGATTTGTGTACACACGATCGGAATTTCCGACAACGGATTTTGTTGTCGGAAAATTTTATATCCTGCTCTCAAACTTTGTGTGTCGGAAAATCCGATGGAAAATGTGTGATGGAGCCTACACACGGTCGGAATTTCCGACAACAAGGTCCTATCACACATTTTCCGTCGGAAAATCCGACCGTGTGTACGGGGCATTAGGGCGTGTACACACGGGTGAACTTTTTGACCAGACTGGTCCGACGGAAGGAATCCGTTGGACAATCCGACCGTGTGTGGGCTTCATCGGACCTGCAGCAGACTTTTTTGGTCAAAAATCAGACAGACTTTAGATTTGGAATATGTTTCAAATCTTTCCGCCGGAACTCCGCCGGACCCAGTTCTTATCGAGAAATCCGCTCGTCTGTATGCTAGTCCGACGGACGAAAACCCACGTTAGGGTAGCTATTGGCTACTGGCTATGAACTTCCTTATTTTAATCTGGTCGTACGTCATCACGTACGAATCCGTCTGACTTTGGTGTGATCGTGTGTAGCCAAGTCCGTTCGTTCAAAAGTCTGTCCGAAGTCCGTCAAAATTCCGTCGGAAAGCCCGTTGGACCTTTGATGCCGAAAAGTCCGCCCGTGTGTACACGGTATAAGACACAAAATACACTGACCCTTAACAGAATGACAATACATACAGCAAAATTGTTAAAGCGGAACTCCAGGCACACAATGTAAATCCCCCCCATGAATATCCCCCCAGAGTAACCCCCCCCCGTGTAAATCATCCCAGTGTAATCCCCCACAGTGTATTCCCCCGCAGTGTAATTCTCCCACAGTGTAATCCCCCGCAGTGTAATTCCTCCACAGTGTAATCGCCCACAGTGTAATTCCCCCACAGTGTAATTCCCCTACAGTGTAATTCCCCCCCGCAGTGTAATCCCCCGCAGTGTATTCCCCCAGTGTAGTCCCCCGCAATGTAAACCCCCAATGTAATCCCCCCGCAGTGTAATCCTCAATGTAACCCCCCCCGCAATGTAATCCCCAATGTAATACCCCACAATGTAAATCCCTGCAATGTAAACCCCCCTCACCCAGTCTCTCGTGCAGTGTAAATCCCCCCAGTGTAAGTCTCCCTAGTGTAATGCCCCAAATGTAATTCCTCCAGTGTAACTCAGTGTGTGCTCACGAAAATCTCCCATTACAGACCTCAGATGAGCATGGCTATGTTCAGATAGATGTCCCTCCTCCTAGGCTCCTCCTCCTGTTGTGGATGTAACGTCATAAGGGAGGAGGAGCCTAGGCTTCGTTGGTGGTTAGGTGTATTATTGTGATAGGAAACCGGCACCTCTCCCCGCCCGCCTGTCACAATCTTAGAGCGAACAATTGCATCCCCGCTCCCCGGAGGACATGCGGGGCAGGTACCCAGAACAGCGAACCCCGTGAGGTGAATTAGCGGAGCCAACACTAGGCGCCGGGACTAAAGCCTGGTTCTGTGGGCTGCCGGTATTCACGGGAGGTATGCGCTCCGAGCCATGATCTAGTCTGAATAATGTGTCTGGGTTTCAGGTGGACTGAAGCCAGACACATGATTCAAGTCCCGGACTGGTGGCAACTAGGGATGGGCTTTATGTTCGGGTCAAACATGAGTTTGACTCGAACACTGGCTGTTCGCCGAACAGCGAACAATTTGGGGTGTTTGTGGCAAATTTGAAAGCCACAGAACACCCTTTAAAAGTCTATGGGAGAAATGCAAAAAAAGTTTTAAAAAACAGCCGTTTTTTCGGGAGCAGTGATTTTAAGAATGCTTAAAGTGAAACAATAAAAGTGTAATATTCCTTTAAATTTCGTACCTGGGGGTGTCTATAGTATGCCTGTAAAGGGGTGCACGTTTCCCGTGTTTAGAACAGTCTGACAGCAAAATGACATTTCTAAAGGAAAAAAAAGTCATGTAAAACTACTATCGCTAGCGCCGGCTATAATGAATTGTCGGTCCGACAATACACATAAAAGTTCATTGATAAAAACGGCATGGGAATTCCCCACAGGGGAACCCCGAACAAAAATTTAAAAAAAAATGCGTGGGGGTCCCCCTAAATTCCATACCAGACCCTTATCTGAGCACGCAACCTGGCAGGCCGCAGGAAAAGAGGGGGGACGAGAGAGCACCCCCCTTCTGAACCATACCAGGCCACATGCCCTCAACATTGGGAGGGTGCTTTGGGGTAGCCCCCCAAAGCACCTTGTCCCCATGTTGATGGGGAGAAGGGCCTCATCCCCACAACCCTTGTCCGGTGGTTGTGGGGGCCTGCGGGTGGGGGGCTTATCGGAATCTGGAAGCCCCCTTTAACAAGGGGACCCCCAGATCCTGCCTCCCCCCTGTGTGAATTGGTAATGGGGTAAAAATGTACCCCTAACATTTCACAAAAAAAGTGTCAAAAAGGTTAAAAAACACAAGACGGTTTTTGACAAGTCCTTTATTAATTTCTTCTTCTTACATCTTCTTTCTTCTGGTCTTCCTTCGGTGTTCTTCTTCTTCCTCCATCTTCTTCTTCTCCATCTTCTTCTTCCTCCGGCTTCTTCTCCGCTCCGTCCGCATGATATGCCTCAGTGGGAGTCTTCCGCCGTGTGACGCTTCGGTTCATCTGACACTTCTTATGTAACGGAGGGCAGGGCCACCCGGTGACCCTACCCTCCTCTGACGCACGGGGACTTCACGGGGACTTCCCTATGGCTTTCCCTGTGTGTTCAGAGGGGGGCGGGGTCCCCTGGTTATGTAATAGTCAATAGCAACCATCCATAGCAACCGTCCATGGCAAACATCCATAGCAACCACTCCATAGCAACCAGTCCATAGCAACCATCCATAGAAACCATTCCATAGCAACTATCCATAGCAACCAGTCCATAGCAACCAATCCATAGCAACTAGTCCATAGCAACCATCCATAGCAACCGTTCACAGCAACCAGTCCATAGTTACCATCCATAACAACCAGTCCATAGTAACCATTTTCAAAACAAGGGAAACAATTTTTTTTTTCAAAACTAAAATTTTTTTTTTTTTCAAAACAAAATTTTTTTTATTTTTTAATCAATGAAATTTTTTAATATTTTGTTTTGAAAACAGGAACAATTTTTTTTCAAATGAATTAGCAAACATCCATTGCAACCGTCCATAGCAACCAATCTATAGTAACCAGTCCATAGCAACTGTGCATGGCAACTGTCCATAGCAACAATCCAAAACAACAGTCCATAGCAACCGTCCATAGCAACCAGTCCATAGCAACCGTTCATAGAAACCATCCATAGCAACTAGTCTATAGCAACCCATCCATAGCAACCATGCAACCATCCAAAGCAACCATCCATAGCAACCATTCCATAGAAACCATTCATAGCAACCATTCCATAGCAACCATGCATAGAAACCGACCATAGCAACCAGTCCATAGCAAACATCCATAGCACCTGTCCATAGCAACTGTCCATAACAACCAGTCACTAGCAACAGTCCATAGCAACCAGTCCATAGAAACCATCCATAGCAACCAGTCCAAAGCAACCATCCATAGCAACTGTCCATAGCAACCAGTCCATAGAGACCATCCATAGCAACCAGTCCATAGAAACCGTCCATGGCAACCAGTCCAAAGCAACCAGTCCATGGCAACAGTCTATAGCAACCAATCCATAGTAATAATTCATAGCAACCATCCATAGCAAACAGTCCATAGCAAACGTCCATAGCAAACAATTCATAGCAACCATCCATAGCAACTGTCCACAGCAACCAGTCCATAGTTACCATCCATAACAATCAGTCCATAGCAACAAATCCATAGCAACCATCCACAGCAACCATTCCATAGTTACCATCCATAACAATCAGTCAATAGCAACCTTTTTCAAATCAAGGGAAACTAATTTTTTAAAACCAAAATATGCACATGTTCTGGCTATGCCCGAAGCTCAACCGTTACTGGGCTGATATCTTCGAGTTTATTAATATAAGGCTCCAGCTGGAGCTCCCCCTGTCGGCTGAACTGGCCCTACTGGGCATTCAGGACGATGACCAAAGGCCTCGATATACTAAACTCTTACTTTCGCTGCTACTTTTTTACGCAAAAAAAGAGATCCTCCTTAGATGGACGTCTCCTTCACCACCTACTATAAGGTCATGGGAAAACTCAATCAATGCTATTTTGCCAATGTATAAACTCACATACATAAGCAGAGGTTGTCCTCGTAAATTTGAGAGGGTCTGGCAGCCATGGACCGACCCCCTGTGATATTGCTATATATTATCCTCTTCTGTAACCCCCACCCTATAGGTTTATGCTGCACTATATTAAACTGAGTAGCATTTATGGAGGCTGCCCCCCCCCCCATTCCCTTTCCCCCTCCCCCCCTCTCCCCCCCCCTCTCCCCCATTGCATACTGTATATGTACTGCTCTTGTTCTATCGATGTGTACACTGCAATGCTTGCGTGCCTTATAATGTACTACAACTTGATTTTTTTCCAATAAAGACCAACCTTGTTGTTAAAAAAAAAAAAAAAAAAAAAATAATTTTTTTTTTCAAAACAATTTTTTTTTTTTTAATCAAGGAAATTTTTTTATATTTGTTTTGAAAACGTGAACAACCATCCATATCAATCAGTCAATAGCAACCATTCTATAGCAGCCATATGAAGATATGTATGTGGATGACATCTAGTGGGCAAGAATATGTACATACATATCTTCATATAGGATCCACTTGGCAGTATAATCCAAATATTGCCCACTAGATGTCACTATAATGCATTTATATCTCCCGTTTTTTTTATTATAATTCATTTTAATTTAGTTAGGGGGTGTTTTCTCTAAACCTCCTTTAGGATACTGTGATTATTAATTATAGCCCTCCTTTAATAAATTCATTGTAGTTATTTGTGTTATTGTTTATATTTAATACTTAATTTTCCGTATTAGTCCGCATTTTATCATTGTACCTATTGTATTGAATTCATCCTATCAGCCTTGGTTGTTGGGTAGTTTTCTGGCCATTACCGGTAGTTTTTCCCTATTGGGCAATTAATTACATAGGACACAAATGAACTGATGACTCACTTGTTCCTAAGGCAAACCCATTGGTGCAGATGGGGTATAAATACCCGGCGCTCGTCACAAGGCTTTTATCTATGAGGATGTCACGCGACCAGTGACGCAACGCGTCGGGTGGAGCCTTGTGACTTCACTTCCGATATCTATTTTGTGAGGAGGCGAGTGTGTCACTACTCCCATTTTATATTGCGGATTTTGTTCTTACTTGATGTAATCAGTTTTTTTAATTAAAGTTTTATTATATTTGGCAATATTGCACTATGGTTGTTTTTGTTTTCTCTGAGTGCCATCTACACAAGAAGTAGTTGTTTTTTGGAGCAAGTTTTTCTCTATATATGGAACTATCCAGTGATGAGCGCAGGATGTGTTGGTGTTAAGATTCCATGCAGCATTTCATTTTCCCCATTTGCCTGATGAGCCTTGTTTGACCTTTTGGTCATTGGAGGTGAGCGGCCAATCTATACATTTTACAATCGATGTTGGACTGATGCCTTGTTTTCCTCCCATCAAGCTACTGTTCTATGAGACATCTATTTATATATAAACTGATTCCTACCATTTGTCTTTACTTGGACTTTTTTTGCACTTTATTTTATTTTTGGGTTTTGTGTTAACAGCACACTATATTGAATAAGCGCACCACTCCCCCCTTCTTTTTCATGTATTTATGTACCTTACTTTGTGCACTGATGCACAATCATGTTGGAACAGGAAGGGGCCATCCCCAAACTGTTCTCACAAAGTTGGAAGCATGAAGTTGTCTGATGCCTTAACAGTTCCCTTCACTGGAACCAGGAGGCCAAGCCCAACCCCTGAAAAACAACCCCACACCATAATCCCTCCTCCACCAAATGATTTGGATCAGTGCACAAAGAAAGCTCCATAAAGACATGGGTGAGCGAGTTTGGGGTGGAGGAACTTCACTGGCCTGCACAGAGTCCTGACCTCAACCCCATAGAACACCTTTGGGATGAATTAGAGCATAGACTGGGAGCCAGGCCTTCCCATCCAACATCAATGCCTGACCTCACAAATACACTTCTGGAAGAATGGTCAAACATTCCCATAGACACACTCCTAAACCTTGTGGACAGCCTTCCCAGAAAAGTTGAAGCTGTTATAGCTGCAAAGGGTGGGCCAACTCAATATTGACTAAGACTGGGATGCCATTAAAGTTCATGTGCGTGTAAAGTCAGGCATCCCAATACCTTTGGTAATATAGTGTATGTTTCTAGGAGGTTAGATTGTGTAAGTATATACAACTGCCCTGGTAGGTCTCAGTTCTCATTATCATATTCTTAGTTTATAGTGAAAAACAAGTAAAAATGTAATTGGGGCTGGAAGTTCTACTGACCACATTTAGGATGAAAAGAGAAGTAGAACTGGATTCTGCTGAAAATAGCACATTTCACAACAACAAATAGTCAAAGATTTAAAGCGGGAGTCCACCTAAAAAAAAACTATTAAAAGCCAGCAGCTACAAATACTGCAGCTGCTGACTTTTAATAAATGGCCACTTACCTGTCCCAGGGTCCAGCAATGTCGACAGCCGATGCCGATCACTCACTCGACTCTCGGCAGCTGCCGCCGCCATCCTAGGTGAGGGAATCAGGAAGTGAAGCGTTGCGGCTTCACTTCCCGGTTCCCTACTGCGCATGCGTGAGTCGCGCTGCGTGTCGTAACTGGTCCCCGCTATCTCCTGGGAGCTGTGTGTTTCCCTAGGAGACAGCGCGGAGGGACGGGAAGAGGCGTAGACTATCGTGGGAGTCTTGGCGTGGGCATGTATGGCTGCCAATGGAACTGGTTCTCTTGTATTTATTGATGATGTGACTGCTGACAAAAGCAGCAGGATGAATTCTGAAGTGTTTCGGGAAATATTATCTGCTCATATTCAGCAAAATGCTTCAGAACTCATTGGACGGCGCTTCACAGTGCAGATGGACAATGACCCGAAGATATACTGCGGCAGTAGGGCTCATACAGGCAAAACCACGTACCTGTACGTTGCCCTTTAAGAGGCGGCCAGGCTCCGTGAGTCGGGTCATGGGTCCCGTGGACTCGATCGCCGCGGGGATACCCGCGAGCGCCTCATGGGGAGGAAGAACGGGGAGATGCTGATGTAAACAGCATCTCCCCGTTCTGCCTAGTGACAGTGTCACTCGATCTCTGCTCCCTGTCATCGGAGCAGAAATCAGTGACGTCACAGCCCATCCCCCTGACAGTTAGAAACACACCCCTAGGACACACTTAACCCCTACACTGCCACCTAGTGGTTAACCCCTTCACTGCCAGTGTCATATACACAGGAATCAGTGCGTTTTTATAGAACTGATTGCTGTATAAATGACAATGGTCCCAAAAACGTGTCAAAAATGTCCGATGTGTCCGCCATAATGTCGCAGTCATGATAAAAAATCGCTGATCACCGCCATCTAAAAAAAAAAAAATTATTAATAAAAATGCCATAAAACTATCCCCTATTTTGTAAACGCTATAACTTTTGCGCAAACAGATCAATAATAGCTTATTGCGATTTTTTTAACCAAAAATATGTAGAAGAATATGTATTGGCCTAAACTGAGGAAAAAAATTTTTTTTTTAGATATTTTTGGGGCATATTTATTATAGCAAAAAGTAAAAAATAATGCGTTTTTTTTCAAAATTGTCGCTCTATTTTTGTTTATAGCGCAAAAAAAAAAAATGCAGAGGCGATCAAATACCACCAAACGAAATCTCTATTTGTGGGAAAAAAAGGACGTCAATTTTGTTTGGTAGCACGAAAGCGCAATTGTCAGTTAAAGCGACGCAGTGCCAAATCGCAAAAAGTGCTCTGGTCAGGAATAGGGTAAATTCTTTCGGGGCTGAAGTGGTTAAGGGTAAGAAGTGAAATGTTATGCAATGGCCAAGTCAATCACCTGACCTGAATCCGATTGAGCATGCATTTCACTTGCTGAAGACAAAACTGAAGGGAAAATGCCCCAAGAACAAGCAGGAAGTGAAGACAGTTGCAGTAGAGGCCTGGCAGAGCATCACCAGGGATGAAACCCAGCGTCTGGTGATGTCTATGCGTTCCAGACTTCAGGCTGTAATTGACTGCAAAGGATTTGCAACCAAGTATTAAAAAGTGAAAGTTTGATGGATGATTGTTAATCTGTCCCATTACTTTTGTTCCCTTAAAAAATGGGAGGCACATATACAAACTGTTGTAATTCCTACACCGTTCACCTGATTTGGATGTAAATACCCACAGAGTAAAGCTGAAAGTCTGCAGTTAAAGCACATCTTGTTCGTTTCATTTCAAATCCATTGTGGTGGTGTATAGAGCCAAAAAGTTTAGAATTGTGTCGATGTCCCAATATTTATGGGTTTGACTGTATGTAGCGCCCTGGGATTTAGTCAGGGAGCTCCTCACCAACTTTCTTGTCAGGAGTAGCTACTGTGGATAGTTGTTAGAGATCCATTGATTTCTTCCTAAGTTTGGGCTTGTTGTACTTTTCCCTTTTGCCACTTTTGTTCCCCTCCTGGGTCCCCACTCACCAGATAGTGAAAATCAATGTGCATTTGTGTTTAAAGATGGTATCTTCTGTCCAGCAAAATGGATAAGTTGGTTGTACCTCAGAGAATGGAATGGAATGGAACCTTCTCTCCTCCACCGCTTGTTATGGGTCCTACATACTTTACTCAATCATAGGTGATTGCAATGGTAAAGTTCGGACAAGTGAAGAGAGAGAGGATATAGTGTAATACTGCAAGATTTATTTAAAAGGTTTAAAATCATTACACTTACATCAAAAATCTTTAAAATGTGCAAAATTGCCGCCTTGGCATCCAAACAGCCTTCACAGATAGTCCTTAGCTTGACTTAACTTGGTGACATTAGATGTGAGAAGGACATTTCAAGGTCAAGTTATGGGTATATGGGATATCTCAGCCAATGGGTTTTCTTGAATCCCTTAGCCTGCTGGGAGAACCTATATATTCGGGTGGAGTCAGGTGAAGTCAGGTGATCTATGTTCTGTGCTACCCAGACTGCTGTCTGGGTGGATGTGTGTCGTCTGCCCTGGGTTGCTAGGCTGGAGACTGGGCCTATCCCAGGGGCATCTGGCTGCCAGGCTGTGTGAGGGCCTATCCAGTAGTAAGAGAGCAGCGCAGGGTTGGGACTGCGGCCTGCAGTCCAACCAAAAGTGACGGTTCTGCCGGCCGGAGAACCTGTCGTGGTCGGAGGTAGAAGGGAAGCTGTCACCACTAAGGGACCAATCACCTTTACCAGGGACCACAGTGAGTAACCGAAGCAAGTACCGGAGCAACATTCTTACTGAACGGGCACGGTTGAGAATCTAGAAACTTCAGGCGGTGATCAAGTCAGGGACCCAACCAGCAGAGGAGATGCTTGCAGAGCAGCCTTGTGTGTCAAGCCAGGGACCGAGCCATTTAGCAGGGGGGAAGCTTGAGGAGTATCTGGAATGCCAAGCTAGGGACCCAGCAGGGAAGCGTGGGTGACGCTTGAGGGAGATACCACCGCAAAAGCCTTGAGGAGCTCACGGGATCCAGATTTAGTGAATCAGGGAGTCCAGTGAGCGACTAGGAGCTCAAGGGGCTGAAGAACTACAAGTAGACGTTGTAGTAAAGCTGAGAGAACTGTTGAACTTTGTGTTAGGAACTGTTAAGTACTGTTGCCATAGGAGACAGCAATCCTGTACGTACAGAAGTGACGTCTTGCTGGGGCCTTTCCCTGTACAGCTATCCTCCTATTGAAGACTCGGAGTCTGCCAATTGAAATTGCAACTACTCAAGGGTGTCCTGGCCCTAACCCTCTTTCCTTTCAAAATATAAAAAGGACTGTTAAAAGAAATAAAACCTCTTTTGCATCCAAGAAGTGTCTGGCGCCCAATGACTTTCACCATCTTTGCACCCAGTATGCCTGACGACCCGCTACATATTGAAGAATGTCAGCTTTCTTTGACCTTGAAGGGTCTCATTAGACTGGAAGAGGTTAAAGACTTTGCTACACTTAACTGAGCCCGATCCAGCGATCTGCACGAGAACAGCAGCTCTTGCAGCTGTCTCCCTCCTCCCTGGGCAGACTAATAGTAGTGGGAGCCATTGGCTCTCCTTGCTGTCAATCTAATGCTGTGCAAAGCAGGGATAAGAAACAAAGAGATTTGTTAGTAAAAGCAGCACACATTTAACTCCTTAATCTCCCTAGATGTTAACTCCTTCCCAGCCAGTGTCATTAGTAGAGTGACAGTGTATATGTGATGTTAGTGGCAGTTAGTCAACCCCCCCCCCCCCGCAGTGTCAGTTAGTGTCAGATTGTCCGCCGCACTATCGCAATCCCATTATAAGCCGCTGGTTTCCGCTATTAGTAGTATAAAAATAAATAAATAAATACAAATTCCAATATAATATACCATAGTACATAGATGCTATAACTTTTACACAAACCAATCAATATAGCAGAATGTAGCAGGATAGATTTTGGCCAAAATTTATGAAGAAATTTATAAAGGAAATTTTTTTTTACATTTTTATATTGGATATGTTTTTTAGCAGAAAGAAAAAAATATTGTTTTTTTTTTTCAAACTTTTTGATTATTTTCGTCTATATTGCAAAAAAAAAAAAAAAGCTCTATTTGTGTGAAAAACAAAATATATACATTTCAGGGTACAGTGTTGCATGACCGCACAATTACCAGTAAAAGTAGCACAGTGCTCAATAGCAAAAAATGGCCTGGTCATGAAGGGGGGGGGTAAAACCCTCCGGAGCTCAAGTGGTTATAAACAATAATTACTATTTTGCTAAGAAAAACGGTACATTTTATGTTTTTAAAGTTATTTTTTAATCCTAACTCCTGAAACATAGTAGGTTTAAAAATATTCAGTCTCTAGACGCTAACAGAGGGCCAAGGATTGACTTGACAACTGGAGAATTTTTTACTGGGGAATTTCCCTGGTCATCTCTCTGTTCAGCAGAGACTCTAATGGTGGCCATACACTAGACGAAAAATCATTTGGAAATCTGTCATTTGGACAGTTTTTTCGTTTATCGTCTAGTTAATGGGCACAAGTCGAAAATCAGTTGTGACATTTTTGGGCCAAAAAAAATCGAAGGAAAAGTTTGGAAAACTTCAGCCAAGCAGACGATAAATTGAAATGCTAATGTGTTTCTTGCCTGAACAGTTTGCACTGGGCTTATGTGACAAAACGAATGAAAAATTGATTCATTTATGTCAGTTGAACGATTTATCGATCAAATTTCGGTCATTACATGATGGCAAAATCGTTTGCTCTCACGACTATGTGTTCGTTTTTCGAAAATTTGTTCAAACAATTTTTCGACAGGTGTATGGCTAGCATAAGAACAAGCAATGCAAGATTTCCTGCAAACATTGCACACCATGATTTAACGTTTAATAGAAAACTCGAAACAAGATAAGGACATACTTGGGTAAGTGAAACAACACTTAATCTGTTTGCAATCTGCCCAGAAAGTACGACAAACATATGTTCTGATGTTACAAAAAATGGTCTAATTCAAGGTTACAGTCTGCAAAACCGTAGACTGCCGGTTTGATACATTTTGTTCCCGCATACAAAGAATATAAAGAATGTTGTCTGTTTGCAAGGAAACTTTGCAGACTATGACAGACTAATGGGGCGTACACACGGGTGGACTTTCCGACCGTGTGTGGGCTTCATCGGATTTCTGACGGACTGTATTGGTCGGAAATCTGACGTACTTTAGAAGCCTGTACAGGGTGATGTTGACCACGTCCCCTTAAAACGTCCCAGTCCCAGCATGCCCAGTGACTGTGACGTCTTAAGGGGACGGGGTCACCGCCTATATAGGTCATAGCCGGAGAGAGCGTCGTGTCAACATTGGAAGAAGAGAAGAGGGAAGAAGACAAGGAGGCAGAAGGCAGAAGTCCGGGCCACCGCTAGCAAAATAGCGGCAGAAGATAGCGGAGGAGCCGGCAGAAGAACTGGAACACTGAGAGAAGAGGTCGAACACCAGAAGAAGAGGCCGGAGGGACCCCCGAAGTCAGAAGAAGACCCCCGGAGCTGTCTAATAAATTACTTTAAAAACCTGTGTAGTGTGTTTTTATTGACACTTTTTCCCCCAGGTGAATGGGTAGGGGTACCATGTACCCCATACTCATTCACATAGGGTGGGGGGCCGGGATCTCCCGGATTCCGATAAGCCCCCCCGGTATGGATTTTGGGGGGGACCCCACGCCGTTTTTTCGGCGTAGGGGGTTCCCCTTAAAACCATACCAGACCGAAGGGCCTGGTATGCCCTGAGACGGGGCTCGCAAGCTGTCAATTTCGCTGAATTTCCAGCGAGATTGACTTCCTTTTCTAGTCCCATCGTACCCGAGTCACGTTCAAAATGAACGGACTTGTCCGTGTGTGGGCAAATCCGCTCATTCGGAAAATCCGCCAGCATGACAATACTGTACACACAGCATAACTGTTAATGGGAAATGCCAGGCACACAGATAAATGCACAGTACAAATTCATGTATGTGTTTTGTTCTACCTGCCAAAAGGTTTGTGATTTCCCCTCCCTGTTCTAATCAGAAGGGGGCCATAAAGTTTCAATGAGAGAGAGGCTTGGCTGGAGGCAAGCAGCTTCTGTTCTCTCATCATGGACATCATCAATAACCACTTGCCGACCGCCGCATACAGATATACGTCAGCAGAATGGCTCCTACAGGCAAAGGGGCGTACCTGTACGTCCCATTTGAATTTGCCGTCTTGCCGCACACTACGGGAGTGTGCACGCGGGTCCCACAAACTCGATGGACGCGCTCAACCCCTTGATCGCCCCCCTAGTGTTTAACCCCTTCCCTGCCAGTGTCATTTTTACAGTAATCAGTGGATATTTATAGCACTGATTGCTGTATAGATGACAATGGCTGATTCTTGGGTCTGTAAGAAAGCAGCAAAATTCCTGTTGACTGGCTGAAGGGAAGGGCCGAAAAAATCCAGTGGCTACTACGGGAGAGAGGGCTACAGCAGAATGGGAGCGCAGGTCAGGTAAAAATGAAAGTAGTGCTAAAGGCTTGTCTTTAAAAAAACAACAACACATCGGTATTGATGAATATTGCACATGATAACAATACATTCTGCTAATGTTCAGAAACATTTAAACTCTTCTCTTTTTTTCTAGAGTACCTCCCAGTGTGCCACTTCCCTGAACTTCCAGTCCGGGAGCATAAACTTGTAACATCCTTACCAGTTAAATTATCAAAATCTAAAGGTCTACACGTCCTATCATCAGGGTTTTTTTCCTCAGAGAATGGGTGCAGGAACTCCCCCTTTTGGGAGTTACCCATTGTCTTTGCCCCTACCTACCTCTGAGCACCAGTCCTTGGTTCCACCCCCTACCCACCTCCCAGAACTGCCCCTTTTAGAGAATACAGAAGTAATTTGTATGTTATTGATAACAAGAAAAGTATTAAAATAGACCCCCCACAGCCAATAACAATAGACCCACCAGCAACAATAGATCCCCCCCTGCAACAATGGACCACCTACAACAAAATACCCCCAGCAACAATAAACCCTCTAGCAGCCAGCTATAATAGACTGCTCCCTCAACAGTAGATCCCTCCCAGCGACAACAGACCCCCCAGCAACATAAGACCCACCCCAGCAACAATAGATTCCCCCACCAGCAACAATAGACCTCCCCAGCAGCAATCAACCCTTCTGCAGAAATAGATCCCCTCTGTCAACAATAGATCCACCAGCAGCCAGCATCAATAGACAATGTAGCACAACCCAGCACTCCTTGCCATTACATACATTCAGTGCTGGAGGTGCCGGAACTGCGTTCCCCCCGCGTTCCCGGTGAAAAAAAGCCCTGCCTATCATTCATTGTGCAACTCATGATTTCTAGAATAATGTGAAGATGCTACATGAGCAAAGGCAGCCTGAGAAAGCGTCACAAAGAAAACACGTCTCTGCTCCTTCCCCAAGGGAAGTGTTTGTCAGCGGACTTCGCCTTTAAGGAGTACAACACTGTCAAGCTGCCTGTGAATGTCAGCAGCTTCCACACTTCAGCATGTAGTCCTGTCCTTGGGAGCCTACCAGCCAATGAGACGCCCTTATTTTGAAAAGTGGGGCTAACTGTAAGGTAGAGCTAACAGAAAGGAAGATTTTCAAATATACTATACTGTAAGTCTCAATGTCAGCTGCTGAAATGAAAAAAAAAAAATACACTGATCAGCCATAACTTTATGACCACCTACACAATATGGAGTAGGTCACCCTTTTGCTGCCAAAACACTCCCACCATAAGGAAGCTGATCAGAATTGATGGGAAGATGGATGGAGCCAAATACAGGGAAATCCTAAAAGAAAACCTGTTAGAGCCTGCAAAAGTCTTGAGACTGGGGTGGAGGTTCACCTTCCAGCAGGACAACGACCCTAAACATACAGCCAGAGCTACAATGGAATGGTTTAGATCAAAGCATATTCATGTGCTGGAATGGCCCAGTCACAGTCCAGACCTAAATCCAATTGAGAATCTGTGCCAAGACTTGGAAATTGCTGTTCACAGACGCTCTCCACCCAATCTGACAGAGCTTGAGCTATTTTACAAAGAAGAATGGGCAAAAATGTCACTCTCTAGATGTGCAAAGCTGGTAGAGACATCCCCAAAAAGACTTGCAGCTGTAATTGCAGTGAAAGGAGGTTCTACAAAGTATTGACTCAGGGGGGCTGAATACAAATGAACAAAT
The DNA here is from genome assembly GCA_037952925.1 of Lithobates clamitans. Taxonomy (NCBI): domain Eukaryota; kingdom Metazoa; phylum Chordata; class Amphibia; order Anura; family Ranidae; genus Lithobates; species Lithobates clamitans. Next base: position 256,610 of record JBBGZY010000202.1, read on the forward strand.
GAACAAATGAACACCACACTTTTCACATATTTATTTGTAAAAAAATTTGAAAACCATTTATCATTTTTCTTCCACTTCACAATTATGTGCCCCTTAGTGTTGGTCTATCACATAAAATCCCAATAAAATACATTTACGTTTTTGGTTGTAACATGACAAAATGTGGAAAATTTCAAGGGGTATGAATACTTTTTCAAGGCACTGTGAATACAGTATAGTATATAGCCCCGAACTAACAATTTATGCAAATGGAAAAATTGTACAGCAATATTGGCCACTAGGGGGCAGGATTGCCTTTTTTTTAACCTGCATTAGACTAGCAATTTGTGAAAGGTTTGGAAGCAAATGTTTAATCCCCCTATTAAAGACATGCACCGTTTATTATTTAAAAGGTAAAATGTGCATAATCTCTAACTAAATAGCAATAACAGCACTACCTTTAATTGTCCACTTTTCATGCAACATTTTAAATAAATCTGGTTTTAAAGGGAATTTATTGTTAGAGAATATTGTTTCTAACATCTCCTTCTTAAAATGCTGGTTGCCTGGCTAGAAATCAAGGGCTTTTAAACTGGGCTCCAGGAATTATCTGCATTGCATAGTTACATTGGTCTAGCTTTGACCATTGCAAATATGTATATCTCATACTTGGGGGAGCGCTGTGGAAGGTGACAATCACTGTAGTCTTCAAGGTCCTGTAAAAGGAGGAGAGTCTCATCAGTCACATGATCTCACCCCCTTTCACGGATTCTGTTACAAGCAGTGTAATCAATGAAAGAACTTTTCATAGTGGAGGACGATGAAGGAGGGGGCATATTCCTGATGTGGACCATCTGTACTGCTGTTCTATCTGAAGACCTGAAACTGTGAACCATTGCAACATCAGAAGAGGAGGAAGAGGACAAGGCATCCCTGCAGTTAAGCAGTGAACCATTGCAGCACTAGAAGAGGAGGAAGTGGACATGGCAAGCTGAGAACCATTGCAGCACTAGAAGAGGAGGAAGTGGACAGGGCAAGCTGAGAACCATTGCAGCACCAGAAGAGGAGGAAGGGGATGAGGCATCGCTGCAGTGAAGCTGTGAACCATTGCAACACCAGAAGACGAGGAAGAGGACAGGGCATCCCTGCAGTGAAGCTGTGAACCATTGGAACACCAGAAGACGAGGAAGAGGACATGGCATCCCTGCAGTGAAGCTGTGAACCATTGCAGCACCAGCAGAGGAGGAAGAGGACAGGGCATCCCTGCAGTGAAGCTGTGAACCATTGCAGCACCAGAAGAGGACAGGGCATCCCTGCAGTGAAGCTGTGAAACATTGCAGCACCAGAAGAGGAGGAAGGGGATGGGTATCCCTGCAGTGAAGCTGTGAACCATTGCAACACCGGAAGAGAAGGAAGTGGATGGGGAAAGCTGAGAACCATTGGAGCACCAGAAGAAGAAGAAGGGGAAAGGGCATCCCTGCATTGAAGCTGGGAACCATTGCAGCACCAGAAGAGGAGGAAGGGCACAGGGCATCCCTGCAGTGAAGCTGTGAACCATTGCAACACCAGAAGTGGAGGAAGTGGACAGGGCAAGCTGAGAACCATTGCAGCACCAGAAGAAGAGAAAGGGGACAGGGCATCCTTGCAGTGAAGCTGAGACCCATTGCAACACCAGAAGAGGATGAAGTGGACAGGGCAAGCTGAGAACCATTGCAGCACCAAAAGAGAAGGAAGAAGACGAGGCATCCCCGCAGTGAAGCTGTGAACCATTGCAACACCAGAAGAGGAAGAAGTGGACGGGGCATCCCTGCAGTTAAGCAGTGAACCATTGCAGCACCAGAAGAGGAGGAAGATGACAGGGCATTGCTGCAATGAAGCTGAGAATAATTGCAGCACCAGAATAAGAGGAAGGGGACAGGGCATCCCTGCAGTGAAGCTGAGAACCATTGCAGAAGGAGAAGAGGAGGAAGGGGATGGGGCATCCCTGCAGTGAAGCTGAGAACCATTGCAGCACTAAGAGAGGTGGAAGGGGATGGGGCCATCCCTGCAGTGAAACTGAGAACCATTGCAACACCAGAAGAGGAGGAAGTGGACGGGGCAAGCTGAGAACCATTGCAGCACCAGAAGAGAAGAAAGGGGACCAGGCATCCCTGCAGTGAAGCCGTAAACCATTGCAACACCAGAAGAAGAGGAAATGGACGGAAATCCCTGTAGTTAAGTGGTGAACCATTGCAACACCAGAAAAGGAGGAAGTGGATGGGGCAAGCTGAGAACCCTTACAGCACCAGAAGAGAAGGAAGGGGATGGGGCATCCCTGCAGTGAAGCTGAGAACCATTGCAGCACCAGAAGAGGAGGAAGTGGACAGGGCATCGCTGCAGTGAAACTGAGAACCATTGCAGCACCAGAAGAGGAGGAAGGGGACGAGGCATCCCTGCAGTAAAGGTGTGAACCATTGCAACACCAGAAGAGGAGGAAGGGGACGAGGCATCCATGCGGTAAAGGTGTGAACCATTGCAACACCAGAAGAGGAGGAAGTGGATGGGTCAAGCTGAGAACCATTGCAACACCAGAAGAGAAGGAAGAGGACAGGGCATCCCTACAGTGAATATGAGAACCTTTGCAGCACCAGACGTGAAGGAAGAGGACAGGGCATCCCTGCAGTGAATATGAGAACCATTGCAGTACCGGAAGAGGAGGAAGAGGACAGGGCATCTCTGCAGTGAAGCTAAGAACCATTGCAGCACAAGAATAGTAGGAAGGGGCAGGGCATCCCTGCAGTGAAGCTGGGAACCATTGCAGCACAAGAAGAGAAGGACGAGGACAGGGCACCCCTGCAGTGAAGCTGTGAACCATTGCAGTGCCGAAAGCATTTAGAGACAGGAAGAGGACAAGGCATCCCTACAGTGAAGATTTCATCCGGATCCAGCGGACTTTATACTGGATCACTCAACAAGGAGCCAGTCACTTTAAAGAAACATTTTAAGGCCATTCACTTTAATTGACAAACAGGGAGAGAATGGAAAATAGTACAGAGGAAAAGTAAAGATTTGTGTATAACTGCCTATATATCTCTGTATCTACTTATTTTTACATGCCCTTTTCATGGAAGGTAACCTCTGCTTATACATTTTTTATTGTATTATTCAGTTTGATTTGACCAGATTTATTTATCAGTTATTTATCAGTTATTAATGTTTGGTAATGTATTAAAGACCTTGTTTCTATGTATGGTTTGTAATTATGTGCATACGGGCAATCCTGGATCTGCTTATATAATTGATTCTGCAGTAACAATTGGTACCTAGGGACCATGTGACTTGGGCTGCCTAGACTTGGAACTGAGTAAGGGCTCAGGCATTGAAAATAGGTGGTTGAGTCACCTTTTAAAGTCTATTGATTCATGCAAAGTGTGAATTTGAATGTCGGATCTACTTTAACCACTTCTGCTCAAGAAGGTTTTCCTCCCTTCATGACCAGGCTACTTTTTGAGATACAGCACTGCATTACTTTGACAATTGCACAGTCGTGCGACGCTGTACCCAAAATAAAATTTTTGTCCTTTTTTTCCCACAAATAGAGCTTTCTTTTGGTGGTATTTGATTGCCTCTGCGTTTATTTTTTGCGCTATAAACAAAAAAAGACCGACAATTTTGAAAAAAAACCCAATATTTTTTACTTTCTGCTATAAAACATATCCAATTAAAAAAAAATGTAAAAAATCAGATTTCTTCATCAATTTAGGCTAATATGTATTCTGCTACATATTTTTGGGAAAAAAAATCCCAAAAAGCGTATATTGATTGGTTTGCGCAAATGTTACAGTGTCTACAAACTATGGGATATTTTTATTTCTTTATTTTTTGGCTAGTAATAGCGATGTTCATCGACTTATAGCAGGACTGTGATATTTTGGCCGGCAAATTGGACACCTAACTGACACTTTTTGGGGAACCGGTGCTAGAAAATATGCACTGTCACTGTACTAATGGCACTGGTAGGGAAGGGATTAACATTAAGGGTGATCAAAGGGTTAAATGTGTGTCTAGGTTGTGCTTGCTAACTGTGGGGAGGTGCTTTGACTAGGAGAAGTGTCAGGGCTGGGCTCAGCCCTTCCTTCTCTGAGCTGGCCGCTCAGCTGTTGGCTAATTGCCAGCTCCTATATTTCCACAGTGATATCCTGCTCGTCAGTCCTGCCTACTTAAGCCGTCCAGCTCAGATGATCTCTGCCTTCGCCTTGGTTACATCTCTAGAGACGCTCTCCTGTGTTCCTGTTAAAGACTTGCTTGGCTGACATTCCTTCTGGCTCCAGATCCTGCTTGCTGTTCTACTACGCTCATCTCTGGCTCCCTGATGTTTTGGCTTGTCTGACTATCCGTTCCGGTTCCTGAACTCTGGCTATGTTTTGACTACATTTACTCTGTTTACCTTTTTTTATTATTATTAAACAAGTGAGATTTAACTGTACTTCGGTCTCAGTCTGTCTCAGTCTGATTTATGGTTTCTGACAAGCAGGCAAAGATCTGTGTTCCTGCTTAGCAGAAACAAGATCAATACCTTCCATTCTGACAGAACGACAATCTGCCTTGTTTACAAGGATTGTCGTTCTGCCTCTGTACTGTCTAATTGGCGGGCGCCGGCAGACATCGAGTCTGCGGTACCAGCCGCTGGGCTCCTGCTGTGCAGGAGTGGGTCGTTCACGCGCCCCAGCCCCCGAAGTGTCAGATCACGTAGTAGCACAGATCGGCCGCCCTGCCGCAGTAAATGTACGGTGGATGGTTCGCAAGCAGTTAACAAAGCTGTTGTTTTAATGAACCTGCTGGTGTCCAACAAAACTGAGAGATCGACTTTGAGCAGACTTATCCTTTAAGAACATTTGTTTTAAAGTTTGCATGACATCACACTAGTCTGTTGACAACAGATAATCAGCCCATAGATGGCAAAAGGTCTCCACTGATGACCAATACTCAGTTTCGTGTCAGGCCATCCATTGGTGTGTGGTAGGCAGCTTTGCCGCCTCAGTGTCAGCTAACTAGTTATGAGCCATCATTGAGCCTTGTTAATGTGTCATGCATACAGCTCATGCTATGCACCCAAGCACTTAAGTGCCAGTCTGGGCTGCTGGCCAAAAAAACAGGAATATGTTGTAGATGAAAGGTGAAATCCCTGTGTACATGCCTGCTGCTTGTAAGTGACTCATATCCCCATCAAAACACACCACTGCTAGGTTCAGCATCACTTCTTCAAATTTGCTCCGTCAATGATTCATCAGGTCCGCCCTGATCTGTTTGTTGGTGGAAAAAAAGCACACATTCACAAATATTCTCATTTTGGGCGCAAAGCCCAACTACGGACAGAAATGTAAAAGCACTTTTGTAATTGAGATATCTTACCTTGCAATATTCTGTAATAATTGTTTCAATTGTTCCAGCATCCATAGAATAATCCCCCCCCCCCGGATTCCCTCATCTTCAGTTGCATTTCTTAAAGTGGTGTTCCGGCCGAAATTATACTTTTTAAATAAAAATACCCCTATAATACACAAGCTTAATGTATTCTAGTAAAGTTAGTCTGTAAACTAAGGTCTGTTTTGTTAGTTTATAGCAGTAGTTTGTTATTTTATAAACTTACAGCAGGCCGTGGCCATCTTAAGTGTGGGCATCTGAAGCCAGAGTGTGTTTCTTCCTGCATCTCATCCTTGCAGATCTCGCACATGCTCAGTGCAGCACAAGCAGTTTAATAGGTTTCAGGTCAGGTTTCCATAGCAACGGCAGTGTCAGAGGAAGTTGCCGCCCCTTCCCAGAAGGCATTGCAAACAGGAAATGATGCGATGGGCCACGGCCATTGAGGAGGAAGTGAAAAATTAATACAGCAGATATACAGTAAGTGCTGAGGAAAAAAATGTAAAAATATTCAATTCGTTTACAGTGCACAGTTTAGTGAGGGATGCTGAAGAGTTGTAAAAGTGGGTGGAACTCCACTTTAACTAAACCCGTCAATTTAACAGTTTAAAAAAACAGTTATGGCACGTGCCAGCAATGTAACTGTCACATTGGTTGTGCTCTCAACCCAACTGTCAAATGGCTGGTGTCATAACTGATCACATGTACAGCACCATAGCAGTTGAAGATCAAACAGAGGCTAAGATGGCAGCTTTTTTGGCTGAAAACGATAGGAGGGTTTAGTTCAGTTTTAGGACAGATGGCAGATATGCCCTCAACACCCATGGATGCCAGTCATATGAATGCCCTCTAATCTATGTGCGGAACCATAATGACGTACTTGCTTCCTATAATGGGAGGACCCAGGCTGATCTGTCCAGGCCATGCATGACTGCAAAGGCTGATTGACAGAAGACTCCTGATCTCTCCCACTCATCCACACAGTTTGTAGGTTATCCAAATACAAATTATGAGATGTTGGCGCCAGTCTCATACCTCTTCTGGTATTTCTGCATTTTTAGTTTAGCAATGATGAGGTACTTTAGATATACGATTTCTCAGAATATATATAAGCAATTGAAAGAAAACCTACTCATTTTTATTGGGGATGGGAAGTGTTGGGGGGGGGGGGGATGTAAGTGTATTCCGGAGTTTAGCTTTTATATAGATAAAGCCTGACTCTGAGCAAAAAAAAAAAAGTTTTCCCATGCAGAAGGTCTGTGCCCGCACTACACGGGTCAACTTCTCATTTTTTTTAGGGGTGGGAAGAAAAATTATACTCACCTAATCCTTTGTTCCACCGAAAATGGCATCCCCCATGGTCCAGTGGTGGACTGTTTCTGGTCTGTGGAGCCTGCTCTGGGCTTGATGACCCCAGGAACAGTCCTCAACTGAAGACCACTGAAGAGCGGGGGTGCCGAAACAGTCGTGTACTGTGTGGATTGGAGGATTAGGTAAGTAAATCTCCCCTCACCAATCCCCTTGACAATAATGAGCTGTTAACCAGTTTGGGCACAGCTCCACTGCATGAGAAACTTTTTTTTTTTTGTCTGGAGATATAGTCCACTCTATCGTTAGTTGAACACTCTACCAGATAGAGATGTGAGGATGAAAGTGTTGTAGGGGAAAAGTAGGTTACTATTTTTTTCTAATTTCTGTTATTTGGGGTGTTATACTGGGAACATTTAAATATGTAAGGGTCATCAGTATTAAGTATGTAAGGCTCATCTCGGTATGAAGCATCAGCTGAGAAACTGAAGATAATGTAGAAGCTAGGACCTTTTTCTGCTTTTCTCTTATTAGGGGCTACTATATTGGAGCAGCACCTTTAGGTCTCAGTTGGCATGGAAGCTGATGGTAAAAAATTAGGTGGAGGATTTACCGAAAACTTAGCAGGTGTGAGGAAAACATGTTGAGCCTCTTTTTGGTGACAGCCTCATTTAACAATAACAATGTCCTATCTACCCATAGCAACCAATCAGAACTCTACTGCACACAAACTAGTACAAGATGGATTCTGACTGACTGCCATAGGTGACTGCACTTAAAGTATATCTAAACTTAAAGCCCGATCCCAGGAAACCTAAAAATTATCCCTTGCAGTGGGGCTGCACCCACACTGCAAGGATTACAAGCATGTTCAGGTTAGGTGAGAGTGAAATCACCTACCTGATCCTCTGCTCCCCTGGCAGATGGAGCTCCCCCACACTTCAGCAGTGGACTGTCCCTCGGTGTCATTACTTCTAGTGCAGGACTACGAACCCTACATTGATCCTGTTGACATCAGGACCTTGCAAGGGAATTACAAGGAATCATTTTATAAGTTTCCCAGAGTCTGGCTTTAGGAACAAACATTTATTATATTGCATTATATACTGTATATTTTTTAGCTTACTGTGTCTAACTTAAGTTGGCCAAAGACAGTTCAAAATTCAGCAGGAACCAGCAAAATTTTGATACGTCTATGGGCAGGTTGGTTCTACTGAAGTTTGTAGAATCAATTTGTAGAAAATTCATCACATGCTCGTGTCTCAAGTGACGAGTTGGCTCTAATTGTAGACAGGTAGTAAAAGGGTTAAGGGACAGAATGGCATCTGTTGGAATTTAAACTTGTGACCCCAGAAAGTCTCATATAAATTCCCCCATCAGGTGGTAATGCTGCCAGCACATGGAAGTAGACAGCGCCAGCCATAAAACTAGGAATGGGAAGTCTCTGTGAGCCAGAACACCTGCCGTATCCTAGCAAATCACTCCATTCATGATGTCCTCTCACCCTGACCTCACCAGGTTATCTCAGCTGTTCTGTTGGGGACACAGAGACGCAATAAATGCCTGGTGAACTGTACATGACATGGACAAATGATGGCAGTCCTCAGGCTTCATAGGATTGAGTACTAGCAATATGTATAAATCTTCCGTTGGGGATATTTAATTAAAATGCATTAATATTATTATTATTATTAATATTATTATTAACAGAAAGTTCTATTCAAAGCACATCATTCATGTAAAGCAGAAATGGCAAATTGAAAAGTTATTTAACCACCTCAATACTGGGTAGTTTCATTCCCTTCCTTCCCAGACCAATTTTCAGCTTTCGCACTTTCAATGACAATTACTCAGTCATGCAACACTGTACCCAAATGACATTTTTATCATTTTGTTCACACAAATAGAATTTTCTTTTGGTGGTATTTAATCACCACTGGGTTTTTTATTTTTTGCGATATAAGCGAAAAACAAGTTTGAAAAAAAAACAATATTTCTCAAGTCATCTTCCAGGACGGCACCCTGAGAGATGACTGGTCCACCTGACAGGAAACACAATCAATCAAGAGGTTAAAGGCCCCCACCCCTCCCGATGCTCCTCAGTTTTTGATTGTGTTTCCCCACAGCGAAACCGTTTGTTATTTTTCTGTTGACCTAAAAGCCTGGGGCTGGTGGTCTCCCCCTGGGAGCCGGACCAAATGCCTGGGAAGCCGCTGGGTCCGGCCGGATGGTTCTCATCCTTCCTGGGGGGTTTCCCAATCCGTGTCTCGGGAGGGAGAGGCAGCAGAAGTGGAAGCGGGACCCTGGTCGGTGACCGTGCTTCTTTCCATGGAAGAGCGCCCCCCCCCCCCCCGAGTGCTGAAGAACCCTGGGTGCGGTGGTGTACCCAGAACTTCAGGGGCCAAATTTCCTGTTGCCCTTCCTTACCTGTGCGGTGGCCGCGCAGTTGCAGGAGTTGGTGGTTTTCCTTCTACTGGCTACAAGACCACAGGAGGTGAGTCTGGGACCCGTTCTGTGGTCTGGCCAGGGCTGCCGTTCGTCCGCTGTCCGTCCGCCTGTTTGCCCGCCCGCCGACCGACCGGAACGACCGTTCGCGGGGGTCGCGCGGCAAGAAGCTCTGCATGGAGAGCTTTTCTTCCAGGGGCCTTGCTGAGTGTAGCTCAGCGCCATTTTCCTGAAGATCAGGAAATGACATCACTTCCTCCTCTAAGAGGAGGGAGTGGGAGGGCTGCAGCAGGAAGTGACCTCAGGTCCAGTATCACTTCCTGTCTTCGGCAAGATGACGGTGGCGAGTTGCAGCCAGCATACAGAGGATATAAAAAGCCACAGGGAACAGGCGCCCATGTCTCCTCTGCGTTCCTGTATGCAGCACCTCCAGGGAGAGATCGGAAGTAGCATGGAACATGAGAAGGAGAGACCTGCAGGGTCTGAGGCCATGGAAGAGACCACAGGGGGTGAGTCTGATCTGCCAACTCTTCTCCTCCGACTCTCACAGTGTATGCCTGTGTGTTTTTTTCAGGGGAGGACGCTATTGCCCGTGAGGTTGCCAGCCGTCCTGTGAAATCCTCCACCCGCTCCAAACGATGTGGGAACTGTAATGACAGGCTACCCCCAGAACATCCAAAGCCCTTCTGTTTTAAATGCATACAGAAGTTGACAGGGAAGGAGACATCTCAGATAATGAAGGAATTCCTTACTGTGCAAACTGAGATGCTGTCCACCTTAAAGTCTTTTCAGGCCACCCTTAAGCCTAGGGATTCAGAGGCTCACTCTAGTAAGGATGCCTCCTCCCAGGAGAGCTCCGCCTCCTCTAGGAGGTATCGGGCGGAGGTACTGAAGTATCCACTCCCCCACGATTCAGAGGAAGAGTGTGATTTAGAAGTTCCTAATCAGGAGTTTTCTGATGAAGGGGTGGTGGACAGCCAAGAGGAGGATGGGAGGGAGGAATCCAGGTCTAGCAGACATATATTTTCTGCCGACGACATGGAAGATCTTCTAAAAGCTATTTATGCCTCAGAAGAGATTCAGGAGCCTGCTGCACAGGTGTCCGCACAGGATAGGATGTATAGAGGCTTGATTAAACCTCAGGCCAGGGTCCTTCTGGTACATTCCGCCCTTAAGGAAGTCATCTTAAGGGAATGGAAAGAACCAGAAAGAAGACTTCTGAAATATAAAACCTGGAAGCGTAGATGCCCCTTCTCTGAGGAGAATGAGGAAAAGTTTTTCAAAACTCCTAGACTAGACGCCTCCTTAGCACAGGTCTCTAAGAAGTCGGATCTTTCCTTTGAAGATACCGGTAATTTAAAGGATCAAATGGATCGCAGGGCTGAAACCATTTTACACAGAGCCTGGGAAGCTAACGCTGCGGCTATGAGCCCCGCATTGACCTCAGCTTGCATCGCAAGGAATGCCGACACGTGGGTCTGTAAATTAATGGACCACGTATCCCGAACCTCAAAATCCAAGGATGTCCTGGATTCTCTGGAGGTCATAGGGAATGCTGTCGCATATTTAGCAGATGCTGTGGTTGAGACAGTGCGTACAACCGCTAAGACAGGTGCCTTACTAAACTCAGCCAGGCGAGCCCTCTGGGTTAAAACCTGGGATGGGGATAGCTCATCCAAAGCCCATCTATGTGGTCTCCCTTTTGAAGGGACGCTCCTTTTTGGTGCTGGCCTAGATCAGGCTCTAGCCAGATCTACCGAGAAGGGGAAAAAATTTCCTACCAAACCTAGGAGAGAGAGGAAGCGTTTTTTTCGTGGCCCCCAGGCAAAGAATCACTTCTCCGAGAAAAAGGTCTCCCCTAATAGATGTTGGGGTGCAGGAAAAGACAAACAAAAAACTGGCGTTCTCTTTTCCAGCCAGAAGTCAGTTGACAAGACCCCCAAATGACTTTCTGGTAGGGGGCAGACTTTCCCACTTTGCCTCTCAGTGGGAAAGGATCACCCAAAGCCCCTATGTACTTCGGATCCCCTCCACCCCCCAAGTTTCTCTTGACCTGCCTTCCCAGGGATCCCTGCAAGGTGGTAGGAATCCTTCAGAATATAAGAGAGCTGGCCAGTCAGGAGGTTATAATACCTGTTCCAGTGGACCAGCAGGGTCAGGGGTTTTATTCCCACATTTTCGTGGTACCAAAACCTTCAGGAAGGTATCGTCTTATTATAAATGTAAGGAACCTTAATGTTTTTCTTCATTACAAGAAGTTCCACATGGAGAGTGTCTATTCCCTCAGGAGACATCTCCTCAAAGAAGTGTTTATGGTGACCTTGGATTTAAAAGACGCCTACCTTCATGTCCCCATTTTTCAGGGCCATCAAAGCTTCCTGAGATTTGCGATCACCTCTCCAGAGGGAGTGCAACACTGGCAGTTCACAGCCCTCCCCTTTGGACTGGCATCCAGTCTGAGAGTCTTTACAAAGGTCATGGCAGAGGTGGTGGCTTTTCTGAACCTCCAGGGAGTGGCATTGATTCCCTACCTGGACGACATTTTGATTTACAGTCTAAGTCGGGATCAACTACTTCTGGATCTATCCAGAGTAATGGAGACCTTAGAAGCCCTGGGATGGATTGTCAGCAAGGAAAAGTCCTCGCTGACTCCTGCTCAGACAAAGCTGTATCTGGGTTTCCTGGTGGACTGCTCAGAACAAAAGTTAGTTCTTCCTCAGGGCAAGGTAGAGGGCCTCATATCAGCGGTCACGTCGCTGTTACAGGCAAGCACTATCTCCTACAGAGGTATCATGAGAGTTCTCGGTCTAATGACGTCAGCTATCCCAGCAGTTCCTTGGGCACAGCTACACACCAGGCCCCTCCAGCACTTTCTTCTATCCTCTTGGGACAGAAAAAGAGACTCTCTGGACATAGAGATAGCCATCCCGGTCGAAGTAAAGAACTCCCTTCACTGGTGGCTCCTTCCTCAAAGGCTTCAAGGGGGCCTTCTTTGGAGCCAACTTCAGCCTCTCAGGATAACTACAGATGCAAGTTCCTGGGGGTGGGGAGCCCACCTGGAGGATCTAATAGCTCAGGGATCCTGGGATTCAGAACAAACAAGGGCCTCCTCCAATTTTCGAGAACTGTTGGCCATAGGAGAAGTACTAAAGGCTTTCGAAGGAAGGATCAGGGGCCTGGAGGTGCAGGTCTTGTCAGACAATGCCACGGCTGTGGCGTTTTTGAATCATCAGGGGGGTACCAGATCCACAACACTCCTATCCCTATCAGCAGAGATCCTGTCCTGGGCGGAAAGTCGGATTCCTTCCATCTCCGCAGTCCACATAAAGGGGACGTTAAATGTAGAGGCAGACTACCTCAGTCGGCAGCCGATTCTGCAGGGGGAATGGGAACTGAATCCAGAGGTCTTTTGCCTGGTAAGTCGGCAATTCGGCGTTCCAGAGATAGATCTCTTTGCCCGCAAGAAAAGCAGAAGGGTAAAGAGATTCTTTTCCCTTGCTCGAGAGAGAGGCTCAGAGGGGATAGATGCGTTGGCGCAGGTCTGGGACTTCCGACTGGCCTATGCCTTTCCCCCTCTGGGACTAATTCCGAGGGTCCTTCAAAAACTGTTCCTCTCGGAAAGCAAATTGATTCTAATAGCCCCTTGGTGGCCCAAGAGAGCCTGGTTTCCAACCCTGCAGGGTTGGTCCATAGCCCCACCGCTTCACCTCCCGGTCCGGGGCGACCTTCTCCTTCAGGGTCCAGTCCGCCACCCAGACCCCAGCTTCTTCAAGCTGACGGCCTGGCTCTTGAAAGGCAGAACCTGCGGGAGAAGGGGCTGTCGGACAGAGTAGTGGATACACTGCTACTTAGTAGGAAGCCAGTCACAAGGCGTATTTACGCCAAGACCTGGGCGATTTTCTCTCGCTGGTGCCAGGAGAGAGGGACTTCTCAAAGAGAGATCCCTGCTATCTTAGAATTTCTCCAGAATGGAGCAGATCTAGGTTTGGCAACCAAGACTCTTAAGGCGCAGGTTTCAGCCCTGTCCTGTTTCCTTGAGAAAGTTTGGCATTACACCCCCTGATCAAGAGATTTCTCTTGGTCAGGGAGAGGTTGTCCCCTGTTCAAATGTCCAGGTGTCCTCCTTGGGACCTTACACTAGTACTGGAGGGGTTAACAAAGGCCCGATTTGAACCGATAGATCAGATCCCCCTTAGGATCCTGACCTTTAAATTAGCCTTTTTACTAGCAATCACCTCAGCTAGGAGAGTAGGTGACATTCAGGCTTTTTCTATTAAAGAACTATTTTTTTCTTTATTCGAGGACAGGGTTATACTTAGGCAGGACCCCCTTTACCTCCCTAAGGTAGCATCAAAGTTCCATAGGACTCAAGAAGTGGTGCTGCCTTCCTTTTGTAGTAACCCCAAAAGTGAAGGGGAAGTTTCTTTTCATTGTCTGGACATCAGACGCTGTTTATTATCCTACCTAGAAAGGGTTAAGGAATTCAGAAGGTCCAGCCATCTTTTAGTTAATTTTTCTGGCCAAAAGAGGGGCCAACAGGCATCCAAGGCTTCTATAGCTAGATGGATTAAACATACCATTTTGTTAGCCTATGAGCAGTCAGGTAAAGCAGCTCCTAGAAAACTTAGAGAGAAGGTCCTGCAAGCGGTGGTCCCGCCCTAAAGGTAGGCCTGAGCTACTTGCTCTTCTCTCAGGGTGCCGTCCTGGAAGACGACTTGAGAAAAGAACCAGTTACACTTACCGGTAACGGTGTTTCTGGGAAGTCTTCCAGGACGGCAGGCCTACTTCCCACCCGTTCTATTTAGGAAACATGCAATGTTTAGAGTGTGGTGGTGGTTATGTTTTTCACTCTCGTGCACTGGTGTGGGTCAATACTTTGTCACAACTGATGAGCATCAGGAGGGGCGGGGCCTTTAACCTCTTGATTGATTGTGTTTCCTGTCAGGTGGACCAGTCATCTCTCAGAAACACCGTTACCGGTAAGTGTAACTGGTTCTTTTTTTCTGTTTTAAAAGAAATCCAATAAAATCAAATTTCTTCATAAATTTAGGCCAGAATGTATTCTGCTACATGTCCTTGGTAAAAAAAATCTTGATAAGTGTATGATAATTGGTTTGTGTGAAAGTTATAGAGTCTACAAGCTATTCTACGTATCATTGAAAATTGATCAATCCTGATGTACTGACGGCCATTCTCATTTCTTGAGGCCCTAAATTGTCAGGAAAGTTCAGATAACACCCCCAAAATGCAAATGACCCCTTTTTGTAAATATGACAGTCCAAGGTATTTAGTAAGAGGCATAGTGGGTTTTTTTAAGTTACTATTTTTTGCCCACAATAGTTTGGAAAATGAAGAACTTTTATTTTTTATTTTTTTCCCCACAAAATGTGTTGTATTAACAAGTTATTTCTCACACATGGCATAGAAAAACTTGCAATTACACCCCAAAATATATTCTGCTACTCCTCCTGAGTATGGCGATACCACATGTGTGAGACTTTTTCACAGCCTGGCCACATACAGAGGCCCAACATGCAGGGAGCACCATCTGGTGTTCTAGGGACATAAATTACACATTTAGTTTTTCTTGACTACCTATCACATTTTTGAAGGCCCTAGAGTACCAAAACAATGGAATTACCTACAAAATGACCCCATTTTGGAAGGAAAACACCCCAATGTATATTCTACGAGGCATAATGAGTCTTTTGAACATGTAATTTTTTTCCACAAGTTTTTGGAAAATGGGGAAAGAAAGTGAAAACGTATTTTTGTTTAAAAAGCTGTCAATTTATAAGATTTTTCTAACACATAGCAAAAATTACACCCCAAAATACATTCTGCTATTCCTCTCGAGTATGGCGATACCACATGTGTGAGACTTTTACAAAGCCTGGCCACATACAGAGGCCCAACATCCAAGTAGCCCCGTCAGGCGTTCTAAAGGCATAAATTACACATTTAGTTTACTGAGTACCTATCACTTTTTTGAAGGCCCTGGAGCACCAGGACAATGGAATTAGATGTGCCAGATGATCACGGACAGAGTTGCCAGATGACCCCAGACAGATGTGTGCAGATGATCACTGACAGATGTGCGCAGATGATCACAGACAGATGTGCACATATGATCACGGACAGGTGTGCACAGATGATCACGGACAGATGTTCAGTGTGGCAGATGTTCAGTGGGACAGATGTTTACTGGGACAGGTGTTGGTATTTTTTACTGTTTGGGGACACTAGCTGGGTGATTAGTGTCTAAAAAGCTGTAAAAAACAGCTCATATACACTGATCCCCAACTTGCATATCCGCTCTCCTTCTCCTCACTGATTCTGTGTGAGGAGAAGCAGAAGCGATTGCCTGGCAAAGGCACTCTGTTTACATTACATGACGGCTGTGATTGGACAGCTGTCATGTGGTCAGGAGGGCAAAACACAGAGTCCTCCTGCCGATCCCAGATACGGCATGTCCAGGGGACATAAGCGCTTCGGGATAGTACGGCTGCGCGGGCACGTGGTCATGCGGTCCCGCTCCTTCTGAAGAACGCGTAGGAATGTCCACTCAGATGGAGGAAGCGCCCACCTAGCCGTTTATGTGCAGTGGCTTTTTTTATTTGACCCCTTTTGGTCTGTTAAACATACCATGTTCCCTTTTGTTTTATACATATCTTTGAAATTTGGCTGGTTCAGCAGGAACAGGCCTAATTTTGATCCATGTATGGGCACTGGGGTTGTACGGAAGCTTATCTACCGATTAACTTCTATATAATCAGGCTGCTGGATTTTCCCCACTTAATCAGTGCTGCAGGCTATAGCCTACAAAGCAGATTGTGTATTCTGATGGATGGGAAGTCTCCCCGCTGTCAGAATACAACAGCCCAGTGGGGAGGATCCCTCATCCACATCCCGTGGAATCAAGTTTTTTTGTTCAACCTGCTGGTATCTATGGGCTGCTTTTAGTCTTTTGAGCAGATAATTTCATGTGCTCCGTCTGGGCTGACTGTTATTAGTTACAATGTTCTCAGCTATCTGTAAGGATTACAAAACCATGCTCCTCTAAAACTGCCCATACATGGATACTTTTGTTTGTGATCAGCCAGCATGCAGAATAAGAACTTTAAAAAAATTCCTCTATCCACACACATTTGATGGTGGATGGAGCAATCCTACCTGCTGCACAATTGTATTCTGACAGCAGGGACTCCATCTTTGTCAGGATAAACTGATCAGCGTTGCAGCCGATTGGCTGCAGGTTCTGCTCAAACAAAAATTTAACAGTCCCGTTCAAGAGGAGTAAAGATTTAGATCAACTTCTCTCTAATGGCAATGGCCATAGATGGATCAAAGTTTGGACGGTCCCCGCAGAACTGGCCAAATTTCAATCCATCTACGGCCAGCTTAAATCATTGAGAAACAAGAGGGTGGAGTCATGTAGTTCTATCTTGCTTCTGTTGTCCTGGTACAGTAGGGTGAGTGCATTTTCATCTTCACACTAGAAATGTGTTACTGGCCGAATGAAAGGAAAATGAAAGGAAACATCTAAATACTGCTAAGCTGCAATATATTACATTTTTGTTTTGAGGTTTATATATGCTTTAAAATATAATTCCAGGCAAACCGCTAAATCCAGAGTTGAAATATATTTACATTTAAGATTTTATCTGCTTAACCACTTGCCGACCCCCGCACACAAATGTACGTCGGCAGATTGGCACAGGCAGGCAAATAGGCATACCTGTAGGTCCCATTAAATTTGCCATCTATTGGGCGTGCGCACGCCGCAGGTCCCAGAAACTCGATGTTCGCCAGCGGCCCGCGATTGTGGTGTGGAGAGGTAGAACAGGGAGATGACTATGTAAACAAGGCATTTCACCATTTTGCCTTGTGACATGACAGAGATCTACTGCTCATTGTCATCAGGAGCAGTGATCGCTGTCATGCAGGGCCGATCCCAGGCGGGTGCACGGGGTGCAGTGCACCCAGGCGCCAGAGAGGTGGGGGCGCTGAAGCGCCAGAGTGCTCCCCTCCCTTCTCCTCCTCCCCTCCGTGTCCAGAGGTGGCTCTGTCCGCAGGTCACCGCCGGGGCACGCCCGCTGTGTTCTACGCTGCTAGAGCCCGTCCCCCCTCCCTCCTCTCCTGTCAGAGAAGGAGAGCAGCCACTGGAGATCAGAGCGGCTGGTCTCTGTGTTGAGAGAGACCAGCCGCGCAGTGACTTCGCTGGGGGTGCCTGCAGCCTGACACAGGTTCTCTCCTCCTCTGTCTCTCACTCCCACCTAAGCCTGTCTAGATCTGCTCTTCACCCGGGCGGCGCGGCTGCACACTGTCCTCTCTAGCTGCCGCCCAGGTGTTAATGGGTCTGTACTAATCGAGGGGGGTTTGTCCTTGGGGGTCTGTACTAATGGGGGGTTGTCCTGGGGGGGGTCTGTACTAATGGGGGGTTGTCCTGGGGGGGTCTGTACTAATGGGGGGTTGTCCTGGGGGGGTCTGTACTAATGGGGGGGTTGTCCTGCGGGGTCTGTACTAATGGGGGGGTTTTGTCCTGGGGGGGTCTGTACTAATAGGGGGGTTGTCCTGGGGGTCTGTACTAATGGAGGGGGTTTGTCCTGGGGGGGTTAATGGAGGGGGGGTTTGTCCTGGGGGGTCTATACTAATGAAGGGGGAGTTGTCCTTGGGGGGTCTGTACTAATGGGGGGTTGTCCTGGGGGGTCTGTACTAATGGGGGGTTGTCTTGGGGGGGTCTGTACTAATGGAGGGGGGTTGTCCTGGGGGGGGGTCTGTGCTAATGAAGGGAGGATTTGTCCTGGGGGTCTGTACTAATGAAGGGATTTGTCCTGGGGGGTCTGTACTAATGGAGGGGGGGTTTGTCCTGGGGGGTCTGTACTAATGGAGGGGGGGTTTGTCCTGGGGGGTCTGTACTAATGGAGGGGAGTTGTCCTGGGGGGTCTGTACTAATGGAGGGGGGTTGTCATTTGGGGTCTGTACTAATGGAGGGGGGTTGTCCTGGGGGGGTCTGTACTAATGAAGGGGAGTTGTCCTGGGGGGTCTGTACTAATGAATGGGGGATTTATCCTGGGGGTCTGTACTACTGGAAGGGGGTTTCTCCTGGGGGGTCTGTACTAATGGAGGGGGGATTTGTCCTGGGGGTCTGTACTAATGGAGGGGGGATTTGTCCTGGGGGGGTCTGTACTAATGGAGGGGGGATTTGTCCTGGGGGGGGTCTGTACTAATGGAGGGGGATTTGTCCTGGGGGGGTCTGTACTAATGGAGGGGTATTTGTCCTGGGGGGGTCTGTACTAATGGAGGGGGTTTGTCCTGGGGGGATCTGTACTAATGGAGGGGGGGTTGTCCTGGTGGGGGTCTGTACTAATGGAGGGGGTGGTTTGTCCTGGGGGGTCTATACTGATGAAGGGGGGGTCTGTACTGAGAGAGGGGTTTATACTTAGTGGGGTGGTCTGCACTGACGAAGGGGGGTCTATACTTTGTGGAGGGGGGTCTGTACTGAGGGGCGACTAAAGTTGGTGGAAGGGGGGTGACACCATGTTATACCGCACCTGGTGACACCAACCCTAGTGACGTCACTGCAGCTGCGGGCTCTTCTTTCGCCCCTTCCCCTCCCTCTCCCTCTCCCTCTCCTCCGCTTGTGCACTGCTATACTAGTGAGCGGCGCTGGCCAGCACAGCCTCCCACTATGTTTCTTCCCCACCTTCATATCAGCCAGGGAAAAAATAGAATAGAAAAAGGAGCAGAGAAGAGGATTGTGGGACATGTAGTCCCGAGGACTGGCAGCCCCACTGTAACACAGAAACTGCAGCCCACATAGCATGCTCAGCTGAATGGGAGAGAGAGAGAGACAGGAGCCTGGGAAAGCTTTCAGGGAAGTACACCCAGGACTCCAGAGGGAGAGGGCAGTGCTGAGGGAACACCATCAGAGAGGGAACCCCACTGCTCTGTGCCACCAGAGGGAAAGACACACAGCCTAGCGCCATCCCTGGCGGAGAAAGGAATGGAGTCACTGCCAGAATACAGATCTGGGTGCTACCCAGCGGAGTCGCCACGGGCAATTCAGAGTGAGCTGACTCCTGATCAGAGGAACCGTTGCTGTATCTCTGGGTCAGGTGAGAGGGCCGATCGGCCATTATCGTTCATCATTATCGGCAATTATCGTTATCGTTCAGCTCCGCGGCGCCATATTTAAAACTACTCGCTATGTGAATGTCGGCGGCGATCGCCGCCGATAGCTCACAGTTAGCGGGGATCGGCGTATAACACACACCCACGACTTTCCCCTGATTTTAAGGGGAAAAAAGTGCGTGTTATACGCCGATAAATACGGTATTAATAAAAATAACTTTTAAAACTCTAACTTTTGCGCAAACCAATCAATATACGCTTATTGCGATTAAATTTTTAATTTTTTTTTACCAAAAATATGTAGAAGAATACATATCGGCCTAAACTGAGGAAAAAAAAATTTTTGTTTATATATGTATTTTTGGGGGATATTTATTATAGCAAAAAGTAAAAAAATATTGCTTTTTTTTTTAAATTGTCGCTCTTTTTTTGTTTATAGCGCAAAAAATAAAAACTGCAGAGGTGATCAAATACCACCAAATAAAAGCTCTATTTGTGGGAAAAAAAGGATGTTAATTCTGTTTGGGTACAACGTCGCACGACCGCGCAATTGTCAGCTAAAGCGAAGCACTCCTGAATCGCAAAAAATGCTCTGGTCAGGAAGGGGGTAAAATCTTCCGGGGCTGAAGTGGTTAAACGATTGGTAGATCCCTATACTGCTTCCTAGTTTATCATCAATTTCTCCTGCGTCTGCTTTCTTGATTTCTGGTTCAGATCCCTTTTTCATTGGACAGAGGTGATGATTTATTATCTAATGAGCAGACTTGAGATGGAGCGATGACATAGGAATCCACAAAGCTGAACTAGCAGATACTGTAGGCATGTCACCTGTCTGACTGTGCAGTGGGCAGCAATTGGAATTGTCAATCACAAGATTGGCTTATCAGTATCACAAATCCTTCGTCAGGTAGAACATTTAATATTTCAATATTTCAACTGCATATCTAGCAAAAAAAAGAAAGAAGAAAAAACCCCTATTAAATTTCAGCTTGGAAGGCCCAATCTTTCCCTGACTCAGGCATACATGTAGATGAGTGGACATTCGGTACTACTGCCAACATACAGATGGGGATAGTTTCCGGATGACCTAAACAATTTTTTTAACTCTGCATCCAATTTATCTCATAATAAATTAACTTCTCTTATAATTAGGCCGTGTTAATTGGAGGCTTTATTTTTAGGATTAGTTTAGTTTTTGGCTTAACTTAAAATGTCCCTTTCCTATGCCCATGCCATGCAGGGCAAAGTAAAATAGTCACTTAAAGTGATACTAAACACACACTGTTTCATTTACATTGTTCCTTCTCTTTCTGTATATGGATGATGGCACTGTAATTATTTTTATTAACCACTTAAGGACCAGCCTCGTTTTGGATTTTAGGTGTTTACATGTTTAAAACAGTTTTTTTTTGCTAGAAAATTACTTAGAACTCCCAAACATTATATATTGTTTTTTTCTAACACCTTAGAGAATAAAATGGCGGTCATTGCAATAATTTTTTTTTTGCACCGTATTTGCGCAGCGGTCTTATAAACGCATTTTTTTTGGAAAAAAAATCACTTGTTTGAATAAAAAAATAAGACAACAGTAAAGTTAGCCCAATTTTTTTTTTATATTGTGAAATATAATGTTACACCAAGTAAATTGATACCCAACATGTCACGCTTCAAAATTGCGCCCGCTCGTGGAATGGCGTCAAACTTTTACCCTTAAAAATCTCCATAGGTGACGTTTAAAAAATTCTACAGGTTGCATGTTTTGCGTTACAGAGGAGGTCTAGGGCTAGAATTATTTCTCTCGCTCTACCGGTCGTGGCGACACCTCACATGTGTGGTTTGACCACCGTTTTCATATGCGGCCGCTACTTGCGTATGCGTTCGCTTCTGCGCGCGAGCTCGTCAGGACAGGGCGCTTTAAAAAAAATGTTTTTTTTTTTCTTATTTATTTTACTTTATTTTATTTATTTTTTCACTGTTTTTAAAAAAAATAAAAAATTGGATCACTTTTATTCCTATTACAAGGAATGTAAACATCCCTTGTAATAGAAAAAAGTATGACAGGTCCTCTTAAATATGAGATCTGGGGTCAAAAAGTCCTCAGATCTCATATTTAGACTTTAATGCAAAAAAAAAAAAAGTCGTTTGAAAAAAAGACACAAAAAAAATTGTGCCTTTAAGACAAGTGGGCGGAGCCGACGTAATGACGTCGCTTCAGCCATCCTATAGTATGGAGACGGGTGGGGGCCATCATAGCCTCACTCATCTCCATACTGAGGAAGGGAAAGGACCCGATCGCCTCTGCCGCTCCCGACGGCTCCGGTAAGCGGCGGAAGGCGCGGGAGAGCGGCGGGAGGGGGGGGGTGGCACCTCTCCCGCCGCCGATAATGGTGAGCCGCAGAGACCACCATTATCGTATACAGAACCGCCGGCCCTAAAGATGGATACCTCGGTTGTGGCAGCAGCTGCTGCCGTTACCGAGATATCCATCTTCAAAAAAAATGACGTATATATACAGTGGCCGGTCGGTAAGTGGTTAAAAAAACACCTAAGTACCTTTTTCCTAATTGCTATACAGCCGTCACATGACCCAGCTATTTCCCAGCCTTTCTGCAGGGAAACATAAGCAGGAGGAGCTTCTAGTCCTGCTGGTCACATGTTCAAAAAAACCAGCCTGGAATACCCCATGTGAGCTCCCTCCAATCATATAACATTTTTTATGGGGCCTTATAAATTGTAATTATGCGCCTTTTTGGTATTGACTTGAAAGTCCACACAAATAAGCCATATTGCAAAATCATAATTTGCCCATTAACGAGTTTTTTTTCATATCAATGAAGTAGTAAACTGCCTCCAATCTGTGATGTAGGAACAAAGTCCCACTTACAACCAGACCTTAGGTCCTCAGGGGACTGCCTCACCTCTTGAATACACATAAACTGCACAAAACATATTTTTTGAATATTTCCTATATGATATCATACAACCCAACCCACAATGACATTATTTTCCGGATCTATTTTTACAGAGAGCCTCGGGGATTGTCGTGGTTCTTGTACACAAGATGTTCTGTTCCCGAGCTTCATAAACAGATACATCAAATTATGGGGAGGAGAGATCACATTGATATAAAAATTTGGATGAACCATTCTTTTGCATTAAAAATTCATCTAAAGCGGGACAAGAAAATTCTATTTTTATTTTACAAGTAGCACAGCATTTTCCTGTCTCCATAGATATGAGATGAAGTCTTCAACTCTTAAAGCTGAACTCTCTCATTTAACTACTTAAAGTGGGGTTCCACCCAAAAAAACAAAAATACCTGAAAAATTCTAAAAAAAAAACAAAAAAACATTTGGATATTTTTTCTTTTTTTACTTACCTCTAAATGCCTGTTGCTAGGTGGTCCCTTGTAGTCTGCCTCTTCCTTTGCCTGGGCTGGTGACATCACTTCCCCCTCGGCACAGGAAGGGCTCGGGTCTGCTCCCTCCCTCCTGTCAATCATCTGGGACCCATTACAGGTCCCAGGTGATTGAGCGGCCAAACACAGCGCGCGGCGCCGCTCGTGCATTCGCAGTGGGTGCCAGGCTGTGAAGCCACAGCCCGGCGCCCACAGTTGAAATGCCGGCGCCAACGAGCAGAGGGGGGGACGAGCGGGGCTTCGATCCCCCGCATCGCTTGACCCAGGGACAGGTAAGTGTCCAATTAAAAGTCAGCAGCTGCAGTATTTGTAGCTGCTGACTTTTAATTTTTTTTTTTTTTTAATGGACCCCCTGGGTGGAACTCCTCTTTAAGGACAGAGCCTCGTTTTGAGATTAAAGGTTTAAAACAGGTTTTTTTTTGCTAGAAAATTACTTAGAACCCCTAAACATTATGTATATTTTTTCTAACACCCCAGAGAATAAAATGGCGGTTGTTGTAATACTTTCCGTCACACCGTATTTACGCAGCGGTCTTACAAGTGCACTTTGTTTGGAAAAAATACATTAAAAAATAAGACAACAGTAAAGTTAGCCTGCTTTATTTTTTATATTGTGAAAGATGATGTTACGCCAAGTAAATTGATACGCAACATGTCACGCTTCAAAATTGTGCCCGTTCGTGGAATGGCGACAAACTTTTATCCTTAAAAATCTCCATTGGCGATGTTTAAAAAAAATCTACAGGTTGCATGTTTTGAGTTACAGAGGAAGTCTGGAGCTAGAATTATTGCTCTCGCTCTAACGATCGCGGTGATACCTCACATGTGTGGTTTGAACACCGTTTACATATGCGGGCGCTGCTCACGTATGCGTTCGCTTCTGCACGTGAGCTCAGTGGGATGGGGCGCGTTAAAAAAATATTCTTATTTATTTTACTTTTTATTCTTTATTTTGATACTGTTCTTTTTTTAAAAAAAAATTGTGTCACTTTTATTCCTATTACAAGGAATGTAAACATCCCTTGTAATAGAAAAAAAAAAGCATGACAGGACCTCTTAAATATGAGATCTGGGGTCAAAAAGACCTCAGATGTCATATTTACACTAAAATGCAATAAAAAAAAATGTAGCTTGAAAAAAAAAACCTGTCCCTTTAAGAGCTATGGGCGGAAGTGACGTTATGACGTCGCTTCCGCCCTGCAATGGTATGGAGCCAGGTGGGGGCCATCTTCCCCTCACTCGTCTCCATACCACACAGGGAGAAGGATCCGATCACCTCCGCCACTGCCGGCGGCAGAGGGCACCGGAGCGCGACGGGAGGGGGGGCCTCTCCCACCATCGATAAAAAAGTGATGTCACTTTAGACAATATTTAGACAAATATTTAGACAATATTTTCTAATTGCAGAAATCATATTAAAGTGGACTAAGCATCAGATATACACTCACCGGCTACTTTATTAGTTAAACCTTGCTAGTACCGGGTTGGACACCCTTTTGCCTTCAGTACTGCCTTAATTCTTCATGGCATAGATTCAACAAGGTGTTGGAAACATTCCTCAGAGATTTTGCTCCATATTGACATGATAGCATCAAGCATCTCCCGTTCCACCACATCCCAATGGTGCTCTATTGGATTGAAATCTGGTGACTGTGGAGACCATTGGAGTACAGTGACCTCATTGTCATGTTCAAGAAACCAGTAGTGAGATGATTGGAGCTTTGTGACCTGGAGCATTATCCTGCTGGAAGGAGCCATCAGAAGATGGGGACACTGTAGTCATAAAGGGATGGACATGGTCAGCAACAATACTCAGGTAGGCCGTGGTGTTTAACCACTTCAGCCCCGGAAGATTTGGCTGCTGAATGATCAGGCCATTTTTTTGCGATTCGGCACTGCGTCAATTTAACTGACAATTGCGCGGTCGTACGACGTTGCACCCAAACAAAATTGACATCCTTTTTTTTCCACAAATAGAGCTTTCTTTTGGTGGTATTTGAGCATCTCTGCGGTTTTTATTCTTTGCGCTATAAACAAAAAAAGAGCGACAATTTTGAAAAAAACACAATATTTTGTACTTTTTGCTATAATAAATATCCCCATTTTTTTTTTAAAAAAAGCTAATTTTTTTTCTCAGTTTAGGCCGATATGTATTCTTCTACATATTTTTGTTAAAAAAAAAAAATCGCAATAAGCGTATATTGATTGGTTTGCGCAAAAGTTATAGCGTCTACAAAATAGGGGATAGATTTATAGCATTTTTATTTTTTTAATTTGTTTTTTACTAGTAATGGCGGCGATCTGCGATTTTTATCGGGACTGTGAAATTATGGCGGACACATCGGACACTTTTGACACATTTTTGGGACCATTGGCATTTATACAGCGATCAGTGCTATAAAAATGCACTGTTTACTGTGTAAATGACACTGGCAGGGAAGGGGTTAACACTAGGGGGCGATCAAGGGGTTAACTGTGTTCCTTGTGTGTGTTTTATAACTGTAGGGGGAGGGGACTGACCTAGAGGAAATGACGGTAATAGCTAGGAACCACGATCTGTGTCTTCTCACAGAACAGAACTGGGATGTGTGTTTACACACACGCGTTCCTGTTCTGCCTCTCGTGGCCGCGATCGCTCTTGGCCAGCGGTCATTGCAACCGTCCGCCACGAGCATCGGCACCCCCAGAGTGCAGCGGGTGCGTGCGCCTGCTATCCCACTTGAAGGAGCCAACATACAGCTACGACGGCTCGCGGGATCGTGCCAACCTGCCGCAGTATAATGACGGCGGCTGATCGGCAAGGGGCCCAAAGTGTGCCAAGAAAATACCCCCCCACACCATTACACCACCACCACCAGCCTGAACCATTGGTACACGGCAGGATGTATCCATGCTTTCACATGCCAAATTCTGACCTTACTCTCTGAATGGTTGCAGTTGAAATCGAGACTCATCAGACCAGGCAATGTTTTTCCAATCTTCTATTGTCCAAATTTTGTAAGCCTGTGCAAATTGTAGCCTCAGTATTGAATTCCAATAGATGGTATTCTGCATACCTTGGTTGTAACAAGTGGTTATTTGACTTACTGTTGCCTTTGTATCATCTTAAACCAGTCTGCCCATTCTCCTCTGACATCAACAAGGCATTTTCATCCACACAACTGCTGCTCACTGGATATTTTTTTCTCGTTTTTGGACCATTCTCTGTAAACCCTAGAGATGGTTGTGCATGAAAATCCCAGTAGATCAGCAGTTTTTGAAATACTCAGACCAGCCCATCTGGTACCAACAACCATGCCATGTTCAAAGTCACTTAAATCCCCCTTCTTCCCCATTCTGATGCTCGGTTTGAACTTCAGCAAGTCATCTTCTCCACGTCTAGATGCCTAAATGCATTGAGTTGCTGCCATGTCATTGGCTGATTAGCATTTTGTGTTACCAAGCAATTGAACAGTTGTACCTAATAAAGTGGCTGGTGAGTGTATTTTTCAATATTAATTGTATGCACACTAATGTGTAATGCACTGTACACACGGTCGGACATTGATCGGACATTCCGACAACAAAATCCTAGGATTTTTTCCGACGGATGTTGGCTCAAACTTGTCTTGCATACACACGGTCACACAAAGTTGCCGGAAAATCGGATCGTTCTGAACGCGGTGACATAAAACACGTACGTCGGGACTATAAACGGGACAGTAGCCAATAGATTTCGTCTCTTAATTTATTCTGAGCATGCGTGGCACTTTGTGCGTCTGATTTGTGTACACACAATCGGAATTTCCGACAACGGATTTTGTTGTCGGAAAATTTTATAGCCTGCTCTCAAACTTTGTGTGTCGGAAATTCTTATGGAAAATGTGTGATGGAGCCTACACACGGTCGAAATTTCCGACAACAAGGTCCTATCACACATTTTCCATCGGAAAATCCTATCGTGTGTACAGGGCATAAGTGTAATGCCCTGTACACACGACTGGTTTTGCCGTCGGAATTAACTCCGAAGGTTTATCCGACTGAATTCCATTTAAGCGGTCTTGCCTACACACAGTCAACCCAAAGTCCGACCAAAGTCTGACCGTCCAGAACGCGGTGATGTACAACACGTACAACGGGACTAGAAGAAGGAAGTTCAATAGCCAGTAGCCAATGGCTTCCGTCTCATACTTGCTTCAGAGCATGCGTCGTTTTTGGTCCATCAGAACAGCATACAGATGAGCGGTTTTCCCGATAGGAATTGGTTCCATCGGAAATATTTAGAACATGTTTCATTTCTAGGTCCATCAGAATTTCCAAAAAAGAAGTCCAATGAGGCCTACACATGATCGGAATAGATGATTAAAAGCTTCCGTCTGACTTTTTCTGTCGGACATTCCGCTCGTGTGTACGCGGCTTTTCACTTCCAGGTTTTTATTACTTTCCACAGAGATCACGGAACTCCCCCTGACAATGCCTTCATTAGATTTTTCTTATTAGGAGGACGGCACCATCTATGTTCAGTCGTCATCCAGGTTCAGAATCTACTTCTTGGACTGAGATGCTAGCCTAGAAGCTGCTGCTTTGAACTAATGGCATCATGCATTTTAATAGAAGGAACAGATGTTTGCAAAAAAATTTACACTGCAATGTAAGTTGTGTACTGTTCAGGAATTTATTCATTCAAACACCTAAAGGTACTGAGGTTGGGTTCACACCTATGAGAATTGGATGCGGATTTCCCCACATCTAATTCACATGACAGGAGACTTTGACCGGCTCTCTATGGAGCCAGTTCACATATCTCCATTGCGGCTCGGTGCATCTTTGGGGGGCTTTAGGGCCTAATTCAGACAAAGATTCGGCCCTGATTTGTCCTTGAAACGGAGAACAAGGACGCATTGGACCCTCGCTGCATCGGTATTAGGTGTGAGCCCAGCCTTGGGATTCCCTTTAAGCAGATTCCTGATTTCTCTATACTTTAATTACAGCGTTTATACCTTCTAATCGTGATTCACTTGTAGAGGGTGCTTGCTTTATAATTACATTCCTGACGTAATTATGTTTAACAGCTGAAGGTGATTCAGAAAGAAGAAACCCTTATAGTGATAAGCCTTCAGTTGCTATATAACCCACCACTTATTACATGTTTCTAGTAAGGAAGAAGTGCATTATGATTTTTGCAGTAATTTTGACCTCCATTCCATATGCACATATTTTCTCAGAGGTATTTAGATACATGACTGGGAAAAGCTCTAAATTCGGTAAATTAGTTGAGAAGTAGCTGTGGGTACATCCACGTAAATCTAGGCCAAAAAATTCCAAGAGAACCTACAATGTTTTGTATATATTTCCTAATTATGTTTAATATTCAAAATACAATTTAAATTTCAAGTAATACAGTTAAATGTGAAGTATATGGGTACACTATGGGGGTGATTTACTAAGAAGAAGGCACTGCACCAGTTCATTCATTAATTGCTGCGCCGGAAAAGTCATTAATTGAACGTGCAAATAACGATAATGAATACCTGCATATGTTACCCAACTGTCGCTAGGGTAACTGCGGTTTTCTCATTGATAATAGCGCACGCTCAATACAGTTGGTTAATTTAATCTCATTGGGTCTGTCTGGCAATTAGTAGGTGTACTCAGTTAATTAACCCTTTTGATGCTGATCTCATTCCTATCACTTCTAATATATCTTTGAAATGTGTTTTTTTCTTTTTTTTTACCCAAATCTTTCAATACATCTTTCAATGTTTCTAAACCCAATAAATGAATATTTTTTGTTAATTTTGCGAGTCTCCACTTGGCTGGCTTATATTCTAGTTATTGGCCTTAAAATGGGTATGGGGAGCTAGGTCCCACCCTGAGGGACATATATCAATGTCACCAATTTGGACAACCCCAAAAACGAAAGAAGGAGAAGTGCCTTTAAAAATGCTAAATTGCTTAAAAGCTAGTAACTTGGGGGGTGGGGTGGGGGGTTACTCTGCCTGTAAAGTGGTACATCTGTAGCATGTATCCAAAATGCTGCTTCAAAGATGTACGGCTTTAGAGAAAAGTTATAAATCTACATTGCAGCTGTAAGATTTTAACCCAAAACAAAAAATAGCCTGCCCCCCAATACATACAATGCCATTTGGGTCTGTTAAGGCTTAAAATGAGAACCCCACGTGAAAAATACCACACCAAACTAAAAAAATATTGTGCCCCTCCCACACACTAACAAACCCCTAGCCAAACACACAGCAGGCCAGCCCATGAAAGGCGGGTGGATGCTTGGGGGCAGGAGGGGCTCGGGCACCCCAAAAGTCAACCACCTTGTTCCCATATTCAGGGGGAGAAGGGCCTCTTCGACACAAGCCTAGGCTAGGGTTGTCGGGGGCTGCAGACAGGGGGCTTTAAGGAATGTGGAAAGCCCCTTTAAACTAGTGGGTACAAGGTGCTTTGTGGTTGGTATTGGGCTGAGCCCAACATGCCCCAAAGGCAGCCAGATATGTTAAGTGCATGTGGCCTTGTATGGTTCAGGAGGGGGTTGGGCGATCGCTCTTCTCGACCATTTCCTAGCTGGCCCTGTTGTATGCTCTGAAAAAGGATGTGGTTTTGATTGGTGAAGACAGCTCACACCCTTTGAGAATAGAGTGGGGTGTGGAGTTCCCCTTTAAAAGCAAAAGTTAGCCCATGGAAATCCAAGGGGTTAGAGGGGGGAGCATTGGAGAATGGAGTGTGGAGTTCCTCTTTAAAAGCAAAAGTTAGCCCAAGGAAATCATATGCATTAGAGGGGGAAGGTTAAATACCCTTTTAGGAGGAGGTCTTTTTACATAATTTTAAGAAGGTGCATGTCACATGTTGACAACATAACACTTAACATGACCTGTGTGCAAATCTTATTAAAAAAATACATAGAGGTGAACCAGCGTAAAAAAAATGTGTCAAGTTTAGAGGTGTGCCCGTTCAACCCATGCAATTGCATGTACATTGCTTAACATTTACTAAGATTTTGGCCGTGCAGTGAACGAGCGCAACAGCCGCTTGCGCATGCGCACTGCTTACATTGATCTTACACAGTTCTTAAACGGACTTGCAGGCACAGCAGGCTTTCTCTGAAAAAGTCACTTTCTCGTTCTATTTTGGGCATATTTGTTACTTAGGCAGTTGTTACTAAACTTCCTAACATCACCCCATAATATTGGCACCTCCATCTTCTGTCAATATTGATTTGGAGACGCCGTGCGCCATGTCCATAGTGGCGCACAGATTGCATTCTCCCGTGCGCCGAGATCGCTGTAGTAAATGGGGGATACGCGCGCTGTTACCGGCGCACCATTTCGTAAATATGAAAATGTGCTTTGTACCTCGTCGTGCGCCTCTACTGATGGCGCACGGCCCCATGTCATAGTTACCGTACTTGTTTATCCAGCAGGTGGGGCTCTAGGTTCCTTTTCATAGCCTGTCTACAGCCGCTTTGCATCAAAATCTGCTCTTAAAAAGCTCAATTGAGAAAGCTCAAGTTTACACACAACTGAATGAACCAGGATGACTCACAACTACTCGAGTGGTAATTTCTGTTAAGGAGAGGTTTAAAAGAGATAGTTTGAGGGCAAACAGCTTCTGCTGTGCTATAACCTACAATACTCTGTGCCATCAATGTCAGGGTTGCTCTGCTTACAGTGCCACTGTGCACCCCTTAAGAAAATACATTTTTATTTGCTTAAATGTCGTTAAACTCAGAAGTAGGTGATTGCGATGGGCTCGGTTTACATGGTTTGTTATTGCACTTTGAGCTGCCGTGCAAAATTCTTCTGTGTTGTACAGTATTTTACTCTAAGTTTTTAATTCATGCAGTTGGTTTAGGCTCCATTCACACTTTAACCACCTAAAGACTGCCCCACGTACATTTGCTGCG
Source organism: Lithobates clamitans (assembly GCA_037952925.1). Classification (NCBI taxonomy): domain Eukaryota; kingdom Metazoa; phylum Chordata; class Amphibia; order Anura; family Ranidae; genus Lithobates; species Lithobates clamitans. Next base: position 287,185 of record JBBGZY010000202.1, read on the forward strand.
GTAGGGTGGCCCTTAAGTGCAAAATTATGTAACTGTGCGCGATTCCGGTTGTCAGCTCTGGCGCTGCCGGAGCCACGCTCCCGTTGTGTCCAATCACAGAGACAATCAGCAGGTCCGGTGGCCGCGATGGCTGCCGGGACCCGCTGATCGTTCGTAGGAGAGGCAGGAGTCTGTTCTGTCTCAGAGGGAGAGAGAGATCTTTTGTTCCTACTAATCACGAACACAGATGTCTCTCTTCCTCTAGTCAGTCCATCCCCCACACAGTTAGAAAGCATTCCCTAGGAGCACACTTAACCCTTTGATCGCCCCTGATGCTAACCCCTTCCCTGCCAGTGTAATTTATACAGTGTCAGAGCATTTTTTTTTTAGCACTGATCACTGTATTGGTGTCACTGGTCCCCAAAAAGTGTCACTTAGTGTCAGATTTGTCCGCCACAATCTCGCTAAAAATCGCCGACTGCCGCCATTAATAGTAAAAACAATAAAAAAATAAAAAGTCCATAAATCTATCCCATAGTTTGTAGACATTTCACTTTTGCACAAACCAATCAATATACACTTTTTGGGATTTTTTTTTTTTACCAAAAATATGAAACAGAATACATATTGGCCTAAAGTGATGAAGAAATTAGATTTTTTACATTTTTTTTATTGGATATGTTTTATAGCAGAAAGTAAAAAAAATATATATATTTTTTTGTCAGCCTTTTTTTGTTTATAGCGCAAAAAAATAAAACCCACAGAGGTGATTAAATACCACCAAAAGAAAGCTCTACTTGTGGGAAAAAAAGGACATCAATTTTGTTTGGGTACAACATCGCACGACCGCGCAATTGTCAGTTAAAGCAACGCAGTGCCGTATCGCAAAATAAATGGCCTGGTCAGGAAGGGGGTAAAACATTTCCGGAGCTGAAGTGGTTAACGATTCCAAAGTTACATTGACTTTGGTGCAACTTTGACGCACCTTTGACGCAACTTTGGATGGGTGCAACTTGGATACGACTTTGGCTTTACCAGTGATTATGGACAACTGTTGCACAACTGTTGTGTTGTATAACATTCAGGTACGACTGCCATTCAACTTTTGAGGGTTAACATTGAAGTCTATGGCCCTCAAGTTGCATGAAAGTTGGATTTAAGTAGTGCATGAACTACTTTGAAGTCGCTGCAACTTTAAGTTGCACTGTTATCATTGGAAAACATGGGGAACGACTTGTCACGTGACGTTAATGTCCAAAGTTGCATGACAAGTCGCACAAGTGTGAATGGAGCTTAAATCATAACAGCCAATAGAAAATGCTGACTGTGTTGAAACAGCCCTTTAGTGGTAGAATATCATCATATATAGAACATGTTAAATAAAGAATATTGTGTATCTTGTGAATAAAGACTTCACAAAGAAGCGCTATGAGGCACAAAATCAAGAAAAAAACATCCAAACCAGAGAAGCATTTTTTTGTGATTTGAGCCTATTGTCTCTGAGGCCTGGTTTACACTTATGCATATTTTAATGCATTTGCAGCTTTGCAGAAACATACTACAGTCCATTGAACATGGTTTCCTATGGGTCATGTTCACATCTGTGCATTCTATAGAAAGGGCCAGGGACTTTTTTCTGTTCTTTGGTTCCATAGACTTCAATGGATCAAAAACGTGTATTGAAAAGCCCAAAATGCACCTGGAGTATGCAAACTGCAACCTGGATAGAGGTGGACCGGGCCTGAGGCTCCATTCACACTAGCGCGTTTTTTGATGCATTTTGCATTTTGCAGAAATAAATGGGAATTTTTTAACATGGGTTCCTATGGAACATGTTCACATCAATGCCTTTTTGTTTCTCTGCATTTTTGGAAAGGGTCAGGGACTCTTTTTCATGCAAAATGCAGCGTTTTGCATGTAATAGAATTCAATGGACAAGCATCAAAAACGCAAGTGCACCGTTTTTGCAGCGTTTTTGATGCGTTTTTGGTGCATTTTTGATGCGGTTTTTTTTTTTTTTTTTTTTTAATTTTTTTTAAGACTGTAAAAAAAAACTGTAAAAAAAAAAAAAATAAAAACGCAAAACGCAAATCGCGGCAAAATCGCGGCAAAAACGCTGCTCAAAAACGTGGCAAGCATGAAAAAAAAACCTCCAAAAACGCTCAAAAGCAACACGGTATTAGGCTGGATTCACACCTAGGCATTTTTAGTGCTTTTTGCATTTTGCAGATTTGCACTACAGTCCATTTAACATGGTTTCCTATGGAACACGTTCTGTAGTGCAAATCTGCAAAATGCAAAAAGCACTAAAAATGCATAGGTGTGAATCCAGCCTAACACCGTGTACACACGAGCGCATTTTCGACGGACTGTACTCTGAAGGACTTTGACGGACTTTTGACAGAGTTTCGACGATTTGGACTTGTCTACACACGATCACAACAAAGTCCGACGGATTCGACCGTGATGACGTACGACCAGACTAGAATAAGGAAGTTCATAGCCAGTAGCCAATAGCTGCCCTAGTGTCGTTTTTCGTCCGTCAGACTAGCATACAGGCGAACTGATTTTTTGATCGGACTTGGGTCCGTCGGAAATATTTGAAACATGTTCTGTCAGATTTTTGACAGAAAAGGTCCGCTGAAGCCCACACATGGTCAAATTGACCGCCAGATTCGTTCCGTCGGACCAGTACGGTCGCAAAGTCCGGCCGTGTGTACATGACATAAGGCTCCATTCACACTAATGCGTTTTTTGATGCATTTTGCAGAAATGCAGGGAATTTTTTTAAATGGGTTCCTATGGAACATGTTCACAATAATGCATTTTTCTGCCTCTGCATTTTTGGAAAGGGTCAGGGACTTTTTGGCTCGATTCACATCTATGCATGTTGCTTTTGAGCGTTTTTGGAGTTTTTTTTGTGATGCTCGCCACGTTTTTGAGCAGCGTTTTTGTAGCGTTTTTACATCGTTTTTGCGGCTTTTTTGCCGCGTTTTGCGTTTTTTTTTTTTTACAGTTTTTTTTATACTGTATACAGTCTAAAAAAATTGTTTTAAAAAACCCACCAAAAACGCATCAAAAACACTGCAAAAACGGTGCACTTGCGTTTTTGATGCTGGTCCATTGAATTCTATTACATGCAAAACGCTGCATTTTGCATGAAAAAAAGTCCCTGACCCTTTCCAAAAATGCAGAGGTACAAAAAGGCATTGATGTGAACATGTTCCATAGGAACCCATGTTAAAAAATTCCCATGCATTTCTGCAAAATGCATCAAAAAACGCGCTAGTGTGAATGGAGCCTTTATCCCACAAAATGCAGCATTTTGCACATAATAGAATTCAATGGGCATGCAAGAAAAATGCAAGCCCTGCATTTTGAGGAGTTTTTGATGCATTTTTGATGCGTTTTGCGTTTTTGGAAGCAGCATGTGATCAAACACCTGCCATTTGAAGATAAACTTCCCAGGATGCCTTGAGAACCAGCAAATCCCAGTTTGGGCTGCAGCAAACATGGTGAGGGCTGAGCATCTGATCAACCTGGCGAGGCCAAGAACCTCTCTACACTCCTGCTGATCCCCAACACAAGGATCGTAGAAAACGGGACCAGGGGGGGCTTGAAATTGCCAAGGAGCTGTATCCACAATGGGATAGTTTCTCCAAGAAGCAAGCAGACATCAAATGTAAGTAAACTGTTCAGTGCACTGAAAAAGTTTACACACTCTTGTTAAAATGTCAGGTTTCTGTGATGTTAAAAAATGAGACAAAGAAATCATTTGAAGAACTTTTTCCAATTTAATGTGACCTATAAACTGTACCAACTCAACAGAAAAACGAACTTAACTTTTATGGGGGGGAGTCAAAATAATAAACTTAAATAATGTTGCATAAGTGTGCACACCCTCTTATAACTGGGGATGCAGCTGTGTTCAGAATTAAGCAATCACATTCAAACTCATGTTAAATAGGAGTCAGTACACACCTGCCATCATTTAAAGTGCCTCTGAATAACCCCAATGAGACTTCAGTATTAAAGGTGGAAAAAGTTCAGAAATTATTTATCCTTGTTTCATTTTTTTTTACATCACAGAAGCCTGACATTTTACCAGGGGTGTGTAGACTATTTAGATCCACTGTAACCAGGGGTGTGTAGACTATTTAGATCCACTGTAAGGGTCGGTTCACACATGGGCAACACGACTTCAACGCGACTTCAACACGACTTGTGGATCCGACTTTGCCCTGCGACATGTGTCCGACTTTCAATGAACGGGGATCCGACTTGGATCCCCGCCACTGTGTTTGGTATGAATCTTGAGGGGGAACTCCGCGCCAAATTTTAAATAAAAATCCGGCATGGGTTCCCCCTCCAAGAGCATACCAGGCCCTTGGGTCTGGTATGGACATTGAGGGGAACCCCCTACGCCGAAAAAACGGCGTGGGGGGGTCCCCCCCAATCCATACCAGACCCTTATCCGAGCACGCAGCCCGGCCGGACAGGAATGGGGGTGGGGACGAGCGAGCGCCCCCCCCTCCTGAACCGTACCAGGCCGCATGCCCTCAACATGGGGGGGTTGGTGCCTTGGGGGAGGGGGCGCGCTGCGGCCCCCCCACCCCAAAGCACCTTGTCCCCATGTTGATGAGGACAAGGGCCTCTTCCCGACAACCCTGGCCGTTGGTTGTCGGGGTCTGCGGGCGGAGGGCTTATCGGAATCCGGGAGCCCCCTTTAATAAGGGGGCCCCCAGATCCCGGCCCCCCACCCTATGTGAACGAGTATGGGGTACATCGTACCCCTACCCATTCACCTAGGGAAAAAGTGTCAATTTAAAAAAAAAAACTTCTCCGCGCTCTCCGGATCTTCTGCCGGGCTCCTCCGCTATTTTCTGCTCTTTTGCTATAGCGAAGGAGCCCGGTCTTCAATCTTCTGCCTTCTGCCCTCTTCTCCTGATGTTGACACGACGCTCCCTGGGGCTGGAATGCACTCTGAGCGCTCCGCTCTGACTTATATAGGCGGTGACCCCGCCCCCTTATGCCGTCACAGTCCCTGGGCATGCTGGGACTGTGACAAGGTGCTTTGGGGGGGGGGCCGCAACGCGCCCCCTCTCCCAAGGCACTAACCCCCCCATGTTGAGGGCATGCGGCCTGGTACGGTTCAGGAGGGGGGGGGGGGCGCTCGCTCGTCCCCACCCCCATTCCTGTCCGGCCGGGCTGCGTGCTCCGATAAGGTCTGGTATGGATTGGGGAGGACCCCCCACGCCATTTTTTCGGCGTAGGGGGTTCCCCTCAAGGTCCATACCAGACCCAAGGGCCTGGTATGCTCTTGGAGGGGGAACCCATGCCGGATTTTTATTTAAAATTTGGCGCGGAGTTCCCCCTCAAGATCATCTGAGCACAAGTAGCATGCCGAAGTCGGATCATGTGAGACGGCGATCCGACTTTGATCCGAATTCAATGATAGTCAATGGGCTGAAGTCGGATCAAAGTCGGATCAAAGTAGTACAGGGAGTACGCTCTGAAGTCGGAGCGACTTCAGTAGCGTCTATTAAGACGCTAGCATTCACTCCCATTGAGACTATTTCTGGGGCGACTTGAGGGCGTACAAGTCGGATCCCAAGTCGCCCCAGTGTGAACCGAGCCTTACTATGCATGTGTCCATGTTCCACTGTACACTTTTTGCTCTCTTTTGTATCTATTAGACACGTACAGGACGAAAACATTTTTGAGGGCTTAGTTTGGTTTGATCAGTTATTCACCTGAGGCTGGGTTCACACTGGTGCGACACGACAGCCGTCCTACTTTGGATCCGACTTTGCCCTGCGACATGAAGCCGGCATGTGTCCGACTTTCAATGAACGGGGATCCGACTTGGATCCCCGCCAATGCCCAGCATTGTTTGGTATGAATCTTTAGGGGGAACTCCGCGCCAAATTTTAAATAAAAATCCGGCATGGGTTCCCCCTCCAAGAGCATACCAGGCCCTTGGGTCTGGTATGGACCTTGAAGGGAACCCCCTACGCCGAAAAAACGGCGTGGGGGGTCGCCCCCAATCCATACCAGACCCTTATCCGAGCACGCAGCCCGGCCGGACAGGAATGGGGGTGGGGACGAGCGAGCGCCCCCCCCCCCTCCTGAACCGTACCAGTACCTTACCTTACCGTACCTTATGCCGTCACAGTCCCTGGGCATGCTGGGACTGTGACGTTTTAGGGGGCGTGGTCATCACCCGATGACCACGCCCCCTTATGCCGTCATAGTCCCAGCATGCCCAGGGACTGTGACGGCATAAGGGGGCGGGGTCACGCCTATATAAGTCAGAGCAGAGCGCACAGAGAGCATTCTAGCCCCAGAGAGCGTCGTGTCAACATCAGGAGAAGAGGGCAGAAGGCAGAAGATTGAAGACCAGGCTCCTCCGCTTTAGCAAAAGAGCGGCAAAAGAGCAGAAGAGAGCGGAGGAGCCCGGCAGAAGATCCGGAGAGCGTGGAGAAGAACCGGAGAGACCCCCGAAGTCGGAAGAAGACCCCCGGAGCTGTCTAATAAAATGCTTTAAAAATCTGTGTAGTGTTTTTTTTTAAATTGACACTTTTTTCCTAGGTGAATGGGTAGGGGTACGCTGTACCCCATACTCATTCACATAGGGTGGGGGGCCGGGATCTGGGGGCTCCCTTATTAAAGGGGGCTCCCGGATTCCGATAAGCCCCCCGCCCGCAGACCCCGACAACCAACGGCCAGGGTTGTCGGGAAGAGGCCCTTGTCCTCATCAACATGGGGACAAGGTGCTTTGGGGTGGGGGGGCCACACTGCACCCCCCATGCCCCAAAGCACCCCCCCCATGTTGAGGGCATGCGGCCTGGTACGGTCCAGGAGGGGGGGGCCGCCAGCTCGTCCCCACCCCCATTCCTGACCGGCTGGGCTGCGTGCTCGGATAAGGGTCTGGTATGGATTTTAGGGGGGACCCCACGCTGATTTTTTGGCGTAGGGGGTTCCCCTTAGATCCATACCAGACCTAAGGGCCTGGTATGCTCTTGGAGGGGGAACCCATGCCGGATTTTTATTTAAAATTTGGCGCGGAGTTCCCCCTAAAGATCATCTGAGCACAAGTCGCGTGCCGAAGTCGGATCATGCAAGACGGCAATCCGACTTTGATCCGACTTCAATGATAGTCAATAGGCTGAAGTAGGATCAAAGTCGGACCAAAGTAGTACAGGGAGCATTTCTAAAGTCGGAACGACTTGTGTCGGACCAGTTAGGACGGCTCCCATAGGGAAACATTAAATTTCACACGTCATTCGACATGAGCTCCCAATGTCGGAGCGTTTGTCGGACCAGTGTGAACCCAGCCTAAATGAATATAGTTAAATTTGCTATATTTTTAATTATTTTCTTTTATGGAATTAGTGGAGTTTTGCTTTAGAATTCAGCAAAATACAACAAAATTGGGCCAAATACCCCAAAAATTGGGCCAAATTCCCCACAAATTGGCTGAATTTCACTTTAGAACAGTCCATGGTGGAAATCCGGAGTCTTTTTCTTTTTGCGGTCTGGAACAGGTGAGAAGATCTGTCGGGGGGGGGGGGGGATACACACCATGCCCTACTTCAGCGGGAGGTGTGGTGGATACACAGATTGAATACTCAATTTCCTAGTGGAATGAACAGTAGAATGGATGTGAACTTGTTCTTAAAATAAAATATCATTTGATTCCACAGGGGGTTAATAATTGTTTGCCCTTGAGTTTTCAGTCTGTGCTTCCATTCTCTTAACCCGACTTTTAACCCTAACCCGACTCTTAACCCTAACCCGACTCTTAACCCTAACCCGACTCTTAACCATAACCCGACTTTTAACCCTAACCCGACTCTTAACCCTAACCCAACTCTTAACCCTAACCTGACTTTTAACCCTAACCCAACTCTTAACCCTAACCTGACTTTTAACCCTAACCCAACTCTTAACCCTAACCCAACTCTTAACCCTAACCTGACTTTTAACCCTAACCCGACTCTTAACCCTAACCTGACTTTTAACCCTAACCCGACTCTTCACCATAAGCTGACTTATAAACCTAACCTGACTTTTAACCCTAACCCGACTGTTAACCATAACCCAACTTTTAACACTAACCTGACTTTTAACCCTAACCGCATTCTTAACCCTAATGCCGTGTACACACGAGTGGAATGTCCGACAGAAAAAGTCAGACTGGAGCTTTTCATCGTATATTTCGATCGTGTGTATGCCCCATCTGACTTTTTACGTTGAAAATTCTGACGGACCTAGAAAGAGAACATGTTCTAAATTTTCCCGACGGAACCAATTCCTATCAGGAAAACTGCTTGTCTGTATGCTGTTCCAATGTACCAAAAACGACGCATGCTCTGAAGCAAGTACGAGATGGAAGCTACTGGCTATTGAACTTCCGTTTTCTAGTCCCGTTGTATGTGTTGTATGAGACAGCTTGAGCGGAATTCCATCAGAAAAACATTCAGAGTTTATTCTGACGGGAAAACTGGTTGTGTGTACAGGGTGTAACTCTAAACCAGAGTTAGAGTTAAGAGTAGGGGTAGGTAATGGTACAAAATCAAGAACTCACCTTTTTAATAGACATCCATGTGTAATCCAGAAACTTGTCTTCATGGGCTCGAAGGTCGTTGTAAATTACCCAGAATTGTCCTTTCTGCTCCCTATTGGCAATCACTGGATGCACCCAAAATCAACGTTTTCTTCTGTGTTCCTCTTCCTCAGCTTCCTCTTCAAGCAAAACTGCAGCAGTAGCTGTGGCTACTGCTAGAAAAAGGGACATTGAAGCCAGGATAATCTAAGCACCAAAACCCACCAAGACTAGGGAGGAAGCAGGAAGTACAAATGTCACCAGACATTCTGTGATATAAGCAGTGACGTGTTCCAGAGGGACCTTTAAAAAATGCAAAATGAAAACGGAAAACGCAAATCGCGGCAAAAACGCATCAAAAACTTGTGTCCAAAAACGCGGCAAGCACCACAAAAAGCACCGCAGATGCACTCAAAAGCCATATGCATAGATGTGAATCAAGCCTTAAAGCTGAGTTCTTTCTTTAATTGGCTTTGTTAACTCATTTAGATCAAAACCCAACAAGTACATTTGACACACATGTTGTTAAAGCCAGAAACTTGAAAGTAAATAGCTACTAGTTTTTAAACATGCCTCTCATCCCTTCTTTTTAGGTTGGTGACAAATAAGGATGAACAGAGTGATTTTGTTAAATGTTTAGGTGAAGTTTGCTTTGAAAAAAATCTACTTTTTTGTTAACTTTAGTTACAGGATTTATTTTAGGTGTATTTTATTTATTTATAAACTAAAATTTAGGTTGTTTTTATTTTGACTGTTGCTTTATTTTTTTCAAATGTTGCTGTCTTTCGGTTCAAAAAAGGTAAAATAATGAAGCTAATAAGGTTCACAATGACAGGTCCCAGGTAGTCGAAAAGGAGCTACTGTAAGCATCAGGAGCCTTTTAACTGCATAAACCCCTTCATTTCACTTTTCCAATTGACTCTGTTGCATTTCCACAAATTTTACACATTTCATAGAAATCTTTAAATTTTTGCTGAGATTTAAAGGCAATTAAATACTCATTTTAACATTCCTAATGAAAAATGCTATAAAAGCTTAAAGAGGAGTTCCACCCAGGGGGCCGTCAAAAAAAAATAAAAATTTAAAGTCAGCAGCCACAAATACTGCAGCTGCTGACTTTTAATTGGACACTCACCTGTCCCTGGGTCCAGCGATGCGGGGGATCGAGGCCCCGCTCGTCCCCCCCCCTCCGCTCGTCGGCGCCGGCATTTCAACTGTGGGCCCCGGGCTGTGGCTTCACAGCCTGGCACCCACTGCGCATGCGCGAGCGGCGCCGCGCGCCGTGATTGGCCGCTCAATCACCTGGGACCTGTAATGGGTCCCAGATGATTGACAGGAGGGAGGGAGTAGAGCGGAGCCCTTCCTGTGCCTGGGGGAAGTGATGTCACCAGCCCAGGCAAAGGAACAGGCAGACTACGAGGGACCACCTAGCAACAGGCATTTAGAGGTAAGTGAAAAAAAAAAAATATCCAAATGTTTTTTTGTTTTTTTGTTTTTTTAGATTTTTTCCAGGTATTTTTGTTTTTTGGGTGGAACCCCACTTTAATGTTAAAGTTGTATCTGTTTTACAAAAACAAGGGTGCATGGGATCTGTAGCATAATCTCCTCTTTTTTGCTGTATAAATTTTCCTAATGTCATACATTCTCATCGATAAATATTATTTTTTCGAAAGCACAAAGCTAAAGCTGGCCATACACCAATAAAAATGTATTCAAAATTTAAATTTTCAGAAAGTTTGTTTGTTTTTCTAATAGATAATGGGGTCACATCAATGTTCATTTTCGACCATAGTTACAAAAAAAAAAAAATCGAAGGAGCAGGATGGAAAAGTTTCCTTGAATGAACAAAATTTACGTGGTTCTCAGTTGGAATTTCTATTCATCCCAAAATCAAATGTTAGGCCCCTTTCACACAGGCGCCTCCGTTGAACGAATTCCGCTTGCTCAGCAGGGGATCACTCCGCTCTGATGTGCAGAGCGGACATGGACACAGTCCCACTCTCCTCTATAGGGAAATTGGATGGAAACAGACCACCTGTCTGTTTTCATCCAATCCTATCTGATCTGATCCGCCAGACGGATGGAAAATAGGACCACCATCCGTCGGGCAAGATCGGATCGGATAGCGGCGGATGTCAGCAGATACGTGTCTCCAGTAGGGGAGACTGCAAGATCTAATCAGGTCTGCGGACAGCCCATGTGAAAGGGCCCTAAAAAAGCAAACTAAATTCTAAGTATTTTCGAACGACATTCACCAAGGTTCTGATGGCATTATCGAATATACTGATGACATTTATCGTAAGAATGTTCATACAAAAATCTATCAGTGTATGACTAGCTTAAGCTGAAGGTACTAGAAAAAGTGCTTTAATGGCCATAATCCTTGTGTGGATTGTGTCACGACCAGTCACAATGCTGGTAAATAAAAGTATTGTGTTCAAAGTCTTGCTAGCCCTAAGTATAGCCTTTCTGAAGCCCTAGCCACACACAGCTTTACACCTAAAGTTAGCCCTAGTAGTCACTGAAAGAAATATATAGACTTCCATTGTAGAACTCCTGAAAATTGTTGTTGCCTGGTTGTCTTTGATTTTAGTCTGCATGCGTGGAACAAGCTGATAGCAGGTAATTTAGGATCAGGACAGGTCAATAAAAATAACCCTTTATTTCTCTCAGGAAAGTTTTTCTCTAGCAATGGTTTTAAAACAGTAACTAAACTGCATGCTGGTTCATTGGGACTGCCAACAAATCCACCAACACTTCTTAAAGTACCCCAACGATAGCTGGTAGAAGAACCACTTAAAGGACTGTCTCTACTGTTGAAGTAACACAGAACTGGCAACTCCTCACATTTACCCTGCTTTAGTCCTCCCTGCAATCTGATCCCTAATATTAACCCTCTTTTAACACTAATGTTTCCTGTAACCCCAAAACTATCCTTCCCTGTAACCCAAACCTCAACACTAACCCTCCCTGTAACTCTAAACTACTGATTGATACTTAGGCAGTCCCGATCAAGGCACCACAATATATAGGTGTAAACCACAGAATCAACCTTTGACACTAATGCCGTGTACACACGAGCGGACTTTTCGGCATCAAAGGTCCGATGGTCTTTCCGACTGACTTTTGACGGACTTCCGATGGACTTTCGAACTAACGGACTTGGCTACACACGATCACACCAAAGTCTGACGGATTAGTACTTGATGACATATGACTGGACTAAAATAAGGAAGTTCATAGCCAGTAGCCAATAGCTGCCCTAGCGTCGGTTTTCATCCGTCGGACTAGCATACAGACAAGTGGATTTCTCGATAGGAACTGGGTCCGGCGGAGTTCCGGCGGAAAGATTTGAAACATGTTCCAAATCTAAAGTCCGTCTGATTTTCAACCGAAAAAGTCGGCTGCAGGTCCGATGAAGCCCACACACGGTCGGATTGTCCGATGGATTTGTTCCGTCGGACCAGTCTGGTCAAAGTCCGCCCGTGTATACACGGCATAATCCTCTCTGTACCAAAACACTGACTATCACACTAACCTTTCATGTAAGCATAACACTGACCCCCAACAGAAACCCTCACACTAACCCTCCCTTTAACCCCAGCAATCACACTAACCTTCCCTGTAACCCCAGCCACCACAATTACCCTCCCTGTTACCCCAGCCATCACATTAACCCTCAATGTAAACCCAGCCATCACACTAACCCTCCCTGTAACCCCAGCAATCACAATTACTTCCCCTGTAACCTCGGCTATCACACTTACCCGCACTGTGACCTCAGCCATCACACTAACCCTCCCTGTAACCCCAGCCATCACAGTAACCCTCAATTTAACCCTCAATGTAACCCCAGCCATCACACTAACCCTTCCTGTAACCCCAGCTATCACACTAACACTCCCTGTAACCCCAGCCATCATAATTACCCTCCCTGTAACCCAAGCCATCACAATTACTTCCCCTGTAACCCCAGCTATCACACTTACCCTCCCTGTAGCCCCAGCTATCACACTTACCCGCACCGTAACCCCATCTATCTCACTAACCCTCCCTGTAACCCCAGTCATCACACTAGCCCTCACTTACATAAACCTAACCCCTTGTTTGCACGTTGACTTCTCCTGCATCTGGCTCATCTGTATGTAAGACCAACCCTTCTTGTGCCAAACGATATCAGCACTGCAATCTATTCGCTGAAACCTACTGTTCTGCTGAAATAAGCCTTAATCCTAATATGGATTCATCACAGCAAGACTATTGGGGTATAATGTACTTGGACTATTTAATAACTATTTAAAAAAATTCTCAGCACTGTTTTAAAGTGCCACTCAAGCAATAAGGGGCTAACCTTTTAAAGCACCTCCCGGATTTTACTGCCAGAATCAGACAAATGCTTGTAGAAAAGCACGGTGTTTGCCCTTGCATGTTTCCTTCTAAAATAACTCACCAATGGGTACAGTTTTTAAAGACATTCCATATTAAAGGGGTGGTCTGCTCAGTGGACGCACTGACCTTTTTAACAGCAGGTGGAGTAGCTTCCGAGCTGGGTGGGATGTTGTCATTGACCCTTTTGCTGTTCAATGGGTTAATGACTGTTTTATTGAGTGACCTCAATGGGCGCAGATCTGACAAGACACTTAACTAGGAAAATAACTTGTCACTTGTCTGGGATGCATAGTCACAGCTGAAATTCCTGGATCCATGAAGAGTTGCTCAGTACACCACCCAAAAACTGATCTGGCTCTAATAGGATATGTGAGAAAGACGTCCTCTTGCTATATACACTTTGATAGTAAAGTATACTGGCAGCTCCTTGATAAACAATGTGCATGGAGATCTATAATTCATTATGACAAGATAGGCAAACACTGACCATTCAGGTAACAAGCACTTCCTTTTCTCTAACTAGTATATAATTCTCCTTCCATATCTTGTTGTTATGAAAAAGATGAAAGATTTATGTAGTGAAAATAATTTATTTTTGTTGCTTGTTCCATAACCCATACACTAGCTGGGATAAAGGTGCTGGATTGTTTGTAGGAATCATCAGAGGCTCACAAAGACTGGTGCACCATTTTTTTTCCATGTAAAATATGCATGAATTGCAAATTTATGTGCATAATAGAAAATCACACCGTTGCTACTGTAAATTATGTGCACCTGAAGTGATTTACAATACCAGGCATGCACATAATTTTTAATATGTGAAAGAATTTCTAAACAAAATACAGCTACAGTTGCAATAGCTCAACAATTAAAAATAGTGTGAAAAGTAAAAAAAACTTGCAATAATCACAGAACAAAAAACAAATAGTCGCAATATACAATTGACTAACAACTGTCTAAAGGGAATGTATGACAGTTTTCTACCTATTTTCTTTCTTTTAGTTATTAGAATCAAGACTGAAAAAATCTATTTAAAAAAACATATTTTTTGTAATTTTTTTGTTAGTGTAAAAAAAATGATATTAACATTTTGCATTCTCCATCTGAAGCAGCAGGTAAGCTATAGGCAGCATTGCACTTTGTACAGATTTTTTTGTGAAAGAAGCCCTTTGTTTACAGAACTCAGTAGCTCAATAAATTTCAATCAAACAAGACTCCCCATGTCTTGTTTAGTTTTTTAATATGAAGACACTATTTATACTTTTATAATACGGGGACACTTTTATATATAGATTTTTTTGGTATAATTAAATCCTGTGTGGTAAATGCATGGTTGATAATTGTGATGTATGAATAATGTGGGGAGTAGAATTGTAATTTATTTATTTATTATTTATTTATTTCAGGTACTTATATAGCGCCGTCAATTTACGCAGCGCTTTACATATACATTTTACATTCACATCAGTCCCTACCCTCAAGGAGCTTACAATCTAAGGTCCCTAACTCACATTCATACATACTAGGGACAATTTAGACAGGATCCAATTAACCTACCAGCATGTCTTTGGAGTGTGGGAGGAAACCGGAGTACCCGGAGGAAACCCACGCAGGCACAGGGAGAACATGCAAACTCCAGGCAGGTAGTGTCGTGGTTGGGATTCGAACCAGCGACCCTTCTTACTGCTAGGCGAGAGTGCTACCACTACACCACTGTGCCGCCCATTGTGAATTTGTTTTCTACAACGACAATAAATCTTATCTTATCAATCAAACAAAAATCCCCATCAGCACTACCTCTATTGTGGTAGTTTGTCTCTTCTAAAACATAAGTCCCACACAATTGATTGACTTCACTGTTCAAAATAACTTTAACACATGATAAAAAAAGAAGTATGGGCAAAGCTGTGACCCAGAGTCAGCCGACGTGGCACAGCTGCTCCAGGCTCTGGAAGGATCTCAACAATATTGTTAGGATACACCCAGCTGCTTGATTGACAGCTGTCTCTGGCTCTCAGTGTGCAGCAGAGAGCCGAAGCCAGTTGTAACCACGCCCTCTCCAGCCCAGTGCTTCAGTGAGCGCTGGAGGTGCATTGTGGAGAGCAGTCACTGACAGTAAGCATTATGCAACATAACATCATCACGTGAGCTTAGTCATGTTGAAATTGACTCCCCTTCGACATCTCAGTCAGTTTTTCATGGGCCACTGTCCACCTAAGGTTGGACAGCTGCTCTTATTTCTGCACCCTGTGTGCTCCCACTGTAGGTAAAAATTACATCTCAGCTCAGGGTGGTGGTGCACTTTTGGTATCTATGACTTTGGCATCTTTGCCAGAGGACTTTGACCCAACACTTAAGGGTACTACTTGGATTTGATGTTTTTATAGCTGCTACTAAACTGCTCAGAGACAGCTGATTTGCAGAGAATGCCAACCCCTGTCACTCTTATTCAAAATACCTTCATCTTATAAGCTTAGTTATGTTGCAACCCCCCCCCACACACACACACACACACACTCCAATCCTCATCCCAATCAGTTTTCAGTAGGCCACTGTCCATCTGGGGTCATTGGACAATGGCTGGTATTTGTACACCCTGCACCCTCTCTCCGTACATACGAACTACATCCATCTCAGCTTGGGGTGGGGGTGCACTTTTGGCATTTTTGGGTTAGGTGTCAAAGGACTTTGACCCAACACAGAAGGGTGCCACTTTAATTTCATGGCCTTACAGCTGCTTCTAAACTGCCCCGTTGATTTGCCGAGAAAGCCAACCCTGCCACTCAACAGAAGACACACGTAGTCAGTAATAATATACTTCGTATATTTCCATGCTTTGGTTAATGTGTTTTCAGAGAACCCTGCTTCTTCTAAAGACCTCTGAGACTTCTTAACCTCTTTAGGTAGACCAAAGTAATTTCAAACCTGTTCGAAAACGATATATAAGTGTCTGCAACAGCATCTGCCTGCTATCCTGTGTTATCATCTACCAACTGTTCTAATTCCCATTAACAGTAATGTATCTTCCCAGTAGTGTAATCAGGTAAGTCTGCTCTAGCAATACATTATACAGACATAAACTTTGGCAGTATGATCAGCTTACAGGAATATTAGAAATGGGTTAAAGAAGCTTTGCCTGTCTGCATATCCTTTCCTGGAAATAACAGCTGTGGGCTTGTTTAGGATTGCACAAGCAGACATGGTGGGAAGATATCTGTGGCCCTGACCTCAGCCTGCTCACTTCTCTTTTCTTCTGTTTGCACTTGACAGAGTTCTGCAACACTTGAGTGGCCTCCACTTAACATTGTCACGCAGCGGGAGTGCTGGACTCTCATCCTTACAAAAAAGGGGAGAGGTTAAAAGAGAAAGACAGGCAAAATTCAGCAATAAATAAGCCATAAGAATAGATCCTTACTTGTGTCTATTTTTTTTTGTTGTTGTTGGGTGAACTTGTTAAGTGGTGGCACCACGGGTTCAAAAACATCTGGAGTGAAAAACATATTCTTACAAATTCGGGGACCTTGCACCTAAGCTCAGTCAAAACACGCTTTTAAACCACCTCTGGGTTTATGATCAGCATTTAGATCCTTGGATGGTTGCGTGCAGCAATATTCATATGGAAAACAGAGGAAACTGGATAGTGTATTACCGTTTTGAAAGTTTTATTTAAAATTCCCTATATTAGGGTACTCACATTTAATAGGTGCTATATGAGTGCACCACTCTGTATCAAGCCAAACAAATATAAAGGCGCTTTGCTGATGTGTCCTCTCCCGCTCTGAGAACACTCCACTGTCTCACAAACTGCCTTGTCCCCTCCCCAACATGTGTTGATACCGGGAAATGTCGTATCTTCCTCAGGGGGAATTCATTTTGGAGTCATTGCCTTTTAAAGTCCAGCCAGAGGGTTTTCTGTTGTTTTCTGTGTTTCATATTAGGGATGTGAGCAATCTCTCCTATACCCCACTAGAATTGAACTACTTTTATATGTGAAACTCGTAGGGACAATGTCACGGGGGAAAAAAGATAGGGGACAGGGAACGGGAGGGGGAAAAAAAGGGGGAACCAATAAAAGGAAACCCCCGTGCACCTTCCTGTGACTGTCATCAGCATAGAACTATGTGTTCTATCGGAACATCTTGCAATTATTGAAGAAATTAAACAAACTCAAAGAAAAGAATATAAGAAGAAAAGGGGACACAAGAGTAGATCAAGGAAGGGAAAAGAAAGAGAGAGAGAGGAAAGAAAGGGCCAGCCAGAAATTCATTAATTACAGATAAGTATCGTATCCATGGGTCCCATGTCGCATCAAATTTCTTAGTAGACTTATGCAGAATACAGGTAAGTCTATCATTAACCATGATCCAGTTAAGTTTGTTCTTCACATATTCAAGGGGAATCATCGACTGCTTTTAAAATGTACCAATAGTTATTCTAGCTGCTAAAAATACATATGTAATGAATTTTATCTTTTTTTGGGGGGGGGACCTCATCAGGAAACTTTTGAAAAGTGCTGGTTCCGGGGATCTACTGATGTTAACCCGTCACTGAATATATCAAATTAAGTATTCAAATCCAAAATTGAGTGACTATAGGGCACTGCCACCAAACATGGTACATTGTACCCATCTGGCTACAACGCCAAAAGCATATGGGGGATGCAGACGGGTGCATCCTCACAACCAAATATCAACATAGGAGTGTTTTATAGTTTGCTTCAATTAGTGTTGTGTTAATAGATACTTTGGAGAAAGCATAGGCAATATCTTGCCAGTCAGACAATTCAAAAGTGGCATTCAAGTCCCGTTCCCATTGAGTCATATAATGAAGCTTAGTAGTCAGGTCAGTAAGAGTGGCGTACACCGTAGATACCCGTACCCCTAGAAGGCCTTTCATTTGACAAGATAATTCTAAATTTGTGAGTGTAAGGGGTCCCTCTAACAAATTAAGTTTAGTTCGTACAAAAGAGATAAGCTGATTGTACCGAAATATTTCACTAGAGGGCATGTGCAAAATATCCTGAAAATATTGCAGTATGGTTGATTCCTGTTGAGGTAGTCACCTATCCTAAAAAGCCCCTTGTTAAGCCACCATAGGAATGACATCGGAGTCAGTCCGGGGGAAAATTCAGGGTTGTAGAACAAGGGGGCCAGCGGCTATGTGGGGATGACAGGGGTTTTCGATGCTTTACTCCATCCCAAACCGCTAGTGAATGAGACATAGTAGGACACAAAATAGGGGGGCGAAGATGGTTAGGATGCCACATCAGAGAACCAATGGCAAAAGGGTGGCACGAGAGAGCTTCGAAAGAGACCCAGAGGGGTGTAGATCCCTTGGCCGTTGTGTAGGAAAGTTGAGTTATTTGAGCTGCTTGACAGTAGGCCTGTAAATTAGGAAGGCCAAGCCCACCACTCGGTTTTCGAAACATACCAAGTCAATTTATTCATTCAGGGTTTTTCCTTACCCCAATAAAGCAAAGGACTTCTGATGGTAAACGCTGTAGAGCTCCCCTTGGAACAGCAATTGGTAAAGTTCTAAAACAGTAAAGTATCCTGGGTAGAAATGGAATTTTAATTGAGTTGATTCTGCCAAACCAAGATAAGGCTTAGTCTGCCCATTTTCGAAGATCTTCCTGAAGTCGACCAAAGAGTGGGCGGTAATTAGTCTGTTAAAGAGTGTTAATCGAAGGTGTCAATTGGATGCCTAAATATGGAAGTGAGCTTAACACCCATTGAAAACTATAAGTATTTTGTAAGGTCTGTACCATTGAGAGAGATTACGAAATATTAAAGGCCGTTGATTTTTGGGTATTTAAAGAAAGTCCTGAGAGCTGGGAAAATTGATGTAACAGTGTAAGCAAATTAGGCAGGGTAATTTGAGGATTAGTAATATACATGAGGACATCGCCGGCAAACAAGGAGCATTTATGCTCCTGTTGCCCACAACATATGCCATGTATAATAGGATGAGATCAAATTGCTATAGGTTCAATCGCTAATGCAAATAGTAATGGGGAAAGTGGACAGCCTTGTCTTCTTCCACGTCGGATAGAAAATGCCAATGACCTATAATGGAAACCTAGGCCGACGGATTGCTTTAAAGCATTTTCAACCTGCTCTATTCACTATGCAGCTGGGCTTCTGCTCAGCATTGAACCTGGAAGCTAGTGGAGATCCCTGTAGTAGCGGTGCCTACGTCAGTGATTTCCAGTTTCCGGGGGGTAATTCCTAGGTATAGCATGTAAATAGTTACAGTAGTCCAAACTGGACCCTTGTTTTGGACCATTGTAATTATGTAAAACCATCCATACCTGGAATTCTTCTTTTAGCCACTGTTCACACCAGAGCAACTTGTCATGTGATTTGATAGGTCAAATCGAATGACAAGGCGCACCCTATTGTCAGAAACTGTTCAAATTGGTGCGACGCTGACTTTGCGGTGCCGCATCGAATCGAAAAAATAGTTCATTGCACTACTTTTTGTGAAGCCACACAGATGTCTTCCACGTCGCACCTGAAGTCGCACTGACATGCAGCTTTGAAATCGTGCAGTCTCAGATGAAGTCGCAGGATTTCAAAGCCGCATTTAGTGTGAACCTAGGCTTAATAACTGTGCAGTTCAAAAGGCACCAAAGTTAGACCCAGTTCACTAGGTACGGTGACAGATCTGGTCAGACATACCCCCTCCTGTTTTCTGTATTACAAGGCTGTGTGAGGACTTGTGATGAGGGAAGTGGCTGTTACTCAGCTATGCCAACAAAGAGCACTGCAGTGGAAGAGCAGGCAGAAAATTTCTCGCTGCAAGAAAATATATTTTAAGTTACTTCCAAGTACAAATAAGACCAAAATCATAACAACTGGAGGTACAGGAATAAAAGAGATAAAAAAACAGGTGGGGGACTTCAATTGGGCTTTGAAGCAAGGCACTTTGAATTGTGCTTAAAGCTAAACTCCAGGCAGATGTTTAAATCACAAATTAACCACTTAAGGACCGGAAAGGATTTGCCCCCTTCCTGACCAGGACATTTTTTGCGATTCGGCACTGCATTGCTTTAACTGAAAATTGCGCGGTCATACGACGTTGTACCCAAACAAAATTGACGTCCTCTTTCTCCCACAAATAGAGCTTTCTTTTGGTGGTATTTGATCACCTCTGTGGCTTTTATTTTTGGCGCTATAAACAAAAAAAAGAGACAATTTTGAAAAAAACATAATGGGGGTTATTTACGAAAGGCAAATCCACTTTGCACAACAAG
This sequence comes from Lithobates clamitans, assembly GCA_037952925.1. Classification (NCBI taxonomy): domain Eukaryota; kingdom Metazoa; phylum Chordata; class Amphibia; order Anura; family Ranidae; genus Lithobates; species Lithobates clamitans. The sequence continues at coordinate 307,416 of JBBGZY010000202.1, forward strand.
TGCAAACTACAAGTGCAAAGTGCACTTGAAATTGCACTGAAAGTGCACTTGGAAGTGCAGTCGCTGTAAATCTGAGGGGTAGATCTAAAATGAGGGGAAGCTCTGCTGATTTTTTCATCCAATCATGTGCAAGCTAAAATGCTGTTTTTTATTTTCCTTGCATGTGTCCCTCGGATCCACAGCGACTGCACTTCCAAGTGCACTTTCAAGTGCACTTTGCACTTGTAGTTTGCACTTGTAGAAAGTAAAAAAACAAATGTCTTCATCAGTTTAGGCCGATATATATTCTTCTACATATTTTTGGTAAAAAAAAAAGCGTATATTGATTGGTTTGCGCAAAAGGTATAGCGTCTAAAAAAATAGGGGATAGATTTATGGCATTTTTATTATTGTCATTTTTTTTTTTACTAGTAATGGCAGTGATCAGCGATTTTTAGTGGGACTGCGACATGGTGGCGGACAGATCCGACACTTTTTTTGGGACCAGTGACATTTATACAGCGATCAGAGCTAAAAATAGTCACTGATTACTGTATAAATGTTACTGGCAGGGAAGGTGTTAACACTAGGGGGCGATCAAGGTGTTAAGTGTTCCCTAGGGAGGTGTTTCTAACTGTGGGGGCAGTGTAATGAGTGGAGGAGGAGAGAGATCGCTGTTCCTAATCACTGGGAACAGCAGATCTCTCTCTACTCCCCTGTCAGAACGGGGATCTGTCTGTTTACATTCAGAGAAACCCACATACATTTAGCAAGCACCACCTAGGGACACATTTACCTCTTTGATCGCCCCTGGTGTTAACCCCTTCCCTGCCAGTGTCATTAGTACAGTAACCGTGCATATTATTAGCACTGATTGCTGTATTAGTGTCCCTGGTCCCCAAAAAAGTGTCAGTTGGGTGTTCCGCCGCAATGTCGCAGTCCCCCTAAAAATCGCTGATCGCCGCCATTACTAGTAAAAATGTAAAAAAATAAAAATTCCTTAAAAATATCCCATCATCTGTAGACTCAATAACTTTTGTGCAAACCAATCAATATACTCTTATTGGGATTTTTTTTACCAAAAATATGTGGCTGAATACATATTTGCCTAAATTGATGAAGAAATTTGACTTTTTACCTTTTTTTTATTGGATATTTAAGTGTTCTTGCATAGCAAGACCACTTACTGTTATCTCACATATATATTATTAAGTGTTCTTGCATAGCAAGACCACTTACTGTTATCTCACATATATATTTAAGTGTTCTTGCATAGCAAGACCACTTACTGTTATCTCACATATATATTATTATTCTTATTATAGCCAAATTTACCACCCTAACTCCTCCCACAGTTTTTACACTACATAGACAAGTAATATACCGAAACGTGCGGATTTTTCCCGAATGGTGTGCTATTATTTTGTGGAACATTTCGCCGAATGGTTCACGAAATATCGTCATTTTTGCGGCGAAATTGGTCCCATAGGAATGAATGGGGAAACTAGAGTGGGAGATGACAAAAGCTGGAAAATCAGAACATGATTTCTAAACTGCCGCCACTCCCTCATTTTCAAGCCCACCTACACAAATCTTATATCAAAACGTTCAGCTATCCTTGCTGCCACTAAACATGTCCACGGCTAAGCCATAGTCCTGATAGTTTTCACAATATGACCATTTGTTTGCAACTCACGCCGTCCATTGACATTCATTGAAACTACACTCTAGCCCCCTCCAAATTTGAAGGGCAATTTCTAAACTGTGACTGTGCCTTCATTTTTAATATTTCAGAGACATACTATACATCAAAATCTAGGTCTGGGTCTTGTGATTCTCACAATATAAAGATCTTCGCTGTAGGATGTATAGTTTTTAAAATACGGCCATTTGTTTAGAGGTCATTTCAGGAAATTTTAGCCATTAATCAGAGTGCACTGTTAGTGTTTGTTTTGTTGCCATGGTTACCAAAGCCTCTGTTATACACAGGGGGGGAGGTGGCTGGAGCATCTCAGCTGATTACAGAGCCCGGGGGAGGGGACAGACACACCATGTACTGATTTATAATAGAGGAATATGATGGGGCAGTTTTGATGGGGTAATTCTGATGGGGCAGTTTTGATGGGGTAATTCTGATGGGGCAGTTTTGATGAAGTAGTATTTGGGAAGCATAAACAGGGCATGAGCGTTGCTAGGAAACAGTGGTTGTAAACACAAGATGCTGAGACACTCCAAATGCATGTGACTTCATCTGCTAGACTTGATAATGCTTGTAGACTCCTCCCACAGTTTTCACACTACAGAGACAAATAATATACCGAAACGAGCGGATTGTTCCCGATTGGTGTGTTATTACTTTGTGGAATGTTTCGCCGAATGGTCCACGAAATGACGTTTTTACGGCGAAATTGGTCCCATAGGAATGAATGGCGAAATGTTCAAAACTAGAGTGGGAAGTGACAAAAGCTGACAACCCCATGATCAGCCAAAACATTATGACCACCCCATGATCAGCCAAAACATTATGACCGCCCCAAGTAAAAAAAAAAATATTTTTGAAAAAAAAAAAAAAATTTTTTAAAAAGTAAAAAAATAATTTTTGAAAAAAAAAATCATTTTTGAAAAAAAAAATATTTTTGAAAAAAAAAAAATTATTTTTGAAAAAAAAAAATATTTTTGAAAAAAAATTTTTTTTTAAAAAAAATTATTTTTGAAAAAAAAATATATTTGAAAAAAAAAATATTTTTGAAAAAAAAAAATTATTTTTGAAAAAAAAATTACTTTAAAAAAAATAATAATTTCGAAAAAAAAATTCATTTTTGAAAAAAAAAATTACCTTTGAAAAAAAAAATTACTTTTGAAAAAAAAAATCATTTTTGAAGAAAAAAAAATCATTTTTGATTAAAAAAAATTCATTTTTTGAAAAAAAAAATTACTTTTGAAAAAAATGTTCAGCTCTCTCAGCTAATGATGGAACTTTTTTACTACTATTTATACTTTTTAAAATATTAAGCTTTTTAACACTTTTCACAGTTACTCAAGCCACTCCACCCCACCCAGTTACTCCGCCCACTCCAGTTGTAGAGGCAAGAACACTTTCACAATTTCCCCAGAAATTGTACCTTTTCTAGTATTAAGTGTTCTTGCATAGCAAGACCACTTACTGTTATCTCACATATATATTATTATTCTTATTATAGCCAAATTTACCACCCTAACTCCTCCCACAGTTTTTACACTACATAGACAAGTAATATACCGAAACGTGCGGAATGTTCCCGAATGGTGTGCTTTTACTTTGTGGAACGTTTCGCCGAATGGTTCACGAAATATCGTCATTTTTGCGGCGAAATTGGTCCCATAGGAATGAATGGGGAAACTAGAGTGGGAGATGACAAAAGCTGGAAAATCAGAACATGATTTCTAAACTGCCGCCACTCCCTCATTTTCAAGCCCACCTACACAAATCTTATATCAAAACGTTCAGCTATCCCTGCTGCCACTAAACATGTCCACGGCTAAGCCATAGTCCTGATAGTTTTCACAATATGACCATTTGTTTGCAACTCACGCCGTCCATTGACATTCATTGAAACTACACTCTAGCCCCCTCCAAATTTGAAGGGCAATTTCTAAACTGCGACTGTGCCTTCATTTTTAATATTTCAGAGACATACTATGTATCAAAATCTAGGTCAGGGTCTTGTGATTCTCACAATATAAAGATCTTCGCTGTAGGATGTATAGTTTTTAAAATACGGCCATTTGTTTAGAGGTCATTTCAGGAAATTTTAGCCATTAATCAGAGTGCACTGTTAGTGTTTGTTTTGTTGCCATGGTTACCAAAGCTTCTGTTATACACAGGGGGGAGGTGGCTGGAGCATCTAAGCTGATTACAGAGCCCGGGGGAGGGGACAGACACACCATGTACTGATTTATAATAGAGGAATATGATGGGGCAGTTTTGATGGGGTAATTCTGATGGGGCAGTTTTGATGAAGTAGTATTTGGGAAGCATAAACAGGGCATGAGCGTTGCTAGGAAACAGTGGTTGTAAACACAAGATGCTGAGACACTCCAAATGCATGTGACTTCATCTGCTAGACTTGATAATGCTTGTAGACTCCTCCCACAGTTTTCACACTACAGAGACAAATAATATACCGAAACGAGCGGATTGTTCCCGATTGGTGTGCTATCACTTTGTGGAATGTTTTGCCGAATGGTCCACGAAATGACGTTTTTACGGCGAAATTGGTCCCATAGGAATGAATGGCGAAATGTTCAAAACTAGAGTGGGAAGTGACAAAAGCTGACAACCCCATGATCAGCCAAAACATTATGACCACCCCATGATCAGCCAAAACATTATGACCGCCCCAAGTAAAAAAAAAAATATTTTTGAAAAAAAAAAAAATTTTTTTAAAAAGTAAAAAAATAATTTTTGAAAAAAAAATCATTTTTGAAAAAAAAAATATTTTTGAAAAAAAAAAAAATTATTTTTGAAAAAAAAAAATATTTTTGAAAAAAAAATTTTTTAAAAAAAAAATTATTTTTGAAAAAAAAATATATTTGAAAAAAAAAAATATTTTTGAAAAAAAAAAATATTTTTGAAAAAAAAATTACTTTAAAAAAAATAATAATTTCGAAAAAAAAATTATTTTTGAAATAAAAAAATTCATTTTTGAAAAAAAAAATTACCTTTGAAAAAAAAAATTACTTTTGAAAAAAAAAATCATTTTTGAAGAAAAAAAAATCATTTTTGATTAAAAAAAATTCATTTTTTGAAAAAAAAAATTACTTTTGAAAAAAATGTTCAGCTCTTTCAGCGAATGATGGAACTTTTTTACTACTATTTATACTTTTTAAAATATTAAGCTTTTTAACACTTTTCACAGTTACTCAAGCCACTCCACCCCACCCAGTTACTCCGCCCACTCCAGTTGTAGAGGCAAGAACACTTTCACAATTTCCCCAGAAATTGTACCTTTTCTAGTTATTAAGTGTTCTTGCATAGCAAGACCACTTACTGTTATCTCACATATATATTATTAAGTGTTCTTGCATAGCAAGACCACTTACTGTTATCTCACATATATATTATTATTCTTATTATAGCCAAATTTACCACCCTAACTCCTCCCACAGTTTTTACACTACATAGACAAGTAATATACCGAAACGTGCGGAATGTTCCCGAATGGTGTGCTATTACTTTGTGGAACGTTTCGCCGAATGGTTCACGAAATATCGTCATTTTTGCGGCGAAATTGGTCCCATAGGAATGAATGGGGAAACTAGAGTGGGAGATGACAAAAGCTGGAAAATCAGAACATGATTTCTAAACTGCCGCCACTCCCTCATTTTCAAGCCCACCTACACAAATCTTATATCAAAACGTTCAGCTATCCCTGCTGCCACTAAACATGTCCACGGCTAAGCCATAGTCCTGATAGTTTTCACAATATGACCATTTGTTTGCAACTCACGCCGTCCATTGACATTCATTGAAACTACACTCTAGCCCCCTCCAAATTTGAAGGGCAATTTCTAAACTGCGACTGTGCCTTCATTTTTAATATTTCAGAGACATACTATGTATCAAAATCTAGGTCAGGGTCTTGTGATTCTCACAATATAAAGATCTTCGCTGTAGGATGTATAGTTTTTAAAATACGGCCATTTGTTTAGAGGTCATTTCAGGAAATTTTAGCCATTAATCAGAGTGCACTGTTAGTGTTTGTTTTGTTGCCATGGTTACCAAAGCTTCTGTTATACACAGGGGGGAGGTGGCTGGAGCATCTCAGCTGATTACAGAGCCCGGGGGAGGGGACAGACACACCATGTACTGATTTATAATAGAGGAATATGATGGGGCAGTTTTGATGGGGTAATTCTGATGGGGCAGTTTTGATGAAGTAGTATTTGGGAAGCATAAACAGGGCATGAGCGTTGCTAGGAAACAGTGGTTGTAAACACAAGATGCTGAGACACTCCAAATGCATGTGACTTCATCTGCTAGACTTGATAATGCTTGTAGACTCCTCCCACAGTTTTCACACTACAGAGACAAATAATATACCGAAACGAGCGGATTGTTCCCGATTGGTGTGCTATCACTTTGTGGAATGTTTTGCCGAATGGTCCACGAAATATCGTCGTTTTTACGGCGAAATTGGTCCCATAGGAATGAATGGCGAAATGTTCAAAACTAGAGTGGGAAGTGACAAAAGCTGACAACCCCATGATCAGCCAAAACATTATGACCACCCCATGATCAGCCAAAACATTATGACCGCCCCAAGTAAAAAAAAAAATATTTTTGAAAAAAAAAAAAATTTTTTTAAAAAGTAAAAAAATAATTTTTGAAAAAAAAATCATTTTTGAAAAAAAAAATATTTTTGAAAAAAAAAAAAATTATTTTTGAAAAAAAAAAATATTTTTGAAAAAAAAATTTTTTTTAAAAAAAATTATTTTTGAAAAAAAAATATATTTGAAAAAAAAAATATTTTTGAAAAAAAAAAATATTTTTGAAAAAAAAATTACTTTAAAAAAAATAATAATTTCGAAAAAAAAATTATTTTTGAAATAAAAAAATTCATTTTTGAAAAAAAAAATTACCTTTGAAAAAAAAAATCATTTTTGAAGAAAAAAAAATCATTTTTGATTAAAAAAAATTCATTTTTTGAAAAAAAAAATTACTTTTGAAAAAAATGTTCAGCTCTTTCAGCGAATGATGGAACTTTTTTACTACTATTTATACTTTTTAAAATATTAAGCTTTTTAACACTTTTCACAGTTACTCAAGCCACTCCACCCCACCCAGTTACTCCGCCCACTCCAGTTGTAGAGGCAAGAACACTTTCACAATTTCCCCAGAAATTGTACCTTTTCTAGTTATTCTTATTCTTATTATAGCCAAATTTACCACCCTAACTCCTCCCACAGTTTTTACACTACATAGACAAGTAATATACCGAAACGTGCGGAATGTTCCCGAATGGTGTGCTATTACTTTGTGGAACATTTCGCCGAATGGTTCACGAAATATCGTCATTTTTGCGGCGAAATTGGTCCCATAGGAATGAATGGGGAAACTAGAGTGGGAGATGACAAAAGCTGGAAAATCAGAACATGATTTCTAAACTGCCGCCACTCCCTCATTTTCAAGCCCACCTACACAAATCTTATATCAAAACGTTCAGCTATCCCTGCTGCCACTAAACATGTCCACGGCTAAGCCATAGTCCTGATAGTTTTCACAATATGACCATTTGTTTGCAACTCACGCCGTCCATTGACATTCATTGAAACTACACTCTAGCCCCCTCCAAATTTGAAGGGCAATTTCTAAACTGCGACTGTGCCTTCATTTTTAATATTTCAGAGACATACTATGTATCAAAATCTAGGTCAGGGTCTTGTGATTCTTACAATATAAAGATCTTCGCTGTAGGATGTATAGTTTTTAAAATACGGCCATTTGTTTAGAGGTCATTTCAGGAAATTTTAGCCATTAATCAGAGTGCACTGTTAGTGTTTGTTTTGTTGCCATGGTTACCAAAGCTTCTGTTATACACAGGGGGGAGGTGGCTGGAGCATCTCAGCTGATTACAGAGCCCGGGGGAGGGGACAGACACACCATGTACTGATTTATAATAGAGGAATATGATGGGGCAGTTTTGATGGGGTAATTCTGATGGGGCAGTTTTGATGAAGTAGTATTTGGGAAGCATAAACAGGGCATGAGCGTTGCTAGGAAACAGTGGTTGTAAACACAAGATGCTGAGACACTCCAAATGCATGTGACTTCATCTGCTAGACTTGATAATGCTTGTAGACTCCTCCCACAGTTTTCACACTACAGAGACAAATAATATACCGAAACGAGCGGATTGTTCCCGATTGGTGTGCTATCACTTTGTGGAATGTTTTGCCGAATGGTCCACGAAATGACGTTTTTACGGCGAAATTGGTCCCATAGGAATGAATGGCGAAATGTTCAAAACTAGAGTGGGAAGTGACAAAAGCTGACAACCCCATGATCAGCCAAAACATTATGACCACCCCATGATCAGCCAAAACATTATGACCGCCCCAAGTAAAAAAAAAAATATTTTTGAAAAAAAAAAAAAATTTTTTAAAAAGTAAAAAAATAATTTTTGAAAAAAAAATCATTTTTGAAAAAAAAATTATTTTTGAAAAAAAAAAATATTTTTGAAAAAAAAATTTCTTTTAAAAAAAAAATTATTTTTGAAAAAAAAATATATTTGAAAAAAAAAAATATTTTTGAAAAAAAAAAAATTTTGAAAAAAAAATTGCTTTAAAAAAAATAATAATTTCGAAAAAAAAATTATTTTTGAAATAAAAAAATTCATTTTTGAAAAAAAAAATTACCTTTGAAAAAAAAAATTACTTTTGAAAAAAAAAAATCATTTTTGAAGAAAAAAAAAATCATTTTTGATTAAAAAAAATTCATTTTTGAAAAAAGAAATTACTTTTGAAAAAAATGTTCAGCTCTTTCAGCGAATGATGGAACTTTTTTACTACTATTTATACTTTTTAAAATATTAAGCTTTTTAACACTTTTCACAGTTACTCAAGCCACTCCACCCCACCCAGTTACTCCGCCCACTCCAGTTGTAGAGGCAAGAACACTTTCACAATTTCCCCAGAAATTGTACCTTTTCTAGTTCTTATTCTTATTATAGCCAAATTTACCACCCTAACTCCTCCCACAGTTTTTACACTACATAGACAAGTAATATACCGAAACGTGCGGATTTTTCCCGAATGGTGTGCTATTATTTTGTGGAACATTTCGCCGAATGGTTCACGAAATATCGTCATTTTTGCGGCGAAATTGGTCCCATAGGAATGAATGGGGAAACTAGAGTGGGAGATGACAAAAGCTGGAAAATCAGAACATGATTTCTAAACTGCCGCCACTCCCTCATTTTCAAGCCCACCTACACAAATCTTATATCAAAACGTTCAGCTATCCCTGCTGTCACTAAACATGTCCACGGCTAAGCCATAGTCCTGAAAGTTTTCACAATATGACCATTTGTTTGCAACTCACGCCGTCCATTGACATTCATTGAAACTACACTCTAGCCCCCTCCAAATTTGAAGGGCAATTTCTAAACTGCGACTGTGCCTTCATTTTTAATATTTCAGAGACATACTATACATCAAAATCTAGGTCTGGGTCTTGTGATTCTCACAATATAAAGATCTTCGCTGTAGGATGTATAGTTTTTAAAATACGGCCATTTGTTTAGAGGTCATTTCAGGAAATTTTAGCCATTAATCAGAGTGCACTGTTAGTGTTTGTTTTGTTGCCATGGTTACCAAAGCTTCTGTTATACACAGGGGGGAAGGTGGCTGGAGCATCTCAGCTGATTACAGAGCCCGGGGGAGGGGACAGACACACCATGTACTGATTTATAATAGAGGAATATGATGGGGCAGTTTTGATGGGGTAATTCTGATGGGGCAGTTTTGATGAAGTAGTATTTGGGAAGCATAAACAGGGCATGAGCGTTGCTAGGAAACAGTGGTTGTAAACACAAGATGCTGAGACACTCCAAATGCATGTGACTTTATCTGCTAGACTTGATAATGCTTGTAGACTCCTCCCACAGTTTTCACACTACAGAGACAAATAATATACCGAAACGAGCGGATTGTTCCCGATTGGTGTGTTATTACTTTGTGGAATGTTTTGCCGAATGGTCCACGAAATGACGTTTTTACGGCGAAATTGGTCCCATAGGAATGAATGGCGAAATGTTCAAAACTAGAGTGGGAAGTGACAAAAGCTGACAACCCCATGATCAGCCAAAACATTATGACCACCCCATGATCAGCCAAAACATTATGACCGCCCCAAGTAAAAAAAAAAATATTTTTGAAAAAAAAAAAATTTTTTTTTAAAAAGTAAAAAAATAATTTTTGAAAAAAAAAATCATTTTTGAAAAAAAAATATTTTTGAAAAAAAAAAAATTATTTTTGAAAAAAAAAATATTTTTGAAAAAAAAATTTTTTTTAAAAAAAATTATTTTTGAAAAAAAAATATATTTGAAAAAAAAAAATATTTTTGAAAAAAAAAATTATTTTTGAAAAAAAAATTACTTTAAAAAAAATAATAATTTCGAAAAAAAATTATTTTTGAAATAAAAAAATTCATTTTTGAAAAAAAAAATTACCTTTGAAAAAAAAAATTACTTTTGAAAAAAAAAATCATTTTTGAAGAAAAAAAAATCATTTTTGATTAAAAAAAATTCATTTTTTGAAAAAAAAAATTACTTTTGAAAAAAATGTTCAGCTCTTTCAGCGAATGATGGAACTTTTTTACTACTATTTATACTTTTTAAAATATTAAGCTTTTTAACACTTTTCACAGTTACTCAAGCCACTCCACCCCACCCAGTTACTCCGCCCACTCCAGTTGTAGAGGCAAGAACACTTTCACAATTTCCCCAGAAATTGTATCTTTTCTAGTTAAGTGTTCTTGCATAGCAAGACCACTTACTGTTATCTCACATATATATTATTATTCTTATTATTATAGCCAAATTTACCACCCTAACTCCTCCCACAGTTTTTACACTACATAGACAAGTAATATACCGAAACGTGCGGATTGTTCCCGAATGGTGTGCTATTATTTTGTGGAACGTTTCGCCGAATGGTTCACAAAATATCGTCATTTTTGCGGCGAAATTGGTCCCATAGGAATGAATGGGGAAACTAGAGTGGGAGATGACAAAAGTTGGAAAATCAGAACATGATTTCTAAACTGCCGCCACTCCCTCATTTTCAAGCCCACCTACACAAATCTTATATCAAAACGTTCAGCTATCCCTGCTGTCACTAAACATGTCCACGGCTAAGCCATAGTCCTGATAGTTTTCACAATATGACCATTTGTTTGCAACTCACGCTGTCCATTGACATTCATTGAAACTACACTCTAGCCCCCTCCAAATTTGAAGGGCAATTTCTAAACTGCGACTGTGCCTTCATTTTTAATATTTCAGAGACATACTATGTATCAAAATCTAGGTCTGGGTCTTGTGATTCTCACAATATAAAGATCTTCGCTGTAGGATGTATAGTTTTTAAAATACGGCCATTTGTTTAGAGGTCATTTCAGGAAATTTTAGCCATTAATCAGCGTGTACTGTGTTTGTTTTGTTGCCATGGTTACCAAAGCTTCTGTTATACACAGGGGGGAAGGTGGCTGGAGCATCTCAGCTGATTACAGAGCCCGGGGGAGGGGACAGACACACCATGCACTGATTTATAATAGAGGAATATGATGGGGCAGTTTTGATGGGGTAATTCTGATGGGGCAGTTTTGATGAAGTAGTATTTGGGAAGCATAAACAGGGCATGAGCGTTGCTAGGAAACAGTGGTTGTAAACACAAGATGCTGAGACACTCCAAATGCATGTGACTTCATCTGCTAGACTTGATAATGCTTGTAGACTCCTCCCACAGTTTTCACACTACAGAGACAAATAATATACCGAAACGAGCGGATTGTTCCTGATTGGTGTGCTATTACTTTGTGGAATGTTTTGCCGAATGGTCCACGAAATGACGTTTTTGCGGCGAAATTGGTCCCATAGGAATGAATGGCGAAATGTTCAAAACTAGAGTGGGAAGTGACAAAAGCTGACAACCCCATGATCAGCCAAAACATTATGACCACCCCATGATCAGCCAAAACATTATGACCGCCCCATGTAAAAAAAAAATATTTTTGAAAAAAAAAAATAATTTTTGAAAAAAGTAAAAAAATAATTTTTGAAAAAAAAAAATCATTTTTGAAAAAAAAAATATATATTTTTGAAAAAAAAAATATTTTTGAAAAAAAAAAAATTATTTTTGAAAAAAAAAAAATATTTTTGAAAAAAAAATTTCTTTTAAAAAAAAAATTATTTTTGAAAAAAAATATTTGAAAAAAAAAAATATTTTTGAAAAAAAAAAATTATTTTTGAAAAAAAAAATTATTTTTGAAAAAAAAAATTACTTTAAAAAAAATAATAATTTCGAAAAAAAAATTATTTTTGAAATAAAAAAATTCATTTTTGAAAAAAAAAATTACCTTTGAAAAAAAAAATTACTTTTGAAAAAAAAAATCATTTTTGAAGAAAAAAAAATCATTTTTGATTAAAAAAAATTCATTTTTGAAAAAAAAATTACTTTTGAAAAAAATGTTCAGCTCTTTCAGCGAATGATGGAACTTTTTTACTACTATTTATACTTTTTAAAATATTAAGCTTTTTAACACTTTTCACAGTTACTCAAGCCACTCCACCCCACCCAGTTACTCCGCCCACTCCAGTTGTAGAGGCAAGAACACTTTCACAATTTCCCCAGAAATTGTACCTTTTCTAGTATTAAGTGTTCTTGCATAGCAAGACCACTTACTGTTATCTCACATATATATTATTCTTATTATTATAGCCAAATTTACCACCCTAACTCCTCCCACAGTTTTTACACTACATAGACAAGTAATATACCGAAACGTGCGGATTGTTCCCGAATGGTGTGCTATTACTTTGTGGAACATTTCGCCGAATGGTTCACGAAATATCGTCGTTTTTGCGGCGAAATTGGTCCCATAGGAATGAATGGGGAAACTAGAGTGGGAGATGACAAAAGCTGGAAAATCAGAACATGATTTCTAAACTGCCGCCACTCCCTCATTTTCAAGCCCACCTACACAAATCTTATATCAAAACGTTCAGCTATCCCTGCTGCCACTAAACATGTCCACGGCTAAGCCATAGTCCTGATAGTTTTCACAATATGACCATTTGTTTGCAACTCACGCCGTCCATTGACATTCATTGAAACTACACTCTAGCCCCCTCCAAATTTGAAGGGCAATTTCTAAACTGCGACTGTGCCTTCATTTTTAATATTTCAGAGACATACTATATATCAAAATCTAGGTCTGGGTCTTGTGATTCTCACAATATAAAGATCTTCGCTGTAGGATGTATAGTTTTTAAAATACGGCCATTTGTTTAGAGGTCATTTCAGGAAATTTTAGCCATTAATCAGAGTGTACTGTTAGTGTTTGTTTTGTTGCCATGGTTACCAAAGCTTCTGTTATACACAGGGGGGAAGGTGGCTGGAGCATCTCAGCTGATTACAGAGCCCGGGGGAGGGGACAGACACACCATGTACTGATTTATAATAGAGGAATATGATGGGGCAGTTTTGATGGGGTAATTCTGATGGGGCAGTTTTGATGAAGTAGTATTTGGGAAGCATAAACAGGGCATGAGCGTTGCTAGGAAACAGTGGTTGTAAACACAAGATGCTGAGACACTCCAAATGCATGTGACTTCATCTGCTAGACTTGATAATGCTTGTAGACTCCTCCCAGTTTTCACACTACAGAGACAAATAATATACCGAAACGAGCGGATTGTTCCCGATTGGTGTGCTATCACTTTGTGGAATGTTTTGCCGAATGGTCCACGAAATGACGTTTTTGCGGCGAAATTGGTCCCATAGGAATGAATGGCGAAATGTTCAAAACTAGAGTGGGAAGTGACAAAAGCTGACAACCCCATGATCAGCCAAAACATTATGACCACCCCATGATCAGCCAAAACATTATGACCGCCCCATGTAAAAAAAAAATATTTTTGAAAAAAAAAAATAATTTTTGAAAAAAGTAAAAAAATAATTTTTGAAAAAAAAAAAATCATTTTTGAAAAAAAAAATATATATTTTTGAAAAAAAAAATATTTTTGAAAAAAAAAAATTATTTTTGAAAAAAAAAATATTTTTGAAAAAAAAATTTCTTTAAAAAAAAAATTATTTTTGAAAAAAAAATATATTTGAAAAAAAAAATATTTTTGAAAAAAAAAAATTATTTTTGAAAAAAAAATTACTTTAAAAAAAATAATAATTTCGAAAAAAAAATTATTTTTGAAATAAAAAAATTCATTTTTGAAAAAAAAAATTACCTTTGAAAAAAAAAATTACTTTTGAAAAAAAAATCATTTTTGAAGAAAAAAAAATTATTTTTGATTAAAAAAAATTCATTTTTGAAAAAAAAAATTACTTTTGAAAAAAATGTTCAGCTCTTTCAGCGAATGATGGAACTTTTTTACTACTATTTATACTTTTTAAAATATTAAGCTTTTTAACACTTTTCACAGTTACTCAAGCCACCCCACCCAGTTACTCCGCCCACTCCAGTTGTAGAGGCAAGAACACTTTCACAATTTCCCCAGAAATTGTACCTTTTCTAGTTATTAAGTGTTCTTGCATAGCAAGACCACTTACTGTTATCTCACATATATATTATTATTATTCTTATTATTATAGCCAAATTTACCACCCTAACTCCTCCCACAGTTTCTACACTACAGAGACAAGTAATATACCGAAACGTGCGGATTGTTCCCGAATGGTGTGCTATTACTTTGTGGAACGATTCGCCGAATGGTTCACGAAATATCGTCATTTTTGCGGCGAAATTGGTCCCATAGGAATGAATGGGGAAGCTAGAGTGGGAGATGACAAAAGCTGGAAAATCAGAACATGATTTCTAAACTGCCGCCACTCCCTCATTTTCAAGCCCACCTACACGAATTATATATCAAAACGTTCAGCTATCCCTGCTGCCACTAAACATGTCCACGGCTAAGCCATAGTCCTGATAGTTTTCACAATATGACCATTTGTTTGCAACTCACACCGTCCATTGACATTCATTGAAACTACACTCTAGCCCCTTCAAATTTGAAGGGCAATTTCTAAACTGCGACCGTGCCTTCAATTTTAATATTTCAGAGACATACTATATATCAAAATCTAGGTCTGGGTCTTGTGATTCTCACAATATAAAGATCTTCGCTGTAGGATGTATAGTTTTTAAAATACGGTCATTTGTTTAGAGGTCATTTCAGGAAATTTTAGCCATTAATCATGTACTGTGTTTGTTTTGTTGCCATGGTTACCAAAGCTTCTGTTATACACAGGGGGGGAGGTGGCTGGAGCATGTTAGCTCTGATTACAGAGCCCGGGGGAGGGGACAGACACACCATGTACTGATTTATAATAGAGGAATATGATGGGGCAGTTTTGATGGGGTAATTCTGATGGGGCAGTTTTGATGAAGCAGTATTTGGGAAGCATAAACAGGGCATGAGCGTTGCTAGGAAACAGTGGTTGTAAACACAAGATGCTGAGACACCCCAAATGCATGTGACTTCATCTGCTAGACTTGATAATGCTTGTAGACTCCTCCCACAGTTTTTACACTACAGAGACAAGTAATATACCGAAACGTGCGGATTGTTCCCGATTGGTGTGCTATTACTTTGTGGAATGTTTCACCGAATGGTCCACGAAATGACGTTTTTGCGGCGAAATTGGTCCCATAGGAATGAATGGCGAAATGTTCAAAACTAGAGTGAGAGGTGACAAAAGCTGACAACCCCATGATCAGCCAAAACATTATGACCACCCCATGATCAGCCAAAACATTATGACTGCCCCATGTAAAAAAAATAAATTCATTTTTGAAAAAAAAAAATTTTGAAAAAAAAAAAATTATTTTTGAAAAAAAAAATTCATTTTTGAAAAAAAAAATTCATTTTTGAAAAAAAAAATTCATTTTTGAAAAAAAAAATATGTTTTTGAAAAAAAAATATATTTTTGAAAAAAAAAATACATTTTTGAAAAAAAATTTTTTTGCAAAAAAAAATCATTTTTGAAAAAAAAAATCATAATTTTTGAAAAAAATGTTTGTGCTCTTTCATCTAATGATGAGACTTCAACTTTTTTACTACTATTTATACTTTTTAAAATATTAAGCTTTTTAACGCTTTTCACAGGAGCTCCAGACACTCCAACCACACAACAGTTACTCAAGCCACTCCATCCAGTTACTCCGCCTGCTCCAGTTGTAGAGGCAAGAACACTTTCACAATTTCCCCAGAAATTGTACCTTTTCTAGTTCTTATTCTTATTATAGCCAAATTTACCACCCTAACTCCTCCCACAGTTTTTACACTACATAGACAAGTAATATACCGAAACGTGCGGATTTTTCCCGAATGGTGTGCTATTACTTTGTGGAACGTTTCGCCGAATGGTTCACGAAATATCGTCATTTTTGCGGCGAAATTGGTCCCATAGGAATGAATGGGGAAACTAGAGTGGGAGATGACAAAAGCTGGAAAATCAGAACATGATTTCTAAACTGCCGCCACTCCCTCATTTTCAAGCCCACCTACACAAATCTTATATCAAAACGTTCAGCTATCCCTGCTGTCACTAAACATGTCCACGGCTAAGCCATAGTCCTGATAGTTTTCACAATATGACCATTTGTTTGCAACTCACGCCGTCCATTGACATTCATTGAAACTACACTCTAGCCCCCTCCAAATTTGAAGGGCAATTTCTAAACTGCGACTGTGCCTTCATTTTTAATATTTCAGAGACATACTATACATCAAAATCTAGGTCTGGGTCTTGTGATTCTCACAATATAAAGATCTTCGCTGTAGGATGTATAGTTTTTAAAATACGGCCATTTGTTTAGAGGTCATTTCAGGAAATTTTAGCCATTAATCAGAGTGCACTGTTAGTGTTTGTTTTGTTGCCATGGTTACCAAAGCTTCTGTTATACACAGGGGGGAAGGTGGCTGGAGCATCTCAGCTGATTACAGAGCCCGGGGGAGGGGACAGACACACCATGTACTGATTTATAATAGAGGAATATGATGGGGCAGTTTTGATGGGGTAATTCTGATGGGGCAGTTTTGATGAAGTAGTATTTGGGAAGCATAAACAGGGCATGAGCGTTGCTAGGAAACAGTGGTTGTAAACACAAGATGCTGAGACACTCCAAATGCATGTGACTTCATCTGCTAGACTTGATAATGCTTGTAGACTCCTCCCACAGTTTTCACACTACAGAGACAAATAATATACCGAAACGAGCGGATTGTTCCCGATTGGTGTGTTATTACTTTGTGGAATGTTTTGCCGAATGGTCCACGAAATGACGTTTTTACGGCGAAATTGGTCCCATAGGAATGAATGGCGAAATGTTCAAAACTAGAGTGGGAAGTGACAAAAGCTGACAACCCCATGATCAGCCAAAACATTATGACCACCCCATGATCAGCCAAAACATTATGACCGCCCCAAGTAAAAAAAAAAATATTTTTGAAAAAAAAAAAATTTTTTTTTAAAAAGTAAAAAAATAATTTTTGAAAAAAAAAATCATTTTTGAAAAAAAAATATTTTTGAAAAAAAAAAAATTATTTTTGAAAAAAAAAATATTTTTAAAAAAAAAATTTTTTTTTAAAAAAATTATTTTTGAAAAAAAAATATATTTGAAAAAAAAAAATATTTTTGAAAAAAAAAATTATTTTTGAAAAAAAAAATTACTTTAAAAAAAATAATAATTTCGAAAAAAAATTATTTTTGAAATAAAAAAATTCATTTTTGAAAAAAAAAATTACCTTTGAAAAAAAAAATTACTTTTGAAAAAAAAAATCATTTTTGAAGAAAAAAAAATCATTTTTGATTAAAAAAAATTCATTTTTTGAAAAAAAAAATTACTTTTGAAAAAAATGTTCAGCTCTTTCAGCGAATGATGGAACTTTTTTACTACTATTTATACTTTTTAAAATATTAAGCTTTTTAACACTTTTCACAGTTACTCAAGCCACTCCACCCCACCCAGTTACTCCGCCCACTCCAGTTGTAGAGGCAAGAACACTTTCACAATTTCCCCAGAAATTGTACCTTTTCTAGTTATTCTTATTATTATAGCCAAATTTACCACCCTAACTCCTCCCACAGTTTCTACACTACAGAGACAAGTAATATACCGAAACGTGCGGATTGTTCCCGAATGGTGTGCTATTACTTTGTGGAACGTTTCGCCGAATGGTTCACGAAATATCGTCATTTTTGCGGCGAAATTGGTCCCATAGGAATGAATGGGGAAACTAGAGTGGGAGATGACAAAAGCTGGAAAATCAGAACATGATTTCTAAACTGCCGCCACTCCCTCATTTTCAAGCCCACCTACACAAATCTTATATCAAAACGTTCAGCTATCCCTGCTGCCACTAAACATGTCCACGGCTAAGCCATAGTCCTGATAGTTTTCACAATATGACCATTTGTTTGCAACTCACACCGTCCATTGACATTCATTGAAACTACACTCTAGCCCCTTCAAATTTGAAGGGCAATTTCTAAACTGCGACCGTGCCTTCAATTTTAATATTTCAGAGACATACTATATATCAAAATCTAGGTCTGGGTCTTGTGATTCTCACAATATAAAGATCTTCGCTGTAGGATGTATAGTTTTTAAAATACGGCCATTTGTTTAGAGGTCATTTCAGGAAATTTTAGCCATTAATCATGTACTGTGTTTGTTTTGTTGCCATGGTTACCAAAGCTTCTGTTATACACAGGGGGGGAGGTGGCTGGAGCATGTTAGCTCTGATTACAGAGCCCGGGGGAGGGGACAGACACACCATGTACTGATTTATAATGGAGGAATATGATGGGGCAGTTTTGATGGGGTAATTCTGATAGGGCAGTTTTGATGAAGCAGTATTTGGGAAGCATAAACAGGGCATGAGCGTTGCTAGGAAACAGTGGTTGTAAACACAAGATGCTGAGACACCCCAAATGCATGTGACTTCATCTGCTAGACTTGATAATGCTTGTAGACTCCTCCCACAGTTTTCACACTACAGAGACAAGTAATATACCGAAACGTGCGGATTGTTCCCGATTGGTGTGTTATTACTTTGTGGAATGTTTCACCGAATGGTCCACGAAATGACGTTTTTGCGGCGAAATTGGTCCCATAGGAATGAATGGCGAAATGTTCAAAACTAGAGTGAGAGGTGACAAAAGCTGACAACCCCATGATCAGCCAAAACATTATGACCACCCCATGATCAGCCAAAACATTATGACCACCCCATGATCAGCCAAAACATTATGACCACCCCATGATCAGCCAAAACATTATGACCGCCCCATGTAAAAAAAAAATTATTTTTGAAAAAAAAAAAAAAATTTTTTTTAAAAAGTAAAAAAATAATTTTTGAAAAAAAAAATCATTTTTGAAAAAAAAAATATTTTTGAAAAAAAAAAATTATTTTTGAAAAAAAAAAATATTTTTAAAAAAAAATTTTTTTTTTAAAAAAATTATTTTTGAAAAAAAAATATATTTGAAAAAAAAAATATTTTTGAAAAAAAAAAATTATTTTTGAAAAAAAAATTACTTTAAAAAAAATAATAATTTCGAAAAAAAAATTCATTTTTGAAAAAAAAAATTACCTTTGAAAAAAAAAATTACTTTTGAAAAAAAAAATCATTTTTGAAGAAAAAAAAATCATTTTTGATTAAAAAAAATTCATTTTTTGAAAAAAAAAATTACTTTTGAAAAAAATGTTCAGCTCTTTCAGCGAATGATGGAACTTTTTTACTACTATTTATACTTTTTAAAATATTAAGCTTTTTAACACTTTTCACAGTTACTCAAGCCACTCCACCCCACCCAGTTACTCCGCCCACTCCAGTTGTAGAGGCAAGAACACTTTCACAATTTCCCCAGAAATT
The DNA here is from genome assembly GCA_037952925.1 of Lithobates clamitans. Lineage (NCBI taxonomy): Eukaryota > Metazoa > Chordata > Amphibia > Anura > Ranidae > Lithobates > Lithobates clamitans. Next base: position 327,048 of record JBBGZY010000202.1, read on the forward strand.
GTACCTTTTCTAGTTATTATTATTATTTTTTTGTTTATAGTGCAAAGAATAAAAACCGCAGAGGTGATCAAATACCACCAAAAGAAAGCTCTATTTCTGGGGAAAAAAGGACACCAATTTTATTTGGGTACAGCGTCAAACAACCGCGCAATTGTCAGTTAAAATAACGCCGTGCCTTATCGCAAAAATGGCCTGGTCATTAAGGGGATAAAACCCTCTGGGCTGAAGTGGTTAATAAACAAGCATTAGTGCCGGTTCACACTTGTGCGATCTGGGAACCCTGCAAATCCACTGCGGGTTCCCGCATCGCACTCTACACGTAAGGCAGTTCACACTGCCCTATGGGAACTGCGGGGAGTGTCAATACAATGTTAATGACACCCCCATTTCAGCTCGCATATCACACTGCGAACTGACAGTTCGGACATGAATCGGATCTGGGTGTGAACAAAAAAAGGTCCACACCGATTCTGGTGTGGACCAAAAAAAGGGTCCTGTGCGAGTTTGGTGCGACTGTGATGCAAATTCAGCCATACTATCTGTATGGCTGAAATTGCATCACGCAGACATTGCATGTGATTTGCGAAACACATGCGATCTCTTACCATGCACTGGTGTGAACCGACACTTAAAGCCCAACAGGATTATCCCTTGCAATGGGGCTGTGCCTAAGGGTTAATTGCTTGTTTATGTCTAGGAGGACAAAAAAAAGGAGATTTACTTACCTGACCCTCCATTCCTTCCCACAACTAAACTGGACCCCATAGCTTCTGCGACCCCTGCCCTCTAGTGGTCTAGGCTTCTGACGTCATCAAGACCAGAGCAGAGGAAGCCAAGAGGCAGTCCACCTCCGGATCATGGGGGGAATGCTGTCTGCCAATGGAGTGGAGGATCAGGTAAGTAAAACTGTTTCCCCTCCCCTAGACAAAACAAGCTATTAGCCTTTGCAGTGCGGGCACAGCCCAACTGCAAGGGATACTTTTTTACTTGCCGGGACTTGGGGTTTAGGTGACCCTATCATTAACCACTTCACATTCCGGCTATTGTCAAATGACGTCCGAAGGAGGGATCTCCCATCCTGGGCGGGCGTCATATGAGGTCCTGGGCTTCCTGGCCGTCTAGGGGGTTTGCGCCCGCCACGTCACTCGGGAGCCGGTGTGCGTGTCCGGCGGCCGCGATTGCCGGTAACAGAGCCGGGACGTGGATCTAAATACACAGATCCACATCTTTTCAGGGGAGAGGAGACCGATCATGTGTTCTCAGTACTGAGGAACACTGATCGGTCTCCTTCCCTTGTAAGTGCCCTACCCCTACCTAAATAAAGCAGTGCAGCGCTATACCCAGAAGTTCAAATATTACTAATAAAAGTCCCTTTAATTTAGAATCACTCCCTAGGTAACACATTTAACCCCTTGATCGCCCCCTAGTGTTAACCCCTTTCCCTGCCAGTGACTTTTATACAGTAATCAGTGCATTTTTATAGCACTGATCGCTGTATAAATGTGAATGGTCCCAAAATAGTGTCAAAAGTCTCCGATGTGTCCGCCGCAATGTCACAGTCACGATAAAAATCACAGATCGCCGCTATTACTAGTAAAAAAATAACATAAAATAAAAATGCCATAAATCTATCCCCTATTTTGTAGACGCTATAACTTTTGCACAAACCAATCAATATATGCTTATTGCAATTTTTTTTGCCAAAAATATGTAGAAGAATATATATTGGCCTAAACTGAGGAAAAAATGTGTTTTTTTTTTTTTTTTTTTAAATGGGATATTGATTATAGCAAAAAGTAAAAAATATTGTGTTTTTTTTTTTTCTTTCAAACTTGTCCCTCTTCTTTTGTTTATAGCGCAAGAAATAAAAAAACGCAGAGGTGATCAAATACCACCAAAAGAAAGCTCTGTTGTGGGAAAAAAATGATAAAAATTTCATATGGGTACAGTGTTGCATGACCGCGCAATTGTCATTCAAAATGTGACATCACTGAAAACTGAAAATTGGCCTGGGCAGGAAGGGGGTGAAAATGCCCAGTATTGAAGTGGTTAAAAAGCAGAGCTGCTGTCAGGTCATTTTCTCTTCCTAATGACCTCCAACAAGAGGGCGTTTTCTGCTCTCACTGACCTCTGACACCATAGCATTTCTTTAACTCCTACTGGCCACAGTCCAGCCCACAAAACTGTTTAATAGACAGTAAACTGGCCCTTTATTTAAAAAAGACCAAGGACCCGTGACCTATGGCTACACCCAGTGCATTCTCATCTTCTGCACCCTCTACAGCCAGAGAGGACATTTTACACTGATCTGGAAAACAATGGAAAGTTTGCTGAATGGACAGGGGGTTGGGGGTTCAGTTGGGAGCTAAATACTAAGCTTAAAAGTAGATTTACCCTTTAAGTATTATCCATTTGATTATTTCTTAAAAATATTAGAAATAATCATAAATCATACTGAAACAAAAATTCTTAGCTAATCCTAAATATTTAGGCCTGTGACACAATGCATTAAGGCCTGGTTCACACCTATGCGTTTTTTAGTGCGTTTTCAGTTTTGCAGAAAGGCCCTACAGTCCATTTAACATGGTTTCCTATGGGTCACGTTCACATCTCTGTGTTTTCCACTGGTGCGTTTTTTGGGAAAAGGTCAGGGACTTTTCCCCGCAGTAGGTTGCATTTTTGGTTTCATAGACTTCAATGGTAAGGCAGCGGAAATGCATCAAAAATGCACAGCTTGCTTTTTTCTATGTGTTTCTATTGTGTTTTTTTCTGGTTCCTCCTGCATGACAACAGACACCTCCCAAAAATGAAAAAAGCATTAAAAAGATGTCAAAAACGCACGTGAAAAGAACATGAAACACACCCTGGAAAAATGCATCAAGCACAACCTCAATAGGTTTGAAACGGGCCTAAACAGTAGATAAAGGGGTTGTAAACCCTCAAGGTTTTTCACCTCAATGCATTCTATGCATTGAGGTGAAAAACCTCCTATAATGCTGCAGCCCCCCGAGCACCCGTTTTACTTACCTGTACCCCCTCTCTCACGCCGGGGACGAGCACACCAGCAAAAGCCGGTGTCTTAGGTCCTAATTGGATGGATTGATAGTAGCGTAGCCATCCTGCTGCTGTCAATCAAATCCAATGACGCGGGCGCCGGGGGGGCGGGGCCGAGTCCTGCTTTCTGTGTCAATACACCCAGAAGCAGGACTCCGGAGCTCGCCCGCATGAGAGTCCCGAAGGAGAGCGCTTCTCCGATGGGGCACTCAAGATGAGGAGCTACTAGCGCCGCTGAGGGACCCCAGTAGATGAGGATCTGGGCCACTCTGTGCAAAACCAACTGCACAGAGGAGGTAAGTATGATAGGTTTGGTATTTAAAAAAAAACTGAAGCTTTACAACCCCTTTAAATCTGAGGGCCCCATGGTGGAGGACATCAGGGGGGAGGAGCCCCTCCCCACTCTTTTGTGTGCAGGTCGGAGTGACCCATGGAGGAGCCCCCCCTCTTTTGTGCATGCTAAATCCGCTCCGGTCAGGTACCAGTGTGAGCTGGGGTGGGTGGGGCCAGTTGTGCCAGCGGAGGGCCCCATGGAGGAGGAGGTCAGGGTGAAGAAGGCCCCCTTTCTTGCAGCTGCTGCCAGAGATCCTGGTGGAGATGGGACACAGGCTCAGCTACCCCTCCTCGCACTGCTGAACATGTGAGAGCTGAGAGGACTGGTGCTTCCCTAGGTGTGTGCGACACTCCCTCCCACCTGTTCCGCTGCACCCCACCTGTCCCACTGCACCCCTACCTGTGACACTGCCTCCCACCTGTCCCACTCCCTCCCACCTGTTCCGCTGCACCCCACCTGTCCCACTGCACCCCTACCTGTGACACTGCCTCCCACCTGTCCCACTCCCTCCCACCTGTCCCGCTGCCTCCCACCTGTCCCGCTACCTCCCACCTGTCCCGCTGCCCCCCACCTATCCCGCTGCCTCCCACCTATCCCGCTGCCTCCCACCTGTCCCTCTGCCTCCCACCTGTCCCGCTGCCTCCCACCTGTCCCGCTACCTCCCACCTGTCCCGCTGCCCCCCACCTGTCCCGCTGCCTCCCACCTGTCCCACTCCCTCCCACCTGTCCCGCTGCCCCCCACCTGTCCCGCTACCTCCCACCTGTCCCACTGCCCCCCACCTATCCCGCTGCCTCCCTCCTGTCCCACTCCCTCCCACCTGTCCCACTCCCGCTGCCCCCCACCTGTCCTGCTGCCCCCCACCTATCCCGCTGCCTCACACCTGTCCCGCTGCCTCCCACCTGTCCCGCTGCCCCCCCCGTCCCGCTACCTCCCCCCTGTCCCACTGCCCCCCACCTATCCCGCTGCCTCCCACCTGTCCTGTTGCCTCCCACATGTCCTGCTGCCCCCCTACCTGTGACACTGCCTCCCACCTGTCCCTCTGCCCCCACCTGTGACACTGCCTCTCACCTGCCCCACTGTCCCCCACCCGAGACACTGCCTCTAATCTGTGATGCTGCCCCCTCCCACACTTTTCCCGCTGGCCCCCACCTGTCCTGCTGCCCCCTTCCATGACATTTCCCCCTTCTGTCCTACTGCCTCTCACCTGTCCCGCTGCTCCCCACCTGTCCCACTCCCTCCCACCTGTCCTGCTAACCCCCTACCTGTGACACTGCCCCCCACCTGTCCACTGCCCCCTTCCATGACACTTCCCCCTCCTGTCTTGCTGCCCCCCTCCTGTCCCACTGACTTCCACCCATGACACTTCCCCTTCCAGTTCTGCTGCCCCCTGCCTGTCATGCTGGTCTTCTCCTGTGACTAGAGCCATGCAGGTGCAGCAGCTGACTGATAATTATGAAACCACTCCCATTAGATTTACTTACTACATGGGCACAGACAAACACACAGATTTTTCTTCAAAATAACAAAAGGAAGGAATCTGCAACAAAGTTTGTTAAAATCCTTGCAATGTACATAGATCATCCAGAGGACAATGTTTCTTTTTTAACAAAAGTGGAGTTACTCCTTAGGCTACCCTACCCAGTAGTGTATTTAGGTTTTGTGCTGCCCTAGGCCTGACTAAACTCGTGCACCCCCTAATTTAAATATGACCCACCCCTTCCTGTCAAGGCCACACCCCTTGCTGTTTAATCCCCGCCCTGAAATTGTGGGGAAACTAGTTCTGAGGGTTTGGGGGGTGGGGGTGGGGGCAGTAGACTCCCTTAATGTGCCTAGATTTCCTCTCACTTCCTTTTTGGCTATGGGGCAGGAAGTGAAGGGAAATCTCTGCAATGGGACAGGGATGGTAAAAAACAAACTGACAGGGGCTATAACCCTTCCTTACTCTTTCTAAAACGAAGAAAAAAAAAAGTGAAGTGACGCCCCCCCCCCCGACAGTTGCGGATTGCCGGCCGCCTGCATACTGGAAGCAGTGCAGCCAATTTATGGGGGCGCTAGACTAATTTGCCTCTCAGCCCAGTCTGCCCCATAAGACTGGTGCTACACTAACAGTGTAAGCCGGCGGGCACTCTTTCCGTGCTGCCCCCCTGCAAAGTGCTACCCTAGGCCTGGGCCTTGTCGGCTTAGGCCAGGATACAGCGTTGACCCTACCCCCCCCCCACTTTTTGTATTATGCTTAGCTATTTTTGATTGAGCCAGCCCATCATACCCTGTAGCCAAAAGCCTGGCTAGAGAAGTAGGACAGGCGATCAACTTTGGCACCTGTATATTAAACATGCCTGAAACTTGGCAAACATAAAAATAATAATACGTTTGTACCACTTGTAGATTTGGACACATCTTATAATCTCTCCCACCTTGAGGCTAAAAATAAGCTTTGCTGATGCAAGCTAAGAAACGACCCCAGCTGAGCGGGGACAAAAGGGGGATTTTCCAAGACAAAAGGCCACCAATTCTGTATACAATGACCACTTCTTACACTGCTGGGCCAGCTGCTCCCTGCATCCCAGGGTCTTATTCTTCCTGAATGGGGGAAGTGGTGAGATGTGAGCTTTTAAAGCTCTGCATAAGTAATTTCATCCAGTGGGAACACAACCGTAAGACACAATACAAGGCAAAACCTTTAACAGGGATATAGTTAAAGAAGAACTCAACAAAGCAATATTTGCATTGCTAATCACACAACACTGCACCAATGTAATTTTCAGATTTCCCCTGCCTCTACTGCTGACCATACATGATGATATTAGTCGTTTAGCTACACAGTTGCTTCTCTAGGGGAATTGCAGCATTCATATATCACTTAGGCTTCAAGAGCAATTTGGTAAATGTATTTGAAGATCAAGAGTCTTAAAATAGATGTAAGCCATTACTTAATGACATTTAGTTTGTTAAAACATCAGCGGGTCCATTTATAAAAATAAATGCATAGCAATTCTCCCAGTGAAAGTGCATGTACGCTCGGATCAAATAATTCTTTTTTTTTAGGCTTTTTCCTGTGCTGTTCAAATGATTTTTATTGATATAAAAGGGAAAATATTGCACTTGGCCACAAGATGGTGCTAAGTATTATAGGAAAATCCTAAGATAATAATCGCCATCTAGTGACCAAATGCAGTATTTTCTGTTTTAAATCAATGAAAAACATTCGACCAGCACAAGAAAAAAAAATCCTATTAACATGTCCCCCCCCCCTTCACACAGAACAAGTCTATATGCACTTTCATTGGAAGAATTTATTTTTATTTTTTTTTATTATAGGCCCAATTGCTATTTAAAAAACAAAATGTACAGAGGTCGGATGCATGTGGGATATCTAAGGACAATGTCTTTATTATGCTCTGTTCTAAACTCCTTCCAGAGAATTGCTGTGATTTTTTTTTATTAAATAGACCTCCAGGTATCATTTACAAATTACTATGTGTGTATATATATATATATATATATATATATATATATATATATATATATATATATATATATATATATTATACATTATCTCACAAAAGTGAATACACCCCTCACATTTTTCTAAATATTTTATTATATCTTTTCATGTGGCAACACTGAGGAAATGACACCTTGCTACAATGTAAAGTAGTGAGTGTACAGCTTGTATAACAGTGTAAATTTGCTGTCCCCTCAAAATAACTCAACACACAGCCATTAATGTCTAAACCGCTGGCAACAAAAGTGAGTACACCCCTAAGTGAAAATGTCCAAATTGGGCCCAAAGTGTCCATATTTTGTGTGGCCACCTTTTTTTTCCAGCACTGCCTTAACCTTCTTGGGCATAGAGTTTTTACCAGAGCTTCACAGGTTGCCACTGGAGTCCTCTTCCACTTCTCAATGACGACATCACAGAGCTGGTGGATGTTAGAGACCATGCGCTCCTACCAGACCCTTATCCGAGCAAGCAGCCAGGTCAGGAAAGGGAGGGGACGAGTGAGCACCCCCCCGAATCATACCAGGCCACATGCCCTCAACATGGGGAGGATGCTTTCAGGTCCCCAAAGCACCTTGTCCCCATGTTGGTAGGGACAAGGGCCTCATCCCCACAACCCTTGCCCGGTGGTTGTAGGGGTCTGCGGGAGGGGTTAATCGGAATCTGGAAGCCCCCGTTAAAGGGGGGGCCCCCAGATCCCAGCTCCCCCCTATGTGAATGAGTATCGGGTACATTGCACCCCTACACATTCACCAAAAAAAGCAGTGAAATGTGACAAAAAAAATAGCTGTTTTTTGACAATTCCTTTATTAAAATGTCTTCTTCTTTCCCCCACTTCTTCCTCCTTTTTTCTCCAGCTGGGGGAATATGAACCAGCAACCCCAGGGCTGCTAGAGAGAATTGCTGCCCACTTAGCCAGCGGGCAGCCTCACACATGTTGTCTGCATCTCTGTGGTGTGAACCAGCCCTAAGTCCATAGCCATGCTCAGTGTCACAAACAATATACAATATATTGGCCTATTGGGACGCCTGCCTTTAAACGCACATGAACTGTAATGGCATCCCAGTCTTAGTCCCAGTCTAAAGCCGTGTACACAGTATCGGATTTTCCGACAGGAAATGTGTGCCGACAGGCTGTTGGTGGAAAATCTGACCATTTGTATGCTCCACCGGACAATTGTCAGATTTTCTGCGGACAAATGTTGGGTGGCAGGCTTTAAAATTTTCTGCGGAGAAATGACTGTTATTGGATTTTCTGAGCGTGTGTACACAAGTCCGTCAGACAAAAGTCCAAAGTACAAACACGCATGCTCGGAAACAGGACGTGCCAGAAGCGGTGGGTTTTGTAAACTAGCGTTCATAATGGAGAATTGACATTTGTGACGCGGCAAATTATGAAATCTCCCAATGCAGCGCACAATTCTCTTCTTCTTTAATGGGATAATAATGAAGCTGCTTTGCTGGTAATACTGATGGAGTTCTGCCAAACTTTTTTTTAAAGGCTTTTATTTTGTAGCGATATCAAGAATAATATTATTATGTTTTTTTTTTTTTTTTTTTTGTTTTTTTGGGCAAGTTACCACAACACCATTATCCCGTAGTTTTTAAGAACAAACATACAACTATGTTGGTGTTCCTTGTCAATTTTACATTGTATTTTATTAAATGTAACTGCCTACTCCCAAACTATCATTTGAAGTAAAACAAGTATTATTCTCCACATTTTTTTTATTGTGCATTAGAAAAAGAAAACACATAAAATTAGACATGCTATCTGCCAATAGAACTTAAACAAAAAGTGCATTCTATGCATCCAAAAATATAGAAAATATACCAAATCAAATCATTATTCAACCAAATAATAAAATAAAAGCCTCATGCATGTGTCCCGCTACTTAATATAGGGGGTCAACAATGTCAAGAGTTTGTGAAAGCAGGGGTCTGTCATCCGGAGATAATTCCTAAAATCATCTGGATTATTCTCCTGGAGCTCCTGCAGCAAAGGCATATGACATAATTGGTCACCATTAATAAAGCAACCAATTCTTGGTCCAAGAAATCCTCCTGTGCCTGGACTGGACTTGGGTCAAAGCAATAACTCCAAGGCCAATCATAAATAACACGTTATCTCCTCCAATTCCGCAACATGTCTGGTTGCCATTCAAAAACAAACTGAAAAGCAGGAAATGAAAAGCGCAAAATGAAAAGCGCTAAAGGAAAAGCGCTAATCAACACTCACCAAACTTCTACTAATATAAAATTAGCAGAAGGAGAGCAAAGGGTGGCACTAAAGAGCTGAAAAACCACATAGTATGTCACTACGCTCTGTTTGTTGGCCGACAATTCCTTGCCATTTGTATGTAAGACAAAATCCAGGCACACGCCTTTGGACAAAAGTCCAAGGTTTTGTCAGTGGAAAATCCAATCGTGTGTACGAGGCTTACGACTGGGCTGCCATTAAAGTTCATGTGTGTGTAAAGGCAGGTGTCCCAATACTTTTGGCTAAATAGTGTATCTTGCAAGATTTACAATGGTGGTGGAACCCTCCTACACATAAATACTACATTTAGACATAGTTTTAGGACCTGGGAGATGAGACAACTTTCTCTACATGAAGCAGCATGTTTGGGATTTGTACCTAGATGCTCAGGGATGCTAAGCAGAAGTTCTAACCCCTAAGCCAGAGAGCTGCCACATGTGAAAGCCTCCTACACATAAATACTGCATTTCTTTGGACATACAAGTGATGGAATTACATTTACATAAGAGTTATTTTTCTTGATTTATTCTGTGATATTTGCTTGTTCTTTGTGGGTGAGTGAAGAATAGTGATATTACCCTCAAATTTACATTTTGATTTCTGATATTGGTACACATATCATTTTTTGGGGTCAAATTAGGATTATTTGGAAATAATTAAAAAGCACAAACAATTGTGACTCATTTAAATTTGCATCAGCAATGGTATTGTTTGTGGATTTTAAAGACACCTGTGTGAGTTTGGGTAAAGATTGTTGCGAGATGGAGAGTAACAAGTGAATGTGACAGAGAAAAATATTTTTTATCAAAACATTCCACATTCTAGCATTCTTAAAAACAAAATTAATTAAGTAGAAGCAACAATGTTGCAAAAGAAAATTTATTTCAGAGAAAGATACATTTCATCTCAACATTAAAAGGATTTGTTTGGGAAAGTCACAATTGTACCATTAGAATCAATGGCTAAAACTTGCATTGGACTATAATAGCGCCGGTTTTCACTCCCAAAAAATGCTCTTTAACACAGCGCTCATTCTGGTATTTACTATAACCTGTTTCTCCGAAAATAAGACCTAGCGTGATTGTTGGTGATGGCTGCAATATAATCCCTACCCCCCAAATAAGCCCTAGTTAATAGACCTTGTAGGTCTTATTTTCAGGGTAGGGCTTATTTTCGGGGAAACAGGGTAGGGCTTATTTGGCGGGTAGGGCTTATATTGCAGCCATCACTGACAATCACGCTAGGTCTTATTTTCAGGGAAACAGGGTAGCGCCCTGTAAAAAAGCCACTGGAGCTAAAATGAGAGCTGTTTGCAGGTCTGAGCATGCTCCGTTGTGTTGGCACCTAGTTGTACAAAAACAGGGGAATTTATCTCTTCTCAGACTTTTAAAGATATTTCAGTGTAGAAATCACTTTTTCACACAGTTTAAAAGCAGATTATCTTTAAATAATATGCTGCATATTTCAGTACTATTTAGGAAGTTATATCATGCTCTAAACATTATTTCCATGTGCACTACTCCAGGTTTTAGCAGAGTAAGGGTTTGGGTGCTATTTGACTTCATGGAACTATAGTAAATTCGATTTTGAGAATATTTTTTTTACCAGCGCTATAGTGAATAGTGTTTTTGTGCTATTTAGCACGATTAGCACTAATTAGTGGTAAATAGCTCTAATTAGCGCTGCAGTGCTATAGTAAATGACCCCCCGTGTTTACTCTTTTTAAATCATAATCAGAAACTACCTAAATGACCCTGATCAAAAGCTTACATACCCCAGTTCTTACTACCGTGTATTGCCCCCTTTTAACATCAATGACAGCTTGAAGTCTTTTGTGGTATTCGTGGACGAGGCTCCTTATCTTCTCAGCTGCCTATTCCTCTTGGCAAAAAGCCTCCAGTAAATTCTTGGGCTGTCTTGTATGAACTGCATGTTTTGAGATCTCCCCAAAGTGACTTAATGATATTGAGGTCAGGAGACTGAGGTGGCCACTCCAGAACCTTCACTTTTTCTGCTGTAGTCAATGACAGGTCAACTTGGCCTTGTGTTGTGGATCATTGTCATGTTGAAATGTCCAAGTACATCCTATGCGCATCTTCCTGGCTGGTGAATGCAAATGTTCCTCCAGTATTTTTTGATAACATACTGTATTCATCTTGCCATCATTTTTGACCAAATTTCCTGTGCCTTTGTAGTTCACACATCCCCAAAACATCAGCGATCCACCTCCGTGTTTCACAGTAGGAATGGTGTACCTTTCATCATAAGCCTTGTTGACTCCTCTCCAAATGTAGTGTTTACGGTTGTGCCCAAAAAGCTAAATTTTGGTCTCATCACTCCAAATGACTTTGTGCCAGAAGGATTGAGGCTTGTCTCTGTGCTGTTTGGCATATTGTAAGCGGGATACTTTATGGCAATTGCGTAGTAATGGCTTTCTTCTGGCAACTCGACCATGCAGCCCATCTTTCTTCAAGTGCCTCCTTATTGTGCATCTTGAAACAGCCACACCACATGTTTTCAGAGAGTCCTGTATTTCACCTGAAGTTATTTGTGGGTTTTTCTTTGCATCCCGATCAATTTTCCTGGCAGTTGTGGCTGAAGCCTAAGTTGGTCTACCTGACCGTGGTTTAGTTTCAACAGAACCTCTCATTTTCCACCTCTTGATTAGAGTTTGAACACTGCTGATTGCCATTCTCAATTCCTTGGGCATCTTTTTATATCCCTTTCCTGTTTTATAAAGTTCAACTACCTTTTTCCGCAGATCCTTTGGCAATTATTTTGCTTTCCCCATGTTGTCATTATGATTTAAAAAGAGTAAACACAGTTGATTGTTGATTGATAATAAATGGCTTCAGCCAAACACTAACCATGAGTGAAAGAAATGTTTTTGTATTATCATTCATATTCTCTGAAAAATGGGCAAGAAATCATAAATTCTGCCAGGGTATGTAAACTTATGAACACAGCATAACTATATATATATATATATATGTGTGTATATATATATATATATATATATATATATATATATATATATATATATATATATATATATATATACAGGGCTTTTTTTCCTCAGAGAATAGGTGCCTTTCCCCTTTCCAACCCCACCCCCTCCTGCCCCCAATCTTGCTACTCCTCAGGGAAGAGAAGTAAAGTCATGCCAAATATAGAGTGTGGTCAAGGCTCAGAACTGAGCTTCGCACACAATCCAAGGTTCAGGAAGGTGGAACACACAAAGTACTGGACTCAGGAGTGCATGACACACAGGATATATATTATATATATATATATATATATATATATATATATATATATATATATATATATATATATATATATATATATATATATATATATATATATATATATATTTATATTTATTTATTTATTGTGCAGTGCTAAGAATTGTGTATCTCACATTGTGCAGAAAAAAATTAGCATTCCCATACACAGCTCGCCTTGTTTCCTCCCCCTCCATAGCTAGCTTACCCTCTCCTCCCCGTCCACAGCTCACCCTCTGTCAACATGTCACCTCCCCACCTCATCCACAGATTATCTCTCTGCCCCTCCAGAAGTCACCTTTGCACCCCCATCCACAGATCTCACCTCTGCACCCCCATCCATAGACTATCTCACCTCTGCACCCCCATCCACAGGTCTCACCTCTGCACCCCCATCCACAGATCTCACCGCTGCACCCCCATCCACAGACTATTTCACCTCTGCACCTCCATCCACAGAATATCTCACCGATGCCCCCCCATCCACAGACTATCACACCTCGGCACCTCCATCCACAGAATATCTCACCGCTGCACCCCCATCCACAAACTATCACACCTCTGCACCTCCATCCACAGACTATTTCACCTCTGCATCCGCATTCCACAGACTATCTCTCTGCCCCTACACATGTCACCTCTGCACCCCTATCTACAGCTTCCCTTAATCTATAGCTCTGAACCTCTGCAATCTCTAATCTTTCACCTCTGCACCCCCAGCTCCCCCCATGGCTCTCACTGTGCACAATCTAATACCCAATACCCCCCCTCCACCCCCCTCCATCTTCATCCTTTTTGGAGTGGATGATAAAGGATTATATACAAGATTGTAGTAATAAAAACTGTATCATTAGCAGTAATCAGCATGGTTTAATGAATCATTCTTGCCAAACCAATCTATTAACCTTCTATGAGGAGGTGAGCTGCCATCTATTGTAGATAAAGGAAGGCTCGTAGACGTGGTGTATCTGGATTTTGCAAAACCATTCGATACGGTTCCCCATAAACGTTTACTGTACAAACTAAGGTCTGTTGGCATGGACCAAAGGATGAGTACATGGATTGAAAACTGGCTACGGGGGTGAGTCCAGAGGGTGGTGATAAATGTGGAGTACTCGGAATGGTCTGGTGTGGTAAGCGGGGCCCTCCAGGGTTCTGTCCTGGGACCAATCCTATTTAACTTATTCATAAACGACCTGGAGGATGGGGTAAACAGTTCAATCTCTGTATTTGCGGACGATACTAAGCTAAGCAGGGCAATAACTTCTCCGCAGGATGTGGAAACCTTGTAAGAAGATCTGAACAAATTAATGGGGTGGACAACTACATGGCAAATAAGGTTTAATGTTGAAAAATTTAAAATAATGCATTTGGATGCCAAAAATATGGATGCAATCTATACACTGGGGGGAGCACCTCTGTGGGAATCTAGGATGAAAAAGGACCTGGGGGTCCTAGTAGATGATAGGCTCAGCAATGGCATGCAATGCCAAGCTGCTGCTAACAAAGCAAACAGAATATTGGCATGCATTAAAAAGGGGATTAACTCCAGTGATAAAACTGTAATTGTCCCACTATACAAGACTCTGGTCCGGCCGCATCTGGAGTATGTCGTCCAGTTCTGGGCACCAGTCCTCAGGAAGGATGTACTGGAACTGGAGAGAGTCCAGAGAAGGGCAACAAAGCTAATAAAGGGACTGGAGGATATTAGTTATGAGGAAAGGTAGCAAGCACTGAACTTATTCTCTCTGGAGAAGAGATGCTTGAGAGCTGATATGATTTCAATGTACAAATACCGTACTGGTGACCCCGAAATAGGGATAAAACTTTTCCACGCAAGGGAATTTCAAAAGACACGCTGCCATTCACTAAAATTAGAAGATAAGCGGTTTAAACTTAAACTGCATGTGCTTCCATCAGGGATCTTCTTGCAATGAAAAGGCAATTTTGTAGAGCCAGCAAGGATCTGCTAGAAATAAAAGGGTTAATCATGTCTCTAGCCACCAGGAAACTTAGACTAGTAAGATGCCTGGTGACTAGAGACATGAGTAACCCTTTTATTGCTAGCAGATCCTTGCTGGCTCTACATTTTTGGCAACTTTGCAATAGGCTAGTAAGATTCCTATGGTGGCTAGAGACATGATTGTTAATCATGTCTCTAGCCACCACAGGGATCTTTATAGCTTATTGCATTGTTGCCAAGAATGTAGAGCCAGCAAGAATCTGCTAGCAATAAAAGGGTTAATGATAAACCCTTTTATTGCCAGAAGATCCATGCTGGCTCTACATTCTTGGCGACTATGCTGACATCCTGCGGATAAGGGACACCACACTGTCATACAGAGAGTCCCCATAGCCACCCAAGTGATTACTTCTAGGGGGGGGGAGTAGGGGTAGGGATCTGTGCTCGGCAAGGTCCCGCATTGATGACACCACATGGCAGCACTGCAGTGAGTGAGAGCATCTGAGCTTCAAATGTCCTATCCATGACCTGCCTTGATTTCCGGCATGGAGCCTGGGACAAGGTTGGGTCGGGACAGGTTTTCAAAATCCATGAGTGTCCCGGACAGATCGGGACAGTTAGTAACTATGTAAATGGTTTGTCTTACCTGTGTAAACTGATAAATATGGAGGAGGGCTTGTTCTTTTGAATAACAGACTTACTGGCCGGATCACCAGATGAAAAAAGAAGAAAGACATCTTTAACAAAGAAAACAAATTCAGCCATTACATCTAACAATTGGTAAACTGCAATATAATTAATGTTTGCTTTTGGGTTTATTATTGCTTTAAAGCTGAACTTCAGGTAGGATCTTAAGTACATCCTTACACTGGCCCAGTATAAGTATGCAAGGTCCAATCTAAGTATGCATAACTCATAACTACTAACAATACCCTTTTTCCCCAGCTGCTTGCACTTAATTTGAATCACAACACTATAAGCATTAACCAATATGCTGCACAATTTTGAATATTGGTTTATGCATATGCAGTGATCACTGCGATCTTCTGTGCCACACAACTTCTGCATACTAACCACAGAGAGTTGCTCACCCAATACCACCACCATTCACATAACATCTTGTATTTAACACCAGGAAGAGAGAAACGGAAGCAGCAAACTGTGTGTGTATGTAGCATAAATGGAAGTGGTTACGTGTTTCGGGGCATGGCCCCCTTTGTCAAAACTTTTATCCATGTGATATACAAACACAGTCTGCTGCTTCTGTTGGCTCTCCCTGGTGTTCCCAGGTTAATGTTCTGGTTCTAAGCACCTTACATCACATTTACTAGGAGGTGCTTGCTCGTCACCATTGACCACCTTGAAGGTCGCCACCTACTGGAGACTTATTGATATGCTTTTCAATACCTTGAGTGCATAATTATTGTTTTTCATTTTTTTTTAATATTTTAATAAATACTGCACATAGACCCCTTTCACAATGGGGCGCTTTTCAGGCGAATTGCGCCTGCAAAGCGCCCTGAAAGAGCCGCTGCTGTCTCTCCAATGTAAAAGCCCCGAGGACTTTCACACTGCAGCGGTGCGCTGGCAGGACGCTAAAAAAAGTCCTGCTCGCAGCATCTTTGGAGCGGTGAAGGAGCAGTGTATACACCACTCCTTCACCGCTCCTGCCCATTGAAATCAATCCTATACTGCCGGCAGCACCGTTTTGCGGTGGTTTTAACCCTTTCTTGGCCGCTAGAGGGGGCTTTTGCCCCCCCCCCCCCGCTAGAGGCCGAGAAATTGATGGTAAAGCTCTGCTAAAAATAACAGCGCTTTACCGCCGACGCACCCACCACCCCAGTGTGAAAAGGGCCTTAGGTAGCAGTGTTTTTCTCTCCTTTATCTTTTCATATATACATGGTTTACTGGTAGGAGCCTCCCCAGATCCTGCTTGCAAGACAGACTGCTGACGCTGCCATATTGTGAACTTCATGCCAAAAATATTTTTTATGGACTTTTTTCAAGGATTAATAAGACACTTTTTTTAATGTCATTTATCATTTTGTTGGCAGTTGCACTAGTACTCCCCTTTTTCTTTTTCTTTTTTGCACCTTTGTACGTTTTGGTGCGCTAATGGCCTAATGCCCTATGCAATTTTTTCAGTTACTGTTAGTTTTCCTCTAGCCTGAGTTTCAACTTCAAAACTAAAGTTCTTTTTTATGGATCATACACCTTATATCAACTCCTGACTGGTGCTAAACGTCATGGCATTGAGTAATGTACATGTTGCTTTTACAACCTCTAATTTGTATGCTATGCAGCAAAGCCATGCCGGTCTATAGTCAGGATTAGATTCCTCTCTTCTTCAAGTATCATTTACATAAACCCATCTGTAAGAAGATAAACAAATAGTCTTATGAATAGATCAAAAAGAATCATTGTGGAAGATGGGATCAGAAAAAACAAGTTATTCACAGCCTTGTATAAATTATGCTAAACACTGCGTCCATATGTAAAATATTGTTCAAAGCTGATCATCCTTTCATAGAAACATATCACAGGTGCTTCATTCACGCTCATAAGCAACATTGGGCAAAAAACATTAAAAACATTGTTTGATTTTTTTTTTTTTTTTTTTTTTTTTTTAGAAAAGCTCCAGGAAGTCTGTAGAGATTAGTGCTGTCACTGCAGATAATGTACATCTATAGGTAAAACTTTTTTTCACTTTGGATAGAGTAAGGGGGGAGGGGGGTTATACCCACCGTCAGATTTTTATTTTTTTGCCACCTTTGTCCCATTGGGGAGATTTCCCTTCACTTCCTGTCCCATAGCCAAACAGGAAGTGAGGGGACATTCCTGAAAATTAAAGGAATTCGTTGCCCCCCCCCCCCCCCCAGGTCACCAAAACTAGTGTCCCCTCTATTACTTTTCTGGGGACAACCCAGAATTTGGGATTTTCTTTTGCTTTCACTGATAACGGTAAACAGGACAAATAGAGAGGGTGAATCACAGACAGCATTATAAACCCAACAGGGGTTCTAATCCATCTCCACGCTATCCAAATTTAAAAAGAAGTTTTGTCCTAATTACACTTTAGCCTCATGTACACAGGGCGTTAAAAAAAAAAGAGCTGTAAAGTCAGTACTGACGGCAGGAAAAAGCGGCATAAAAACGCGTCTTGCGTTGGCGTTAGACCCCTTTCATACTGGGGTCATGGCCGCGTTAGCAGCGCTTTAGTGCGGTTTAAGCTGTGATTTTTCGCTGCTAGCAGGGCGCTTTTTCAAAGAAGGGGTTAAAAAAGCCTGTGTTTTTTCAAAGCGCTTTTCAGGCGTTTTGGAAGCGCTGCCCATTCATTTTAATGGGCAGGGCGTTTTGGGAGGGCTGTACACAGCGCTCAAAACCGCTCCAAAGATTCTGCTTGCAGGATTTTTCCTAACGTACAGCAAGCGCACCGCCCCAGTGTGAAAAGAGACACTAAAATGAATGGAGGGCAGTTTTCAGGCGCTATTTAGAGGCTAAAACACCTAAAACCGCCTCATGGTGAAAGGGATTTCAATGCACGTTTAGCCGTGTTAGCGTTTAGCAGCGTTTTTTTTTTTCTTTAAAGGACACTACCCTCTTCTATTTTCCACTCCCAAATCACATAACTATAGCTTAAAAACGATTGATGCGGCTTAACGCTGTAACACGCATTTAGCTGCGTCAGGCGTATTTTCAGCTATAACGCAGGTCTTCTTAACGTGCTGGATCTCGTTTTTTTTTTCTTCGCTTCTAAAAGCCTATGTGTGCATGAACACATAGAATAACATGGAGAAGTGTTTTTAAGCTGTGAAAAAAAAACGCATTGTGTGCTTGAGGCCTTAAACCTGAACTCTGGGCAAACAGCCTAATACACAGTTGTAATACAATATAGTATTTGTAATTCTGCCCAGCTGCTTTGTGATGTATTCATCCTTGCCCAACAGCACAACCACAAAGGTAACACCACTTTCTCTGTATTAAAGCCAAAAACAAACATTTATTATATGGCAGCTTACCAATTCTTAGATGTGATGGCTGCATTCGTTTCCTTTCTTCTGTTTTCATTTGGAGATCTATCCAGCAAGTCTGTTTTTCAAAAGCCCAAGCTCTCCAGCAGAAAGTATTCATTTACATAGATGGGACAACCCACTTACCACTGGTGGGGGTGCTTACAATGATCAGCTTTTATTAATTCACGCAAAACCTTTATCCTAAAAGGAAAACAACAGTTTGCTGTAACTGATTATATAAAGTGTGAGCTGGAGTTTGGCTTCAATTTGTTAGTGCATATAAATCTGCCAATACATTTAACATTACCCTTTCCCCAGACTGACAGTGCTGCTGTCTGTTGTACCTCCTGTGCTCCTTCATCCATAGTTGTGTCTCACTAATACTGGAGGTGTGTTACTGGCCAGATCACCAGGTGAAAAAAGAGAAAATAAAAAAAATAAGAATAGAAAACTCGATTGTAAGCTCTAACGAGCAGGGCCCTCTGATCCCTCCTGTACTGAATTGTATTGTAACTGTACTGTCTGCCCTCATGTCCTCTGCGCAAACTGTTGGCGATCTTCTTTTTAGGTCTCCTGCTGGTGATCCTGGCTCCTCCCCCTTAAGCAGTGCCCCCAGAGAAAGCTGCTTGCCCTGGGGGGGCACCATTGCATTTGCCCTGGGAGCACATAGAGCCGTGGCTCGGCCCCGACCCCACTCTCTCCTCATTGGTTTACTGGCTGTGATTGACAGCAGTGGGAGCCAATGAGCTCCTGCTGCTGTCTCAGCCAATGAGGAGAGAGAGTTCCAGGACAGCTGAGGCTATCATGAACATTGCTGAATTGGAGGGAGTTCAGGTAAGGATTGGAGGGGGGGGGACCGTACACAGAAGTTTTTTTTACCTTTATGCATAGTAAAAAAACCTTCAGCCTTTACAACCACTTTAATACTGCTTCAACCACATGCCGACCAGCGCACGACGATATACGTCAGCACAATGGCATGGATGGGCAAACGGGCATACAGGTACGTCCCCTTTAAGATGCGGCGTTGTGGGCGAGCGCGCACCGCCGCGTGCTCCATGACCGCGGGCTCCGCAAACTCGATGTCTGCCGGGTGCCCGTGATCGTGTCATGGAGTGGCAGAACGGGGAGATGCCTATGTGAACAAGGCATTTCCCCATTCTGCTTAGTGACATGACAGGGATCTACTGCTCCCTGTCATCGGGAGCAGGGATCGCTGTCATGTGAGTAGTAGCTTATCCCCCCCACAGTTAGAATCACTCTCTAGGACACACTTAACCCCTTGATCGCCCCCTAGTGTTTTAACACCTTCCCTGCCAGTGTCATTTACACAGTAATCTGTGCATATTTATAGCACTGATTGCCGTATAAATGACAATGGTCCCAAAATAGTGTCAAAAGTGTCTGATGTGTTCGCCATAACGTCGCAGTCATGATAAAAATTACATATTGCCGCCATTACTAATGAAAAAAAATTAATAATAAAAATGCCATAAAACTTTCCCCTATTTTGTAGACGCTAGAACTTTTGCGCAAACGAATCAATATACGCTTATTGCAATTTTTTTTTAACCAAAAATATGTAGAAGAATACATATCGGCCTAAACTGAGGAAAAAAATGGTTTTTTTTATATATTTTTGGGGGATATTTATTATAGCAAAAAGTAAAAAATATTGGGTTTTTTTAAATTTGTCGCTCTTTTTTTTTGTTTATAGCGCAGAAAATAAAAACCGCAGAGGTGATCAAATACCACCAAAAGAAAGCTCTATTTGTGGGAAAAAAGGACATCAATTTTGTTTGGGTGGAACATCGTATGGCCGCGCAATTGTTAGTTAAAGTGACGCAGTGCCGAATTGCAAAAAAGTGCTCTGGTCAGGAAGGGGGTAAATTTTTCTGGGGGTGAAGTGGTTAAGGAATACAGAGGTGTCACCTCTCCACCCACAGCCTGCTCACTGGGCCATGATAGTGGAAATTACTCAACTCTGCTCTCTTCTCCTGTCAGCAAGTTCCCTTCAAGTAGAAGACCCGTTAATGTCTGCAAATGCTGTTCCTCCCTTTCTGGGGAGTTCACCGGAGTGGGGTTATACATTCCTAGCTTCCCCTCACTGGCTACAGGCAGCTGGTAGGTGAGGCAAACTAAAACTTCCATGCTGTGCCCAGCCATAAGGGGATGGGGGGTCGCATTGTGGAGGCGAGGGAGGTGGCGGGAGGACGGGGCACCAAAATACACCTTCGCCTGTGTAGACAAAAATCCTTGCACCTACCCTGCCTCTTATATGCCCCCCTTTAAGAAGAATTGTGCAAAAAAAAAAAAAAAAAGATTGGTTAAACCTACAAGTGCTTTTTTGCTACTACTTTTTCTTTATACAGTAAAACCTTGGTTTGAGAGTAACTTGGTTTGAGGGCGTTTTGCAAGACAAGCAACATTTTTAAATACATTTTGACTTTGATATACAAGCAATGTCTTAATATACAAGTAGCGTCATGTCACAACTGAGTATAAAAGAGCAATATGGTTACATTTAATGAAGGTACAACATTTAGAAACTCACATGGTTGATGAATAAAATAGGCACATCCAAGAATGCAGGCATCCGAGGTAAAGCTGTCCACATAGACCATCCTCCGCACCGCCTATTGACGTTGTCTCTTCCACGCTGCGCTCCACGAGCAGTTCAAGCCTCGCTTTCAGATCAACTGCAGGGTAGTCTTCCCGATCACAATTGCAGACTGACAGCGGTGAGAGCCGGCGGTGCAGAGGATGGTCTATGTGGACAGCTTTACCCAGGATGCCTGCATACTTAGATGTTCTTCTTTTATTGATCAACCATGTGAGTTGGTAAATGTTGTACCTTCATTAAAGTGATTGTAAATTCTCGCTTATCTTCCTATAAAAATAACAAACATATTATATTTATCTGCTCTGTTGCAGTGGTTTTGCACAGAGCAGCCCGGATCCTCCTCTTCTCGGCTCCCTCTTCTGTGATCCTGGCTCCTCCCTCCTGTTCTGTGCCCCCACAGCAAGCAGCTTGCTGTGGGGGCACCCAAGCCAAGTCACAGCTCCCTGTGTCCATTCCCTGTGTGTCTCAGCCAATCAGGAGGGAGAATCTTGGACGGCTGAGATACTCGTCGACATCGCTGGACAGAGAGGGACCTCAGGTAAGTATTAGGGAGGCTGATGGAGGCTGCTGTACATAGAAGGCTTTTTATCTTAATGCATAGAATACATTAAGATAAAAAACCTTCTGCCTTTACAACCCCTTTAACCACTTCAGCCCCGGAAGAATTTACCCCCTTCCTGACCAGAGCACTTTTTGTGATTCGGCACTGCGTCGCTTTAACTGACAATTGCGCGGTCGTGCGACGTGGCTCCCAAACAAAATTGTCCTTTTTTCCCCACAAATAGAGCTTTCTTTTGGTGGTATTTGATAACCTCTGTGGTTTTTATTTTTTGCGCTTTAAACAAAAAAATAGCGACAATTTTGAAAAATTTTTTTTACTTTTTGCTATAATAAATATCCCCAAAAAATAATTAAAAAAACATTTTTTTCCTCAGTTTAGGCCGATACGTATTCTACATATTTTTGGTAAAAAAATCGCAATAAGCGTTTATTGATTGGTTTGCGCAAAAGCGTTTACAAAATAGGGGATAGTTTTATGGCATTTTTATTAATCATTTTTTTTCTACTTGTAATGGCAGCGATCAGCGATTTTTATTGTGATTGCGACATTATGGCGGACACATCGGACATTTTTCACACATATTTGGGACCATTGTCATTTATACAGCAATCAGTGCTATAAAAATGCACTGATTCCTGTGTAAATGACACTGGCAGTGAAGGGGTTAACCACTAGGGGGTGGGGAGGGGTTAAGTCAGTACTAGGGAGTGTTTTCTAACTGTTGGGGGGATGGGCTAGCTGTGACACGTCACTGATCTCTGCTTCCGGTGACAGGGAGCAGAGATCAGTGACACTGTCATTAGGCAGAACAGGGAGATGCTTGTTTACATTAGCATCTCCCCGTTCGTCCTCTCCGTGAGGCGATCGCAGGTATCCCTGCGGCGATTGAGTCCGCGGGACCCGCGACCCGACTCACGGAGCTCCCGGCCGGCGCGCACGCAATGGCACGACGGAAAATTCAGTCGGACTTACAGGTACGCCCATTTGCCCAGCCGTGCCATTCTGCCAAAGTACATCGGCGTGCGCCGATCGGTAAGTGGTTAAATGTAACCATATTGCTACACTTATGCTCCGTACACACGGTCAGACATTGATCGGACATTCCAACAACAAAACCCATGGATTTTTTCCGACGGATGTTGGCTCAAACTTGTTTTGCATACACACGGTCGCACAAAGTTGTCGGAATTTCCGAACGCCAAGAACGCGGTGACGTACACCACGTACGACGAGACTATAAAAGGGCAGTTCAGTACTAAGCGCGGCACCCTTTGGGCTCCTTTTGCTAACCTCGTGTTAGTAAAAGTTTGGTGAGAGACGATTCGCGCTTTTTCAGACTCGTGGTTTTCAGATCATTTTCTGCTGTTCAGTTTGTGCTTGTGGGTTTGTATCTGCTCTTCAGTGCGTGCAGTGAGTTACCATTGACTTTGTCATTGTGTTCTTGTTCATTCGTTACTGATTTTCAGGTCGCTCTTCACAGCCCTTGCTGTTCTTCAGTGCGTTCTGTTACTTCGTTCTGAGCAGCCGACCGTTTTCTAGCCATGTTTCTTATGCGTACTCCTCGTACAGTTCGTGCTGTGCGGGGGCTTGGTGTTGGGGTCCTGACCTTGACACAAGTCCAGTCCATGAACAGGGTGGGGAGGAGTTCATGGACCAAGAATTGGTTGCTTCAGCGTGACCAGTTCTCTCATATGCCTTTGCTCCGTGAGATCCGTGAGAATAATCCTGACGATTTCAGGAACTTTCTCAGGATGACGGACCCCGTATTTCACCGTTTGTTGGCTTTGCTGACCCCCTATATCAGCAGGCAGGATATCTACATGAGGCAAGCCATCACTCTGGAGCAGAGGCTCGTCGCTACCCTGCGGTACTTGACGACGGGGAAAAGCCTGCCGGACTTGAAGTTCTCGACAGGCATCTCCCCCCAGGCTCTGGGGATCATTATCCCAGAGACCTGTTCTGCCATCATCCAGGTCCTGCAGAAGGAGTATATTAAGGTAAGATTTTTATCCTTTAACATCACATTTTATTGTATTTAATGTTTGATAATATATTGTATTTCTTTCCTCATTCCCTAATTACCATGATTGTAATATGCTGTGAATGTCCCCTTTGTCCTCATGCATGCTGGATTTTTATGTAATTTTTTTTGTCCTTCATACATATTTGCCTTCACTTACCTCCCCAGCATGCTCTCCTGGGCCTATATTCATCTCATGTAGTCACTTAACAATGTATTTTGTCAGCTCCATATTAGTGCTTTACCCTAAATACACCCTAAAATGTGTAAAAATGTGATTTGTGCTTGAAATTCTGGCAGAGGGCCAGAGGCTTTTTTTGGGGGGTCCCAAAATCATTTGAAACCCTCCCTCCCCCCAACTGCTAACTCAGCTGATCCTAATTCTCTATCTATCCTCAATCCTCTATCTGCTGACTTTGCCCATACACACTATACCCACCTCTTTTGTGGTCAGATTTATGGATGAATTCCCCAAAGCATGTAGTGCAAGGGCCTGCCTGAATACTTTCAAATGGTACTGTTTAAAGTTTTTGTATCCTATTATTATCTTGATAGGTAATAGCAGAATGTAAAAATGTGCTAAAATGTGTACAATGTGTATTTATCTCTTTGTATTATGACACTTATTACCTGTCCATTGGGCTGCCAATAGTGTAAGTAAGGAGGGGCTGGCCAAAGTAACACATTATTTATGCATTCATCTCTTAATGAAGTGGAGAGAGTTACCTGTCCAAACCCCCCCCCCCCCCCAAAAAATCAAAATTCTTAAATGGCCCATGGGGGGGGGGGGGGAGGAATCTGATCGGTGGACCTTATACCTTTGTCTTTAAATACTCCCTAAAATAAATGTTATACTGATGTTGGCCAAGAATGTTTGTGTCTAATCTGCTTTCCATGTTTATGTGCAAAATGATTAATTTATTTTTCTTGTTTGACTCCACAGTTTCCTTCCAACCCACAGGAATGGCAGACTGAGGCCTCCCACTTTGCCCAGCGGTGGGACTTTCCTAACTGCGTCGGGGCAATTGATGGGAAACACGTCCACATCGTCCCACCACCGGGGTCATACTATTATAACTACAAGGGGTTCAATAGTATTGTGATGTTGGCGGTGGTGTCGGCTACTTACGAGTTCCTGTATGTGGACGTGGGGAAGAATGGCCGGATGTCCGATGGTGGAGTCATCGCCCATACGGAGTTCTACAGGCGTCTCCAGAATGGCAGCTTGGACTTGATTGGTTTGCGCAAAAGTTATAGTGTCTACAAACGATGGGATATATTTTTGTTTTTATTTATTTATTTATTTATTTATTTTACTAGTAATGGTGGCGATCAGTGACTTATAGCGGGACTGCGATATTGCGGCGGACAAATCAGACACCTAACTGACACTTTTTGGGGACCAGTGACACTAAATACAGTGATCAGTGCTAAAAAATATGCACGGTCACTGTAATAATGACATTGGCACAGAGGGGGTTAACATCAGGGGCAATCAAAGGGTTAAATGTATTCCTAGGGAGTGCTTGCTAACTGTGTGGGGGGTGGTTGTACTGTGGGAAGGCAGAAATCTGTGTTTTTGCTTAGCAGAAACACAAGATCACTGCCTTCCCTTGTCACAGAACGGCGTTCTTCCTTGTTTACATAGGCGGATCGCCGTTCTGCGTGTGCCTCGAACAATCGACAGGTCCCGGAGGACATTGCATCCGCTGGATCCGCTGATTGGCTCCCGCTGTGTCAAATCACCCTCTTTGGCACACGTGTGCGACCCAGACCCGGAAGTGCACAATCACATACTTATACGTGATTCTACACAGAGCAGCCACTCTGGTTAGTAAATCTGCGTGGGGCGGTCCGCATCTGGTTAATGCATGTTAAAGTGTATCTTTGGTGAAAATATAAAATCTTATGTTCATTTCAACATCATATTTAAATTATTTCCTGCTTACTCCGATTAATCTAATTAATCTAAAAGCTTGGAAACTTACTTTGTGAGGATCTCCACACATTTTCTTCCCTGAATTTTGTGACACATAGTCACTATGCCCTGTGAATAGGCACTGCTGTGTCTTTTCGCAGAGCCTGCCTTCTACTCTACAGGGGTGCAGGCTCTACAGGGGTGCTGAGTCAGTGCAGGAATCCAGAAGCAAGGTACCATGGGAATTGTAGTCCTTAGGAATGGAAAGTAAACAGCAGAGGAAAAGCTGCAAAGCATGCTGGGAATCCAGGAAGTTGTGGAAAGAGATGGCCAGCAGACAGGCAGCACTCAAAACAAGTAGGATTATATTGGATTGTCAAATATAACTTTTGATTGTATTGTTATTACAATGCTGATGTTATGCAATGAAAGTGTATGCTGTTCCTAAAATCAATATTTCTTTAGTGGGGATGGGACACGGAGCATCACTGCTCCTGGTAAAGAGTCAATGACAAAGCTCTTTACCCATGTGGTCAGCTGTGTCCAATCATAGCTCATTGCAGTTATTCCTCTCCTCACTCTGACAGCGCATGAGAGGAGAGCTGATCAGCAGTATTTCCTCACAGGGGAGATCTGCATACATAATCAGTGCCCTGATTGTCTGTGCAGCCCAATCAGTGCCCAGCAGTGATGCCAATCAGTCCCCATCAGCGATGCCTTTCAATGCCCATCAGTGCCTGCTCATCAGTGCTGCCTATCAGTGCCCATCAGTGCCACCAATCAGTGCCCATCAGTGCCACCTATCAGTGCCCATCAGTGCCACCTATCAGTGTCCATCAGTGCCACCTATGAGTGCCCATCAGTGGCACCTATGAGTGCCCATCAGTGCTGCATTTCAGTGCCACCTATTAGTGCTGCATATTAGTGCCTCCTCATCAGTGCTGCGCCATCATTTGCCCATCAGTGCAGCCTATCAGTGCACATCAGTGAAGGAGAAAAATTACTTATTTTCAAAATTTAAAAAAAAAACAGAAGCTAAGAAAAACGTTAAAAAAATGTCAGTATTTTTTCATTTGTTTAGCAAAAAATAAAAACCCAGTGGTGATTAAATACCACCAAAAGAAAGGTTTGTCTCAAAAAAATGATAAAAATTTTGTTTAGGTTGCATGACCGTGACCAATTGTCATTCAAAATGCAGAAAAATGAAAATTGGCCTGGGCAGGAAGGGGATAAAAATGCCCAGTAGGCTAGTGGTGTAATTGCAACTACAAAAAATAGAGCAAAAAAATAAATAAAATTGTTTATATATATATATATATATATATATATATATATATATACACACAGTATCTCACAAAAGTGAGTACACCCCTCACATTTTTGTAAATATTTTATTCTATCTTTTCATGTGACAACACTGAAGAAATGACACTTTGCTACAGCGAAAATGTTCAAATTGGGCCCAATTAGCCATTTTCCCTCCCTGGTGTCATGTGACTTGTTAGTGTTACAAGGTCTCAGGTGTGAATGGGAAACAGATGAGTTAAATTTGGTGTTATCGCTCTCACTATCTCACACTGGTCACTGGAAGTTCAACTTGGCACCTCATGGCAAAGAACTCTGAGGATCTGAAAATTTTTTTTGCTGTACATAAAGATGGCCTAGGCTATAAGAAGATTGCCAAGACCCTGAAAACTGAGCTGCAGCACGGTGGCCAAGACCATACAGCGGTGTAACAGGACAGGTTCCACTCAGAACAGGCCTCGCCATGGCCGACCAATGAAGTTGAGTGCACGTACTCAGCGTTATATCCAGAGGTTGTCTTTGGGAAATAGATGTATGAGTGCTACCAGCATTGCTGCAGAGGTTAAAGGGGTGGGGGGTGGGGGGGGTCAGCCTGTCAGTGCTCAGACCATACGCCACACACTGCATCAAATTGGCCTGCATGACTGTCGTCCCAGAAGGAAGCCTCTTCTAAAGGTGATGCACAAGAAAGCGTGCAAACAGTTTGCTGAAGACAAGCAGACTAAGGACATGCATTACTGGAACCATGTCCTGTGGTCTGATGAGACAAAGATAAACTTATTTCATTCAGATTTGTCAAGCGTGTGTGGTGGAAACCAGGTGAGGAGTACAAAGACAAGTGTGTCTTGCCTACAGTCAAGCATTGTGGTGGGAGTGTCATGGTCTGGGGCTGCATGAGTGCTGCCGGCACTGAGGAACTACAGTTCATTGAGGGAACCAAGAATGCCAACATGTACTGTGATATACTGAAGCAGAGCATGATCCCCTCCATTCGGAGACTGGGCTGCAGGCCAGTTTTCCAACATGATAATGGTCCCAAACACGCCTCCAAGATGACCACTGCCTTGCTAAAGAAGCTGAGGGTAAAGGTGATGGACTGGCCAAGCATGTCTCCAGACCTAAACCCTATTGAGCATCTGTGGGGCATCCTCAAATGGAAGGTGGAGGAGCGCAAGGTCTCTAACATCCACCAGCTCTGTGTCCTCATGGAGGAGTGGAAGAGGACTCCAGTGGCAACCTATGAAACTCTGGTAAACTCCATGCCCAAGAGGGTTAAGGCAGTGCTGGAAAATAATGGTGGCCAATTTGGACATTTTCACTTAGGGGTGTACTTACTTTTGTTGCCAGCGGTTTAGACATTAATGGCTGTGTGTTGAGTTATTTTGAGGGGACAGCAAATTTACACTGTTATACAAGCTGTACACTCACTACTTTACATTGTAGCAAATTGGGTTAGCCCACATTTATCATGAGCTGAACTTAAAGATCTTCAACTTTTTCTATGTACACAAAAGGCCTATTTCTCTCAAATATTCTTCACAAATCTGTCTAAATCTGTGTTAGTGAGCACTTTTCCTTTGCCAAGAAAATCCATCCACCTCACAGGTGTGGCATATCAAGATGCTGATTAGACAGCATGATTATTGCACCTGTGTGCCTTAGGCTGGCCACAATAAAATGCAGTTTTACTATATTGGGGGGGTCTGGGGGGTCCGAAAACCAGTCAGTATCTGGGTTGACCACCATTTGCCTCACGCAGTGCAGCACATCTCCTTCGTATAGAGTTGATCCGGTTGTTGATTGTGGCCTGTGGAATGTTTATCCATTCCTCTTCTATGGCTGTGCAAAGTTGCTGGATATTGTCAGGAACTGGAACACGCTGTCATATACGCCAATCCAAAGCATCCCAAACATGCTCAATGGGTGGCATGTGCGGTGAGTATGCTGGACATTCAAGAACTGAGATGTTTTCATCTTCCAGGAATTGTGTACAGATCCTTGCAACATGGGGCCGTGCATTATCATGCTGCAACATGAGGTGATGGTCGTGGATGAATGGCACAACAATGGGCCTCAGGATCTCGTCATGGTATCGATGTGCATTCAAAATGCCATCAATAAAATGCACCTGTGTTCGTTGTCCATAGCATACGCCTGCCCATCCCATAACCCCACCGCCACCATGGGCCATTCGATCCACAACGTTGACATCAGCAAACCGCTCACCCACACGACACCATACACGCTGTCTGCCATCTGCCCTGTACAGTAAAAACCGGGATTCATCCGTGAAGGGAACACCTCTCCAAAGTGCCAGACACCATCGAATGTGAGCATTTTCCCACTCAAGTCGGTAACGACGATGAGCTGCAGTCAGGTCGAGACCCCAATGAGGACGACGAGCATGCAGATGAGCTTCCCTGAGACGGTTTCTATCAGTTTGTGCAGAAATTATTTGGTTTTGCAAACCGATTGTTGCAGCAGCTGTCCGGGTGGCTGGTCTCAGACGATCTTGGAGGTGAAGATGCTGGATGTGGAGGTCCTGGGATGGTGTGGTTACACGCAGGGGCAGATCCAGGGGGGGGGGCGAGTCAATTGCCCCCCCCCCGAGAAAATAGTGAGCAGGCTGTGCTAATGCCGACCCACCATCAGGACACGGGACAGCGGCGCCGAAACTGACAGGCTCTGTGAAGGGACACAGGCAGAGCCGCAGCTGTGGGGGGTTTCCACCCCTCCTTCTCCTACTTGAGCTGAGCAGCTCTTATTCACCCAGCAATCCCGCTCCTATTGGCTACATTCAGGGCCAATGGCTGGGAAACTAACACCAAGAGGATTATGGGACATGTAGTCCCGGATACCAGCAGGCCCAGGACGATTCCCTGAGAGTGCACTGCAGCCCCCAACATATCGAGCGGGAGGAGGGGAGAGGAGGACCATGAGAGGAGAAGAGGGACCACGAGGCTGTCGGGTGGAGGGAGCCAGAAAGAAAGTGCCAGTGATTTTACTATATATCCCCCAAGGTAAGAACTTACCCCCAGGTGGGGGGTGAGGGGGGGTTGGGAATGCAGGCTTACATAGAGGTACAGGACTGGCTGCTCCCACTCTGTCCTCCCTTCCACCTGGCTGCTCCCACTCTGTCCTCCCTTCCACCTGGCTGCTCCCACTCTGTGCTCCCTTCCACCTGGCTGCTCCCACTCTGTCCTCCCTTCCACTTGGCTGCTCCTACTCTGTCCTCCCTTCCACTTGGCTGCTCCTACTCTGTCCTCCCTTCCACCTGGCCGCTCCCACTCTGTTCTCCCTTCCACCTGGCTGCTCCCACTCTGTCCTCCCTTCCACCTGGCTGCTCCCACTCTGTCCTCCCTTCCACCTGGCTGCTCCCACTCTGTGCTCCCTTCCACCTGGCTGCTCCCACTCTGTCCTCCCTTCCACTTGGCTGCTCCTACTCTGTCCTCCCTTCCACTTGGCTGCTCCTACTCTGTCCTCCCTTCCACCTGGCCGCTCCCACTCTGTTCTCCCTTCCACCTGGCCGCTCCCACTCTGTTCTCCCTTCCACCTGGCTGCTCCCACTCTGTGCTCCCTTCCACCTGGCTGCTCCCACTCTGTCCTCCCTTCCACTTGGCTGCTCCTACTCTGTCCTCCCTTCCACTTGGCTGCTCCTGCTCTGTCCTCCCTTCCACTTGGCTGCTCCTACTCTGTCCTCCCTTCCACCTGGCCGCTCCCACTCTGTCCTCCCTTCCACCTGGCCGCTCCCACTCTGTCCTCCCTTCCACCTGGCTGCTCCCACCCTGTGCTCCCTTCCACCTGGCTGCTCCCACCCTGTCCTCCCCTCCACCTGGCTGCATCCACCATGTCCTCCCCTCTACCTGCCTGCATCCACCCTCTCCTCCCCTCCACCTGGCTGCTCCCGCTCTGTCCTCCCCTCCACCTGGCTGCATCCACCCTGTCCTCCCCTCCACCTGGCTGCTCCCACCCTCTCCTCCCCTCAACATGGCTGCTCCCACCCTGTCCTCCCTCCCACCTGGCTGCTCCCACCCTGTCCTCCCTTCCACCTGGCTGCTCCCACCCTGTCCTCCCCTCCACCTAGCTGCATCCACCCTGTCCTCCCCTCCACCTGGCTGCTCCCACCCTGTCCTCCCTTCCTCCTGGCTGCTCCCACTCTGTCCTCCCCTCCACCTGGCTGCTCCCACTCTGTCCATCCTTCCACCTGGCTGCTCCCACTCTGTCCTCCCTTCCACCTGGCTGCTTCCACTCTGTCCTCCCCTCCACCTAGCTGCATCCACCCTGTCCTCTCCTCCACCTGGCTGCTCCCACCCTGTCCTCCCTTCCACCTGGCTGCTCCCACTCTGTCCTCCCCTCCACCTGGCTGCTCCCACTCTGTCCTCCCCTCCACCTGGCTGCAACAACCAATACTTTCTCAAAACACTGTGTATTTATGTGTATGTGTGTGTATATATAATTGCATTTTATAGTAGCCCCCCCTACTTTTGTCCTTGTCCCCCCATGTGCCCCCCCTAAATATGAAAGCTGGAGACGCCACTGTCTCTCACCGCCCCCCTGCATCACCGCATATCTCCATCTAAAAGAAGACTGCCATTACTGTGCAGGCGCAGGCAGCAGAGAGATGACATCATCTCTCACTGCCCACCCTCACTCTGGAACAACAGGGACACTTCACTGGCCACTAGCAAGTGACAATCTGCATCTGGTGACAGGCAACTGTGGCAAGTGACAATCCCCATCTGGTGACAGGCGATGGTTGCAAGTGACATACTCAGGGCTCCCACTGATTCTGCGTTATTGACAATGGTGAGTTGAACTATTTTATTTTATATTACAATGTAGTAATAGAAATAATGCGCTTCAATCATCCTGACCATATTAACCGTGGTGCCATGATGATTGAAGCGCCAACGCCAGCCATTGCCCGACAAATTGCCCGCAAAAAGTTTGGCAGTGCCCCTCCCGAGATAAGACTCTGCCAATTGCACGCTCAAAACTTGCGACATCTGTGGCATTGTGCTGTGTGATAAAACTGCACGTTTTAGAGTGGCCTTTTATCGTGGTCAGCCTAAGGCACACCTGTGCAATAATCATACTGTCTAATCAGCATCTGGATATGCCACATCTGTGAGGTGGATGAATTATCTCGGCAAAGGAGAAGTGCTCACTATATATATATATATATATATATATATATATATATATATATATATGTGTATATGTATGTATGTATGTATGTATATGTGTGTGTATATGTATATATATATATATATATATATATATAACATATATAATTGTTACACCATCTTTTTTTTATTGAAAATTAACTTTCAATCTGCAGCTGTAATTTTCTGTAACATGCAACACATTATGTCGACCAGGAGGCGTTCTGTACACAGTCATTATATGGATCGCCCCCAGAAATGTAATTTCCTATTTGGGTGATTGGCTCACTGATTTTCCCACAAGTCTGCACTAGGATGCAAGTAAGATTTTCTTCATCCCATGCAAAAGGAATTTCAGTTTTGGCAATATACTCCCCATGGGTTAATCATTTCTAAAGGGATGCCAACACTGCAGCTTTTCTAATGAGAACACCGAGAGTGTCCTAGGTGATTATAATGAACCAGACCCTCCCATTCAGAATTTGTTAAAATCCTTGCAATATACATTGATCACTAAGAGGGGATTGTTTTTTCTCAGCAAAAGTGGAGTTACTCTTTAATGTGCATTTTATTTTACGGCACATTACCACAATCTGTTAGCAAAATTGAGCCCTTAGTAAATCAGAGTTGAGTATCTCTGTCCCATTTCCAAGATTGAGGACCCAGAATGGACAGCCTTGTAGGTAGGATTACCACCGCAGTAAATCAAAGCCTTTGTGTGAGTTGCGCTGCAAGCTATCGCTTAGCAAGGTGACTAATTCTCACACTTACACTGTCTACAGAAAACCTGGTGGGCTCTCGTACCCGGTTCCCAGTAACACATCTGTACTTTACATGGAGGAGGAACAAAGGAAAGCTGAAGAGTGCTTAGATCTTGAAAAGACAGGAAGCTGGCAGAGCTGGAAAGAAAACAGAAAGCGTATAGTAATTACATGTGTCTGCTGTACAGAGGTAATCTAATACGTATTTAGGTTCAGATTTCTAACAGTTCTGCTACACAGGTGGGGTTTGGTTACGGGAATGTTATAGCAACACCTTAGACAGGAGCGTTTCATGAAAGTAGAAGAGTATGCCACAGCAACCTATTCCCTGGTCATTTTCCAATACTGCGTTGTCATTGGGCAAATTTCCCCTTAATTTTCTATTAGGACTAAAAATGTTGGGCAATCTCTCCAAACATGGACACGCATATAGTAGATCAGGGAAGGGTCTGAACCTCTGACAACATATTTGTTGCCTTGATGGACGACTTTGGGATCTCCCCTTTTTGACGCCCTTGTTGGGATTCTTACCCTATGGCCCCTTTGTGTGATGAAAGGCTTATACAAACTTCCAGGATGATCTTTGGTGTTTAGGGAATATTTTCTCCAAATCAATTTATTTGACATGTAAGTTTATTGATTGTATTGATAGATATTTAGTATACTCCGAAGTTAATCTTGTATTTAATGGTTCAATGTAAATTTGTACCTAATGCATTTATACTGTATTTTTCATTTTCAGAGGTGGTAACATTCCTGATGAAGATTGTAATTTATACACTTTTCAAAATGCGGGACTTTTGAGCTACTTACTATCTTTGGCTATCTGCATGGATGGTTCCAATCTATGTAGTAGGATTTTACTACTTCTGTCAACCACTGTGTAATATTTACAATGCATATATAGGTGTTCTTCTTGTGTTTTTTTCCATAAGAATTCTGTTTTTATGATTCATTCTATATTAAAGTGGTTGTAAACCCTTACAGACCACTTTGACCTACAGGTAAGCCTAGATTAAGGCTTACCTGTAGGTCCAAGAAATATCTCCTAAACCG
This sequence comes from Lithobates clamitans, assembly GCA_037952925.1. Classification (NCBI taxonomy): domain Eukaryota; kingdom Metazoa; phylum Chordata; class Amphibia; order Anura; family Ranidae; genus Lithobates; species Lithobates clamitans. The sequence goes on from JBBGZY010000202.1 coordinate 360,869, forward strand.
TGTAATTTTGCAAAAAGACAGGCACCGATGTCTACGGCACATGCGCCATAGACATCGGCGCGCAGGCGCACTGAGCATGCCGCTGCTAACGGAGATATGCCGTTAGTGGTGGCTCCCGTGCGCATGCGCGGGAGTGACGTCATCGCGGCTCCGGCCAATCACAGCGCCGGAGCCACGATACCCGGAAAGAAGATGGACGCTCCATAGCAGAGGGGACAGCGATGACATTGCAGGCTCCTGTGTCAGGTAAGTGACACATAATGCGATTCATGATAGCCCATTATGCTTTACCTTTGCAGGGAAACAAAGAGGAAGTAAACCCATCAGGGTTTACTTCCTCTTTAATAAATTTATATTTTTTATACATATAATTTTTCCTTTTTCTTTCTAAAATTGCCTTTAAAATCCCATTTTTGAGTTTTTTTTTCTTCAACATTTTTGCCGTCTGTACCCTCTGTATCAGTGACGACCGTTTCTTCAATTTGTTGTCCGAGTATCATAGGGACAGGAAGTGATGGAAAATCATCCCAATGGGGTTACAGGCAGAGATAAAGGACCGGCAGATATTTGACTTTGAGCCCTTGCACACTGGGGCGGTTTGCCGCTGCTGTGTATCCAGTGTGAAAGCCCCAAGGGCTTTCACATTGGAGCGGTGCGCTGGCAGGACGGTAAAAAAAGTCCTGCCAGCAGCATCTTTGGAGCGGTGAAGGAGCGGAGTGTATACCGCTCCTTTACCGCTCCTGCCCATTGAAATCAATGGGACGGCGCGGCTATACCGCCGGCAAAGCGCCTCTGCAGAGGCGCTTTGCGGTGGTATTTAACCCTTTCTCGGCCGCTAGCGGGGGGTAAAACCGCCCCGCTAGCGTCCGAATACCGACGGTAAAACGCCGCTAATAATAGCTGCGTTTTACCGCCGACGCCGCCCCCGCCCCAGTGTGCAATGGCTCTTTGGGTTGGTGGGAAAAGACTGCGCTAAGCTAGAATAGTGAAACAAAATGAACAAAAGCTGCCAACACTCAAACATACAAGGTTCCAATAGATAATCAAGTGGCAGTGTGGCAGGCTGGCCAAAGGAAGAGAGGAAGTGAGTTGGCCTTTGGAATTTACGTTGGAATATTTTGGGAGACGATTGCCTGGCGGTTGACCACCTGTTGAATCCAAGGATCGAGAGCTGGGGATATCGCATCGGATTCGCCCGATTTTCCTACGTTCAACACCTCAGCACCTTTGGATCCATGTTCCAAAGGATCCCTAGCCTGTATGACCCCTTTGTCGTATGACACATAGGGTCCACCACAGTTGGTAAGAGTATTTATTTATCTTTGAAGTGTCACAGAAATTGACTACAGACAAGCACTCTATTCAACTGAAGACACCCCCACAGGAATCACGCACCTACTCACATTTCTGTGGACTTTACGTTACTCACATTCACTGTGTTCCACACTGTTCCATCATTTCATTGTGGTTTTGTTTTAGTTTTTTGTTTATTACATCTTTGTTACACTTCATTTTACAGTAGCGCCACACTGCCATATTTCACTTTTCCCAACTACAGGGACAATCCAACCAAACCTAGCAATCTGTACTGGGTAGGACATCTCTAAACACTAATGCCGCGTACACACGGTCGGACTTTTCGACCGGACTGGTCCGACGGACGCCGACGGACCAAATCTGGCGGGCAATTCGAACGTGTGTGGGCTTCATCGGACCTGCAGCGGACTTTTTCAGTCGAAAATCTGATGGACTTTAGATTTGAAACATGCTTCAAATCTTTCCAACGGACTTGAGTCCGGTCGAAAAATCCGCTCGTCTGTATGCTGGTCCGACGGACAAAAACCAATGCTAGGGCAGCTATTGGCTACTGGCTATCAACTTCCTTATTTTTGTCCGGTCGTACGTCATCACGTACGAATCCGTCGGACTTTGGTGTGATCGTGTGTAGGCAAGTCCGGTCGCTAAAAAGTCAGTCGAAAGTCCGCCAAAAGTCCGTCGAAAGTCTGTCGGACAGGCCGTCGGACTTTTGTAGCTGAAAAGTCCGACCGTGTGTACGTGGCATAACGTTTGTATCATCTGCTTAGGCCTATTGAGGAGTAAAGTGGGCCCTTTGAAGAGGAGAAAAAAAGAAGCTGAAATTAGCTCATGACATGATGTTTTTGTCTAGTCTGGTCAAAAAATATCTAAGTCATCCCATGAATAACTCATCAGGTATAGGTGGAGTGTGTTGGTCTGAGTCACCCACTGGCTTCTCATGTCTGAGGGGTAGGGATGAGCTCAAGCATGTTGAGGCCTTGGTGTGAACTCTGAACTAGGGCTGGGGAAAAAATCGATTTAAATCTTGAATCGAGTTGAGTGGTCAAATCGATTGAAAATTTAAGCAAATCGATTTTTTTAGATTTTTTTTTCCACCGTGCCGGTCCTGAGGAGCTGTGGGCAGGAGTTTTTAGCTGAGGCTGCGGCTTCGGCCTAGTCCACGAGGCCGGATGCTGCAGACTAGGCCGAAGCCGCGGCCTCGCCTAAAAACTCCTGCCCGCAGCTCCTCAGGAGCGGCGCGGTGTCCAAAAAGAAAATAAAACTCGATTCAAATCGTGAATCGAGTTTTTTTTAAAGAAAATTGCAGATTTTTTTTTTTTTCTTTAGAAAATCCCCCAGCCCTACGCTGAACCCAGCAGAGCTATCCCGCCAGATAGCTGTCACTGTGGACAAGGGGCATGCATGGCTGCTGGGCAGGGAATGCCTCCACTGCTTATGATTGGCTTTGTACAGTGACAGCTTTCTGGCGGGATAGCTCAGGTGGGTTCGGACTAGCATACAAACTAGCGTATTTCACTATATAAGCTAATTTTACTGTTAAAAATAAGTGTGAAAAAGACTCCAGGTGTAACAAGATGTCCGCTTGCCGCCTTCTCTCTGTATCCTTACTGTGGACGAGTGCGGGGTGTAGCAAGATGGCCGTGGCGGAACGTCACTTCAGTTACAAAATCTGACGGGTCACCTAATCTAACGTAACACTGGCATGTCGGATTCCAAAGTCACGCGGAAGTCGCAACAGTGTGAACCAGGGCTAAACCAGTGGCTAATTTAGGGTCACTTTTTTCTCCAGGAACCAGGGATGTCTGGTCACCCTACAATAGGAATACACCTCTACAACAACCATCACATTCCCTTCACTTTGGAGAGAGTTGCTCTCACTTCCTGTTATTTATACAGGACAGGAAGTGGAGGAAAATCTTCTCAATGGGACATAGATGGCAAAGAATAAGAAAAAAAATGGACAGGGATTTTAACCTTTCCCACTCAACCCAAAGTTTTAAAAAAACTGTTTTGGCTTTAGATATACTTTTATTTTTGTACGCTCGGTTGTAGATGTGTTCCAACATGATAGAAAAAGTTATGTTGTGAATAAGGCTAGATTTAGCTGTGCATCTAAACCTGCTGCTCTTCTGAAAAGCGATCCACGTTTAGATCACTTTTCAGAGGCAATTCACAGGCGGTGACAAGGCAATGTGACACCTACTCATCTCCTGTTTTTATAGAACAAATTATTGTAGCACAAACCTGCCATGTCGGCATGCACTGCACGTGCTCGCGGGGGATTTACGGCACTTCCCCATTCATTTGATTGGGTCAGGTTCGATATTTTTGGATAAATTTTGCTGTGGTGCAGCATGTGAACACCCCTTTTCGCTGCCATTGTAGCTTACGTGTGTCAATTGTACATTTTTCTTACCCCCAAACCTGCACGCCTAAACTTCAGCTGGCCATACACCATACAATTTTCTTATTCAATTTTCTTTAGATTTACCTTCAACTGTGTAGTGCAAGGGCCTGCCTGATTGCATACAAATTTAACCAGTTCCGGACTGCCGCACGACGATCTACGTCCTTGCTTTGAAGGAGGATATCGTTGTTATGGCAGCAGCTAGCTGCCATAACCCTGGCATCCTCTTCTTCAGCCGGCGGTTCGGTTTCCGATAAGAGTGGTCTCTGCAGCGGATTTGCTGCAAGATCACTTTTATCGGCAACAGGAGAGGCCCCCCCCCCCCTCCCGCCGCACTCCGGTGCCCTCTGCCGCTTACCGGAGCCGTCGGTACCAGCGGAGGCAATGGGATCTTCACCCTTGCTGGACATGGAAACGAGGGAGGGGATGATGGCCCCCTCCCTTCTCCATAACAATGCAGAGTGGAAGCGACACCAAAACGTCACTTCTGCCCATAGCGCTTAAAGAGACATTTTTTATTTAATTTTTTTTTAAATGACAATTTTTTTATTGCATTTTTGTGTAAATATGAGATCTGAGGTCTTTTTGACCCCAGATCTCATATTTAGAGGTCCTGTCATGTTTTTTTTCTTTTTTTTTTTTTTTACAATAGATTTTTATTGAAAAGATTTTCTTAACAATACAGATTGACATTGTCACGATAACAATTGTGACTAACTTCTTTGCAATAGTTCTTAAGAATATTCTTATACAAATACAGTAATTGATAGTCTGTACCAGCCTACCCCTATTGGGTTCAAACTGTAGGCATGGATAGGCCATCAATTGCGTTAATTAGTTGAATACAGAAAATTGTAAGGAAAACAAAACAAAAAACAAAAAAAAAAACAAAAAAACAAAATATATACATATATACATACACATACATACATATATATATATATATATATATATATATATATATATATATATATACATACATACATCTAAATTAACTGAACAAAACTTGTTGCATAGGTTAATAAAGTGGGTCCAGGATGATATACTACATCTGAGGTGTGTTTATATATGACTTCAGTGTACTTCCAATTTGTCATAAGATTATATATTACATTGTTTTAAGTAACTGGATGCTTTGGGATGGGATATCCAAGTACTCCATTTCTTTCTAAATGTAATGGTGGAATAGTTTTTATAAGCCAGCATTCATTCGTATTGGGCCTGGCTATAACTGTCGATAAATTGGGTGCATTACTGGATTTCCAGAGGCTGGATATAGTGAGTCTTGCTGCTATTAGTGTGTGGAATACAATTGTTCTGAATTCTTTAGGATATATATCTAAATTAATACCTAGCAAGGCTGTGGCAGGATTTAGTTTATTTAGGATGCCTGTAAGGTCTGCAATGAAGGAAGTTATTGAATTCCAGAAGCTTTGCAAACTTTTACAGTTCCATAGAATGTGTAAAAGGTTACCCGTCTGATCATTGCATCTCCAACATAAATTAGATGTAGAGGGATATATTTTCGATAATCTATATGGGGTCAGATACCACCTATTGAGTATTTTTTGTGCATTGTCCCAGTGCTCGATACATGCTGACGACTTGCTAGATATATGAATGGCTTTTTTCCATTGTTCCCAGGTAAATTTTTGTTCTAGATCTCTCTCCCATTTAATCATGTGTGTGTTTTTATTGTCAAATGGGTGAGTCGATAATAGATCATAAAAAAGAGAGATTCCTTTTATTGATAGTTGATTTTGACGTGTGAAAAATTGCCATATAGTTAAAGGGATTTCTACAGGGTTATTCGGGTTGAAATCTTTTAGTTTGGTATGTTTCCTCAATTTATTTAGAGTGATCTCTTTATAATGCAAGGGTAAATTTACGTAAAGATGATAACCTTCTTTAACCCATTCGTCAGAATTTAGACGTATTTTACAATAATTGATTGCTCCAGTCGGAATCATTAACTTGATTTTATTTTGGATATTTTTAGTTTTTGAAAGTATATGTTTCCAAGCTATTAATGTGGTTCTTATACTGAGTAGTTTAGGTATATTAATCTTTGGTAGTATAGCGTAAGCTATTGCTAGGGCATACAGGTCGTGTCTTTTTGTGACTTGTTTCTCTATGTTTAGCCATAGTTTGTCTTCCGTGTTGTTAAACCAATATCTCATCTGATCTAATAAGGTTGCATAATAGTAGTTTTTGATGTCAGGTAGGTTCATTCCTCCTAAAGATTTTCTGGTAGTTAAGATGGATTTCTTTCCATTCCATATGCACCTTTAAAGTTTTGTATTCAGTTGTGTGAAAAATTTGGACTGGATTGGGATGGGTAAACATCTAAAATGGTATAGTATTTTAGGGAGGGTTTGCATTTTAAATGCGGCTATTTTCCCTACCCAAGAAAGTTGTGTTTTTTGTATGTTTTGCAAATCTTTGTTGACTAGGTCTAAAAGGTGGGGGTAATTAGCTTCGTATATTTTGGTTGGTGGGTAGGTAAGTTGTATTCCCAAATAGCTTATTGTGCAGTTATCCCAGTTAAAGCCATTTTCCTTGCGTAGTGTATTGATTAGTGTCTTGGGAATGTTCATAGGGAGAGCATAGCATTTGTTTTGGTTTATTTTATAGTACGATACCTACCCAAATTTATCTAGTAATTTTTGAGCTTCAGGTAAGGAAGAGGTAGGATTGGTTAATGTAAGTATGATCTGTCATGCTTTTTTTCTATTACAAGGGATGTTTACATTCCCTGTAATAGGAATAAAAGTGACGTCACAAATTTTTTTATAAAAAAAGTGTAAAAGTAAAAAATAAAAGGTAAAATAAATAAGAAAAAAAAATTTAAACGCGCCTCCTCCTGCCGAGCTTGCGTGCAGAAGCGAACGCATACGTGAGCAGCGCCCGCACATGAAAACAGTGTTCAAACCACACATGTGAGGTATCGCTGTGATCAGTAGAGCGAGAGCAATAATTCTAGCCCTAGACCTCCTCTGTAACGCAAAACATGCAACCTGTAGAAACGTCGCCTATGGAGATTTTTAAGGGTAAAAGTTTGTCGCCATTCCACGAGCGGGCGCACTTTTGAAGCGTGACATGTTGGGTATCAATTTACTCGGCGTAACATTATCTTTCACAATAAAAAAAAAAATTGGGCTAACTTTACTGTTGTCTTATTTTTTAATTCAAAAAAAGTGTATTTTTTTCCAAAAAAAGTGCGCTCGTAAGACCGCTGCGCAAATACAGTGTGACAGAAAGTACTGCAACGACCGCCATTTTATTCTCTAGGGTGTTAGAAAAAAAAAGTATAATGTTTGGTGGTTCTAAGTAATTTTCTAGCAAAAAAACAACAAATCTCAAAAAGAGGCTCAGGGCCTTAAGTGGTTAAAGTGTTTAGGTTTGACCTCATATTATATGGTTTTGGTAAGTCTAAAGAAAATTGTATAATGTATGGCCAGTCTTAGCCTTAAATTACTATCAAAATTCTGCACTGAAGATTTTTTTTCTTTTCTTTTTTTTTTTTTTTATAAAGCGATCACTTGATCTGTAACCTAAATGAAAGGTCTGCAGTACAAGTATCAGTAGTCCTAGAGAAATCACAAGCACCCCCATACACCGTACTCTAATATGTACATTGGAAATGCTTTTTATTTGTTTTTCCTCCACAAGAGGAATCCCGCATCTGGATTTTCTCGCCATTAGTTGCAACTTTGTGACAAATCTGACATACTTTGCAGATTGCAGCTGTCATTGCCGGTGTCCCTATTTGTTCTCATGGCCCCTCAGATCTCCGCACACACGTGTGACAAGTATGCCACTAAAATGGGATGTGTCAACAGCACTGGGGATTTAACAAGGTCTCGGCTTACATCCTAGCAGTCTGCTTCTGATTTTATTCCTGGAAGAAATATCCCCGAAACAAATTTAAAATATTGGCAGAGATGACCTTAAACTCATCACACATGTTACAATCTGATTGTACAATCTCCTGGCAACAACTAATGCCATGTACACACGGGCGGACTTTTCAGCATCAAACGTCCAACGGTCTTTCCGACGGACTTACGAACGAACGGACTTGCCCACGCACAAACGGACTAAAGTCCGTTCTAAAGTCCGTTCTAAAGTCCGTTCTAAAGTCTGTTCTAAAGTCCGTCGAAAGTCCGTTCATATTGAACGTGATGACGTACGACAGAACTAGAAACGGAAGTCAATCTCGCCGCTTTTATCGGCGAGATTGACACCTTGCGAGCCCCGTCGCGGGAGCCAGCGCCGAGCTGTCTCGCTCATCGGGAAAGGAAAAATGTTTTTTCCTTTCCCAATGAGCGACAAGCATCATTCGCGCGCTCGTCCCCACCCCCTTTTTGGACCGGCCGGGCTGCGTGCTCGGATAAGGGTCCGGTATGGATTTTGGGGGGACCCCCACGCCGTTTTTTCCGGTGTAGGGGGATCCCCTTAAAATCCATACCAGACCTAAGGGACATTGTCGCTTCCCTCTCGCGCTCGCTGCAATAGGAAAATGTGTTGTAGTAGGGATTGTAGTGTGTATGGCTACCCTTAGGTAGGGCATACATGGAGCGAATTTCTTTTTTGCAACCACGGGTTGCAGGAAAGAAATTTGCACAATTCCCCCATCAACACAGACAGGGGAATCCCTCCTGCCGAGCAATTGTCTGCTCCCGGCGGGGGAAGCCGTCCCTGCCCAGAGAAGACAGTGATTATTGCTAGCGGCTATAGCATCTGCTAGCGATAATCGTAAGAGAATCCAGCAGACTAGTTGCACCCAAGTTGATGGAGCGATCAACTTGGTACATTCAGCCTGCCCATTAATGGTTCGAATCTCGAACTGGGTAAGGCCAGCCTCAACTATGTAATGAAAGGGCCTGCCTGTATGCATACAAATTGGAAGTGTTTAGGTCTGACCTCCTATTATATGGTTTTGGTAAACCTAAGGGAAAATTTCTAAAGAAAATTGTATAGTGTGTATGGCCCCTTAGACTAATAGTGGCCACACAAGCTTTCATTTTTTTTTTTCACACTAGGTTCACAACTTAGCGTTTTGTGCGGCTGCATTTGCAAGAGCACGCCAGCCCATTCAAATGAATGGGCTGCCGTGCCTGCGATTCTGCAAGAAAAAAAAGTTGCATGCACATTTTCAAAAATGCAGCTGCAGGAAAATCGCATGGACATTTTGACCATTTCATTTCCCTGCGGTTCCCGCACTCGCAGAAGTGTGAACCGAGGGTTATTCTAGTGATATGCAATATGCAAACTGTGTAATAGTCAGTTTCACTTCCAAGAAATGTAGACTCAATTTCAATTGGATGCGATTAAACTGAATCAGTCAACCAGGGTGGAATATTGTCCTCATTTTGCGTTGATCGGCAGCACTGAAACAACACAATCGTATTTCAATCGATCTGATTATGAGATTATATAGTGGAAACAGATTCGATTGATAAATCGCCATTGTAAGTTACAATCTTGTTTTAGCTATTGATCAGAATCCACGTGTATCACTTATCGATTGTAGATCATTTCTATCGGAAGAGATTGTCTAAATATATATGGATGACTGCAATAAAAAACAGCTTCTTGTTTTTTTGTCTGTTTAACCACCTCAATACTGGGCACTTTCACCCCCTTCCTGCCCAGGCCATTTTTTAGCGCTGTCGCACTTTGAATGACAATTACTTAGTCATGCAGCACTGTACCCATGTGAAATTTTTATCATTTTATTCACACAAATAGAGCTTTCTTTTGGTGGTATTTAATCACTGGTATTTAAAAAAAAAAAGTCCAAAAATTTTGAAGAAAAAAAAGTTTTTCTTAGTTTCTGTCAGTGAATTATGTAAATAAGTAATTGTTCTCCTTCACTGATGGGCACTGATGAGGTGCAACTGATGGGCACTGATAGGCTGCACTAATGGGCACTGATGAGGAGGCACTAATATGAAGCACTTATGGGCACTGATAGGTGGCACTGCTATGTGGCACTGATAGGCAGCACTGATGGGTGGCACTGGTGGGCACTGATAGGCGGCGTTGATGGGTGGCACAGATAGGCGGCACTGATGGGCATTGATGGGCAGCACTGATAGCCAGCACTGACTGGCATCACTAATGGGCCCTGATTGGTGGCACTTGTGGACACTGATTACTGGCACTGGTGGGCACTGATTGCTGGCACTGGTGGCGCTTTATTGTAATCAGTCCTCAGTGCCACCTGCGAGGAGATGCTGCTGATTGGCTCTCCTCGCCACACACACTGTCAGTGTGAGGCGATGAGAGACAATTACCGGCATTTCCGTGTTTACATGTGACCGGCTGTGATTGGACACAGCTGATCACATGGTTAAAGAGCAGCAGCCGCGGCTCCTTACAGAGATCGGGGTCGCACCGTGTAATAGCAACAGCGGGCACGGCCATTCGGGTGCGCCATCATATGACGTCCACCCAGAACGAGAGCCGCATCGCCCCTTCCTCATTTGACGGTGGGCGGGCAGCAAGTGGTTAAAAGGACATCCACTGTGCAACAAGAGAAGGGAGACTGCTAATGTGTTTGACTCTGTGTAGCGCCTAGTCACGGCATGCGCAGCATGGTGGTGTGAACTGAACTAATGTGGTCAAAGGCCAATTGCCTTGTCTATACATCAGGACTGTGTGGGGCAAAGCTGCCCAGTGCAGCCCTATGCATATGGTTTGAATGGGTGCTTAACCACTTCTTGTCTGTGCTATAGCCAAAAGACAGCTACAGCGCTGGCTCACTTTGCCAGGAGGGCATCTATGGACGTCTTCAAGTGATCGCACTTCCCGCCTGCCCCCTGCAGTACGGATCTGTGATCGCCGTGTCCTCCGGACACAGCTGATCACAGATTGGGGTAAAGAGCCAATCACAGAGCTCTTTACCATGTGACCAGCTGTGTCCAATCACAGCTGATCACAGTGTAAACAGGATTTGCTGGTTATCTGCAGTCCTCCCCCCATACTGACAGCGCGTGAGGAGAGGAGAGCTGATAACTGGCAAATCCACACAGGGGACATCTACACTAACAATCAGGGTCTAAACCCTCGTACACACGATCGGACTTCAAACAAACTTTTCAGAGGATTTCTGTCCAAAGGGCGTTGGCCGTGAACCTGGTATGCATACACACGGCAGGACTTTTTCAGCCAACTTTCACCAAATCACGTGGTTTTTCAGCTCTTTACCGCCACCCTTTGGACAACTTCTGTATTGTTGTCTGATCTTTTGCATTGGTTCTGAGCATGCGTGTTTGTACTTTGGACTAAAGTCCGATGGATTTGTGTACACACGATCTGACTAGCCGACCTAGGACTTTTGTTGCAGGAAAGTTTGTCTGTTTGCACAGCCAACATTTGTCCGATGAAAACCCAAAAAGTTTGTCCGATGAAGCGTACACACGGTCGGATGCTGCCCTAAAACAGAGAATTTGCATGTTTGTTGTCAAAAAGTCCGATTGTGTGTATGGGCCCTATCAGTGCCCATCAGTGCTGCCTATCAGTGCCCATCAGTGCTGCCTATCAGTGCCCATCAGTGCTGCCTATCACTGCAGCCTCATCAGTGCCTCCTCATTAGTGCCACCTCATCACTGCCACGTCATCAGTGCCCATCAGTGAAGAAGAAAATATACTTATTTAGAAAATGTTATAACCGATACTAGGAAAACTATTTTTTCAAAATTTTCGGTCTTTTTCCATTTGTTTAGCCAAAAATAAAAAACAGAGGTGATTAAATACCATCAAAAAAAAAGTTCTATCTGTCTCAAATAAACGATAAAAATTTAGTTTGGGTACAACGTTGACTGCGCGATTGTCATTCACAGTGTGAAAGCTGAAAATTGGCCTGGGTAGGAAGGGGGTGAAAGTGCCCAGTAGGCACGTGGTTAAGCCCTGCACTTACAGATTTCTTTCATTCAGCCTGTGGGCTTAAAGCAGTTGTAAGCCTCAGACATGAAATATGAACAAAGCATATCCCTCTATAGTGTGTACTTGCCTCAATTAAAAGCAATAAGTGTCATTTCTGTCTTCTGCCTCATTCCTCTGCTATCAGCATGACTCACTTCTGACAAGTTTTGCTGACTCCAAGAGAAAAGTGGTGACAGGGGAGGGATCTCCAGCTGATTGACAGCTTCAGCTCTGTTCCTGTGGGTTGTATGAAGGGGGGGTTGTCCCTTCCCTCCAATGAGCCTTTAAAGCTCTCCTCCATGAGCTCTGCTGAGTGTAAATTCAGCTCTCCGCCCCCTATTTTCAGAACTGCCAGACAAGCTTATATATTCAACACTTTGAATGGATGTAGAGGAGAGAAGACTGCAGATAGACAGGTACAACTTATGTCAGAGGATTTGTTTAATCTCTGTGTAACGCAATAGCAATAGCACCATGCCTGTGTGCCAGAATGACTGTGCTCTGGGGCATGCGCTGCAGGGACATCATCCTGCAGTGGCACATTAAGAAGACTGGCACCCGGGAAAAGATGCCAGCAAGAGGCCCTGTGAGTGTTGAACCATTGAAGCAGAGGTAAGTATTGCTGACTTTAGTTTCGCTCTAATGAAGCGGATGGATGAATCTCCCCTGACGGCTATTGTATTCTGATACCTGGCATCCTTGGCTGTCAGAATACCTGCGTCTGTATCTGATTGGATGAGGCTCCTTCATTAAAAGTCAATTGAAGAAGCCGGGTGGTGCCGATTGGGGCAACCGCGATTCTAATTCCGTCTGAATCTGCTGAAATGCGCCAGCTTTAAGGCTGACTATCGTGCAAGCGTTCCAGCATCATTGTTGCAACATGTTTATGCGCTTTTACAATGCGCTTACTTGCGTTTTTTGTTGAGCTGCGTTATCTTGTGGTGTCTCATGCGCTTGTTTCTTGTGACGTCACTCACTTCATGGCTGCTGATCAATGGTGGAAAGATGGTGGCAGGAAGGGGAAACCCCCCTTTTTTTTTTTTTTCCAAGCTTTATTTGTACTGCAAAATCATGTACGGACTGCAGGACTGTAGCATTGCGGTGAGATGCTCCATACAGCATTGCTATAGCTATGTGTTGCACAAAATGGTGCATGTATCATTTTAGCGCAATCCAAGGTAACGCCGCGCATAAGTGTGATCAACACCAATTACTGCCAATGTTTTTTTCCTTCAGGACTAATTCACACTAGTGCACTGATCTGTGTTTAAGCGCAGCTGTAAAACGAAGGTCAACGCAAAGATACCTAAAAAAACAATTGTGTCCTGTTCACAATGCAATGGTGTGTCGACCTGCGTTGCGTTTAAAATGCAACATGTATGCATTTTAAAGTGGTGTTCCGGCCGAAATTATACTTTTTAAATAAAAATGCCCCTATAATACACAAGCTTAATGTATTCTAGTAAAGTTAGTCTGTAAACTAAGGTCTGTTTTGTTAGTTTATAGCAGTAGTTTGTTATTTTATAAACTTACAGCAGGCCGTGGCCATCTTAAGTGTGGGCATCTGAAGCCAGACTGTATTTCTTCCTGGATCTCATCCTTGCAGATCTCGCACATGCTCAGTGCAGCACAAGCAGTGTAATAGGTTTCAGGTCAGGTTTCCATAGCAACGGCAGTTTCAGAGGAAGTTGCTGCCCCTTCCCAGAGGGCATTGCAAACAGGAAATGATGCGATGGGCCGCGGCCAGGGAGGAGGAAGTGAAAAATGAATACAGCAGATATACAGTAGGTGCTGAGAAAAAAAATAAAAAAAATATCCAATTTGTTTACAGTGCACAGTTTAGTGAGGGATGCTGAAGAGTTGTAAAAGTGGGTGGAACTCTACTTTAAACTCTTCCCGCCGACTGCCTCCCGTCCGTTTAAAAGTTCTTAAAGCCAGGAGGTAGAGGCGGTCATTCCGATCATGAGACTGCTGTGATTGGCTGTCACAGCGGTCACATGATGGGAAAGCTGCCGATCGCAAGAATGCATCAGCGAGCTTACTGATCCCTGCCGGCTACCGTGCTGGGAACCCGCAGGGAGTGCGCCCTCAGCACGGTAAGTAGTAAACACAGGGCTGCGTATATGCGGCCGCTCAGCGTCATGACCCGCAGCATAGCTCCCAACTGTCCCAGATTTCGAGGGACTGTCCTTGATTTGGAACAAAGTCTCTCTGTCCCGCTTTCCTTCTCGTTTGTTCCTCAATTTGGTCTGATCTATATAGTTGTATATAAAATGCACTTTTTATCTTTCAAAAAAAAGCGCTAAACCTTTCATCCCATTTCTAAATTGCTACATTTGTAAATGTCAAGAGCCAATATAAAGGAATAGTAGTGGTAGAAAAAGCACTTGTGAGTTGAACTAATTTATTTTTGTAGAACTCTCCTTTAAGGGGGCGTGGCAGGGGGTGTGTCCTATGTCTACATAGTTTTGCTAATAGGTGTCCCTCGTTCCCATCTCAAAAAGTTGGGAGGTGTGCCTACCAGCCGGGAGGCCGCTGTGATTGGCTGTCACAGCGGTCACATGATGGGAAAGCTCCTGATCGCAAGTATGCATCGGGAGCTTACTGATCCCCACCCACTACTGTTCTGGGGACCCGCAGGGAGCGTGCTCTCACATTGGAGCTACTTGTCATGTGATTTGACAGGTCAAATTGGTGTGACGCGTTTTTTGCGGTGCTGCATCGATTGGAAAAAGTAGTTTCTGCATTACATTTGGCGATTTAGGGTCCGACTTGCATAGACATCTGCACATGAAGCCGCACAGATGTCTTCAAAGTCGCACTGGCATCTGGCTTCAAAATCGTGCGATTTCAGATGAAGTCGCACAATTTCACAGCCGCATTTAATGTAAACGAGGGCTTATGCTGCATACACACGATTGGGATTTTGGTCGGAAAAAGATATGATGGCTTTTCCGACGGGATTCCGCTCAAGCTTGCCTTGCATACACACGGTCACACAAAAGTTCGCTGAACTTTCGACCGTCAAGAACGCGGTGACGACAAGCCGGGAAAATGAAGTTCAATGCTTCCGAGTATGTGCCGAATTGTTTCCGAGCATGCGTAGGAATTTTGCGCATCGGAATTGCTACAGACGATCTCATTTTTCGGATAGGAACTTTTTCCGACCGAAAAATTAAGAACATGCTCTCAATCTTTTGCTGGCTGGAATTCGGCCAGAAAAAGTCCGATGGAGCATACACACGGTCGCATTTTCCGGCCAAAAGCTCTCATCGGTCTTTTGCTGGCCAAATTTCCGATCGTGTGTACGCGGCATAAGAGTTTACATGTACAGCCAGGGAGTGTCTGCATATATGATGGAATGTGTTAATCAAATAAAAAATAAGATCTGCTGTGGGTAACTTATTTCAGAGGTCCAGTCTTCTGCTGGCTACCTCAAGCCATTGTCCTTACAGTACTGTCAACACTTAATTATAATTTGTAGACATGTGCGCCGTGAATAAATTTGTTTCGTTTCGGTTCCGTTTCGTATTAGAATTAATTCGTATTTCGTAATTCGTGTCCGAAATTCAGTTTGGATTCCTACAAAATAAGAATTTTCGTTAGGTTTGTTTTACTGTACTTTTCTTAACAATTACGAATGTTCTTTATGATGAATTTATCATTATGAGGGGCTCCCACCATCCCTGTGCTGTGCTGACTTCCTGGGTTTTACTTTTTAACTTTTAGGTTCGTTAACTTTTCATAACAATTACGAATGTTCGTTATGATGAATTCATCATTATGAGGGGCTCCCACCATCCCTGTGCTGAGTTCCCGAATCTGAGTGTACACCCGCTATGCCCATTATGAGGGGCTCCCTCCATCCCTGTGCTGAGTTCCCGGGTCTGTACACCCGCTGTGTCCATTATGAGGGGCTCCCACCATCCCTGTGCTGAGTTCCCGGGTCTTTACACCCGCTGTGTCCATTATGAGGGGCTCCCACCATCCCTGTGCTGAGTTCCAGGGTCTGTACTCCCGCTATGCCCATTATGAGGGGCTCCCACCATCCCTGTGCTGAGTTCCCGGGTCTGTACACCCGCTGTGTCCATTATGAGGGGCTCCCTCCATCCCTGTGCTGAGTTCCAGGGTCTGTACACCCGCTGTGTCCATTATGAGGGGCTCCCTCCATCCCTGTGCTGAGTTCCAGGGTCTGTACACCCACTATGCCCATTATGAGGGGCTCCCACCATCCCTGTGCTGAGTTCCAGGATCTGTACACCCGCTGTGTCCATTATGAGGGGCTCCCACCATCCCTGTGCTGAGTTCCCGGGTCTTTACACCCGCTGTGTCCATTATGAGGGGCTCCCACCATCCCTGTGCTGAGTTCCAGGGTCTGTACACCCGCTGTGTCCATTATGAGGGGCTCCCACCATCCCTGTGCTGAGTTCCAGGGTCTGTACACCCGCTGTGTCCATTATGAGGGGCTCCCACCATCCCTGTGCTGAGTTCCCGGGTCTTTACACCTGCTGCGCCCATTATGAGGGGCTCCCACCATCCCTGTGCTGAGTTCCCGGGTCTTTACACCTGCTGTGCCCATTATGAGGGGCTCCCACCATCCCTGTGCTGAGTTCCCGGGTCTGTACACCCGCTGTGTCCATTATGAGGGGCTCCCACCATCCCTGTGCTGAGTTCCCGGGTCTTTACACCTGCTGTGCCCATTATGAGGGGCTCCCACCATCCCTGTGCTGAGTTCCCGGGTCTGTACACCCGCTGTGTCCATTATGAGGGGCTCCCACCATCCCTGTGCTGAGTTCTAGGGTCTGTACACCCACTGTGCCCATTATGAGGGGTTCCCACCATCCCTGTGCTGCGTTCCCGGGTCTGTACACCTGCTGTGCCCATTATGAGGGGCTTCCACCATCCCTGTGCTGAGTTCCCGGGTCTGTACACCTGCTGTGCCCATTATGAGGGGCTCCCACCATCCCTGTGCTGAGTTCCCGGGTCTGTACACCCGCTGTGTCCATTATGAGGGGCTCCCACCATCCCTGTGCTGAGTTCTAGGGTCTGTACACCCACTGTGCCCATTATGAGGGGTTCCCACCATCCCTGTGCTGCGTTCCCGGGTCTGTACACCTGCTGTGCCCATTATGAGGGGCTTCCACCATCCCTGTGCTGAGTTCTTGGGTCTGAGTGTACACCTGCTGTGTCCATAATGAGGGGTTCCCACCATCCCTGGGCTGTGCTGACTTCCTGGGTTTTTAACTTTTAGGTTTGTTAACTTTTCGTAACAATTACGAATGTTTGTTATGATGAATTTATCACTATGAGGGGCTCCCACCATCCCTGTGCTGTGCTGACTTCCTGGGATTTTTAACTTCATCATAACGGAAAATTGTAATTAACGAACATTCTTATTTTGTCCGATTCTGTTGTAACGGAATTTGGATCCGAAGTTCGTAAACGAAATTTCGTACAAAATTTGTATGCATAAAAATTCGTATTTCGAATTCTCACGAATGTACGAATTTCCGGAAATTCGTACAAATTTTACGATTCGCACGAAACTAAATGCACATGTCTAATAATTTCCCGATTCTTGGATCCCGGTGCAAACAGGTGCTGGATGTCCAACCGCATTATATATAAATACACTTTATTTGGACACAAGATGTATGAAGCTCCCCCAAGCAGAGGGTGAACACAATGCTACATTTGTAGAGCTGGCGCGCGCAGCACCTGTGGATTCGGCTGCTCAGGGTCCAGTAACTGCACGGCCCCCCTTTGCCCGGCCCACCAACTCCTTTCTACTCTAATCTGAGGGTGTGTGAATGGGTACAAGTCCCAGCAGGTGACTGTTGATACAACTGTTAGCCTCTGATCAGTGCCAGCAAGCTGTGGGGGGAAGGGAGGGGAGGGGGGGGCTCTTCTATTAAAGTCTGACAGCCTGACACCAAGCTCTGTCTCCGCATTCCTCTGCCTTTGGTGCGGCTAAATTCGGAACGCAGCCCTCCAATCACATCAATGGAAGGCACAGGGAGGGGGTCCTCCAAAAGGGAAGGCTTACTAGGTGCTAGGGTCTCGTTTTCCTGTCCCCTTTTTTTTTTTTTCTTGTGGCAGCCACGGGCTTGATGGTTGCCGAAGCCTGTAGGAGACATTCCAACTCTTTCTGAGAAGTCGCAAGCAACAAGCTCCCTCCAGGTATCCATTATTGACAGGTATTACAGGCTTTGCAGGGTGTGTTTGGGATGACCGCCGTCATCACCCGTGGCTAATATGTTAATTGCATTCTTCTCTTTTTTTTTCTTCTCCTTTCTGCAAAGTTTCTGTAAAGTAGGAGGCTGCACTCCCAGAATGCACAGGGACACCCATTCAGCCATTATACTTGGGGACTGAGACAATGCTGCTTGAGCGTTAGTGGCTTGCATAGCAGGGGCCGCTGCTTGCAGGCACCTGTGACTGATGACAAGCCGTAGAAACCTTCCGTTTCCGTAGCTGTGCGTGCAAGGTTATCCGTCCTATCCATCTCCCTTTAGGAGAATAAGTGCCAATAAGCAGCTGCTAAACAAACATTTATATTCTCCGCGGTGTGAAAAATGCCCCCTTGCGCCAAGGAAAATGTAAACATTCAGAAAGGGTGATCCTTTTGGGTATTTATCGTAAATTTTTTGCATTTCTTTTTTTTTTTCCTTGTGTTTCTGTATATTTCCTGTTCCGCAGAACTTATTCTTAATGCAGTTTGTATTCTTCCTGCAGGCGCCAGGCAAGCTGATTCTGCCGCTTCATTAGAGTCCTTACAAGGCTGGTTAATGTACTGTCTAATTGCAGTCTCCGTTTGGTGGCTGCAGCGAGATTGGTCCCCACATGGACTTATAACAGGAGACATGTACTGGAACGCCGCATTTGTTCTGTCTTCTTGGGAGTTCTGCAAAGATGTTTAAAGGCCATGACAGGATCAAGCTGTTCGTTAGCACGGTGACATTTCGGCGGTGACATTGTGTTTCCATTCAAGCAGAAAACTAATTTAACTGATTTTTTTTTTTTTTTGCTCCAATTGGGCACATTCCCAGGGACGCCAGGAAATTTGGTGGCCTTACGTAGAAATCAAAGCTGAAGTTTGAATTGCTTCTTCTTTTTTTTTTTTTCTTTTATACCAAAGAAAATTTTTTAAGGTCAGCTTGCTACTGAACCGATGTTAAGAAATGATTTTATTTAAGTGCTGCAGCTGGTTTTCGTGACTTATGTACGGTCCAAAGATTGCCAATTAAAAGATATGCGGGAGAAAGTGAGGCTTTCCTAAGGTCTCGTTGGTGGAACAAGAATAACGTCCATGCCAAACCGAAACCCCTATTCCTTTGAAGACAGTTCAGAATATGTACCACTCATAAAGAGCACAAGTGATCTAATGACACCTCACTTTGACGATGCCGCTAACCAAGACCTGGAAGGGGACTATGTGGACCTCTTAGATACTGCTGACACAGTAGAAACTAGACCAATCGCTCCTTGCCACCCTGAAATGGGGGATGCCAACAAGATCCCAAAAGGCAACGAAGATCCTGTTACAAGTGTCACTAATAATAATAAGTGGGTGTGTGGAAGACTTCAGGCCAGCGAAAAAGGGGCGTGTACCCCTTGCCTAAGGAGGAAGTTTAACAAAGATCCCAACGCCAAGGAAACAAAGTGTCGCTTTCGTCAGTCCTACGTCGCTGCCCTCAAAAATCCCGTTAGCTTCACCTCTGCCCCAATGGATGATATTTTGGAGGAACCCAGGAGCAGATCTACCACGTTTGCAGCTCTAGAAAGCCCCATCTGTTCACGTCGCAAAACTCAAAGCCAAGCGCATTCGTCTTGGCTTTTCTCACCAAAAACAGAGTCAAAGTCAGGAGAAGTATATACACCGCTACAAAACCCAAAAACCAATCCCACTTCAGGGTCAGATTCATCGTCCCCGTCTCTTGTACACAGGTTTTCCTTTCTAAGAGGCCAACGTAATTCCTCATCTGGGAGCGATGGCCTGTCTATGGATTCTAATTCAAGCCAGTACAGTGGAACATGGAGACGGGTATCTGCAGTCTGCTCCCCTCGGCTTAGTCGTTCCAAGTTCTCTGGAAAAGGTATTGGTGAAAAGAACAATAATTGTTTCTGAAGCATACGGTAAACTGTATAAAATTATTATTTTTTTGGTAGTATTTAAGGCATCACTTCAATTTCGGAAAACAAAAAAGTATATTTGCTTTTAGAGCAGTCCACAAGGGTTTTGCATTTGGATCCTACACAAAATACTGTGGGGTTGATTTACTTAAACTGGAGAGTGCAAAATCTGGTGCAGCTGTATATGGTAGCCAATCAGCTTCTAACTTCAGCTTGTTCAATTAAGCTTTAACAAAAAAACTGTAAGCTGATTGGTTTCTATGCAGAGCGGCACCAGATTTTGCACTTGCTAATTTTAGTAAATCAACCCCAGTGTTTCCCAATAGAGATCCCTGATTGATTGCTTACAGGGCAACTTCAATCCAATATTTCATTTAGAGGTTCCAGCTAACTACATTGGTGTTTACAGTCACAACTGCCTACCCTCTCGTCTAATTACTCATAGTTATACTCCCTCAGAGCCTAAAAGCTAGTCATTGCTGACCTTCTTCTAAAAATGCTAGTTTCCTGACTGTTAGGCCAACTCTTTGATGTCCGTACTGTAGGGTTTACTTACTTAAAACTGGAACATCAAAGAGTTGGCCTACAAGTCAGGAGACTAGCCTTTTCAGAAGAAGGTCAGCAATGACTATCTTTTGGACTCGGAGGTAGTATAAATATGAGCAATTAGACAAGAGGGAAGGCAGTTGTGACTGTAACCACCGATGTAGTTAGATGGAACCTATAAATGAAATATTAGAATAAACTTGCCCTGTAAGCAATCAATCAGGGATCTGCAACATCTGGTGCAGCTCTGCATAGACACCAATCAGCTTTCAGGTTTTATTGTCAAAGCTTTAAGCGGAATTCCACCCATTTAAAAGTCAGCAGCTATAAAAAGTGTAGCTACTGACTTTTAGTAATCAGACACTCACCTGTCCCTGTACCGGTCCAGCGATGTGGGCTCGCAAAGCCCCGATCCTCTCCACCTCCTCCCCGAAGCGCCGGCATTCTAATTTCGGGCGCCTACCTGTGACTTCACAGACGGGCATGCACTGCGCAACCGCGAGCCACGCTGCGCGCTGTGAATGGCCGGGTAATCTTGCAGGGAGGGAGGGGGGAGAGGTGAACTTCCTTCCGGCGCCGCAGAGCCCAGAGAGGAAGTGGAAACTGGGTGCCCATAAATATAGGGTACCCGCTTCTCCCCCCAAAAAATGACATGTCAGGGGTCACCTGCACTTAAAGTGGAAGTTCCATTTTTGGGTGGAACTCTGCTTTAACTGAAAAAGCTGATTGGCTACCATTCGCAACTGCACCAGATTCTGAGTTTTAGTAAACCTACCCCAGGAAGTCACTGATCCAAAGCAAGGGTTCAAATCAGGAAGATTATTTAGAAAATTTAGGAGAGGTCAACAATGGTATCCTCCATATTTTTGTTTTGACAGGTTTTGTTCAAGGCAGCAACCTTTAAAGACATTTGGTTTTCGTTTCAATGTGTTGAATTTTCCAGGGTTTAAGAACAGTACAATTGACAGATGTGTCAGTACATAAAGCCTGAGTACAGCAAACAGCACAATGTCCACCATTAACAGTGACATTTGATTTTAAGTAGATCAAACAAAGCAGATGTCTTGGTTCTCTTTCTATCATGATCTAGAAAAATTAAAAGTTTGATGGCTATGGGAAACCAATTCAGCTTCCCACTTCTATGGATCTGGTTTATGGCTCCAATGTAGTGGTGCCTTTATTTTTATGTGGCCCCTATACTACATCTTTAATTTGCTTAGCGAGAACCTCATTTTGGAATGTCACTGCATTTTAAACTGCCTTAAACCACTTTTTTGTCTGAAACAGACAGTTTTAGTCTCCCTTTGATGTTAGTAATGGAGCATGCTATACTTTGTTTCTATGGGCAGTAAAAAATGTCAGGGCCCTAGGCATGTGTTGTTGTAAATGAATCATTGATTTAACGTTGATGTCTTTATATTGGTTTACTTTTAAATAGCTATAATTGCTTTAACAATTATAATATGCATATAACTTTTTTAGACTTCACCTGGAATATATGCTACGTTTTGGCTCACACTGGTGCGATGCAGAAACCTCATGTTTCGCACAGGAATTGCACCGCATTCCTGTGCACATCGCATGTGATGTCTGTGCGGTGCGGTTTCAGCCATACATTTTGTATGGCTCAAATCACATAGCATCCGCACCAAAATGATGTAGGACCCTTTTTTTTATCCGCACCTGAATCACATCGCATGGGTGTTCACACCCATGTGATGCAATTGGCAATTGCATTGGCAAAATCTGTTTTGCAATCTGTTTTGGGATGTCGTTAATCTAAGATTGATGGATGCCGTGCGATTGCCTTGCAGTGCAATGCAAATCTTGTGCATTTCCATTATAGCATCAGTGTGAACCAGGGCTGAGGAGTTTGAAAGCATTCAGAAGCCTTAATCTAAAACCGGAATGGTTAACACTCTCTCAATTCAAATTTATGATCCAACTAATAACGGCTGCAAAACAAACAGTGGCCAAAGCATGGAAATCTCCTACATTGGTACTAGCAGAAACAATTCACAGAATGAATAATACAATGTCCCATGCTAAGATGGTAGCCATCGAACAAAATCAAATTCCAAAATTTGAAAAACTTTGGCACCCTTGGATAAAACAACAGTTCCTGTCAAACTTCAATGACTCTGTCCTGTTGCCATGGTAACAGATTAAATGACTTACAGAGACACCCATTCTAAGGCTTCAAAGAGAACTAAAAAGAATAATAAACTGACGAGCGGGACAACCTTGTGGACCATACCTCTACCTTTCTTTACCTTTTTCTTCTTTCTCTTTCCTTTTCTCCACCTTACGATTAAAGCTCATTATCAGAATTTATTTGACCTATATACACTCTACTTGTAAACAATATGTATAGTAGGTATAAATAATTTAAATACCTACAAAAGTAACTAAGGAAATGATATATATCTTTAATTTAGGTTTACGTGAACCCAATGTTTAATATTTGAAATTTCATGATATTTACCTATATAAACCCTACTGTAAAACAATGAGCTTACTTTATAGATCCTTGTAAACTTACTTTATGTATCTTTATAATATTGTATACTCAATAAACTTCTTTTGACAAGGAAAGCATTCAGAAGCAGGCAAAGAGATGGAGATGATATATAAGACATTCTCACTAAGGGTTCTCCATGAAACCCTAATGCCCCGTACACACATTTAGAAATTCTGCCAGCAAAAGTCGGATGTGAGCTTTTGGTCAGAAATTATGACCCTTTGTGTACGCTCCATTGGACTTTTGCTGGCGGAATTCCAGCCAGCAAAAGATTGAGAGCGGAAAAAGTTCCTATCTGAAAATGCGATCGTCTGTATGCAATTTGGATGCGCAAAAAATCACGCATGCTCGGAAACAATTCGATGCATGCTCGGAAGCATTGAACTCCATTTTCTCGGGTCGTCATAGTGTTGTGCATCAACGCGCTCTTGACGGTCGAAAGTTCAGCAAACTTTTGTGTGACCATGTGTATGCAAGCCAAGCTTGAGCGGAATTCCGTCAGCAAAACCATCCAAGATTTTTCCGACGGAAATTCCGCTCGTGTGTACGGGGCATTAGACATTCTCACTAAGGGTTCTCCATGAAACCCTAAGATTCCTCCAGAGGTTACTAGGGATTCTTTGAGCTGTGGCTGATTGATCTTCCACCGGATGGTGTCCTGCATAGTTACGGGTCCACCACCATTTAATAAAGCCAGAAGCATGACATCAATTATCTTTTTAGATGTCCAAACACTACACCGCTCTAGGCTGGTCTGCTTCAATTGTTTAACCCTTGATGAATCAGATGCTGGTCCAGCTCGTACCGTGAAGCATCAAACATAAGTATGGTATGACCGTACACCGACAGCGACAATATCCATAAAGTTTATTTCCAAAATCAAAAAAGTCCAAACAAAAAAGTACAGGGTGAAGAGCAAGTGCTAAACAAGCGCCTGTTGGCGTGAAACGCGTCAACACTTGCTCTTCACCCTGTACTTTTTGTTTGGACTTTTTTGTTTTTGGAAATAAAGTTTATGGATCTTATCGCTGTCTGTGTGCGATAATCCCTTTTCTAGGGTTGGATCTTTTTAGCTGTCTTCAAGAGTGGCATTACTGACTACCATTGAAGGAGGGGCATTTTTTGAAGGACCTCCGATAAATTCATTTTAGCAGGGGTTCCCCGGAACCTCAAAGTTATTTCAAGGGTTCTTCTGGAGTAAAAAAGGTAAAAAAGTAATACTGTACCAAAAGATGATGTGAAATGGTTATGTTTATTCAAGAAAAATACATTTAAACGGCTACTCCAGCCTACATTTTTTTGTTTTGGTTTTGTGTAAAATAGGGAATAGATGTAAAGGGGTTGATTTACTAAAGGCAAATACAGGCATACCCCACTTTTAAGTACACAATGGGGTTTATTTACTAAAGCTGGAAAGTGCAAAATCGGGCTCACTTCTGCATGGAAACCAATGAGCTTCTAACCCCAGCTTGTTCAATTAAGCTTTGGTAATAAAACCTGGAAACTCATTGGTTTCTATGCAGAAGTGAGCCTGATTTTGCACTTTCCAGCTTTAGTAAATAAACCCCATTGTGTACTTAAAAGTGGGGTATGCCTGTAGAATGTGCAGTTGCCCCAGAGTTCAGTAAATGAGGCAAAGCTTCACTGAGCAAAGAATACCCAATCACATGCAGGGAAGATGTTAAAAAAACAGCATTTGGTTTGCACATGATTGGATGATGGAGGTCAGCAGAGCTTCCCCTTATTTACTAAACTCTGGAGCAACCGCATCTGCAAAGTGCACAGTCTATTAGCCTTTAGTAAATCAACCCCAAAATCTGTTAAAGCGGGGGTTCACCCACACCGCCAAAAAAAAAAAAATATTAAAAGCCAGCAGCTACAATTACTGCAGCTGCTGACTTTTAACTTTTAATACATGGCCACTTACCTGTCCCAGGGTCCAGCGATGTCGGCAGGGGACGCCGAGAACCCGCTTGGTTCTCGCCAGCTGCCGCCGCCATCCTAGGTGAGGGAGTCAGGAAGTGAAGCGTTGCGGCTTCACTTCCCGGTTCCCTACTGCGCATGCGCGAGTCGCGCTGCGCGTCCCTAGTGGTCCCCGCTCTCTCCTGGGAGTTGTGTGTTCCCAGCAGACAGCTCGATCGGGACGGGAAGAGGCATAGACTCCCATGGGAGTCTATGCCGGAAGTGGGTGCAAATACCTGTCTTAGACAGGTATCTGCACCCCACTCCCCCCTGAAAGGTGGCAAATGTGACACCGGAGGGGAGGAGGGTTCAGAAAAGCGGAAGTTCCATTTTTGTGTGGAACTCCGCTTTAAGTGTCCCTGCTGGGCAAAAACAACAACATAAATATATAATCATTGATAAGCGCTAGAACAACTACGTTTTTTTCTTATTTCCTCCTTCCTGTTCCAGTAAACCTTGCTCACACATTCCTGTCTTGGTGTCACAGATTTAAAAATAAAAGGAAATCTCCCCAGGGTAGTCACAGACAGCAAAAAAGAAAAAAAATGACATAAGTTTAAACCTTCTATTTAAAGCTAGAAAAAAACTTTTTACCTGTAGCTGGCTTTTCTTACATTATTTTATATACAGTAATGGGTAATGTTAAAAGAGGAATGAGAACACTCCTGCTGCAGCAAAAGCAGTGAGACTCCCCTAAGCAGTTGGGAACTGTAGAATCAAGATCTGACTGCTGGAGTCCCTACAAGTAATTCAAAGACTTTGGTGACTTAACCCACCAGATATCACCAATAATTTAAATTTCTCTCTGAGTGGTCCATCCTGCTCCTGGGAGATTGGATTCATTTTATTATGGTGGATGTTCTCCTGCAACTTTTACTAAATGACTTTGGGGTCGATTTACTAAAACTGGGGAGTGCAAAATCTGGTGAAGCTCTGCATAGAAACCAGCTTCCAGGTTTTATATCCAAAGCTTAATTGAACAAGCGGAAGTTAGAAGCTGATTGGCTGCCATGCACAGCTGCCCCAGATTTTGCACTCTCCGGTTTTAGTGGATCGACCCCTTTGTTTTTTATTTTTATACATTTTTATTATTTGCTCAAGCAGTGTTCAATCCTGTTACCCTTGGATACAATTCAGCTTTACTGTACCGTTATCTCCATAGTAGGGCCCCATTGTAATCAAAGGATATTGCTGATGCAACATGCAAAGCATAGTATATACAGTATCTCACAAAAAGTACACCCCTCATATTTTTGTAAATATTTTATTATATCTTTTCATGTGACAACACTGAAGAAATGACACTTTGCTACAATGTAATGTAGTGAGTGTACAGCTTGTATAACAGTGTAAATTTGCTGTCTCCTCAAAATAGCTCAACACACAGCCATTAATGTCTAAACCACTGGCAACAAAAGTGAGTACATCCCTAGGTGAAAATGTCCAAATTGGGCCCAATTAGCCATTTTCCCTCCCTGGTGTCATGTGACTCATTAGTGTTACAAGGTCTCAGGTGTGAATGGGGAGCAGGTGTATGAAATTTGGTGTTATTGTTCTCACTCTCTCATACTGGTCACTGGAAGTTCAACATGACACATCATGGCAAAGAACTCTCTGAGGATCTGAAAAAAAGAATTGTTACTAGGCTATTAGAAGATTGCCAAGACCCTGAAACTGAGCTGCAGCACGGTGGCTAAGACCATACAGCGGTTTAACAGGACAGGTTCCACTCAGAACAGACCTCACCATGGTTGACCAAAGTTGAGTGCACATGCTCAGAGTACCGTAATATCCAGAGGTTGTCTTTGGGAAATAGACGTATGAGTGCTGCCCGCATTGCTGCATGGGTTAAAGGGGTTGGGGATCAGCCTGTCAATGCTCAGACTATATGCTGCACACTGCATCAAATTTGTCTGCATGGCTGTCATCCCAGATGGAGGCCTCTTTTAAAGATGGTGCGCAAGAAAGCCCGCAAACAGTTTGCTGAAGACAAGCAGACTAAGGACATGGATTACTGGAACCATGTCCTGTGGTCTGGTGAGACCAAGATAAACTTATTTGTCAAGCGTGTGTGGCGGCAACCAGGTGAGGAGTACAAAGACAAGTGTGTCTTGCCTACAGTCAAGCATGGTGATGGGAGTGTCATGGTCTGGGGCTGCAAAAGTGCTACCGGCACTGGGGAAATACAGTTCATTGAGGGAACCATGGCCGGCAACATGTACTGTGACATACTGAAGCAGAGCATGATTCCCTCCCTCCAGAGACTGGGCCGCAGGGCAGTATTCCAACATGATAACGACCCCAAACACACCTCCAAGACGACCACTGCCTTGCTAAAGAAGCTGAGGGTAAAGGTGATGGACTGGCCAAGCATGTCTCCAGACCTAAACCCTATTGAGTATCTGTGGGCCATCCTCAAAGGGAGGTGGAGGAGCACAAGGTCTCTAACATCCACCAGCTCCGTGATGTCATCATGGAGGAGTGGAAGAGGACTCCAGTGGCAACCTGTGAAGCTCTGGTGAACTCCATGCCAAGAGGGTTAAGGCAGTGCTAGAAAATAAAGGTGGCCACACAAAATATTGACACTTTGGGCCCAATTTGAACATGTTCATTTAGGGGTGTACTCACTTTTGTTGCCAGTGGTTTAGACATTAAAGTGGGGTTCCACCCAAAAAAACAAACATATCTAAAAAATTCTAAAAAAAAAAAACAAAAAAACATTTGGATATTTTTTTTTTTTACTCACCTCTAAATGCCTGTTGCTAGGTGGTCCCTCGTAGTCTGCCCCTTCCTCTGCCTGGGCTGGTGACTTCACTTCCCCCTGGCACAGGAAGGGCTCGGCTCTTCTCCCTCCCTCCTGTCAATCATCTGGGACCCATTACAGGTCCCAGGTGATTGAGCGGCCAATCACGGCGCCGCTCGCGCATGCGCAGTGGGTGCCAGGCGACAGTTGCAATGCCGGTGCCGCTGAACGGAGGGGGGAGACGAGCGGGGCTTCGATCCCTCGCATCGCTGGACCCTGGGACAGGTAAGTGTCCAATTAAAAGTCAGCAGCTGCAGTATTTGTAGCTGCTGACTTTTAATTTTTTTTTTTTTAATGGCCCGCCTGGGTGGAACTCCTCTTTAATGGCTGTGTGTTGAGTTATTTTGAGGGGACAGCAAATTTACACTGTTATACAAGCTGTACACTCACTACTTTACATTGTAACAAAGTGTAGTTTCTTCAGTGTTGTCACATGAAAAGATATAATAAAATATTTACAAAAATGTGAGGGGTGTACTTACTTTTGTGAGCTACTGTAGGATCTCCTGAAAATGATAAATCACATTGTTGCTAGGGGTAATATAGTTGCTCTCTCAGTCACTCCAGTCATGAGGCCGCTGTTTGGAAACATTCTACTCTGGGCACTATTTGTAACAGTAGAACTTGATCTACGGCCAGCGGGTATTGTATGTCGGCTCTACTGTACAATATGATGGTTTTTCCTTATAAGCTGACAGCATATAGCTCACTACATTTGGCAATAACAGAGGTTTCGCTTGCCAGATTTTATCCCGTAAATGTCTAAGACGTAACTCTTGGCAGCCAGATCTCATTTTCAGAAAGCGCTAAATACACTTATACCTGCTAAGTGTTCTTTGCATTGAGATTATAAGAAAGCCTGGTAAGAAATCACCCAGATTTCTTAGAATTGTGGAACAGTCTGAGGTACAGAGTTAAGGCTCGTACACATGATACGAAAATCGGAAGAAAAATTCTGACGGACGATCTGCCGATTTAAGGATCGTTAGTGTGGAGCTTTAAACAGCCGATTACGTTTTTTCGTCCGTCAAAAGCTGGATGTGCAGACTATAAAATTTTTGTTGTATGTGAACTCAACGTCCGATTTTCACTTAATTAGTACAGTTTTCGTACGAAAAAAATCCTAAGAGCAAGACTACGCATGCTCAGAAACGAAAGAACACATACAAAACTAGTCAACACATTACGTCACATCTGAAGTTGTATTCTGTCATACAAGAAGTTTCGTATGGTGAGTAACCTCTTCACTTTCGACATGAGACTAGCATGCAACAAAAAACAGACAAACGATTGTCCAAAAATCTGATCATGTGTACGAGGCTTTAGGCGTAGTTAGCGCTCTGCGTGGCAGGTATACAGTCATTGTGATACTTTCAATGATCAGTAGAGTGCTTGAGTGGCGGGGATTAAATAGAGGACCCAGCCACCCCCTACTAACTAGTAACTATATTTCCGGAACTGGTGGCTAGAGCCAGCGCTGCCTGGCGTCTTGCAACCAGTGACATCATTTTCTCTCAGACAGTGAGGCCTGCTGTCCCCACCCACCTCGGCACATCCTCCTTCTCCGGCACTCAGCGGCAAGCAGCAGGGACTGATGTGATCTTCACTCTCCAGATAGTGACTCCACCCCTTTCCTTCTACGCCCGCAGCTCATGCAGAGGGAGTGACATCAGCACTGCATCTGGTGGCAGGCTATGGGTGGAAAGGGGCACACTGCATCTGGTGTCAGGCATCGGTTGCAAATGACACACTGCATCTGGTGGCAGGCTATGGGTGGCAAGTGGCACACTGCATCTGGTGGCAGGCTATGGGTGGCAAGTGGCACACTGCATCTGGTGGCAGGCTATGGGTGGCAAGTGGCACACTGCATCTGGTGGCAGGCTATGGGTGGCAAGTGGCACACTGCATCTGGTGGCAGGCTATGGGTGGCAAGTGGCACACTGCATCTGGTGGCAGGCTATGGGTGGCAAGTGGCACACTACATCTGGTGGCAGGCTATGGGTGTCAAGTGGCACACTGCATCTGGTGGAAGGCTATGGGTGGCAAGTGACACATTCGCTTGACAAATCACCTGTTGCCAAATTCCCCATCAACCCCGAGACTACATTCTCCCTCCCCCCCCCATCGTTTTTTTTGGGGGAAGGAAGGTGGGGGGGGGGGGCTGTCCCTGAATGGCAGTTTGGAAATGTGGTCACCCTAGTCAGTAGGTATTCTAAACTCATTAAAATTACTGGAATGTTTCAAAAGAGAGGTGCCAGGAAGTGCATTACTGGCACTCTGTTAGAAAAAACACTTTATTGGACTTTGTTCACACTTGTGTTTCAGGAGCATGCATAAAATCATGTGCTTTCCTGTAACGCAAAAAAAAATGCTGCTTTTTTATAGACGTGTGGCAGTGCCATTAGTTCTTAATAGTAAGCCCACTCATCTTGCTAGTGTGCGTGAATTCATGTGAGATTTCTTTTTGTGCGTTCCTTGCGCATAGGGAAGACCATTCAAATTAATGGACTACCCTATATGCAAAGCACAAGAATGCGCCAAAATGTGCAAAAAAGCATGTACGTTCCATGGTGTGATCGGAGCCTTAAGCCGGCCATAGATGGATCGAATCCTGGCTGTTTCAGCAAGGACAGGCCCAGATTCGATCCATCTATGGGCAGGTTGGTTGTACCCAAGTTGATTGATGGATCAGCTTGGGTACATCCAGCCTGCCCATAGGTGGATCGAATCTTGGCCGATCCTTGCTGAAGCAGCCGGGATTTGATCCATGTATGGCCAGCTGAAGGATCCAGACACCATCACGGAGGCCAAAAACAAAGCCTATAGATGGATTAAATACAGGCTGGTTCAGCAAGGACCAGCCGAGATTCGATCCATCTATGGGCAGGCTGGTGGTACCCATGTCGATCTAACGATCAAATTGGGTACCACCAGCCTGTCAGATTTTTACATGTGATTACTGCCAGTAGCTATAGCCGCTAGCAGTAATCGTGTTCTGCCATCCGGGAAGGTTCCCAGCTGACAGAACAATATAGCGATATGAAAGCGATTTCCCCATCAACACTGACTGTGTTGATGGGGGAATCAAGCGATTTTCTTTCCTTCCATTCATGGTATCGCATAACCTATGAATTGCTTTACTGTTTGTGCCCCTATTAGAGAGAATGTGCTTAATTCCTGCCTTGGTGATCACACGGGTGAGGGGGATATCTCTTTTTTTTTTTTTTTTAATTCCTTTATTTTCACACTGAGTAGGTACAACCATTTACATGTTCAATTATACAACAGTGTTAGAATCAAGCAAGTGGAATACAAAAGTGAGTTTATAACCCGAGATATCAAAAGTAGCAAGGTCAGAATATCTGATTACTTAAGATAGCACCAAATTCACAGTTTGTGGGGATTATACCCCAACATAACACTACTGCCCAAAATTAGGATCTTGAGAGTGCTCCGGGGTCTTAGTTGCTTGGTTCGGTACTGATTCCCTACGGTGGTAGATTGCAACACTCAGTGAAAGATGAAGTTTTTTATTCCCGGTAAAAATAATAAAGGTGGGGGTCTAAAAAGCTATGAAACCCAAACATGGGACCAAATGAGAAGGTAGTTGATTTTAAGATTTACTTTATATCTGGCCGTAGGGAAACCCATGCATGAGAATGCGTTAAACAGAGACTATTATCCCCAGGGATAGGTGTGGGAAATGTCAGGATATAAGGGGGGAGGGAGGGTGAGGAAGGGAAGGGGGGCAGAGAGGGGGATAGGAGATGGTGGGTTAAGAGTAGAGGAACTAGAGTACAGAAGTTATGAGAATATGAAATATAAGGAGGGTTGGCCTCCGCCTGATGTGTGGAGCATGTTCATTCAGTTAGCTTGGTTGCTGGATTGCTCCATTTCCTGGAGATATGCTTCTGTATATATAAAGTGCTGCCAGGGTCTCCAGGTTTCCCGAAAGGTCTCCTCCTTATTGTATAGGGTAGCCGTGAGATCCTCCATATCCCTTAGTTCATTAACTTTGATGAACCACAAGGATTTCGCTGGTGGTTTCTCCGATTTCCAACACAGGGGAATGCATGCCTTTGCGGCGTTCAAAAGTTGAATGGTGAGAGAGGTCTTGTATTTTTTAATGGGTCGATCTGACAGATGGAGCAGGCAGGCGGCAGGGTTCCCCTCCAGGGAAACACCCGTTAGGTGACCGATGGTGCGGGCCACTTCGAGCCAGAATGGGGCAAGTTTAGGACATGACCAAAAGATGTGTAACATCGTCCCCTCCTCAGTACCACAACGCCAACAGAGGCTGGGCAGTTGAGGGAAGAAACGGTGAAGGATGGCAGGGACCCTGTACCAGCGTGTCATGATTTTGTACCCAGTTTCTTGAACCCTGGTCGCAATGGAGGATTTCTGGGCAAAGTAAAGAATTTTTTGTCTCTGTACATCAGTGAATTGGATTCCAAGTTCCCCCTCCCATTTAGTGAGAAACGGGGGTACGTATCCCTCCTCCGGTTGGGTTAGGGATGAGTATAGCAGTGACAGGCAGTGTCGTATCGGCTCGTATCGGCTCCCCCCGATGGCAGATGAGCTCCAGTTCAGTTAGTTTGCGGGAAACTCCTGGTTTCCGTAGGTAACTGCGTAGAAAGTTCCGCAGCTGCAAACTGCTCCAGAAATCTAGGGGAGGGTCTGTCGCCACCGTCCCGACGTTAAGGGAAAGTTGGCCACTGGGCTCTATGAAGTCATGTAAATACAACCTGGTGTCTATTGCGAGTCGCTTAAATTGTGGGCTCTGCAATCCAGGTGGGAATTCCGGGTTACCCAGAATCGGGACCATGGGGGACGGCTGCGGGGACACAGATGAGTGCCGAAAAGCATCTCTGACCACCGTTAAGGTGCTGCCCAGAGTAGGGTGTGCTGTGATCTCCTTGGGTAATGATGTTGTGATCCAGGGCCAGCTCCTGGCCGTACCCCCAGAGTCTTCCTCTTCCATTGCAACCCAATGTTTCGCCTCAGCATGACAATGCCAGTCCACTAACCTAGTTAGGTGAACCGCTCTGTAATAAGCCTTGATATCCGGCAGGCCCACCCCCCCCCTACTTTTCGCCAGATGGAGAAGTTGCAGTCGGACTCGCGGTTTACGGTGGGACCAGACAAATGCCCGGAACATAGAGTCAATCCGTTTAAAGAACGCTGGAGGCAGTCGGATGGGGAGTGCCTGAAGCAGGTATAGAACCCTTGGCAGAAGAGTCATCTTAAGGGCACTACATCTGCCGAACCACGTCAGCGTCAGGGAGTGCCAGTGTAGGAGGTCAGTTTTAAGGCGTAAAAGTAGTGGGTCAAAGTTTGCCGAGTACAATTCCGCTGGATCTGATGTAATGTCAACTCCCAAGTATCGTATAAGCTTGGTTGCCCACTTCAGTGGAAAGGACGAACGTAAACGTTGGGCAACTCCTGTTCCCACCGTTATGTTAAGAATGGAGGATTTGTTTAGATTAATCTAAAACGAGGAGAGAGTACCATATTCTCGGAGGGATTGTAACAGACTGGGTAGGGAGGAAAGTGGTTCCGTCAGAAAAAAGATGAGGTCATCCGCAAAGGCGGCTACCTTATGAGATCCCGAGGATTTCGGGTAGCCTACAATGTCAGAGTTTGCCCTAATTGTACACAACAGGGGTTCCAGGGACAGAATAAAGATCAGAGGAGAAAGGGGGCATCCCTGTCGTGTACCATTCCGGATTTTAAAGAAATTCGATCTCGTCTCGTTTACCCTAACTGACGCAGAGGGGCGAGTGTACAAGGAAAGTATCCACTGCATCATTGATGAGCGAAGACCTATGTGTTCCAAAGTTGCCCTGATAAAGGACCAACTGACGCGATCGAAAGCCTTCTCCGCGTCAGTAGACAGCAGGAGAAGAGCTTTTTTGGTGGTCTTTGCCGCATGAATCAGATTGATAACTCGGATAGTGTTGTCTCTTGGTTCACGTAGCGGCACAAAGCCTGCCTGGTCTCTGTGTATCAGACTCGGTATGTGGGGGAGCAGCCTGTTGGCTAAGATCTTGGCAAAGAGTTTAAGATCTGAATTCAGGAGTGCAATAGGACGATAGCTCCCACAAAGTGACGGGTCTTTACCCTCTTTCGGAATGAGGGAGATATAAGCCCTTAGGGTGTCTATTGGGAAGGCGTTCCCCTCCGTAAGTGTGTTAAGAGCAGAAACCAAAGGTTTCGACAATGTGTCAAAAAAGGTTTTGTAGTACACTGGGGTTAAACCGTCAGGGCCAGGAGCCTTTTTCGGTTTCGAGGAGGCCAGTGCCACCCCCAGTTTTTCTACTGTCAGGGGTTCCTCCAGCTCCTCCCTCACATCCTCTGGTAATGATGGCATGCCTGAGGCAGCAACATATGTTTGGGGGGAATGTCTGCCCTCTAGAGGGGGAGGGGGATATCTCTTTTCATCCACTGCTATGCTATCAGTTAGCATTTTTGCTAGTTCTCAGTGTTAACTATAGAACACCTGCCCCTTATGTTATAAAGATAAGGCTAGAGGGGGATGCTCTGCAGTCCTAACATACACTATATTACCAAAAGCATTGGGACACCTGTCTTTACACGCTCATGTACTTTATTGGCATCCCAGTCTTAGTCCATAGGGTTCAATATTGAGTTGGCCCACCGCTTGCAGCTATAACAGCTTCAACTCTTCTGGGAAGGCTGTCCACAAGGTTTAGGAGTTTGTCTATGGGAATGTTTGACCATTCTTCCAGAAGCGCATTTGTGAGGTCAGGCACTGATGTTGAACGAGAAGGCCTGGCTCGCAGTCTCCACTCTAATTCATCCCAAAGGTGTTCTATCAGGTTGAGGTCAGGACTCTGTGCAGGCCAGTCAAGCTCCTCCACCCCAAACTCGCTCATCCATGTCTTTATGGACCTTGCTTTGTACACTGGTGTGCAGTCATGTTGGAACAGGAAGGGGCCATCCCCAAACTCTTCTCACAAACTTGGGAGAATGAAATTGTCCAAAATGTCTTGGTATGCTGACGCCTTAAGAGTTCCCTTCACTGGAACAAAGGGGCCAAGCCCAACCCCTGAAAAATGACCCCACACCATAATCCCCCCTCCACCAAATGATTTGGACCAGTCCACCAGTCCACCACATCTGAGGACTGATAAACTGCAAAATATTCCATTCTTATTTTTTGGTTTAGATACGCTTTAAGGGGTCCCGACAGTAAAGTGAATCTGTATGGCAAAGTACCAGTTTATTTTAATTGAGACTTTTTCAGAGGATCACTTGTTACAGCATATTTCAGCAATAATTGAAGAAAAGAAATAAAGAAAATGGATAGTCATTTTTTTTTCAAATGATTTTCTCCTCATTCTCCGCAGTGTGAATTAAGGATAATTTCTTATTACAGAGTAACTCCAGGCAGATTTTTATAGCTAACCCGCCATCCCCATAGAATGTCACCCTGACCTTTACCCCTAACAGTCAATCTTCAGAGCTTGGCATCCAAAGGATTTCGAATGAAGTGTCCTCATTGTAAATGTACTAACTAGGCTGAAAGAACAGCTGTCAGAGAAATGAGGCTCAATTTACTAAGGTACAACACATGTTATTGCCCTAACGATCATTATTTTCAGCCATGGGACTTTTTTTTTTTAGCTCTCATTGGCTGTCATTGTTGAAAATAATGGCCGTTATATAAACATTGTTAGAGCATTTGAATAGATAGAAGACATTTTTGCACAATAGGTCAGTTGACTGCACAATTAACTGAGTTCTTCTTGTGAGATCCAGACCTGGAAATACACCAACCACAACAGTCATCTGTTATCTATCTATTGTAAGGATCATATTGCTTATATTTAAAAAATCAAGAAACATAACATATACAGTATTTGTAGCTGGGATGTCTCAATGGATCGTTGAGATCACTATTATAATTTATGAGTAGGGGACGGGGTGAGGTTCAGGTTTGCCACTACCATGGGCTGTCGGTGAATCCTATGAGTTTGGCATTAACTGTCCCAGCTATTTATCAAATCGATATTGGAGCTAGGAGACTCTAACAAATGCACCACCATCCTTTAACCACTTCAGCCCCGGAAGGATTTACCCCCTTCCTGACCAGAGCACTTTTTGCGATTTGGCACTGCGTCGCTTTAACTGACAATTGCGCGGTCGTGTGACATGGCTCCGATACAAAATTGACGTCCTTTTTTTCCCACAAATAGAGCTTTCTTTTGGTGGTATTTGATCACCTCTGCGGCATCTCCCCGTTCATCCTCTCCGTGAGGCGATCGCGGGTATCCCCGCGGCGATCGAGTCCGCGGGACCCGCGACCCGACTCACGGAGATCGAGGCAGGCACACGCGCACGGCGGCATATTCAAAGTAACGTAGGGGTACGTTACTTTGCGCAGCTGTGCCATTCTGCCGACGTATATCTACAGGAGCCGGTCAGGAACCAGTTAAATATGACAAAACAATATATACAGGCATACACCACTTTTTTTTTTCAAATGACAGTTTTTATTATTGTTTCATTCTTGGTTGCAATACAGAATAAAGGAGCATGGAAAACTGTAAATATTATTCAACATATCTTATCCACAATCAAACATATACTTATGATAAAGGGGTTTTGAGATCATATTAAGTTTCAAAGATATCTCATTGTTTAACTGCTAGCTATTCCTTTTGTGAGTAAAGAATGTTAATTCAATTACATTAATGTAAAATAATGCTTATGAAAATTCAAATCTATAATAACTGCGCTGTAGAGAAACAAATAGATTGGAAGGAAGAGGGAAAGAGAGAGAGAGGGTGGAAAGTATAAGGTAAGCCATCTAAGTAGGGTTGGTACCTGGTCATGGTGAGTCCTCCCGGAGATGCCACAGCTCCCACACCTCATTGTGTGCCTCCAGCCTGTCCTGCAATCTAGCCGTCATTCTCTCCATCAGTTCAACGTCTTTAATTCTGGAGTACAGATCTTCAGAAGAGGGTGGGGCACAGCGTTTCCAGTTTAGGGCTACTAGACATCTGGCCGCTGTGAGTATATGCCTTACTAGTTTTTTATATGGTGTGCGGAGTTTAAGTGGTGATAGGCCTAGTAAAAAGAATTTTGGAGAAGCTTGGACCTGCAGTTCCAAAAGGTGGGACAATAGATGCTGGACTTTGTCCCAAAAGGGGGCAATCAGTGGGCACTCCCAGTAGATATGTATGAGGGTACCCCTTGCTCCCTGACAGCGCCAACACCGGTCTGAGGTAGCAGGGAAAATTGCATGGAGTACAGCTGGAGTCATATACCAGAAGAACAAGATTTTGTATGCATTTTCCTTATAAAGGGTGCACATTGAACTTTTTGCTGTTTGATTCCAGATCACCTGCCATTGTGCTAGAGGTAGTTCTTCTTTGAGGATTTTCTCCCATCTCAGCATGTATGAGTGTTTTCCCTGCTCCTCTAGGGAGATGGCGTTTAGGATCTTATAAATTCCCGAAATGACCCCTTTTTGTGCATTCCCCTCTAGTATTATAGATTCAAAGGGGGACGGTGGAGAGAACTGCAGGGTCGGGGTTATAGTCAATGCGTAGTGCCTAATTTGTAAATATCCGTAGAATGCTTGTTTTGGTAGGTCGTATTTTGTTTGTAATTCTGAAAAAGATAGTAATTTACGAGTTCTAGGTTCCACTATACTTCCAAAATGAAATAAGTTTCTAGAGGACCAAGGGTAAGACATCTGGTGTGTGAGGCTATCCGGCACTTTGGGATTGCAGATAAAGGAGGTCAGTGGTGATCTCTCTGAGGACAATTTGTGAGGTCGGGCCAGTGCACGCCAAGTTCGTCGTAACAATGACATGGGGCCCAGCATCCGCTCGGGGGGCACCTCCGCCTCCGCACTCCATAGAAGGTTGTTCGGGTGTATTGGAGCTAACCAAAGCTTTTCGATTTCAGTCCATTTATTAAATGATTTTTGAGTGAACCATGAGGCTATTGCTCTTAATTGCGCAGCCTGGTAGTATTTAATAATGTCGGGGAAAGCTAGTCCTCCCTCCCTGCGCGACGCCAGCATTACCGTCCTCGGTATTCTATGCCTTTTATAGTTCCAGACAAATTGGAGTAGTTCCGACTGGAGCTTTTTTAAGTGTTTAAGTGGTATGGGGATAGGAAGGGTTTGGAAAAGATACAGGAGCTTCGGGAGGATGGTCATCTTAATAGAGGCTATACGGCCCAAGAGGGAGATATGATGCTTTTTCCACTGTGTCAGTAATGTTCTGACAGAGTGGAAGAGGGGAGGAAAGTTTTCTTGGTATAGGGTGGCATATGTGGGGGTGATATAGGTCCCTAGGTACCTCAGAGCTGTCGTTTTCCAGTTGTAATGGAAGTTGGCTTTTAAGAGTGCAAGTTCAGCTTCAGGGATATGTAAAGGCAGGGCCTCCGATTTTAATGCATTAATTTTATAGCCCGAGAGAGCTCTGAAGTTGTCTAGTTCCCTATGTAGAACCGGGAGGGTGAGATGAGGATGGGTTAGTGTAAGAATAATGTCATCGGCAAATAGAGAGATTTTGAATTCCCTATCCCTGACCATTATCCCCCGTATATCCGGATTGTTCCGGATCGAGGCGGCTAAAGGTTCCACACACAGTGCAAATAATAGGGGCGACAGTGGACACCCCTGTCTGGTGCCGTTCGAGACCGAAAAGGGTGTGGAGAGTGCAAAGGGGGTTCTGACCTGTGAGGTGGGGTTGGAGTAAAGGTGCCTGATCGCTCGCATAAAAGGTCCGTGAAAGCCCATGTGGGTCAGTGTGGCGAACAGGAAGGGCCACCCCAATCGATCAAATGCCTTTTCGGCGTCAAGGCTTAGCAGCATAGCAGCGGATCCCTCCCTGTCCGCCACCTCCACCAGATCAATCACCCTTCTGGTGTTATCACTTGCTTGTCGTAGTGGGACAAACCCCACCTGATCCTTATGGACCAGTGACGGAAGGATCATATTTAGGCGGTTAGATAAAAGTTTGGTGAAAATTTTCAGATCTGAGTTCAGGAGTGCAATGGGTCTGTAATTGGCGCAGAGGGACGGGTCTTTGTCTGGTTTGGGAATTAGGGTGATGAAGGATCGCTGCATGTCTACTGGGACGGGGGTGTCATGGAGGAAGGTGTTATACAGCTTGCACATATAGGGAAGCAACTGAGGGAGAAATGCCTTATAATATTCATAAGGAAAGCCATCTGGGCCAGGGGCTTTATGGTTTGGTAAGTTTTTGACAGTCAGTTCTATTTCCTCCTCTGTTATCTGTGCATTAAGCGATAGGAGGTCAGATGTGTGGAGATGCGGGATTCCACTTCGCTCTAAATATTGTCGCATCCTTTGAGTCAGGTCTGGAGAGGGAGGGTTACTGGGTATGTCGGGACTGTTGTATAGGTCTTTGTAAAATTCTGCAAAAGTTCGGGCGATGTCCACTGGGTGGGATAACATCTGGCCCCCCTTGTTTTTAATCTGATTCGGGGATAGCATGTGGGTACGTTCACGGAGTTTGTTGGCTAGGAGGGAGTGGGCCTTGTTACCCTTGTCGTAGAACATTTGTTTTAATCTGGTCAAGGCCTTCTCTACCTGACCTAAGGCTAGGTCTCTAAGAGTCATACGAAGGTTAGTTATTTTTTTGAGTAAAGGTATTGTGGGGTTTGTCTGGAGCTTGTGTTCTAATACTCTAAGTTCTTTTTCCGCTTTCACTTTTGCAGCAAGGGCGTCTTTTTTTAGCGCTGTGGAGAGCGTTATACATTTGCCTCGGAGGACTGCCTTATGGGCTTCCCACAGCGTGGTAGTGGAGACCTCCTGGTTATTATTCTCTTTGAAATATAGTCGTAGGGTGGAATTTAATTCCGTCAGGGAGGGCGCATGCTGGAGGAGGAAGGTGTTGAGCTTCCAATTATAAGGCCTACGGAAGGTAGTGCCAAGATCTATGGTGAGTAAGATAGGGGCATGGTCAGACCATGAGATCGGGAGAATTTGAGCCGTGTGGGTGAGCTGTAGAGTGTAATTATTAACAAAAAAGTAGTCTATCCTGGAGTGGGTGCGATGAGGGGCTGAATAGAACGTGTATTGTCGATCGCCTGGACGGAGAGCCCTCCACGCATCAAAGAGCGCATATCGTCTGGAGATTTGTCTGAATAGTCTCGAGTCTCTGAGTACTCTGGGTGAGGTTGTTTGGGGACCCACCGTCTGGCGATCTGTGTGAGATGAGTGGGTAAGATTGAAGTCGCCTCCTATCACCAGAACCTTAGGTGTTGTTTTAAAGAGGCGGGTATACACCTTGGACAGAAAACTGTGCTGTTTGACATTCGGGGCATACAAGGTGCATAGGGTGATGTCCTGTGACTGCCATTGTCCCTGTAAAATTATGAAGTGGCCATGTGGGTCGCAATGCTGGGTCACGCAAGTGAAGGGGGCCCCCCTCTTAATAAGTATGGCTACTCCTGCCCTTTTGTGGGTGCCCGAAGCCATATAGATCTGAGAGTAGTGTCTGGAGGCGAACGCGAAGGAGCCCCCCTTGTCATAATGGGTCTCCTGGACCATAATAATATCGGCCCCTGATTGCCTGAATTTCCTCAGTGCCAGATGTCTTTTTTTATTGGAGTTTAATCCATGTACGTTTAATGAGAGTATCTTAGCCATGGTAGTGTGTGGGGATGTGTGAGTAGGTGCTCACCTGGTGTTGATGCATCTGCAGTCCAGACTGGGGCTTGGGGCAGGCACTCTCCGGGAGGAGACCAGGACCCTGCACGGTGGTTGCTGGGTAGGTTAGGTGATGGCTGGGAAGAAAAGGAAGGAGGATAGGTAGAGGGAGAGAGAAAAACACTGTTAGTGAGTAAGGAACAAAGAGAACATACATTCCTAATAATCCTATAGAGGCCAACGGGCCGAGGTCTGGACGGATTCCCCTGAACCCCCCCACCCCAAGAGGGAGGAGTAGGAAGGGGCACCTGGGAGCCCGTAGCCAGCCAAAAACAATTATTCTACAGCACATAGTCTACGACCCTGCACTGATATCTATCTAACTATCAGGGGGGGGGAGTGGTAGTGAACTGGGTTTGTACCAATCTCTCCGGAGCTCATCTGAGTTAAGCCCTAGATGGTAAAGTGGATTTCAGCATGGGGGGGCAATCTTGGGGGTCCTAAGCTGAAGTTGCCTAAAACAAACTAAAGTAAACTGCAGTCTAACTGGGGGTATATATTAAGCCTAGAAGCTTAGGTTCTGCAGATATAAAGAGTCACAGTGGTTGCATCTCAGCGGTTCTTTTGCTTGGTGGGCTTGCGTTGCGGGTCAGAGTCCCGGGACCGGTTGGAGGGAGGCACTTTCTGCCAGACTGTAGGCGGTGGTGGCGGAGTTGCTACAATGTCCCAGTCCGGTAGTTTTGGTGCCGGGATTTCAAGAATGTTACAAAAGGTGCGCAGATCTTCTGGATACCTCATTACCGTGGATTTGCCCTGGTGTTTTGCCGTGAGGCTGAAGGGGAAACCCCAGCGATAGGTGATGTTCTCTTTCTGCAGTAACTGTAATAGCGGCTGGAGAAGTCTGCGTTTTTGCAGGGTGATCCAGGAGAGGTCTGGGTACAGTTGTATCTGAACATCATCAAAAGTCACTCTACGAGCCAGGCGGGCCCGTTTCATGATTTCTTCCTTGATGGGGTAGGAGCTGACTCTACAAATGATATCTCTCGGTTTAGCGGTGGCGCCTTTAGGGCGAAGCGCTCTGTGAGCCCTGTCCAATTCAATGTGTTTGTTAGGTGGCTCCCCGATTAAATTATTAAAGACAGATTGTAGGATTGTTTGGAGGTCCTCGGGTCCCTCCGCTTCCGGGATACCTCTCACTCGTATGTTGTTGCGGCGTCCTCGATTGTCCAGGTCTTCCACATGTCTTTGCATATCTCTCAACATTTCTCTGTGGTCAGCTCCCTGGAGTTGTGTCCTATGGACCGCCAGTTTGGTTTCTTGTATCTCTTCTTCAGCCATTTCCATCCTGTCTGCCAGGTGTTTGAGCCCCGTTTGGAGCACTTGGATTTCTGTGCGGCAGGTGGATTTCACATCTTCAATGAGTTGTCTGAAATCTTCCTTTGTGGGGATGGCTTGTAGGTATGCTTGCCACTGAGGGTGTAAAGGTGGATCCCCTGTGGTACCATAACATTGATTGGGTGGCGGTCTGCCAGGTGGAGTGGCGTTGGAGTATGTGATTCCCTCTTCTCTGTTTGATTGCGTTCCGGTTGCTGGGGAGTCCCATGGGTCTGACCAGGTTTCGGCCTGTCGCTGGTGGGGGGGGCTAGCCCCTGTTGGGAGTAAGGTCAGGGCTCTTGCCTTCTGTGCATATGAAGGCATGGAGGAAGGGTGGTGTCTGGATGTGCTAGAGTCTCTGGAGCGAGATAACCTCTGCGCTTTAGGTGGAGGGGATGTGACCGTGATGTTCCAGGGACTGTCCTGTGTTCCCTGAGGGAGCTGATGCGCTCT
This sequence comes from Lithobates clamitans, assembly GCA_037952925.1. Classification (NCBI taxonomy): domain Eukaryota; kingdom Metazoa; phylum Chordata; class Amphibia; order Anura; family Ranidae; genus Lithobates; species Lithobates clamitans. Next base: position 402,975 of record JBBGZY010000202.1, read on the forward strand.
GGCAGAGGGGCCTGCAGGCCTAGGCAGTGGTGGATAGTCCTGGGAGAGGTCTGAGGAGGGTGGGGATGCGGGGTCTTGGCTCTGGATCTGGGGGTCAGAAGTCGCTCGCAGCAGCCTCGGGAGTGCTGCGGAGCACTGCGTGTATGGCGGGGCGGAGATAGGGAGCGTGGCTGATGGCGGCCCGTGTGATTGTGCCGTCTGGACGCCGGCATGTGGAGAAGGACTCACCGCTGTGATGTGAGGGATGCTCTCCTGGGAGGTCGCCTTCTCCAGTGGAGGGTCCCCCGCATGTTGTAGTCGGTCCGGAGCGGGCTGTGGAGCCTGAGAGGAGCTCCGGTGGTGAGGCGCGGAAGTGACCGGCGCCATATTGGCCTCCTCGTTCCGAGATGCGTCCGGCTGGGTGAAGTAGGAGCGGAGGTCTGTGGAGGCACCCGGAGGGGGATTCGGTGATCCCCTGTATTTGGAGGAGCGGGTGGTCCGTGATTTGCCCATAAAATTGCGGTTAATCGCCCCCAAGATTGCCTTTCTCGCTGCGGGCTCAGAGAGCAGGGAGATCAGGCTTCCATCTTGCTCGGCTTCCGGTCACGCCCCCCATACACCACTTTTAAGTACACAATGGGGTTTATTTACTAAAGCTGGAAAGTGCAAAATCAGGCTCACTTCTGTATAGAAACCAATGAGCTTCCAGGTTTTATTACCAAAGCTTCATTGAACAAGCCGAGGTTAGAAGCTCATTGATTTCCAGGGCCGATCCTAGGCGGGTGCACGGGGTGCAGTTCACCCAGGCGCCACAGAGGTGGGGGCGCTCAAGCGCCAGAGTGCTCCCCTCCCTCCTCCTCTTCTTGTTGGTGTCCACAGGCCGCTCTCTGCGCCGCCGCTGTGTTTCCTGCCCAAGTCCGTCCCCGCCCGCTCCATCCTCCTGTCAGAGGAGATCGGAACGGCTCTCTCTGTTCGGAGAGAGACCCGTGCAGTCACGTCATTGGGGGCGGGGCGGTCCGTGCCGTGCGGCGTACAGTGCCTGTCATGTATTTTTCTCCTCTCGGTCACAATCTTCTCCACCCGGGTAGCGCGGCTGCACGCCCGGGTGGGGTTTGTCCTGAGGGGGGGGGTCTGTGGGGGGGGAGTCTGTACTAATAGAGGAGGGGGGGTTTGTGGGGGGGAGTCTGTACTAATAGAGGAGGGGGGTCTGTGGGGGGGAGTCTGTATTAATAGAGGAGGGGGGTTTGTGGGGGGAGTCTGTACTAATAGAGGAGGGGGGTTTGTGGGGGGAGTCTGTACTAATAGAGGAGGGGGGGAGTCTGTACTAATAGAGGAGGGGGGTCTGTGGGGGGGGAGTCTGTACTAATAGAGGAGGGGGGTTTGTGGGGGGAGTCTGTACTAATAGAGGAGGGGGGGAGTCTGTACTAATAGAGGAGGGGGGGTTTGTAGGGGGGAGTCTGTACTAATAGAGGAGGGGGGTTTGTGGGGGGAGTCTGTACTAATAGAGGAGGGGGGTTTGTGGGGGGAGTCTGTACTAATAGAGGAGGGGGGGAGTCTGTACTAATAGAGGAGGGGGGTTTGTGGGGGGGAGTCTGTACTAATAGAGGAGGGGGGGAGTCTGTACTAATAGAGGAGGGGGGTCTGTGGGGGGGGAGTCTGTACTAATAGAGGAGGGGGGTTTGTGGGGGGAGTCTGTACTAATAGAGGAGGGGGGTTTGTGGGGGGAGTCTGTACTAATAGAGGAGGGGGGGAGTCTGTACTAATAGAGGAGGGGGGTTTGTGGGGGGGAGTCTGTACTAATAGAGGAGGGGGGTTTGTGGGGGGAGTCTGTACTAATAGAGGAGGGGGGTCTGTGGGGGGGGAGTCTGTACTAATAGAGGAGGGGGGTTTGTGGGGGGAGTCTGTACTAATAGAGGAGGGGGGTTTGTGGGGGGAGTCTGTACTAATAGAGGAGGGGGGTTTGTGGGGGGAGTCTGTACTAATAGAGGAGGGGGGGTTTGTGGGGGGAGTCTGTACTAATAGAGGAGGGGGGTTTGTGGGGGGGAGTCTGTACTAATAGAGGAGGGGGGGTTTGTGGGGGGAGTCTGTACCAATAGAGAAGGGGGGGTTTGTGAGGGGGAGTCTGTACCAATAGAGGAGGGGGGTTTGTGGGGGGGGGAGTCTGTACTAATAGAGGAGAGGGGTTTGTGGGGGGAGTCTGTACCAATAGAGGAGGGGGGGTTTGTTGGGGGGAGTCTCTACCAATAGAGGAGGGGGGGTTTGTGGGGGGGAGTCTGTACTAATGGAGGGGGGGTAGTTTGTCCTGAAGGGGGTCTGTACTAATGGGGGGGTTAGTTTACCAGGGGGTCTGTACTAATGGAGGGGGGTTTGTCCTGAGGGGGGGGTCTGTACTTATGGAGGGGGAGTCTGTACTAATTGAGGGGGGATCTGTACTAATGGAGAGGGGTGGTTTGTGGGGGGGTCTACTCTGTACTAATGGAGGGGGGGTGGTTGGTGGGGGGGATCTGTACTAACGGAGGGGGGGTGGTTTGTCCTGAGGGGGTCTGTACTAATGGGGGGGTGGTTTATGGGGGGTCTGTATTAATGGAGGGAGGTGGTTTGGGTGGGGGGGTTTGTACTAATGGAAGGGGGTAGTTTGTCCTGAGGGGGGGTCTGTACTAATGGAAGAGGGTAGTTTGTCCTGAGGGGGGGTCTGTACTAATGGGGGGGTGGTTTGTCGGGAGGTCTGTACTAATGGAGGGGGGAGGTTTGTCCTGAGGGGGTCTGTACTAACGGAGGGGGGGTCTGTCCTGTGGGGTCTGTACTAATGGAGGGGGGTCTGTACTAATGGAGGGTGGGTCTGTATTAATGGAGAGGGGGTCTGTATTAATGGAGAGGGGGTCTGTACTAATGGAGGGGGGTCTGTACTAATGGGGGGGGTGTGTACTAATGGAGAGGGGGTCTGTTCTGGGGGTCTGTACTAATGGAGGGGGGTCTGTACTAATGGGGGGGGTCTGTCCTGGGGGGTCTGTACTAATGGAGGGGTGGTTTGTCCTGTGGGGGACTGTACTAATGGAGAGGGAGATCTGTCCTGGGGAGGTCTGTACTAATGGAGGGGGGGTTACCTGGGGGGATCTGTACTGAGTAAGGTCTGTACTGAGGGAGGGGTTTATACTTAGTGCGGGTTCTGCACTGACGGAGGGGGTCTATATGTAGTGGAGGGGGGTCTGTACTGAGGGGCAACTATAGTTAGTGGAAGGGGGGTGACCCCAACCCTAGTGAAGCCAATGCAGCTGCGGGCTCTCCTTTCCCCCCTCCCTCTCCTGCGTGCTGCTGTACTAGTGAGCGGTGCTTGCCAGCACAGCTGCCCACTATGTTTCTTCCCCTGCCTTCATATCAACCAGGGAGGAAACAGAATAGAAAAAGGAGCAGAGAAGAGGATTGTGGGACATATAGTCCCGAGGACTGGCAGCCCCACTGTAACATGGAAACTGCAGCCCACACAGCAGGCTCAGCTGAATGGGAAAGAGAGAGAGAGACAGGAGCCTGGGAAAGCTTTAAGGGAAGTGCACCCAAGACTCCAGAGGGAGAGGGCAGTGCTGAGAGAACACCATCAGAGAGAGAACCCTGCTGCCCTGCGCCACCAGAGGGAAAGCCACACAGCCTAGCGCCATCCCTGGCAGAGAAAGGAATGGAGTCATTGCAGGAATACAGATCTGGGTGCTACCCAGCGGAGTCACCATGGGCAATTCAGAGTGAGCTGACTCCTGATCAGAGGAACCGTTGCTGTATCGCTGGGTCAGGTGAGAGGGCCGATCGGCCATTATGTACTAATGTCTATAGGAACTGCAGTCTCTGACCATCTCTTGTAACATGTCTGCAGTCTCTGACCATCTCTTGTAGTATGTCTGCAGTCTCTGACCATCTCCTGTACTATGTCTGCAGTCTCTGACCATCTCCTGTACTATGTCTGCAGTCTCTGACCATCTCCTGTACTATGTCTGCAGTCTCTGACCATCTCCTGTACTATGTCTGCAGTCTCTGAGCATCTCCTGTACTATGTCTGCAGTCTCTGAGCATCTCCTGTACTATGTCTGCAGTCTCTGGCTATCTCCTGTACTATCTCTGCAGTCTCTGACCATCTCCTGTACTATGTCTGCAGTCTCTGACCATCTCCTGTTCTATGATTGCAGTCTCTGACCGTCTCTTGTATCATAACTACAGTCTCTGACCATCTCCTGTACTATGTCTGCAGTCTCTGACCATCTCCTGTACAATGTCTGCAGTCTCTGACCATCTCCTGTACTATGTCTGCAGTTTCTGACCATCTCCTGTACTATGTCTGCAGTCTCTGACCATCTCCTGTACAATGTCTGCAGTCTCTGACCATCTCCTGTACTGTGTCTGCAGTCTCTGACCGTCTCCTGTACTGTGTCTGCAGTCTCTGACCATCTCCTGTTCTATGATTGCTTTCTCTGACCATCTCCTGTACCATGATTGCAGTCTCTGACCGTCTCCTGTACTATGTCTGCAGTCTCTGACCATCTCCTGTACTATGTCTGCAGTCTCTGGGCATCTCCTGTACTATGTCTGCAGTCTCTGATCATCTCCTGTACTATGTCTGAAGTCTCTGATCATCTCCTGTACTATGTCTGAAGTCTCTGGGCATCTCCTGTACTATGTCTGCAGTCTCTGATCAACTCCTGTACTATGTCTGCAGTCTCTGACCATCTCCTGTACTATGTCTGCAGTCTCTGACCATCTCCTGTACTATGTCTGCAGTCTCTGACCATCTCCTGTACTATGTCTGCAGTCTCTGAGCATCTCCTGTACTATGTCTGCAGTCTCTGAGCATCTCCTGTACTATGTCTGCAGTCTCTGGCTATCTCCTGTACTATCTCTGCAGTCTCTGACCATCTCCTGTACTATGTCTGCAGTCTCTGACCATCTCCTGTTCTATGATTGCAGTCTCTGACCGTCTCTTGTATCATAACTACAGTCTCTGACCATCTCCTGTACTATGTCTGCAGTCTCTGACCATCTCCTGTACAATGTCTGCAGTCTCTGACCATCTCCTGTACTATGTCTGCAGTCTCTGACCATCTCCTGTACAATGTCTGCAGTCTCTGACCATCTCCTGTACTGTGTCTGCAGTCTCTGACCGTCTCCTGTACTGTGTCTGCAGTCTCTGATCATCTCCTGTTCTATGATTGCTTTCTCTGACCATCTCCTGTACCATGATTGCAGTCTCTGACCGTCTCCTGTACTATGTCTGCAGTCTCTGACCATCTCCTGTACTATGTCTGCAGTCTCTGACCATCTCATGTACTATGTCTGCAGTCTCTGATCATCTCCTGTACTATGTCTGCAGTCTCTGATCATCTCCTGTACTATATCTGCAGTCTCTGACCATCTCCTGTTCGATGATTGCAGTCTCTGACTGTCTCTTGTATCATAACTACAGTCTCTGATCATCTCCTGTACTATGTCTGCAGTCTCTGGGCATCTCCTGTACTATGTCTGCAGTCTCTGATCATCTCCTGTACTATGTTTGAAGTCTCTGGGCATCTCCTGTACTATGTCTGCAGTCTCTGACCATCTCCTGTACTATGTCTGCAGTCTCTGACCATCTCCTGTACTATGTCTGCAGTCTCTGATCATCTCTTGTATTATGTCTGCAGTCTCTGACCATCTCCTGTAGTATGTCTGCAGTCTCTGATCATCTCCTGTATTATGTCTACAGTCTCTGACCATCTCCTGTACCATGATTGCAGTCTCTGACCATCTCCTGTACTATGTCTGCAGTCTCTGACCATCTCCTGTACTATGTCTGGGGGCTCTAACAGACTCTCTAACAGAAGCCCTCTTTGTGTGCATCAGAGAGACTCCCCTCCAGGTCTCATTAGTGTACGCTCTTCCTGTATTTTTTTTATTGTTAAAAGATCATGGGAGGATACTAGGGTAACAAAGACTTCTTAGGAGAGCATCTCTGTGTTTGAGTCGTTGCCATAGAAACATTTGTAAAGGGGAGGAGTTGGTAAGATGACCACGCCCATGTGGGGGCGCCAGAAATATTTCTGCACCCAGGCGCCTGTGACCCTAGGATCGGCCCTGTTGATTTCTATGCAGAAGTGAGCCCGATTTTGCACTTTCCAGCTTTAGTAAATAAACCCCATTGTGTACTTAAAAGTGGGGTATGCCTGTACCTACAAAATTGGAGTTTTAAGGTGCAGAAAAATCAATCAAAAGCAAAATTTACAAAAAAATAAAAATTTTTATTACATAGATATTCTAAAACAATTTAATAAATTTAGGCCATAAAGAACCAGTGGTCAAGGTACAAAAGTGTGATTGCCTCTACATGTTTCACCACAAACGTGGCTTCTTCTGGAGCTTTTGTAGAAGCTTGTTTTTTAATATTTGCCACCTTTCAGAATGGTCTTGGTTCCAAATGATCCCTTAGACCCATCAAAAGGTTTTATGGGGAACGTCTGTGCCAAAAAGAGGAAAAAGAGGCATTGCCCTATAGCAGCACCTACCCTGTTTCCCCGAAAATAAGACCTAGCATGATTGTCAGTGATGGCTGCGATAGAAGTCCTACCCCCCCAAATAAGCCCTACCCTGTTTCCCCGAAAATAAGCCCTACCCTGAAAATAAGACCTACAAGGACTTTACCTAGGGCTTATTTGGGGGGTAGGGCTTATTTTGCAGCCATCACCAACAATCACGCTAGGTCTTTTTTTCGGGGAAACAGCGTAGTGTTTCAAGGAATTTTAGTGTATCGATCGATCAATAGTTCAATCCTTTTCCGTATGTAAACCTCTTCTATTGCCAGCAAGTTTATAGGGTAATTATACCATCTGAGCACTTCCCTCTTTTAGTTTATCACTGTTCCTTGGCTCAGTGTCCGCACGACACCTCTTTAACCAGTGACGATTCAAAAAATTGGCCATCCACACAGTTGCTACTGAGGCTCTTAACCTGTTCAAAAGGGTTTATCCCTTGTGATAGATTGAAATAAAAAAAAATGTTTCAATCGTCACTGGTTAAAGAGGTGTCGTGCGGACACTGAGCCAAGGAACAGTGATAAACTAAAAGAGGGAAGTGCTCAGATGGTATAATTGCCCTATAAACTTGCTGGCAATAGAAGAGGTTTATATACGGAAAAGGACTGAAATATTGATTGATCGATTCATTAAAATTCCTTGAAACACTAGGCGCTGCTATAGGGCAATGCCTCTATTTCCTCTTTTTTGGCACAGACGTTCCCCATAAAACCCTTTGATGGGTCTAAGGGATCATTTGGAACCAAGACCATTCTGAAAGGTGGCAAATATTTAACAATAACAATAACAATATAACAAGCTTCTACAAAAGCTCCAGAAGAAGCCACGTTTGTGGTGAAACATGTAGAGGCAATCACACTTTTGTACCTGGACCACTGGTTCTTTATGGCCTAAATTTTATAAATTGTTTTAGAATATCTATGTAAAAAAATGTTCTATTTTTTTGTAAATTTTGCTTTTGATAGATTTTTCTGCACCTTAAAACTCCAATTTTGAACTGTCCCAGCTAGTTTATGTGCATGATAGTTACATAATTAGTCAGGTTGAAAAAAGACACAAGTCCATCTAGTTCAACCCAGGAGAATTTATTTGAACTGTATTACCCAGCCCCCTACCTATAAAATGATGGGAGACACTGATCAGTCAAAGTGCCAATGTATATGAAGCTGTTGTGGGGAACGCTGACAAACTGCATAGGGATATGCAGGGGGGGAGGGGGGGGGGGGCAGGACGGTTGTTGGGTAGGTGGAGGATGATGAACCTTTCCTCCATGCTTCCCCTTAACTCGTTGGGCGCCAAGTTCTGGGTCACATGAGAGAATAACCCCCCCCATCATCCTGGGTGGGTTCTTTGGGCTATGCCAGGCGGTGTCCAGGGTCACTTATCCTAGCACAGGGGTAACACCTCGCCCGAAGGTGTGCTCACCAATGCCAGGGATCAGGCAGGGGCCACGGTCATGTGAAGGATCAAACATTAACCTCCCTGACGGTATGATTATTTCAGATTTTTGATGCTGAAAGCGGTACAATTATTTTGCACAGAAATTTGACGTTTTATATTATAGGCCTGTAACTCTTAGGAATAGTTCACTTAAATCTGTCCAAACAAGAGTCTAGTAGACATCCCAGATATGATAAAGTTTGAAAAACGAAAACAAAAATTATAATATAACAAATAACTATAAATAATTATCACAAATAATAATATAATAATAATAAAAATTACGGTATTCAATAATGTAATTAAATCAAAAACACTGAAATTTGCTCAGTTGCAGAATTGTCACTTACTTTTAGTGTTTGATGACGGATTTCCCCACAAATCACTATCACTCAATTCTGCGAGTGATTCTAATTTATTATCGCTGTTTTCTAGCTGGTCTAAAACCACTTTTGATGTAAAAGGACAGTTTTGGTTGCTATGGACGATCTCCAGTTTCCAGGCAGAAAGAACAGTTTTTATAATATAAAACTGCATGCAGGACACTGGAGAAACCACTAGGGACAAAGGGGATGTGTAATTATTTGATACAGTACTGTAATCTGTAAGATTACAGTATACTGTATCTGTACTGTGTGTTTTACTTTTTGAATTTGGTGCCGAACTCTGTCACCGTGCGTCGCAACGCTCGCAGGGAACGGAGCTCAGCACTGTGAATCGAGCGAGACACGGCGGCTTGCAGATCACAGCAGGGAGACATCGCAGGATCCAGGGGACAAGGTAAGTATCCTCTACATGGATCCTGTGATGCAATCCTGAGTCTGGCTCGGGGATACCGCTTTTGGTATTGAAAATCCAACCCGAGCCAGACTCGGGAATACCGCTAGGGGGGTTAAAGGAGAAGTACAGTCAATGCTCATTTGGCTGTACTTCTCCTGTGGATCACAAGAGTGCAGTAGGTTCTGCACTCCTGTGACCTGTTTTCTGCAGACAGCGGGCTGATGTCTGCTGTCTGCTGACATCACAGAGCTGCTCCAGGCTCGGGCAGGATTGCGACAGTGGAGTCGGGACCTGCCCACGTGCCTGGACCCGCACCCAGCTCAGCCTCTCAGTGAGCCGCTGAGAGCCTGAGCTGACCACTCCTGCCCCCTCCACAGCCCGATGCTCCAGTGAGCGCGGGGGCGCAGAGCAGAGAGCTGCTGACTGGTAGTCAGCAGCTCTCTGCTCAGGGAGCTGCGAGAACCAAGCGATCTACAGTGTTCGATCGCTCAGTTCTCAGTGCTGGAGACGCCGGGGGACAGATGCAGCATTGGTCTGATGCTGCATCCACCTAGGTAAGTATGATCCTTAAAGTGTAAGTTCACTTTTACAGAAAACTCTATAAAGTGAACTTACACAGGTCCCCCCTCCCCGGTCCCGCTGACCTGGACCGCTGCGATCTCCAGTTCTAAGCCCAGTATATCAACGTCAGCAGCTGGGGCTTAGAAATCTTCTCTCCATTCTCGCGTCTTCTGCATAGCTGACAGGATGGGCTATGCGGCTGCTGATTGGTCAGCGCCTCCCATGTGACGGCGCTGATCAATTAGAATGCTCCAAAACTGTTTTGGACATTCAGCTCAGGAGGATTCCTAAGCCTTGGTCACCTGGCGCGGATATACCAGGGCTTAGAACCGCAGATATGCGCAGTCCAGGTCAACGGGACCGTGAGGGGTGAGGAGGGGGACCTGTGTAAGTTCATCTTACAGAGTTTTCTGTAAAGGTGAACTTACCCTTTAAAAAACAAACAAATAAAAAACCCCAATACTTCTCTTTTAGGGCAGTCCCCCAACTTAGAGATGAGCCACTTGTGTGTAGTGTTGTAAGCGGAGTCCCTCCAGAATACGTTGTCCTACACACTTGTACAGGTGTATGTGCATTATGAGGGACATGCAGAGCCTATGCCCACTCCAACAGTCAGCGTACCTCTGTTACCTCACTCCTAGTAAGAGGATGGGCTCTGGACATGTGCGATTAGTTTCGTATGAATCTAAAATTTCGTACAAATTTCCGGAAATTCGTACTTTGGGGAGGATCCGAAATACGAATTGCTATGCTTCCGAATTTTGTACGAAATACGAAATTTAGTTCACGAATTTCAGATCCAAATTCCTAACGAACATTCGTAATTGTTACGAAAAGTTAACGAACCTAAAAGTTAAAAACCCAGGAAGTCACCACAGCACAGGGATGGTGGGAGCCCCTCATAATGATAAATTCATCATAACGAACATTCGTAATTGTTGCGAAAAGTTAACGAACCTAACGAAAATTCGTTTTTCGTACGAATTTAAATGGAATTTCGGACACATATTACGAAATACGAATTAATCCTAATACGGAATGGAGAGAAACGAAACAAATTTATTGACGGCGCACATGTCTAATGGGGTCCCGCCAAGCACTTAGCACAGACCTCATGCGTGCTCTCACTTAACTCTTGACTTACGTAACTAATGACCAGGCCATAGATCTCCATAATGCTGTTTCACTCCCAGGGACTGGCAGCTAGGGAGGGAGTGGCAAAACCGAGCCCCTTCGCTACTGGACAGCCCGTCACCCATCCAGGTACCAAACCAATGACTGGTTGCTGTTTCCTCCTATGGTTACCCAAGGAAACTTCTTCTCCTCTTAGACTGCACCCCTTGAGTAACTTCAGACCAGAACTTGAGCAGTTGGAACAACTTTACTGAACTTTTGACAGGACATGTATAACATGCAGTAATGTCCTTATTTTTAAGTAGAACTTTAGGCAAAACTTTTTTTTTTTGGATAGAGTAAGGAAGGGTTACGATCCCTGTCAGATTTTTTTTCGCCATCTGTGTCCCATTGCGGAGATTTCCCTTCACTTCCTGTCCATTAGCCAAACAGGAAGTGAGAGGAAATCCCTGCAAATTAAGGCAATCCCTTGGGGATCCCCAGGTAACAAGAACTAGTATCCCCATTGGAAGATTTCCCATCTATTACTTTTCTGGGGACAACTCAAAATTTTGGACTTTCCTTACTTAGAGCCCTTTCACACTGGGGCGGTTTGCAGGCGTTATTGCGCTAAAAATACCGCCTGCAAACCGACCCAAAACAGCCGCTGCTGTTTGTTCAGTGTGAAAGCCCGAGGGCTTTCACACTGAAGCGGTGCGCTGACAGGAGAAGATAAAATCTCCTGCAAGCCGCATCTTTGGAGCGGTGAAGGAGCGGTGTATTCACCGCTCCTAAACCGCTCCTGCCCATTGAAATCAATGGGGCAGCGCGGCTATACCGCGGCAATACCGCGGCTATAGCTGCTCTATACGAGCAGATTTAACCCTTTTTCGGCCGCCAGCGGGGGGTTAAAACCGCATCGCTATCGCCCGAATACTGCGGTAAGGCATCGCTAAAAATAGCGCTGTTTTACCGCTGACGCCCCCTACCGCCCCAGTGTGAAAGCAGCTTTAATGGTAAACAGGCCAAACAGAGAGGGTGAATCTCCTTAACAGAGGGAACAGACAGCAATAAACACTGACAGGGGTTCTAATTCCTCTCCACTCTATCCAAAACTAGAAAAAAAGTTTGGTCTTTATTTATACTGTAACCGCTTCCCGACCGCCTCATGCAGATATACTGCAGCAGAAGGGCACGTAGAGGCAGATTAACGTACCTGTACGTGGCCCCTTAAGAGGCGGCTTGCGGGCGCGCGCACCCACCGGGAGCTCCGTGACCGTGATCGCGGGTCCCACGGACTCGATGTCTGCGGGGATACCTGTGATTGTCTCACGGAGAGGAAGAACGGGGGCATGCTAATGTAGACAAGTATCTCCCCGTTCTGCCTAATGACACTGTCACTGATCACCGCTCCCTGTAATCGGGAGCGGTGATCAGTGTCATGTCACACACAGCCCCTCCCCCCCACAGTTAGCGCAACCTAGTAGTTAACCCCTTCACTGCCAGACACATTTACACAGTAATCAATGCATTTTTAATTGCACTGATCACTGTATAAATGTGAATGGTCCCAAAATCACGCCAAAAGTGTCTGATGTGTCCGCCATAATGTCGTAGTCACGATAAAAATCGCTGCTCGTCGCCATTACTAGTGAAAAAAAAAATTATCAATAAAAATGCCATAAAACTATCCCCTATTTTGCAGACGCTATAACTTTTGCGCAAATCAATCAATAAACGCTTATTGCGATTTTTTTTTTTTTTACCAAAAATATGTAGAAGAAAACGTATCGGCCTTAACTGAGGAAAAAAAATGTTTTTTTATATATTTTTTGGGGATATTTTATTAAAGCAAAAAGTAAAAAAATAATGCGTTTTTTTCAAAATTGTCGCTATTTTTTTGTTCATAGCGCAAAAACTAAAAACCGCAGAGGTGATCAAATACCACCAGAAGAAAGCTCTGTTTGTGGGAAAAAAAGGACGTTAATTTTGTTTAGGAGCCCCATCGCACGACTGCGCAATTGTCAGTTAAAGCGACGCAGTGCCGAATCGCAAAAAAGTGCTCTGGTCTTTGACCAGCCAAATGGTCCGGGGCTGAAGTGGTTAAAGAGGTTGTAAACCTCCATGGGGAAGTTGTACCTATAGGTACGTTAAATATCTCCTAAACTTTACTAAATATTTACTGTGTACTGTGCCGATGATGTCATCGCCGCATGCGCTCTGAAGGAATGGCCGCCCGTGCCGCTTCTTCAGACGAGTGTGCCGTGACCGGTGAGCGGTGGCTCCGACGCGCATGCACGGGAGTGACGTCACGCGGCTCCAGCCAGTCACAGAGCCGGAGTCTGCGGCCCCGGAAGGAAGACGAGAAAAGATGGATGCGGCCTGCAGCAGGGACAAAGTGGTCTTCTATAATAAAAATGATTCTTCATCTTATTCTTCATCATCATATTATTATTATTATTATTATACAGGACTTAAGTAGCATCATCAGTTTGTGCAGCTCTTTACAATATAAAGGGAGACAGTACAGCAACAATACAATTCAATACAAGAGGGTTGGAGGGCCCTGCTCCTGAGAGCTTACAATCAAATAATAAAAATTTGCCACTGCTGAATCCTCTACAGTATCTTAATTCTTGTATTCAAACCGCAGCCTTTGTATCTAAAATAATTTGGCTTAGCTTTGCTCATTAAAATTGTCCTTCTGCTGGCCACTTTTACACTGTTCTGTCACCTGTGATAAAACTCAATAGTTCCGTTCTCGTCAATCCTTCTCAAGCCAGCCATACACCACCTGCTGTGCCAATTGTATTCTTATAGATGGATGTCAGAATAAATGAACATTTGATTGGATGCAGCAGCTGTTTGGCCAACAGTTTGTTGCCGTTACGGATTTTTTTTTTCTTTAAAATAACAAGCATGTCATACTTACCTGTGCAATGGTTGTACAGAGCAGGCCAGATCTGCCTGTTCTTGTGTCCCCCGCCGCCACTTCTGGCTCTTTCCCCTTTCCCCTAGCAGCACCCTGAGCCACTCCCAGCCCAGATCAAACACACCCAGGCTTGGCTGTCAACCAAGCCTGGAAATTTATGTATATAAAAAAAACTCACTAGCACAATAGAGGGTGCTACATGGGCCATGGTGGGGCAACACTCCCGAGCCGCCACTGTTTGTCTATGAGACACACGAAGTGCAGCTCGGCCTGACTCCGCTCCCTCCTCACTGGCTGTGATTAACAGCAGTGGGAGCCAATGGCTTCCCCTGCTGTGTCTAAACCAATGAGGAGAGAGAAAAAGCCTCTGCTCTTGTTCACATTGCTGGATCGAGATTGGGCTCAGGTAAGCTTAAAGTGATTGTAAGGGTTAATTTTTTTTTTCATTTTAAAATAACAAACATATCATACTTACCTCCACTGTGCAGCTAGTTTTGCACAGACTGGCCCCGAACCTGCTCTTCTAGGGTCCCCCGGGGGCTCTTGCGGCTCCTCCCCACATTTGATAACCCCCTCGGAGAAGCGCTTCCCCGAGGGGGTTACCTTGCGGTTGCGCTCCCGAGTCCAGCAGACACGAATGCCAGACTCGGCCCCGGCGCCCACGTCACTGAATTTGATTGATAGCAGCAGGAGCCAATGGCTGCGCTGCTATCAATCTATCCAATCAAGAGCCAAGAACCCCTGGGCAGAGAGACAGCGTGTCCCTGGCGGGTCAAGTTCTAGGGCTCAGGCAGGCATGTACTGGCCAATGGGACTACAGGGAGTTTCCCGGTGGGCCGATGGCTCAGTGGGCCAGTTTTTATGCAGTGTTCGGCAGCAGCGGGAGTGTGGCAGCAAACACTCCCTCTCTCTTACACTCACCCCCTCTCTCTCTGTCTCATCCACCCCCTCTCACCCCTTTCTCTCAACCCCCCTCTCTCTCACTCCCACCTCTCTCTCTCACCCTCTCATGATATTCAATAATGGATGTGGGGTCCTTTTGGTGGGTGTAATTTTTTTTATTTTATTCATTAAAAGTGGGCCAGTCTGGATAAAGTCCAGAGCCACATTTTTGTCCCAGTCCAGCCCTGGGCTCAGGTAAGTAAAACGGGGGGGCTGGGGGGCCGGTCACTGCCAAGTGTTTTTTCACCTTAATGAATAGGATGCATTAAGGTGAAAAAACATGAAGGTTTACAACCCCTTTAAGAATGTATGCAGATTGTTTTTTTACCTTAAAACGAAGTCCCATCCAAAAGGGAAAGCTCCGCTGGCTTGCACCCTCCCCCCTTCCACTGCCACATTTTGCACTTTCGGGGGTTAGTGGGTACCTGGTTTTGACAGGCATATCAAAAAACGGGGTGGTCCTTACCGAGATAGTAAGAAACCAGAAGACCAAATGAGTGACACAGCATACAATGTAGGGAGAAGTAGAAAAATAGATAGAACATTTATTAATGAATACAATTCCATAAACCTCCACAATGGGAGGTGATAGTTAAGACACTAATAACATGACATATATCTAGAGACTACTGTGTCATATAGTCTCCAGATCTTGCAACACACAGCACAAGGCAACAAACGTCCGAATGCCAGAGATCTATGCGTGGATGTCCGTGCCACGACGATGTGTCGTATAAACATTAATAATAAATAAAATGATGGCATGGGTATTCACGCAGGGGTCACCGGAAGACTTGAGTCCACAAGATACTAATAGAAAGAGGGGGAGGGAAGAGTTAGATCTAGTTCCTAACCAGGAAAATACAGGTGGCTGTAATTAGAGGAGCAGGTAAATTCTTGCTTCTCAATTATTATGGAATGCAAAGTCCATGGAGATAATTTTTATTTGAGATAACAGTTGGCAACAGTGTTGTTGGTAAGGATATGTAGTCCAGATTAATTCAAGGATGTAACCGTACAGTATCTTCTATGTTCACAAGGAGACCTATGCTCCAAAAATATCCCATGGGGTGGAACCAATAATATCGTGGAGCATATTTACTACTTTTAGTGGATCAGATTGTTGCTGTGTCCTAATTAGATCCAACAAAAAGGAGAGGAGAGAGGTGTTCAATTTTCTGATCCTTAACGCACTTGTTAATGATGTTGATTGATTGGGTTAAACAGACCTAAATTGTTACCCCGTATCCAGCACTATATTAATGGCTGTGTAAGATATAGGGGGCCAGCCATACAATACCGTCTGTAGTGATGCTCAGCACCAGAGGCGGCTCTAGGCTTTGTGAGGCCTTAGGCAAAACTTACACATGAGGCCCCACGGACTGGGACACTCCGTGATGAGGCCGCTATTCCTCAGGCTGCGGGCAGTATCTGATTTCTCCATCAGCTCCAAAGCCACAGAGTCCCAGTGGGGGTAGGCGGAGCCACCGGCGTCAACTTCAGTGATTGAGAACAGGCAAATTAGGAGGCCGCGAGGCCCCTGTGAGTGCGAGGCCTTAGGCGACCGCCTAATTTGCCTAATTATAGAGCCGCCTCTGCTCAGCACGATTAGTCAGCTCTACACACTGGACTCATAACATGTATCTAAACACTCTGTGGTTGTCACTCAGTGTTGGCGCTAACAGTGCATATAGCTCTTCCAGAGTTCCAAGGCTTACATGGTGTGTTACAGGCACTATGCTAGAAAGCTCCCTCGCTTGTCGTGGATTCCAGGACATGATAGAATGAAGAGGCGTCACATGACGCTGATATTGTCAAGGCGTTTCGCAAAGGTAAATCACGTAGCTTCGTCTGGACATTTTGGCAGGTACCCGCTCCCACTTCAGGGTCAGAACACTGCGGCAATCGACAAGGATCTTCGGCCCTTCCTCTTTCCCCTAACTTTAATGGTGGCCAAACGCTTCAATTTTCTTATCCAATCAATGTGCAATTCAAAACAACAAGCAATCGAATACCCTTAACTTCCGTTCCGATTCATTTAGACTCAATCAAACTGATTTGATCGGCCAGCATGCAACATTACCCATCATTTTGCACCAATTGGCAGGGGAGATAATTTTTTGTAAATAAAACCGTTTATGCAATAGATCAGATTATGGGATTGTGAATAGGACCTCTGCAACATGTGAAAAAACAATATACAGTGCCTTGAAAAAGTATTCACACCCCTTGAAATTTTCCACATTTTGTCATGTTATAACCAAATAAGTCAATGTATTTTATTGGGATTTTATGTGATAGACCAACACAAAGTGGCACATACAAGTATGAATATAGCTTGAGTTCCTATATTTAGAGAATTAAGTAACACATAACATACTGTATATGTATAGCTGAAATGTCTTGGTGAATTGCAGAAATTGATATCAAAGCAGAACTTCACCCAAAAGGGTAAGTTCTGCTTTAACCACTGCAGCCCCAGAAGGATTTGCCCCCTTAATGACCAGGCCCTTTTTTGTGATACGGCACTGCGTCGATTTAACTGACAATTGTGTGGTCATGCAACGCTGTACCCAAACAAAATTGATATCCTTTTTTTGCCACAAATAGAGCTTTCTTTTTGTGGTATTTGATCAACTCTGCAGTTTTTATTTTTTGGGCTATAAATAAAAAAAAAGACCGACAATTTTGAAAAAAAAAAAATTTTTTTAACTTTTTGCTATAATAAATAAATTGAAGTGTTTGTAGGGATCTTATATAAAGTTGTAATGTATCAGATTGAGGTGCTCTTCCCATATGTAAGCCAAGATAATTGTAAAAGAAAAATATCAGTACCATGACCAAATATGTGCTGCCAGGGTATGCTGTCACTTAGACTGCCCACAATGCATGGGGCGCCACTGTAACTAACCACCTCCCGCCCGCCGTATAGACAAATGACAGCAGTGGGGTGTCTCTCTCGTTCTGGGATGACGTCATATGATGTTGTCCCACTCTCACCGTGGGCACGCAAGTGCGGTGATCGGCGGCGCGCTGTGTCCCTGGGACACAGCGCATCCCCGATCTCAGGAAAGAGCCAATGACGAGGCTCTTTACCCATGTGATCAGCTGTGTCCAATCACAGCTGATCACATGTAAACAAGGAAATGCTGGTTATCGGCTCTCCTCTCCTCACACTGACGGCGTGAGAGGAGAGGATAGCCGATCAGTGGCATTTTCTCAGAGGGGAGACCTGCACAGACAATCAGGGCACTGATCATTAGTGCCCTGATTATCAGTACAGTGCCCAGCAGTGATGCCAGTCAGTGCCTATCAGTGATGCCAGTCAGTGCTGCCTTTCAGTGCCCATCAGTGCCTGCTCATCAGTGCCGCCAATCAGTGCTGCCAATTAGTGCCCATCAGTGTCACCTATCAGTGCTGCATATTAGTGCCTCTTCATCAGTGCCACCTCATCAGAAATCAGAAATTTTGTTTGTTTTGTAATCCGATGGTTCGACCATTGATTTCGAAATTTGATCAACCAAGACTTTAATTTTACCTCATATGACTACACAAAATAATTTTCATGGGTGGGAATGTTCTTTTCTTTCCAGGAATTTTCTTTTCTTGCGCTCATGCTCACTTCTTTTTCCATTATATTTCTCGCATGATTCTCCCATCATTGATTAGAAAATCATTAGTTTTGCAAAAGATTTCCAACATGCCCGATCACTCAAATTTGATGGCCACACAAAAATCGCCCGTTGCTGCGGCCCACTAATGATGCGAAATCCAAACCAAAATTCTTAGTTAAGATTTTTGAAAGAAAATTATTTCAGAATTCGACCCATTTATGGAATTTCTTTCCCCCATCTCCCCCGCCTCCCCCTGTCAGTGCTGACAGGGGAAGCAGGAATTGTCTTCTTCCGGCGGGGAGGCGGGGGAAGCCGTCACCCTTGGGAGAAGAGAGTGATTATTGCTAGCGGCTTTATCAGCCACTATCGATAATCGCAAGAGAATTCGGCAGGCTGGTTTACCCAAGTTTTTCAAACAGCTTGGTACATTCAGCCTGTATATTAACTGTTCGAAGATTTGAACTGTGTATGGCTGGCCGTAGACTAAGCCTGTAAATTAAAACAATGTAGGAATCTAAAACCAATACCTGACAATTTTGTATTTTCATTGTTTTAAGCTGGTCATAGAGACTGGTGGGCAGTTGGACAATGAGATGTGATCAGATTGCCTTCACGCCAGCATTTGATGTGACTGTTGTGTTTATGTCTATGGAGGGAAGTGGAGGAAATGCTATGGATACACAAGAGCAAGCTCACTAGGAAGGAAAAAACAGCAAGCTACGGTATTCTACCTTGTTAGATTGCTAATCTGCCAATCAAACCTCAGTTGGTGGTGACAACAGGAGCCCCATTGACAGTAGATTCAAATAAATCTCTCAGAACATTAGAGCTGAGGATGCTGGCATATATTTTCCTTTCACTTGAAGAGAATAAAGTTTCTGAGTGCTGGAAATGTTGTAGTTGGTTATAGAAAACCGATTACCCTTCTGAGCCAACCATGGTTATTTATTGGTTTAATGTTAACCTGTGTTTTGACTATGGGCAGCAAAGCATCAGGTTCTCGTACCCACTGAGCCTTCAGTCCAGCAGAAAATACGTAATTAAACTGTTTTATCATTTAGGTTTGTCCATTCAAGACAAAGTGACAGATTATCTTTAAGGCTTGGTTACCAACTCACAGAAGAGGCATTCACATCACTTGAATACCTTATTTGGGAGCACTCTGGGCTATGATGAGGAGACAAAGGGGGATTTTTTTTTTGTACAAACCTTAAAATCCTTTATTCCATTAGTTCAATGGGGAACACAGCCAGTCTTCTATGGTTGGGTGTAGATGTTGCCTCTAGGAGGATGGCCACTATGCAAAACAGAAGACACAGCCCATCTAGTGCCTATATCTCATGTATGTACTGAATGAGGCCAAGAACGGTAACAAAATGGCAAAAGTCCAAAGAGTAACCTTCCAGAGAAAATATTTTATCCGTGAAAACAGGCCAAAAACAAAAACTGGATTTTTCACTTTCCTGTAAAATCCCTTCTTGGAGTGAATCACAGGACATAGGAGAGTTAAAGTTGACCTTCAGCCTCCCCCCCCCCCACACACACACACTTTTTTTGTTTTTGACCCCTGCTTACCTGATGTTGGAAGAATAAGTGGAGAAAGGAACTACTAAGGAGCTGATCCTAGGGGTCTCTGCCACATCCCCAAATGAATGAAAAAGACAAAACAACAATAGTGCCCCAGAGGGGATATTGCGGGCAGCAGACCAACAAAGGTCAATGAATTCTAGATGCAAATGGAGTAACGAGAAAAAATATATAAAGATAGGAAATTTTTATTCAATGTACAAAAAGCATACTAATATCTAAAAACATTGGTACAGTGGATACAGTGGTGTCAAAATACAACTGCTAAAATGCTGCAGCAGCCACGAATTGAGGCAAACCAAATAGTCAAAAACAATTTGGAGCTGCAACACAAACTCTACATGATAGACAGCTCAGGACCATTCCTCGGCCGCTGTGGTAGGCCCCAGACAAGCTTCTGGGCCCACCCCTGCGCCGCAGCGACGTGGGCCTCCGGAACGGAGGACCACGAGATTGCTCTCTAACGCATACCTGTCGGCCAGGAGGGCCAGCAGGTAGCTGCAAAACGAACCCCACAATATGGCGTCTGTCCCATAAATACCCTTTCCCAGAATGCAACTCGGAGGACCACCTCCACCGAGTTGTCTCCGGGACAGAAGAGCATCCATACGCTTCGACACGTTGCCTTTCCAACACTGACCAGTGATAACAGCGACACCCACCGGTCAGTATGGAAACACACACAACGTCAGCCAAGCTGGAACAGAGGCAAATCTAACCTTCCTAACGAACAAGTTACAAAATCTACCTATCATATGGTAGATCGCAAATCTACCAGCGCTACATACTCCCCCCACTACAATAGTGTCTGTCAAAAATGGCATCAACTGAAGTTGTAACTTCCACATGATAAAACCTAATAAAAGTGGAAAGACACTCTTCCCTACTAACATACTTCCTTCGGACACTCATCCAAACTGAGCACATCCATTGCATGCATGAGTTATGGTCATTAGATGGGGCTGTGCCTTCAGTTTAGCCTAGTGTCCAACTGCCTAAGGACAGAAGCTATACCCAGCCATAGAAGACATGTTATCCAATAAACACTGGGGCAAAAAGCATGTTTTGTCAAGAGTCTACCACAAATGTTTAGCATTTCTCATATGTTCACCTAAGTAACACCTGAGGTATTTTCCGATAAGATGAAGCAAGAGATGTCAGGTGTGATGATATCGCTTGATATGCCACTTCTGTGATCAAAATTGTATCTCTCAGACCTGATGAATTAGTTTAATTTTGCCTTGTTTGAGCAGCCATCCATACTGCAGTCAGTCCACTGCCTACAAGGACTTTTTTTTACTGTAAAACATTTATTTTACTGCAAAAAAAATTGAATCATCAAACACCTTAGTCACACTGATGCTCTCACTGCACTATCTAACGAAGTAACTAACCGCTGATGCTGTATCTATGATCTTTATCTTTATGCTACATCTGACTTATTCAAAGGCTTGACATAGATGGATGATCCTGGATATGTAATGCATTACTCTCAGCTCCTGTAATATCAGCGTGCTGGTATTGTTCAATACAGTCACAGATTCATGCCCTAAAGTAGAACTCCAGCTATCCATTTTCTCTTTGTTGGTGGCTGTTAGGATTCTTGAACAGTGCAACTGGAGGGATGCAGCCACTGTTTGGCCATACATTTTTCACCTGGATCCTTCTACTTTTAGATTGAATTATGTCAGGCGAGAAGGTGCCAATAGGGCCACCCACAGCTCAAATGTACAGCCAGCTTTATACTCACCTTTGTGAAATTTTACTCTTCAGGATGCAGGCTAAGGGGCCACGCACACTAGGAGCAGAATAAAATACCAGAAAAAGCATCATAAAGAGTGCTCATAGTCGCTCGTATTGCACATGGATTTAGAAGAGTTTAAGAGAGTTTTCGGTCATTTGCTTTTATAAGCATTTTTTTTTTAAAACCTTCCCCTGGGCTAATTTTTCAATGTACACTTGAAAACACTGAACGCTCTTAAATGCGGCATTTATGCGCGTTTTTGAAAAAAAAAATTCTGCCTTAAAACTCTTCTCAAAAACGCACGTGATGTTTTTTTTTGCCTCTAAATTCTCCTCTTAAATATGCCTCTATATGTCATAATGTGAATGGGCACATAGTAGAGCTGCACGATTCTGGCCAAAATGAGAATCAAGATTTTTTTGCTTAGAATAAAAAGATCACGATTCTCGTGACATAAAATTTTTCATATTATACAAAAAAAATCGGGCTAACTTTATTGGTTAGTTTTGTTTGTTTTTTTTTTAATTCATTAAAGTAATTTTTTCCAAAATACAATGCGCAAATACAGTGTGACATAAAATATTGCAACAACCACCATCTTATTCTTTAGGTCACTACTAAAAAAATATATATAATGTTTGGGGGTTCTAAGTAATTTTTTAGCAAAAAAAAAAAAGATTTTAACTTGAAACCAACAAATGTCAGAAAAAGGTTTAGTGTTTCAGTGGTTAAACTTTCCTCATTTACACACGAAGTCTATTCCATTGACAAATTGTTACAAATTGTCTATACTGAAAGTGGGGTTCGACCCAAAAAAACAAAAATACCTGAAAAATTGTAAAAAAAAAAAACAAAAAAACATTTGAATATTTTTTTTTTTTTTACTTACCTCTAAATGCCTGTTGCTAGGTGGTCCCTCGTAGTCTGCCTATTCCTTTGCCTGGGCTGGTGACATCACTTCCCCCTAGGCACAGGAAGGGCTCGGCTCTGCTCCCTCCCTCCTGTCAATCATCTGCGACCCATTACAGGTCCCGGGTGATTGAGCGGCCAATCACGGCGCATGGCGCCACTCACGCATGCGCAGTGGGTGCCAGGCTGTGAAGCCACAGCCCGGCGCCCACAGTTGAAATGCCAGCGCCGCCGAGCGGAGGGGGAGGACGAGCGGGGCTTCGATCCCCCACATCGCTGGACCCAGGGACAGGTGAGTGTCCAATTAAAAGTCAGCAGCTGCAGTATTTGCAGCTGCTGACTTCTAATTTTTTTTTTATTTAATGGAGCCCCTGGGTGGAACTCCTCTTTAAGTTTCACTGCTAAAGAATGTTGTGATTCTTGGCAGACTGCCCGTTTTTTTCTTCCTTTCTTTTTTTGGCTGTGGCTTCAGAAGAGCAGAGAGAATTCTTTGCATAGACAGAATCGTGAAACACTTTTGTCAAGATCGCAACGGGGAAAAAAAAATCGCGATAATGATTCTTAACGATTAATCGTGCAGCTCTAGCACATAGGATAACATTAAGCTGCTTCTACAACCAGGAGAAACAATGCAAAACCCCTCTAGAATCAGCATTTTTTTAAGCCCTGTGTGATGGACCCTTAAAGTGGTTCTAAAGGCTCAAGGTTTTTTGAATGGATAATATATTTTAAGAAGCCCTTTTTATAACTACAGCTGTAAAAACATTCTCTATATATAACATTTTATGTATGATTTTCTGTGGGATTTAACATTTATCAGATTTCGGAACGTCAATAGAGATCTTAATATTGACACTGGTTAATAACTCTGAGAGCCACACACTGGAGTCCGCACTGACACTTTATTTTCACATAAGGTTGTTCTTATTTAAAATTTTTTTTTACTTTTACCAGGCACCATACTGTCACAATACTTATGAATCTTGGGGTTAATTTTATTTTTATTTATTAGCTTTATAAAATTTGGTAGAGATAAATTAGCACATGCACTTGACACTTTATTCCATATATGGTTTTCACCTAATAAGTATTTTTTCCCCGTAGTAGGCGCCATATTGTCACAATACTTTTGAACTCTGGGGTTTTATTAATTTAAACAACTAATTTTTATTTTAATTTAAACAATTAACTCTTATAGAACTATTTCTTTCACTATTTTCACATAAGTTGCCCAATTTTTAACATATGAGGCAACTTTTTTCACTGAGGTGTTAGGAGAGTAACCCTTTATTATTTATTACCATTTTTTCACATACACATTTACTCTTGTGGTTTAGACCGTATGAAGGTACACAGTGATGGAGCTCCCAAGTGTTTGAATGTGGTGAATGTAGCTCTTAGCTCCTGATATTCAACCTATCACGAATTGTTTTACATATTAGGGCAGCGCCATCTGTACTCCCATATTATCCATTATATCAAGGTTTTTTGCCTTCATCCATTCTAAAAAAACCTTCTGTGTGCAGCAGCCCACCCAGCCCCCCCTAATACTTACCTGTGCCCCATCGCAATCCAGCGATGTGCACGACAGCCTCTGTACTCGGGGGACTCTCCCTCCTAATTGGCTAAGACAGCAGTCACAGCCAGTGAACCAATGAAAAGAGAGAGGGGATGGGGCCAAACCACGGCTCTGTGTCTGATTGGACTTACCAAGCTGTTTGCTCTAGTGGCGCTTTGCAGGAGGGAGGAGCCTGGAGCGCTGGCTGGGAACCCAAGAAGAGGAGGATCAGGGCTGCTCTGTACAAAACCACTACACAGAGCAGGTAAGTATAAAATGTTTGTTTTTTAAAAAGGAAGAAAAAAAGCTTGCCTTTAACCACTTTCTGACCACGCTATAGTTGAAAGACAGCTATAGCACGGGCTTCCAGTGCCCGGAGACGTCCTCCCGTGAGCATGCTGCTCCTGAACCCCTTGCTACGCATGACTGGCGCGCTCGGAAGTAAACAGAAGGCAGTTATTGGCTTTTTTCCTCCTCACGATCAGTGCGAGGAGAATAGAAGAAAGTCGGTAACTGACTTCTGTTACAGGGACATCGGTCCCAATCTGCGCCCGCCAGTGCTGCTAATCAGTGCCCACCGGTGCCACCTATCAATGACACCTATCAGTGCCCACCAGTGCTGCAAATCGGTGCCCACCAGTGCCACCTATCAGTGCCCATCAGTGCTACCAATCAGTGCCCATCAGTGCTGCCAATCAGTGCCCATCAGTGCCTCATAAACAGTGGCACCTATTAGTGCTGCCTATAAGTGCTGCTTACCAGTGCCTATCAGTGTCCAATAATGCCACCTATCAGTGCCCATCTCAGAGTATAATACATACAGTACACTGTAATATTACAGATTACATTACTGTATGAAATAATTTCACATCCCTTTTGTCCCCAGTGCTTTGTCCAATGCACTGCATGCAGTTTTATATGATATGTACTGTTCTTTCTGCCTGGAAACTGGAGATTGTCCATAGCAACCAAAAAGTGTCCCTTTACATCAAAAGTGGTTTTAGACCAGCTAGAAAACAGCGATAGTAAATTAGAACACTTGCAGAATTGAACGATAGTGAATAGTGGGGAAATGTATTTTATTATTATTATTTTTTATAATTATTTATATTTATTTATTATATTATAATTTATGATTTTGTGTTTCAAACATCATCATACCCGGGATATCTACTAGACTCTTGGTGGACAGATTCAACTGTGTTATTGCTAAGAATTACAGGCCTACAATATAAAACGCCAAATTTCTATGCAAAATAATTGTACCGCTTTGAGACGCAAAAATCTGAAATAATCATACCGCCGGGGAGGCTAGCAAAAAATAAAAAAACCGTGGTGATTAAATACCACCAAAAGAAAGCTCTATGTGTGTGAAAAAAATGATAAAAATGTAGTTTGAGTACAGTGTTGCATGACTACACAATTGCTATTCAAAACGCAACAACGCTGAAAGCTAAGAATTGGCCTGGGCAGGAAGGGGGTATAAGTGCCCAGTAAGCAAGTGGTAAATATTACTTTAAGGGTTGGTCTGTAACTAAACAATGTTGCTTGATAAGATTCCGGGTGCCTAAACTTGAGTCTTCCTAGTGGTTTAACACATTTAAAGGTAAAAGTTCATTATAAAGGATAACTTACCGCTGCATTTTCTTCTCTTGTGTTTTAATAGCTGTTGACACAGGTATCATCCATTACATTGTTTACAGTAAGCTTGTCTGCAGTCTGCACTGTAACTGAAAGAATTCACCTATTTTAACTACATGTACACATTTTATTTGGTGGTGTTGATTTATTGGAAGAATGTATTTTTCAGTTTGATTGATGAAGCTAACATGAATTATCCAAATGTGCAAATAAAATTCCTTATTTTTTACTACCCCTAAAAATAAGGATGTGCATAATAAATGTTTTTCCACATTGTTCATATATCTTAATAATATCCATTGTATGCTATATAAATGCAATCTAAAAATAATTCCAAAAGAGGCATATGCTTGAATATGTCGGGCACAATTTCTTAAAATGTTATGCCCTGTACACACGGTCGGATTTTCTGCCGGAAAAAGTGCGATCGGATTTTGTTGTCAGAAATTCCAATCATGCGTGGGCTCCATCGGACTTTTTCCCTCGGAATTTCCAACACACAAAGTTTGAGAGCAGGATATAAAATTTTCCGACAACAAATTGGTTAAAATTCCGATCGTGTGTACACAAAAACGACGCACAAAGTGCCACGCATGCTCATAATAAATTAAGAGACGAAAGCTATTGGCTACTGCCCCGTGTTTTACGTCACCGCCGTAAGAACGATCGGATTTTCCGACAATTTTGTGCGACCGTGTGTATGCAAGACAAATTTGAGCCAACATCCTTCAGAAAAAATCCATGGATTTTGTTGTTGGAGTGTCCGATCAATGTCGGATCGTGTGTACAGGACATTAGAGTCTATTTCATATTTGAGACAATCGCTGGTGCCATGTATTATTGGTCATACTCTTGGGAACTTGCAGAGTGTGAACTATGTGTATTTATTCAGGAATCAGATCCTTGAACGGTATAGAAATAGCCCGTGACCCTATGTGACCCCCAAAAGCATAACATATTTCTGTGACACACCAAGTTGAAGGATCATTCTTCTGAATTGGGGTTTCCACTGTGTCAGACGCTTTTAATAGCATCAAGCACTAGGGGCTATATGAATCATGTTTACTTTATAACGTTACAGCTGAGATCCTATAATGAAACAGTTAAAGTGGACCTGAACTCAACGAGTGAAGCTTTGCCGTTTTATACGGAACATCACAAATTGTTAACTGTACATACAGTAAGTAGTACCCTGAATATGGCCAGAAACACAGTTGTAAGTCTCTATGTAGAAGGTGATAATGAAGACAGTTCAAAGGCTTTTACAGGTGTAGAACCACTGATGTCCAAGAGTACACCTTTCACCAGAAAGTAAACGTATTCCACCATGTGATGCACACTCCCTCAGGGGTTCAAACTCACCAGAAGCCGCTAATAAAAGAGCATTGAGTAAAGTATTCAACATCCACTTCAATATTAAGTTCTCATCATCAGCAAGATCCACTGGCAAAGGGGCTCCATATATACCATAAAACACAAGAGTAACACCACATAGCGTAATCCTGTTTATTAATGTTAAAATCCCCTAGACATCAGTGGTCCCCTTAATCCTAACTACGTACATTGTAACAAAGTAAAACAAGCAGATAAAAAAGCCCAAAGGGCGCTGTCACCATTGGTAGATCGCGATCTGGGTCTGCTGACCCACCATTCCAGAGCATCAATTAGAGTGCAATGCAGAGGGATTACTTGTAAAGTCAGAGTCTATTATATCCTGCTGTTTTACCACCCTACCAGCCGTCCAGGATGGGGTGTGTGTTTCTCTGCAGACACCACACTAGCTTCCCGGTAGGTGGTAGTGGACGGTGGAGCGCAAGCGTCATTTCCGGGTTGTCGTGTAGGTCACGCCCTCACCTACACCATGACCTACGCAACAACCCGGGAAGGAATCTGTACCTGAGGATATGCAGTGGAAGGATCTCCCAGCTCCTGCAGCAAACATTCTGTGGATCTGTGATTCATCCAACTTTCTTGCTGCTTCTTGATCATTACCACACCAATCATCAACTCACCAGTCTGCGAGGAGTTGCTCTGATATGGAGAAGCGAAGCCATCGGGGGTTGATTTACTAAAGGCAGATAAACTGTGCACTATGCACAGACAGTTGCACTCTGCAAGGGCATTTGCCCCAGAGCTTAGTAAATGATACAAAGCTTCACTTTGCAAAGAAAACCAAATCACATGCAAGAATTAAAAAAAAATGCATTTTTGCTTGCACATAACTGGATGATGGAAGTCAGCTTCCCCCATTTACTAAGCTCTGGAGCAAATGCCCTTGCGGAGTGCAGTCTATTTGCCTTTAGCAACTCAATCCCACAGCTTCACTAAGATGGCTGCTTCTACACAGAGACATGTTGTAGAACGGGGGTGAGCAACCTGTAGATCGTGATCTACTAGTATATCGCAGCCTGGTGATTGGTAGATCGCGATCTGGGTCTGCTGACCCACCATTCCAGAGCATCAATTAGAGTGCAATGCAGAGGGATTACTTGTAAAGTTTGAGCTGTAGTAGGGAGCAAGAGCCGCACAAGCCAATGACTCCTGTGTAGTGCTGGATCCTGTCCCATGCGGAGCGATACCAACTGCACTCCATGTCTTATCCCGGCTAGTGGCCTCCAGAGTGGTGCCAGCAGCAGGAAAGGGGAGCTCTTCAGGTCAGTGTGAAGTAATACACCGGGCATAATAGTATAGGACTGCTTTCACACTGATGCACTGTGGTTTTTTCACATTGCAGGTGCAGTGCAGTGTATCTGCAGCTTTCCTGTGGGTTTGCTGTGCTAAACCATAGACGTCTATTATATCCTGCTGTTTTACCACCCTCCAACTTTACGTGTGAATGAGCCCTAAGAGTGCCGCTGCCAAATGCAACTAAGAGCTCATTCACAAGTGCAGCAGGCACTTCTGCTCCTCTGAAAAGCAATCTGAGTGTGTGTTGACAGGTGGTGAGGTGGCAATAGGTTGCCTCCTCACCACCTGATTTAAACTCATGATTGCCATGTAATGCACGCGATTGCGAGACGGTAGTACGGCAATTAGAGGTTTAAATCAGGTGTGAGTAGGCGACACTGTGCCTGGTGATCTTTGACTGCTCCTGTGTTGTTCAGGTAGATCTCCACCTCTTTAAGGTTGTAGTACAAGGTGTCATAAGTCTGTAATGATAAAATGACGAGTTACAGGGAGACCCTAGGCAATACTGGTGACTAGTCCTTTGTCCTCTACTTGTCTTTTTTGCTGAAAGCTTCCACAGTACAGCCTTATTTTAAAAAAAATCTATTATTTTTTTTAATTTCATGGTGGTATCTACTAACAACACTTCTCTTTCTTCGACAGGATCAGCAGTGAATGCCACCCCAGGTGTCGAGGTGACATCATCGGTGCAGAAAGTGCCATCCAAATCTGGCCTGTGGGTTTCCATTGTAGGTTCTCCATCTAGAGGGACCATACCTTGGGAGATCATCAACGATCTTCCTATCGAGTGTCAGGATCTTAGTGCCAAATTACTGTATTCTGGAATTGCATGTCTTCCAGGTATGTATTTAAGTCTGCCTTCAGATGTTTACCTATACATATAACACTTTAACCAATTTTAGGCTAGGTTCACACTGCTGCGAATTCTACTGCGAATTTGAGCCGTTGCGATCGCTGTAGTTGCTCCAGAATTTAGTAAATGAGGGGAAGCTCTGCTGACTTCTGTCATCCTCTCATGTGCACATAAAAATTGTGCTTTTTTATTTTTCTTGCATGTGATTGGGTATTCTTTGCAGTGAAGCTTCACCTCATTTAATAAACTCTGTGGCAACTGCACTTGCAAAGTGCACAGTCTATTTGCCTTTAGTAAATCAACCTCCATCTAGCTTATCTCCTACTTTAGATGCTGTCAGGATTTATCTGGGAACACATAAGCAAGGTGGATGCAGGAATCCTCCCCACTGTGCTGTTTTATTTTTACAGCAGGGAACTTTGGCTGGTCCCTGACTATTTTCGATCTGTGTGTACCGAGTTTAACATGAAAGAAAACACATTGGGGTTGATTTACTAAAACTAGAGAGTGCAAAATCAGCTTTTATTGTCAAAGCTAAAAAGTATAACTAATAGCAAAAGTTTTTTTTTAGTTTTGGATGGAGTGGAGTGGGATTAGAACACCTGTCAGTTTTTATGGCTGTCTGTGCCGCCGTTCACCCTCTCTATTTGTCCTGTTTGCCATTATCATTGAAAGTGAAAGTTGTCCCCGGAAAAGTAACAGAGGGGAAATCTTTTAATGGGGGCACAAGTTCTGGGGACCTGGTGGTCCCCAAAAGATTCCCTTAATTAGCAGGGGTTTCTTCTCACTTCCTGTTTTGGCTACAGACAGGAAGTGAAGGGAAATCTCCCCAATGGGACACAAATGGCAAAAAAAAAAAAAATGTCACAGGTTATGACCCTCCCCAATTCTATCCAAAAAGAGAAGCCCAAAGCGAAAAAAAAAATAGCGTTGGGCTGGCATAACAGGGGAAACAGGGGACAGACTGGGAAATGAGAGAGCTCACCTGATTGGGTGAGCTGGGGGAGGAGGGGTCACAGGCAGTAAAAAAGGAGATGGCTCCTCCCCAGCATCCAGTGGCAGCGTGAGGAGTGAGCTTGCAAGTGTCCAGCATATCAGAGGTGGAAAGACTGTTGGCCCAGCTGCGGGTGGATCAGCTGTCCACTATGCTAGGGGATCGGGCCTCCGGAGCAGGTACAGGGGGGCAGGAGTCCACACGAGCTCAGAGGTCTCGGCCTCCAGAGCGCTTCTCCCCTGACACCTCCACCAGAGCTTGGCATCGCACTGGGAGTCTCATATAGGCCCCTTCAGGACCACCCAAAAAGCGTTCCAATGTGCCTGCGGTAGGTGGTCCTGGAAGGAATCCCCCTCATAGACGGAGCTCGGTGGGCGGGGCCTCTGGGAGTCTCCCCACGACCCGCCCCACGGCTGGAGCAGGACCATGCGGGTGCCACCCCTGGCTATGAGTCTGCAGGGGCGGGGCCTCAACGTGGAAATCACACAGCAGCAGCCGGCGGCTCTCCGGAGCCTAGTCAGCATCAGCCGAGGACCGGGACGCGGAAGGATGCAGGAGGGAAGAGATGGGAGAGCTCCAAGGGCCCAGGAAAAGTGACAAGAAAACCGGTGGGTGGATCCGGTGCGAGGAGGTGAGGCCTGCAGCCAAAGGGATCCTTGGCATCCAGAGACACATCCCCTGGAGGGCTGTCATTGAGAGGTGAAGAGGTGTCGGTTGAGAGATCTGAGGGCGAGCTGTCCGTGTCAGAAGAGGAGGAGCCTCGTGGACGTTCTGCAGCGATGGACCTTTGGCTGGTGGGACTCTTCCTAGGCAGCCTGGTAAGTCCAATTTTGCTTATTCTTGTTCTATAAAGTCTGAGGGGGAAGAGGGGGTGGTTTCAAGGGGTGGGCCTAGGTCCCTTAGGGAGTCTTTGGAAACACGGGGAAGAGCTGCTCGCGGGGTCTTCCCTAGCTAGTTCGATCCGTGGTCACGCCACAGCAAAGTCAGATACAGGGTTACAGGGGTTCCTGATGGGTTTTAAGGAACCGGTCAAGAGGTTTGAACCTGGGATGAGCGGACAAGCCACCCTGGTGGCGGCCTGGGTCCCGTCTGCAGGGGGGCAGCAGCGACGGGGGCTCCCGGGTCTGGGGTTGCCCCCCACTGCTACTGTGGCGGCGGCATCGTGGAGACCGCAGAGATGGGACAGGCTGCGGTGGCCGGTAAGTCGGCGGCAGGGGACAAGGCTAAGACAGCGGGGGAGGCCGCTCGGCAAAATGCAAAGTCTATGTGTGTTTTGAGGGGCCCCTGGGAGTCCAACCTTAAATTGGAGGTCCGGGGGAAAAAAAAGAAAATTTGGAAAGGTGAGTATGTGGAGATATTCTCACTGCTACCATTGGCAAAATTCAATCTGGATAGGGTCAAGCCAGAGGAGAACAAGAAGGAGAATGAGGAAAAGAGATGGTAAAGACTTATTCCGTGGACTTCAACTCCCTAATTGGCTACAGGCTTTCGCCGTTATGGCTAGTGTGATTGGTGAGAAGAACCCGGAACACTGTTCGGCGCTCTTCTGCTATCTGGACGCAGTCGGGGAGGCTTACAGAGTCTACGGGGGAAGTGCGTGGTTGAGGTACGACGAACATTTCCGACAGCAGAGAGCGATCTGCCCGTCCTTGCAGTGGGACCACAAGGACATTAGTTTGTGGAGACCCGGAACTTGCGTTAGGCCTTGCAACATTCGGAAGTGGTTTCTGAGGAATTGCGGAAGGAAGTTGCATTAGGCCGCATGGGTGGCCCTTTCCCTTCGTTACCTTTAGCGGATTTGATTATCTCGTCCTTAGGGGTTGTGCTGAAGAAGGAGCCCAATAAATTTAGGCTAATTCACCACCTTTCCTTCCCGAAGGGAGGTTCGGTCAATGATGCGATTGACTCGGAGGTATGTGCAGTATCTTACATTTCCTTTGATGCGGCTGTTTTCTGGGTACGACATTACGGGCAAGGGGCTATGATGGCAAAATCCTATATTGAGTCTGCATTTAGATTGCTTCCCGTACATCCAGCTTTTGTTTGCTTGGATGTCATTGGCAGGAGGAATTCTATGTGGATCGCTGCCTGCCCATGGGCTGTTCTATTTCATATGCACTATTTGAGAAGTTCAGTTCATTTGTGGAGTGGGTAGTTCGAGACGTCTCGGGGTGAATTCCATCATCCATTACTGTGTGGGCTGTCCTCCTCCGAGATCTGCGCGGCACTACTGGTTACGTTGGAACACATCGACACTCGTTTTGGCATCCCCATGGCCCTGGAAAAAATGGAGGGGCCAACCACCGAATTAGTTTCCTGGGCATTGTATTGAATTCTGACGCAATGGAGTGTCGCCTGCTGGAAGACAAGCTGGCGGCACTCAAGGAAGAGATTCAGGGAGTCTTGGGATTGTGCCAGGTTAAACTTCGGGAACTACAGTCATTGCTGGGTAAGTTGAATTTTGTGTGTCGCATCCTACCGATGGGGAGAGTATTTTGCCGATGGCTGTCGGCAAGTGCGGCGGGGGTCAAATCACCCACTCATTTCGTGCACCTTGTAAAGGAGCACAGGGAGGATTTGCGAGTGTGGCACTCTTTCTTGGAATCTTTTAATGAGCGGGCATTGTAGATGTCTGGGCAAGTTAGCAACTTTGACCTGGAACTTTACACGGATGCAGCCGGCTCGACTGGATTTGGGGCCTTCTTTCAGGGCTGTTGGAGTGCAGTGCCTTGGCTGGATTCGTGGAAAGAGGTGGGTTTTCTTCTTAATTTGGTATTACTGGAATTGTTTCCGGTGGTGCTGGCCATGGAGCTGTGGGGAGAGTCTTTCAGGGAGCTGAAAGTGCGCTTTCATGGGAACAATGTTGGGGTGGTACAGGTCATCAGCAAGGTCTCGGCCTCGTCTCTGCCTGTGGTTCGACAAACCACACTTAGTGTTGCAATGTCTGCAGTTAAATGTTTTTATTTATGCTGTGCACCTCCCGGGAGTTGAGAACGTCATAGCTGACGCTTTGTCTCGCGTTCAGTGGGACAGGTTCCAGGAGTTGGCGTCGGAGCAACGCAGGGTTTCTTGTCCCGACTGGCTGTGGAGGATTGCCTTGGGGTCGTCTCTGGATTAGGGATGAGCTTTGAGTTCGAGTCGAACTCATGTTCGACTCGAACATTGGCTGTTCGCAAGTTCACCGAACACCGAACAATTTGGGGTGTTCGCGGCAAATTCGAATGCCGCGGAACACCCTTTAAAAGTCTATGGGAGAAATCAAAAGTGCTAATTTTAAAGGCTTATATGCAAGTTATTGTCATAAAAAGTGTTTGGGGACCCGGGTCCTGCCCCAGGGGACATGTATCAATGCAAAAAAAAGTTTTAAAAACGGACGTTTTTTCAGGAGCAGTGATTTTAATAATGCTTAAAGTCAAACAATAAAAGTGTAATATCCCTTTAAATTTCCTACCTGGGGGGTGTCTATAGTATGCCTGTAAAGGGGCGCATGTTTCCCGTGTTTAGAACAGTCTGACAGCAAAATGACATTTCGAAGGAAAAAACTCATTTAAAACTACCCGCGGCTATTAATGAATTGCTGGTCCGACAATACACATAAAAGTTCATTGATAAAAACGGCATGGGAATTCCCCACAGGGAAACCCAGAACCAAAATGAAAAAAAAAAAAATGACGTGGGGGGGTCCCCCTAAATTCCATACCAGGCCCTTCAGGTCTGGTATGGATATTAAGGGGAACCCCGGCCAAAATGTAAAAAAAAAATGACGTGGGGTTCCCCCTAAATTCCATACCAGACCCTTCAGGTCTGGTATGGATTTTAAGGGGAACCCCGCGCCAAAAAAAAAACAAAAAACGGCGTGGGGTTCCCCCAAAAATCCATACCAGACCCTTATCCGAGCACGCAACCTGGCAGGCCGCACGAAAAGAGGGGGGGATGAGAGTGCGGCCCCCCCCCCCTGAACCGTACCAGGCCACATGCCCTCAACATTGGGAGGGTGCTTTGGGGTAGCCCCCCAAAACACCTTGTCCCCATGTTGATGAGGACAAGGGCCTCATCCCCACAACCGTGGTCGGTGGTTGTGGGGGTCTGCGGGCGGGGGGCTTATCGGAATCTGGAAGCCCCCTTTAACAAGGGGACCCCCAGATCCCGGCCCCCCCCCCTGTGTGAAATGGTAAGGGGGTACTTACCCCTACCATTTCACTAAAAAAGTGTCAAAATAGTTAAAAATGACAAGAGACAGTTTTTGACAATTCCTTTATTTAAATGCTTCTTCTATCTTCCTTCATCTTCTTCTTCTTCTGGTTCTTCTGGCTCTTCTGGTTCTTCCTCCGGCGTTCTCGTCCAGCATCTCCTCCGCGGCGTCTTCTATCTTCTTCTCCTCGGGCCGCTCCGCACCCATGGCATGAGGGGAGGCTCCCGCTCTTCTCTTCATCTTCTTCTTTATCCTCTTCTCTTCTTCATCTTCTTTATCTTCTTCATCTTCATCTTCTCTTCTTAATTTTCTTCTGCGGGCCGCCACGCATCCATGCATGGAGGGAGGCTCCCGCTGTGTGATGGCGTCTCCTCGTCTGACGGTTCTTAAATAACGGGGGGCGGGGCCACCCGGTGACCCCGCCCCCTCTGACGCACGGGACATGACGGGACTTCCCTGTGGCATTCCCCGTGACGTCACAGGGAAGTCCTGTCAAGTCACTGTGCGTCAGAGGGGAAACATGTGCCCCTTTATAGGCATACTATAGACACCCCCCAGGTACGAAATTTAAAGGGATATTACACTTTTATTGTTTGACTTTAAGCATTATTAAAATCACTGCTCCTGAAAAAACGGCCGTTTTTAAAACTTTTTTTTGCATTGATCCATGTCCCCTGGGGCAGGACCCAGGTCCCCAAACACTTTTTATGACAATAACTTGCATATAAGCCTTTAAAATGAGCACTTTTGATTATTCATGTTCGTGTCCCATAGACTTTAACGGTGTTTGCGTGTTCGAGCGAACTTTTTTCCTATTCGCATGTTCTGGTGCGAACCGAACAGGGGGGTGTTCGGCTCATCCCTACTCTGGATGGATCAGACAGTCTGTAAGTGATGCAACGTGGGCTGCATATAGCAAAGTATGGCAAGAATGGGTGTCTTTATTGCAACAGGCCGAGGTGGAGCAGGAGGGCCCGGAAGTGTGGTTGGTGGTGCTGTACTTTGTCTCACGTAATCTTCAGGAGAGGGTGTTGGTGTTAGAGAGAAAATTTGCTGGATTTTTATTCAAATTGCAGGGTTGCCAGGACTTCACTAAAGATTTTTGGGTACGTCAAGCACTGAAGGGGTATCGGCGCGCTCAGAAGCGCAGGGACTCCAGGCGACCTGTTTCGTTTGAGAGTCTGCTGGAGGTTTTAGCCCAGTTGGTGTTCATCGGCCTATGAAGTTTCTTTGTTTAAAACGGCTTTCTCCCTGGCGTTCTTTGGTGCTTTTCGGATCGGCAAACTAGTTAGCCCTTCGAAGAGGGTACATGGGGGCTACAGAGTTCACCTGTGGGGAGGATAGGGTATCCCTGGTTTTGCGCAAGTCCAAAACGGATCAGGTGGGCAGGGGTAGGAAGGTTAAGGTATTTTTGGTGCCGGGTTCGCCCTTATCTCCGGTGGAGGCTGTGAGGGGGTCCCGGATTGGGGGGGTCTTTTTTGGTACATGCTGATGGATCCCCTTTGTCCAGATTTCAATTCATTTCTGTTTTCCGGTAATGCTTAAGGGTGTTAGGTTTAGGGGAAAAGGAATTTTCCTTGTATTCTTTCCGAATCGGCGTGGCTACGGAGGCTGCTAGATGGGAGTTGGATGAAGAGGTGGTCAAGTGCATTAGGTGGGAATCACGTTGGTTCCAGTTATATGTTCGTCCTCACCTGTTGTCTGATTAAAAGGGGAGGGGAAGCTTATTGGGCATGTTTTGGGTGGGTATGCATGTTTCTGCGTGCCTGTTGGTTGTTATTTGTGGTATGTTTTTTCTTCTCTTTCAGGTGGCGTGCAGGACCTGGTCTGGATATTGGGCCACTCATATGTGTTTTGGGGGGCAAAAAGAGCAGATGTTAGGCCTGATGGGAGACAATTGGGTATTCCTAAGCAGGAAGCCTGTGTCCGTTGGGTGTACCAGATGCTTATCATGTGGTCCGACATCATTGCTCGGACGACTTGGTGAGTGGCTAGATCAGTATAGCTGCTCAGTAAGGCCTGAAGGTTAACAGGGATGTTAGCAGATTTGTGGTTAGGTATGGGGGGCAGGTTATCAGACATTTAGAGCTGGAAGTGGATACTTGGCAATACCTTCAGGGTGATGGAGTATACTTCAATGCAGTGAGGAATGACATGTGGGCCCTGGAGTTGCAGGATGGAATCCAGAGAGCGTTGAGGGTGTGGAGGGGCACACAAGGGTAAGGTTTTCCCCTTGGGTGCTGTGGCGGGTGTTGGTCTTTGCGGGTAAATGAAGAAATCTCAGATAAGGAAGAGTTCGGGACCCATCTGGTGGTATTCCTCTTAACGGTGGTTTAGCTGGAATTTGGTTATTGGGTGCACTGCAGTCAGTGGGTTGTCTCTGAGCTAGTATGTCAGCTGGAGGCCTATTAGTAAATAAAAGGTACCGCAGTACATTATTAAAACATATTTTAGTTTGGGATTCCTGCAAAGACCAACGCTAGTATTGACTGATGGTTTTGGTCTAACAGATGTTTTATACGGTTATGTTAATTTAAGTTGATTTTGTTAATAAAGAGGCTTCTACGGCCAATATTTACTCCAACATGGTGTGGTCTCCATTTATGGGTTAATGGTAAGGGTGGTATGGGGAAGTATGGATCATCTGTTATACAATGGTCATAAAAAAAAAAATTCACAGCGACGCCAGATTTTGCACTTTCCAGTTTTAGTAAATCAACCACATTTCCTTAATTTTTGGATCGAAAAAAGCCACAGAATTTGATGTTTTAAAAAAAAATCACTGATCCAGCATTTATGATCAAATAAAACAAAAAAAACAGCCTCAGCTGCCTTTCAACATTTTAAAAACATGAAGTGTATCAACACTGAGAGCCTCCAACATTACAATGCAGACACCAAGTGGTGGCATGTATATTTAGGTGCATTCTTCTACAGCCTGGATGCAAATCCTGTGCTACATAAACAGTTTCAATACTGTATGGTAGCGTTGGATGTTGGCTCTGCCACTCCTGACCATTCCTATTGACCCATAATTTTGATCAGTGGCTTCACTAGTCCATACAAACATGCAAGAAAAAAACCCCAAAGCCTGTGTACAAAGGCCTAAAACCTTAGAAAACTGGGGCAGTTTCTGGTTTTTTTTTTAGTCTAGTATTTTGTACGTTATTATAATGTAAATATTTTGATGTCTTTTTGTGGAGTTATAATATTTAATTCTGGTTATTGTGATCCTAGGAAGCCGGGACAAGATGGGCAGGGCAATAATCCAAGTGACCACAGATAGTTCAGCCTGGGAGGCTTCATGGTGCTCAGTGAAGGAGGTGGCACGTCTCTTACTCTACCTGTGTTCGGTGGCCAGGTGAGATGACATATCTGGTTAAGCTGTGGTCTCTATTACTGTTTAGTTAACTTTCTGAATTAAATTGTAAATTGTATGCTAAAATGTAAAATATACTTGCAATTTACTTGGTGGTGTCAAGGTATAATAGACTAAGTTTTGCATCAAAAATAGAAACTAATAAATAGAGATGAGCAAGTAATTCTGTTTTATTGGTTGGATATTTCATTTCCCTGGAGTGTTAGAGAAGTGGTGAAAAGTGGTTCAAATAAGTTCTTAGCAGTTGCTACACTACAGCACAGTGGTGTAGTGGGTAGCACTCTCGCCTAGCAGTAAGAAGGGTCGCTGGCTCAAATCCCAACCACGACACTACCTGCCTGGAGTTTGCGTGAAATAGTGGGCGTGGCTCAAAGGGGGTGTGGTTAGAGTCTGAGATTAATAAGGGATGGGGAGGGAAAGGGGGAGAGAGGAATGAAGGGGCAGCAGCCCCAGATCCTACACAACAATAGAAATATGTGTATTCTAGAAAGTTTAACAATCAGCAGATAAAGATACTCCAAACACCTGGTGTTAGCTCTTCAATCATCCCGGCACCATGATTGTTATGGTGTCAGGATGATTGAAGCACATTATTTCTATTATTACATTGTAATATAAAAATAAATCATTCAACTCACCATAATGCAGAATCAGTGGGATCCCTGTGCGTGTCACCTGCCACGTCGCCTGCCACCAGCAGAGTCCATCCTTGCATCAGGTGCCACCAGCAGAGTCCGTCCTTGCATCAGGTGTCCCCAGCAGAGTCAGTATAGATCCCCTCAGTGCAGACCCCCCTCCATCAGTGCAGACCCCCCTCATCAGTGCAGACCCCCTCAGAGCAGACATCTGTTCCCACTGTCCCCTATCTATCTTTGCTACCATTACGATTATCTTCCTTTTCTGCCCTCAGTCATGTTCAGAGCCACTTTAACTACTCTAACAATAGCCTGTGATCAGATCATACTCAGCCTCAGCCACATCTATCCTCTGGTCATGATCAGACCTCTGGCCTTCTTTCTCTTCTGCCAATGTATGATTACCTCTGTGCCCTCACACATCTTTGATCAGTTCACATTCTGACACTCACTTTCTTTCTTCTGACCATATTTATACAAATCTGCCATCTCTTATTCTCCCGTCCCAATACTTAATCGGCATATGACCTGTCTCTTCTCTCTTTCCTTCCCGTTTGGCTACTACCGTGCCTTCTCTGCATCTAAGGCTTTTATAGGGTATGTTGTCACATTGCTCTGTTGTCCATTCACGGCAGCAATCAGGGTCCACTGTGCCTCCTGCATGTCTTTATGGTTCAGAGCCAACAACCAATCTGCCTCGTCTTTCCTCCTATATGGTTTAGGATTATCTCCTTCTCTGCTTCATCTGCTTCTCTGTCTCCTACAACTTACAGTTTCATGATCCTTTTACAGCTCCCTTTCTTATAGCTTCCAGTCTACGACTAGTTCCCTCTCTGCTTCCTACAGTTCCCAGCTCAGCGATCAGCTCCCTCTTTGTCTCCTACAGCCTCCAACTTCCTGATTATCTACTTACCTGCCTCATATAGCTTTCAGTTCATTGATCGTGTGTTCAGTGGAGAGGGGAGGGGCCGATCCGTGCGAGAGGAGAAGCCGATTCATTGGCTGCACGGATCTTCCGCTCTCTACTGAACACAAGGGGGAGCGATCAAGCGGCGGGACCGGCCGCCGTTTTACTGAAGCCCGCTTCCCAAAAAATGGAAATTGCAAACATTTCCGATTTTCCCTGGGCAAATCCTGATTCGGGACAACCTCCGATCGAGACGAGGGTTCCAAAATCGGGATTGTCCCGGGAAATTCAGGACTGTTGGCAACTATGTATATATATATACCTATATATAGATATATATATATCTCAGGTGATAAAGGGATGTGACCACATGTTAACACTGAAAATTCTAAATGAACACTCTGCACACTGCTATACACCCTTTCTAATACACTTTGCATAAAAACAGGGATTTTTAGTTCACACACATTGCAATGTATGTTTAAGCTGGCCAACTGCGTCAAAGTAATCCCTCTCTGGCCAGTCCCTAATAATTCACCACACCTTTTAAACATGTCTTTGGGTGTAGGAGGAAACCGGAGTGCCCGGCGAAAAAACCCCTCAGGCACAGGGAGAACATGCAAACTCCATGCAGGTAATATCCTGGTTGGAATAGGAAACCAAGGACCCAGTGCTGCAAGGCATGAGTGCTAACCACTATGCCACTGTGCTGCCCGTACCAAACACACACACACACCGCAAACACACACACACCGCAAACACAACAAACACACTATCTATCCTCAGTTCAGCAGTTGTATCTGTGGGGAGAGAAGAAACATGTATTAAGGATTTCATAAAAGAAGTATAAATAACCAGCAAAAGAAATGTTCTAAATAATTATACCAGCTAACAAAACAATCACTGTCACCCAACAGTGGTCAAGGAGGCAGTTTTGGGAGAAAAGACACAAATCGGAGTTAGCCAAGTAACCCTCTGCCGTCACAGTGGACAGGTTCTCGTCTCTTGCATTCATATCCTGATTCAGCCACAGTAGCTAATGAATCATCCAATAAAATATTTTCTTTTTTTGTTTTCCATAGAGCAGGGAAAGCTTAGAACCTCTGTTAGGTTTTATTGCTTCCTGGGGAACGAGCTTCACTCGTACCTCCACCGTACCTCCACCATTTACCAACAATTGAGGTATCAAATATTAGTGAATTAGCCCTATATGAGCTTTATAGCCTTTGGCAGCTAAGCAGACAATCCAAATCAGTTGGCGAACATGATTCTGAGCAAATACAAAGCTAATGTTCATTTTGTAACTACCTTCACAGAGTAGAAGGCTTTATCTGATTCACCAATTTATTGATAGATTTTATCCATCTAATCGTTCTGTAACAAGGACCTGCATTATAGCAAACCTCATAGATTACATTCACCATAACGGGATTCAGTGTCATTGGGCTCTATTCACAAAGCTATCACACAAGGATAAGGATCCCTATTTTTCAATAAGTGATCATTTTGTTAGTGGAAAAGAAAACTATTGTAATGGGGGGAAATCTATCCTTCTATCAGGCATGGCTTACCTACTGCTGCTGAAATTGTTCCCTTATTCATCTCTGGTGGGTGTATGAATTCGTAAAGTTAGTGCTTCACGATCAAAGTCCATCCTAACTGGTGGCTGTAGAGATGATAATAGTCCAGGGATGATAACGGCCATCCGTCCATAATTTGGTAGATCAAACATGGACTGTAGGTGAGAGAAGAAAAGTTAGATTTATCAAAGGGTTTCGTAAAGAAAATGCTCTTAATGAACAAAATCATTTCTAAATGTTTTTGCCATATATTAAAAAACAATCACTTGTACTCAGAAATAGTATAAGTGATAGAAAAGAATAACCGATGTAGGACACTTACCCATATATGATGATTGACCCCGTCCCGGCAGAGGGGACATGTTCTGCTCTGTTCCATCCACCTGGTGATACAGTCGTTGTGGAACTGGTGGGAACAGGGTAGTCTAGAAGATTTGTCTTCCTCTTCTATCTCCAGTAAACAGACACTGCATTCAGGTAGCTCATCGCTGTGCTGGTTACAAGGAGGTGGAGTCTGGGCACTCCCCGGTTCTGCCTGGTTCTGGTCCACCGTAGAGCTGTTTATGTCAGTGTTCTCGACGCTTCTGGAACTCTGGAGCTCTTGTTCTTCAGGCCAACGGGCCCATATTAAAGTTTTGGATTCTCTGATATGATGTATAGGAGAATCTTGGCCTGCAAAAACAATGATGTTTAGTAAATTGTAGAGGCTTCCCTCCTGTCTAATGCTAAAGACACATTCCAAACCTTATTTCTTTACTTTTAACCTTTTTTTCATTTGTGTAAAGTCACAGCGGTGACCTTAGGACATTATCCTCAGTAGCAGGAGAATGTCCAGGCAAAATGTCCTTCTATTATTTTCTGTATGTTATTAAATATATTTTGTATCCATTATGGAGAATATACCCCCTTCTGTAACGGCTGCTACAGATGTTTAGAGCAAGGAACTCCAGGGTAGGACAAACACAGGACAAATATCTGCAATTCTAACCTAATTTTCATAATAAATATGTTCATCAGCAGATGGTATAATCATTTGTATATCTATATAGAGGATGCATTGATCCCCATGTGTGGCATTTTATTTCTTCTTGGGGAACCAGTAGTGAGAATTCTACCCACTCTTCTTCACTTAGATATCAATTTTGTGTGGACTAGCCCTTTAACAGCTGCATGTTGTCTGGCAGCTAAGTACACAATTCAAATAAAGCAGCAGACATGATTATTATGCCCCGGAACTACAATTTTTTTTTTTTCATTCAACCAGCAGGTTGAAAAAAAAAAAAAAAACCTGACAGATTGCCGTACCAACACAAGCGACATTGGTGAGGCGACCTCCCCCGCTGTGCTATTGTATTCTGACATGGGGACTCCACCTCCTCAGCTGATTGGCTGTGAGGGCTATTGGATGCTGGTTTTCCAGAATGTCCCTTCGACAAAAGCCAGTCTAATGATCTGTAGGACAGACTGCTGTACACACTAACCGAATGTCGGCCGGTTCCTGCTGAATGATTACAAAGCTATTCTTCATTTTGTAACCAACCCAAGCTTCCTTCACACAGCAGAAGGCTTTTTTTCCCGCTAACCCAACAAAAATTGTATTAATATTTTACCTGGCAG
Source organism: Lithobates clamitans (assembly GCA_037952925.1). Taxonomy (NCBI): domain Eukaryota; kingdom Metazoa; phylum Chordata; class Amphibia; order Anura; family Ranidae; genus Lithobates; species Lithobates clamitans. Next base: position 445,165 of record JBBGZY010000202.1, read on the forward strand.
TCCTTGTATAGTTGGCTCTCTGTTGTCAAATCCAATGGAAAATGAGGCCCGGCTGGCCCAGAGTGAGCCAGGGATCATCAACTTCATGGTTCCATAATTCTCTATGACAATTGTACGCTGTATGTGAAAAGAGAGAAATTACATTTATTACATTATTAAGAGTTTCCCAAAGGTAAAATTCTGAATCAACTAAATAAGTTTATATCATTTTATCTAGCTAATAAAAAAAAATTACCTTTAAAATGTGGGAGAAAAAAAAACAGATGTAAGACACTTACCGTCATATACCAAGGGAACCTTTCCTGGCAGATGGGACAGGTGGAATCCCTCTCTTGTGCCCATCTGAAGATGCAAAGGGCATGAAACTGGTGGGAACAGGATAGTCTGCGGATCTCTGCTCCCTCTTCCAATTGCTGTTGGCAGATTTTGCAAGTAGGATGCTCCTCCCTCTGCTGATCATGAAGATGGGGGCTCTGGATGCTCCCCGGATCTGGCTGGTTCCGATCAACCTCAGGAGGCGTATATTCCATTGGAACGTCGGGGTCCTGATGTCTCTGGCGCAGCTGATCTTCAGTCATGTTCGATGACTGCGTTCTGTATCTTCGGATGATGCGATTGTGACATCTCCGGTGAAACCGATGTTCAGTCTCTCTGTCCCGCAGTGGGGATCTTGATCTTCTCCTTTGTGGTATTGGAGAATATTGCCCTGCAATAACAATAAACAAGATAATAACAATTAAAAGACAAATTCCAAATAATGTTCTTTAAACTTCTTTTTTTTCAATCCTGTTGCAAGGTAAAGCAGTGCTAAACAGGAGCAGTGAGATGAATCATGAAAGAGATTTATTACAAGGTTAGATCCTAAGGCCCCTTTCACACGATCGGACCGTTCAGGTCCGCCTGTCAGTTTTGACGGCGGACCTGAACGGGCGCTCCATGTTAGTCTATGGAGCGTCGGATGTCAGCGGAGACATGTCCGCTGACATCCGACCCGGTCCGATCCGCTAAAAGCAGAAGGATGGCCCTACTTCCAGGTCCGTCGCTGGCGGATCAGATCGGGTGAGATCTGATGAAAACGGACATGCTGTCCATTTTCATCCGATCCCTCCATAGGCGGCAGCGGCGCCTGACAAGCCCCTCCACGCTCAATGAGCAGAGAGGGACCTGTCATCCGCCGGCTCAGCGGAGATCAATGGACCGATCTCCCGCTGAGCCGGCGGACCGAGGCGGGCTCCGTAGAAACGGAGTCCGCCTCGTGTGAAAGGGGCCTAAATCCTAAACTCCTTCTTTGGCTGCACTTGCGACTGCAGTAATCCTGACCCTGATCACTTCTTAATTCTGTGTCTGTTTTTAGTGAACTAGCAAACACAAATTTTCCGCGCTCACAGATAGACAGGTCTGCAAACTCCCCTGAATCGCACCTCCCAAAGGGGGTGAGATAAGATACTGAAAAAAAGAAGGATAGGGGTGTGTGGCGCTACCTGTGCCGGGGTATCCTGTATAGTAACTGTGCCGTGCCTTTAAACTTAAATCTGATAAAAACCTCTTGCAAATAAATCCAGAAAAATACGTGAAAACTACAAAAAACGCATACCCCCTACCATATAAAGTGATTACACCTTGCAATAATGTTGAGAGAGGAAATAGCCATCAGAGTCTCCCCCTATGTCCCATAACAAATGGTATAAATCAATGTATACACCCTATACAGTGTCTAATGAAGTGATAATAGATAATCAGTGTCCAACAGGTGAAGCATGTATATAATCAAAATGATCTGGAGTCCATTGTGACCAACAGTCCCATCAGGCAACCAATAAATGAATACAACAGTATAAATAAATAAAAATTGAATCAAAAATGGATGTGACGTCACACCCGGAACTCAGAGCGAGCTTGGAACGCAGCTGAGGCGCACGCCGTTCGGCTGATGTCTCCTATCCACAGTTCCCTCTGTATATGTTTTTCTCCCAATCGAGTGTGAGTTTTCTGGTTCCCCTTGCATGTGGAGTTCAGGCTGATTTTATTGGCTGTTTTATTGGCTGTTTTTTAATAAAATCCTTTTTATAAAACTTACTACACTATGGGAGCCCTGTTTTTTCCTATGAGGACGTGATACAGAGATCGGTGCAACATCCACTGCTTGGAGCTGAGACACCTGGTGACGGCTGCACTGGATGTGGGACGCCCTTTATCGTCTGTTGCTACATGCCTATTACCCCTGCAGGGGTATGAGGAGCTGGTGAGTGGGGACCCTTGAGGGGGAGCACTAAAGTCACTGGATATCATCAGTTTTCATCACGAGAGTCACTAATTACAAGAACTTTGTGCCATTCTGGAACTTCACATTTACATTTTTTCTTCACATTTTTTTCGCATTTTTTTCATCTTTTATCCATTTTTGATTTATTTATACTGTTGTATTCATTTATTGGTTGCCTGATGGGACTGTTGGTCAGAATGGACTCCAGATCATTTTGATTATATACATGCTTCACCTGTTGGACACTGATGATCTATTATCACTTCATTAGACACTGTATAGGATGTATACATTGATTTATACCATTTGTTATGGGACATTGGGGGAGACTCTGATGGCTATAATCTCTCCCAACGTTATTGCAAGGTGTAATCACTTTATATGGTAGGGGGTATGCGTTTTTTGTAGTTTTCACTTATTTTTATGGATTTATTTGCAAGAGGTTTTTATCAGATTTAAGTTTAAAGGCATGGCACAGTTACTATACAGGATACCCCGGCACAGGTAGCGCCACACACCCCTATCCTTCTTTTTTTCAGTGTTTTTAGTGAAAATCTGTCTTATCTTCAGTAATAAATCTATCTGTGAACTTTGCAAACTGTTGCACTTGGCTGCCCAGGAATATAGTCACACAAGTCAGTTTACCAGTCGCAGTGACTTTGCTAAAAGAGATTTAGCCTGATTTGTGACTAATTGTGTTCCTAATTTATTTGAAAAATGTCCCCCAATGTATTTAATATCCAAAACAGAGGATAACCCCCCCCCCCCCTAATAAACACCCCTCTGTAACTGCTGCCATAGAAGTGTGAAGGGAGGAGCTCCAGTGTAGGGACTCTCCTGCAGAATCCCTAATACAGGACACACATGTGCCAATCTTCTATAATTCTAACCAGATTTCCATCATAAATATGATCACCAGTAATATGTATATATATGAATCTCTATCTATATGTGAGGTATGTTAGGAGGATGTGTTTATCTGTATTCTTAGCAGAGGTTCCTTGAGATCTAAATGTAATTTCAAGGCTTCCTCTGGGGCAAAAATGTTGAGAATTGCAGATTTTAAAGTGGTGTTCCGTCCAAAATTATACTTTTTAATAAAAATACCCCTATAATACACAAGCTTAATGTATTCTAATAAAGTTAGTCTGTAAACTAAGGTCTGTTTTGTTAGTTTATAGCAGTAGTTTGTTATTTTATAAACTTGCAGCAGGCCGTGGCCATCTTAAGAGTGGGCATCTGAAGCCAGACTGTATTTCTTCCTGGATCTCATCCTTGCAGATCTCGCACATGCTCAGTGCAGCACAAGCAGTGTAATAGGTTTCAGGTCAGGTTTCCATAGCAACGGCAGTTTCAGAGGAAGTTGCTGCCCCACATGCTCAGTGCAGCACAAGCAGTGTAATAGGTTTCAGGTCGGGTTTCCATAGCAACGGCAGTTTCAGAAGAAGTTGCTGCCCCTTCCCAGAAGGCATTGCAAACAGGAAATGATACGATGGGCCGCGGCCAGTGAGGAGGACGTGAAAAATGAATACAGCAGATATACAGTAGGTGCTGAGAAAAAAGAAAATATCCAATTTGTTTACAGTGCACAGTTTAGTGAGGGATGCTGAAGAGTTGTAAAAGTGGGTGGAACTCCACTTTAAATATGAAATAATTAATTTTTTTACCTATGTGATTGCTCTGTAATGAGGATCTGCATATCTTATATGAAAGATTACATCCATAATACGTGGCTCCATTAGCCATAGGCTCCATTCACAAAGCTAACACACCAGGATGTTTTCCAAGGATTGGCAGTTATTTTCTGCTGAGCCATCCAGTGAGATTTGAAAATAAAAACCGTTACATGTCTAAAAATAGATCTCCTTCTGCTTGTGTTAAAGCCGAGTGAAATGAGCCTCTGAAGAAATCCATTCTTCCCACTAGTTTTACAGATATAAACTCCTATTTCCTATAAATTAGATCTGATTGAAAACTCATTACTGACTTTCTCTTTCATGAGAATAACTACTTTCATTTTGGGAATCATCAAATCTAAAAACTACTATTAGAAAATGAATTAAAAGTACATTTTGATAAGTGAAAATGATAATATTAAAATGGATCACATGACTTACCATATGGAAATGGGTATCTCTCCCTTTCTGACAGCCTTTCACGGTTGTTGCGTCGTGAATAGCTTTCTCTTGACATCTTGGTAATATTAGATGTCTATTAGATGCCTATTTGATGTTAATGTATATATATCTGTGAATAATTTCACTAAAGACAATAACAATCTGAAAATCGCAGGACAAACACCTCAGCAATGCTTTCAGTGTGGCTCCTACTAGGCATCTGATGAGCACTGCACTGGCTGGCTTTTTTATTCCTGCAGGTGATGACATCACAGAGGACTTTCCAACTGACAGTTTTTTTTTTTGTTTTTTTTTTCAACCAACTTTATGAAACTGTAAAAATGAACATTTTTTTTCTAGTTTAACAGATTTTTCAAATATAGATTTTGAATAGGCTCAGTTCACACAACTAACATTATTATAGCAAAAAAAATTCTATTTTTTTTAATGGCACCAGTTTTTTGTTTTTTTTATGGCAACAGTTTGCACAGAGCCTTACAAAATAAAAAGGAGACAGTTACAGTTGCAATACAATTAGGGATAAGAGGGTTACACAAAAGGATTATTATTTTCTAAAAAAATAACCGTTATTTGCATTTTAGATTTGAAAATGGCAGTTTACAAATAGAGAGTCTTATCTTTGTGCTAAAACTGTGTGAATTGAGGCTCATCAATGACCTGTAAAGATATTCTGACCACTAGATGAAGGACCTGTGTCCATGGGATTTTGTATGTTTGAGGTGTATTCCTTTACAAGTCTATTGGAATACAAAACATGCCTAACGGCTGTTCACACTTGTGAGAATACAAAATGCAAAAAAAACTCATATGGAAGCACTTGCGTTTACCTGCATTTTTATGGCTGTTTTTTTAAACTCACATTGCATTAAGCTGCTTTTTTTCCTGTGAATATTCTGACTATTTTGTCATAATTTCCTTTTCCAAAAAGAAATAAAAATTACAATAAAATTGTTATTAGTGGACACAAACACAACATAACTTACAAAATCCCTGCTAAATCTGAAAGATAAAGCCGCTTTGAGTTAAATAAAGCTGCGTATGTGAGTGAGGTCATGGGGCTCATTCACATGGGTGCTGTAGCCTAATGGCAGCATTCACAGAATGCCTTGTTTTTTGTTTTGTTTTTTACTGAATACAAGATGATCTCTGATTGGAGGAGGTGGAAAGGAAGGTTGGTTAGAAAAATACAAGACGTTCTGTAAATGTATGCATTAGGCAGTTGCTCAACACGGAAGATTGTGACTATCACTGTAATCGTGCAAGATACTATAAAGATTGTCAGCTTCCACAGCAGTCTGTCAGGTATGAAATGTGCATACTTTAATTGGTCCAAGATGGACCTATATAAATATGCAATTAAGATCATACCTGGATTTTAGTTTTAATACATGTATTGCTGCCAAAAACATCAAAATATAAATATCATAAAACTACCAAAATAGTGGCAGAACTAAAGAGAAGAGTTTCTCAATGAAATTGCTTGGTCTCAGTGTGATGTAGTACACACAGGTGTCTATGGGAATCATGACGTTTCTGCAGTCATGTGATTGCAGCTGGGAAGATTGATTGGCTTCCTTTAGCATTCCCTCAGGGCACAGAGCCGTGTGCCCCAACACTCCCACTATACAATTATTCTTTGTGATTGGCGGAGCCATGGAGGACATAGGGCAGTGCTTTTAGCTGAACTGCTTCACTTCCGGTCTCGCTGGTCAACTTTTCCCGGTCCCATGGCGGTGGAACACAAGAATTCAGCATCTCTGAGTCGGCTGGCCGGCCATCAGACTCTCCTGTACACCTCCCCGCCTGCTGCTATCTAGCCCATAGAACACAGGATTGGCCAGTGGAGTGCCCAGGGCAATCGTTGCCCAGCCTTCATACAGGTAGGTGGCCAACTGGCCATTCATCCAGTGCTCTATCCAGGGGTGCTGATAAGAGAGGACCCCTGGGCTTGGGGGGGGGGCATAAAGGTCATCGGGAGAGCCGGGGAGACTAACTGGAGGGACTATTTTTTCTATTTCCGCTCCTATGCGGATTTACACTGGCCGCATTTGCTGATACTAAGCCTCCGGCGGAGGCTCTTTACCACGTGATCAGCCGTGTCCAATCACGGCTGACCAGGATGTCGATAGGAAAAGCCGTTGATCGGCTTTTCCTCACTCGCGTCTGACAGACGCGAGTAGAGGAGAGCCGATCGGCGGTTCTCCTGACAGGGGGGTCTGCGCTGATTGTTTATCAGCGCAGCCCCCCCTCAGATCACCACACTGGACCACCAGGGATTGCCACTAGGACCACCAGGGAAGGGGCAACATGTTGATGGCCAGGTATGTACCCTATGACCATCCACATGTGCCCAATGTGCCCAATCTGTGCCAATCAGTGCCCACAAATGGGCACTGATTGGCACCATTATGTTTTAGTTATGCCCAGCAGTGCCACCAATCAATGTCATCAGTGCCACCTGTCATTGCCCATTGGTGCCACCTGTCAGTGCCCATCTGTGCCCATCAGTGCCCATCAGTGCCCACCTATCAGTGCCCATCAGTGGCACCTATCAGTGCCACCCATAAGTACCCATCAGTGCCACCCATATGTACCAATCAATGCCACCTACGAGTGCCCATCAGTGCCGCCTATGAGTGCCCATCGGTGCCACCTATAAGTGCCCATCAGGGCCGCATACCAGTGCCACCTATCAGTGCCCATCAGTCCCACCTATCAGTGCCCATCAGTGCTGCCTATCAGTGCCCATCATCAGTGCCCATCAGTGCCACCTCATTGGTGCCACCTCATCGGTGCCCATCAGTGCCGCAGTATCAGTGCCCGTCAGTGCAGCCATATCAGTGCCCATCATTGAAGAAGAAAACGTACTTATTTACAAAAAAATTTAACAGAAACAAAGAAAAACTTGTTTTTTTTTTTAATTTTCGGTTTTTTTATTTGTTGCGCAATTTGTTCTGCAGAGGTGATCAAATACCACCAAAAGAAAGCTCTATTTGTGGGAACAAAATGATAAAATATTTTTGGGTACAGTGTTGTATGACCGCGCAATTGTCATTCAAATTGCGACAGCGCTGAAAGCTGAAAATTGGTCTGGGCGGGAAGGTGTCTAAGTGCCTGGTATTGAAGTGGTTAAGCACACATTTAACCCCTTGATCACCCTAGATGTTAACCCCTTCCCAGTCAGTGTCATTAGTACAGTGACAGTGTATAGTATTATCACCGATCACTGTAATATTGGCACTGGTGATGTCAGTGGCAGTTAGTCAGTTCCCCTCAGCGTCAGTTAGTGTTAGATTGCCCACCGCATTATCGCAGTCCCATTATAAGTGGCTGATCACCACCATTAGTAGTATAAAAAAAAATTCCAATATATATCCCATAGTTTGTAGGCACTATATAAAAAAATTTTTTTTATATCGCAACAAATAAATAAAAACCCAGTGGCATACCTCCCTACTTTTTGAGATGGGAATGAGGGACACCTATGAGCAAAAGTATGCAGGCATAGGACACACCCCTGGCCACGCCCCTTAAAAGGAGAATTGTACAAAAAAACAAGATTGGTTAAACCCACAAGTGCTTTTTTTAATCACTATTATTCCTTTATATTGGCTTTTGGAATTTACAGAAGCAGCAATTTAGAAATCATATGAAACGTTTAGCGCTGGAAAACACTTTTTGATAGAAAAAAGTGAATTTTATCTACAACTATATAGATCAGGCCAAAATGAGGGACAAATGAGGAGGAATGAGGGACAGAGGGACATTGTTCCAAATTGGGCACAGTCCCTCGAAATCAGGGACAGTTGGGAGCTATGACAGTGGGGATCAAATACCACCAAAAGAAAGCTCTATTTGTGTGAAAAAAATGATTTACATTGTGTTTGAGTACAGCATTGCATGGCAGCGCAATCGCTAGTTAAAGTAGGGCAGTGCTGTATAGAAAAAAATGGCCTGGTCATGAAGGGGGTAAAAATCTTCCAGAGCTCAAGTTGATAATGAAAAATAATAATGCAAAATTAAAACGAAATGGATCCAAATCTATTCGGATCATTTGTTATGTTGTTGCTTAGTTTTGGATGCTTCATACCTTAAAAAAAGGGCCAAACTATTGCATCATGTCTCCTGAAAGAAACAAATGAATTTGTTGTTTTTGTTATAATTTATTTCGGATTCGTTAAAATCTCCGAACAACGAAAATTTTGTCCGAAACGAGATTTTCGTCTCGTCCCGAAACAAATCGCACATTTTTACTTAGCATGTGGGACAGTGAAGCCCAGGACACATGGCAGAAGCGGTTGGCGCTATTTCAGTGGGCTGTGGAAGTGATCAGGCAGCTTTGCAACCACACAAATCACATCCACATGAAAGCCCATTGCTTATTCAGCAAATTTAAACCGAGTCCCAGCTGCTATAGAAGACAGGAATGTGTTTAAATTTCCCTTGTCCCTTGAGGTTTCAGTCCCATGCTGTGTCCTGATATCTCAGTGTGAAGTTCTGTTACTAATGCTGCCCAGCTCTGCCCTATTGTTGTGTACAGATGACTCACCTGCAGACCCTGTGTTTACATGTAAATAACCAGCATTAATATGTAAATAGCGACGGACCAGCAGCATTGATATGTAAATAGAGGCGGTGTTCATATGTATATTGTTCCCCCCTGAGGTCATATCCACCATCACCTATACTGAATCCTGCCCACTGGGGAGGTAAAGGGGCATGCTTGAAAGTCCTGCCTGCAACTGTGGTCATTAGGCCTACCATCCGCCTGCTCTGCAAAGGTAAGCAAATTAGTGGGGGGGAGGGTAGTGTGGGGTGTGCAGAGGTAGACAGAGAAGGAATTACAGTTTGGGGAGCACAGGTGAGCAAGAAGGGGAAGTATGGAGGTAAGGAAGGTGGGTGCAAAGATGAGCAGAGGAGGCAGGTAGAGTTAAAGGGGGGGGGGGGTCAGTATTGGGGAGGTTTGGGGTGCAGAGGTTAGCATGGGTTTTAGGATGCAAAGGTGTACTGACAGGGTGGATAAAGATGTAGGTTACGTGTAGGGCAGCCCATTCATTTCAATGGGCTGCTCTGTGCGCTACATATGCGGTAGAAAGTCCCAAACCCTTTTTCAAAATCACACAAAAACCATTAATGTCACTAGTGTGTATCTGCTAAAGGCCAGTAGTTTCTGTGGTGTCAGGAAAGCGATTTTGCATGCGTTCTAAACACACACAAATGTGAGCGCAGGCTAAATGTCTGTTATATTGATGGTCAGTGTAAATCTCATTACATTGGAGCTTGGTGTAGAATCCTTTCATTTACACTAGTGGCCAGTGTGAATGCCCCCCTTACATTAGTGGTCAGTGTAAACCCCAATTTATTGGTGGCCAGTGCTATATCTCCTCTTTATATTGGTAGCCAGTGAAAAAAAAACAGCATTGCCAATGATCACACCCTCCCCTCCACCCAGCACCGCCACTGATCCCAGGAGTTCTAGGATCCCTAAGAGTTTTCTGTCTATTAATGGGTCCTCTCACCTCCCCAGTCCATGGTGTGCAGGCCGTGAGGAGATGATGTGCTGTAACCTCTAGCAACCAATCAGTAAGCAGTAATGATGTGCAGTAACCTCTAGCAACCAATCAGTGAGCAGTATTGGTGTACAGTAATCTCTAGCAACCAATCAACAAGCAGAAATCATGTGCTGTAACCTCTAGCAACCAGTCAGGGAATGGTAATGATACACTGAAACCTCTGAAAAACAATCGCAATCGATGCGTGATCTGATTCAGTAAACAGATTTTGAGTCTAGTTGCTATTTATTGTATGTCTCAGAGCAGGTGGAGAGCGAAACTGCACGGGGGGGGGGGCAAGAATTTTTTGCCCAGGGTCCAATTAATATTAAAGACGGCCCTGGTCTCCAGTAGCATGAAACACTTTGCGGCACGCACATACGTACAAACTAACTTGCAAGCACATCTCAGTGCCACTATCAGCCACACAAACAGGTAGTGGCACCCAGTCGACCATTTATCTCCAGTGGCATATGGGCCACTTATCGTTTTCTCTGTCTTTCTCCCTTAGGTCAGTCGATTTCAGGTTCTCCATCCTGAAGCAGGTTACACAGGTTTTGGTCAACCCAGGCTCGATCCGTGCCAGGACCTTTCTACTAGCCTGTGACATGAGTCATGTCACAGGCCAGCAGTGAGAACCTCACTCCCGCCTCTCTGTCACCCTCCACGGGCTCAGAGAGCGCCAGCGTGCAGTCCCTCCATACATGGACCATCCCTGAGCTCAGACGCAATAGCATCCCCTATGCTGCCACAGCCAGGAAGGCAGAGCTCTTCAGGCGCCTCTTCCCGCCGACAGTCACTTCAGGGCCCAGTGCCTATCAGGCGTCCCTGCAGTCCATCTCTGGGACCATCTCCCAGCTGCACTCCACGGTCTCCTCTTTATCCGCAGCAGTTACTGTTGTGCAGATCAGAGTGACAGCGCTGGAGGTATGCCCTCCCATGACCCTCCCTGACCCAGTCACGGTCACGGTGCTGGCATCCCCTTCTGCAGGTATGCCACAGTCCATGTCTACCGTCCTCCCTGCTCACCTCATCCCTGCCAGCCTCAGGAAGGACATCTTGGAGGGCAAGGACGTCAATCTAGTGTCTCTGCTGACTTCAGTGCACAATTTGGCGGATAGATCATACGCCTGGGGGGACGTCTCAGTGGTCATCAAATCGAAAGACCCCAGGCTCAATCATGAACTAACGGTCACAAGTTTGTCTTGGCATTTGGAATGTTTAAAGATGTTATCTGCTCAGCCACCCTCAGCAGCTTCATCACCTTACCCCTTGCAACCCACGAATGCAGGAACCTTCAGTCGGCAGCTGTCGACGAACAGGCCATGGACTCGTTATTACAGACAGAACTGGACAGAGGCTTCCTCAACGGCCCCTTCCCTCAGTCACCTTCACCAGTCTAGAAAGTCAGCCCTATTGGGCTTGTTAAGGGCAAGTTCTCCATTAAACTCTGCTTAGCGTACGATTTGTCTGCTCATTCCTCTCACATACCGAGCCTGAACTCCTTGATTCCTTCCAAGGAATTTTTTCTCAAATACACCTCAGTAGATATGGCCATTCAGGCCATCATTAGGATAGGTCCCAGCGCCTGGCTGTCCAAAGCAGACATCTCATATGCGTTCAAACTCCTCCCTATCGAGCCATCCCTCTGGCGGTGGCACCATGTTAAGTTGAGGGAGTCTTATTACTTCGCCACCACGCTGACCTTTGGGTCCAAAAGCAGCCCATGGCTGTTCAACCTCTCTGCTCAGGCCCTCACATGGATTCTGTCACACCAAGCCCACTGTCAGACGCTCATCCACTACCCCGAAGACTTCCTTCCTTCGCTCAGCAACCTCCATGTGCCCATAGCCGAGCATAAAGTGGAAGGCCCGGCACACTCTATTACCTTCCCAGGTATCATTCTGGACACGTGTGCCATACAGACTAGCCTGCCTCCCGACAAACTAGCCCGTACCAGGACAGTTATCCACAACTTCACCCTGTCACAAGGGTGCATTAGGAGCCAGGTACAATCCTTACTAGGGATGCTGAACTTCGCGTTGAGGATTTTTCCTCAAGCACGGTCCTTTATATCACGACTTTTAGTCTTTCTCACACCAGTGCAAGATCCAGACCAAGTTCTCAAACTAGACCAAGCAGCAGTAGCGGACTTAGCCATGTGGGACGAGTTCCTCACCAGTTGGAACGGCATTTCAATGCTCATTCCGGCAGTGTCAGCCAAGCCACCACTGCTGCTCACCGATGCTGCAGCCCCGACGGGCTTTGCCGCCTTTTTTTCGTCCGCCACTGGTTTCGCCGAACCTTGGCCCCCAGAAATTCTCTTAGTCCCTGGTTTCACCCAGTCTTCATCACTCTTCGAGCTGTATCCCATTGTGGCAGGTGCCCAGGTCTGGGGCCACACTTGGATAGGACAGATGGTGCTCTTCACCATGGATAATCAGGCCACGGCCGACATCATCAATAAAGGTAGATCCAAGTCACTCCCCATCATGTCCTTCCTGCGCAGGCTCATGCAGCTGTTACTCTGTCACCAGTTTAATATGTTCTGTAGACATATTCCAGGGAATGCAATATTGCAGCTAATGCGCTCTCCCATTTCAACCTTTGTTTTTCCAGCAGGAGCCTGGAGCCGACCCAACGACTACTCCTGTCCCACCCTGGTAGTTGCTGACGATGGACTAAAATCGCACTCGCCAACGCTACCCAGCTTATTAACCAATCCTTGGCACGCAACGAACTGAAGGCCTATCGCACAGCTTGGAACACTTACCACAAGTTTTTGGCCTCTTGCCCCGGGGAAGCGATAGGTGACATTAGACACGTCCTAGACTTCATATCATATTGCCATACGCTGCTAGCCCTTTCTCACAATACCATCAGGCTATGCCTATCCGGCGTCCAAGCATTTTTGTCCTTACAGGACCCCAGTAAACCATTAGTATTCTCAGCCCATGCAGTCAGGTCCCTCCTATGGAGCATACAGAAGCACCAACCCGTAGCCAGCGGCAAACGCCTGCCTATCACGAGTGCCATCTTCTGGGACATGTCTGAAATCCTTACCCATTCTCCCTTTGGGGCTTTGCCCAACCTAGTCATCCAAGCAGCCATCCACTTGGCCTTCTACGGTTCCTACGACCTAGTGAATTTACCACCAACAGCTCCGGCAGTCAGACACTGCTCCGACGCCACCTGACTCGCTTTCCGAACCATTACACCCTTCATCTTACAGTCTCCAAAATGCAACAAACTGGCCCCGGGGTTGACATCAACCTGTTTCAGACCAACAACGCCTGGTGCCCAGTGACGGCTACTGTCCCAACTACCCAGCCAATCTGGTGGTAGCCCGTTGCTACCCTTTCTTATCAGCCCCCTGAGTGGCAGTCAGTTTATCACGCATGTCAGGATCCTCCCAAGCAACTTGGGCTTTAACCCCAGTCAGTTCTCTGGACACTCCTTCCGGATTGGAGCAGCTTCAGCTGCATCCCAGCATGGAGTACAAGACTACATGATCGCTTCCTTTGCTACATACATCCCAAATCCTCAGGTGGAAATGGCACAGGCCTTCACCAAGCTGGCTCAATAACCTCAAGAACCAGCAAAGAGTTATTCCCCTATCTGAGTCTTTTGCCCTCTTTTCTTGGCATACCGATCAGACCACCAAGGCACACCTCAGGTCTATTTATGTTGTATGTCTTGTCGCGTGTTTATGTGATCCATATCGACCTCAGTCTAAGGGCCATGACCATAAGTAAGAAGGCCAGTATTGTGGCCTGAATTTATGGGAGGGGCCCAGGGGGGTATTTAGGCAGCCCACTCACCCATGCTCTTTGTCGGTTCCAGTGCGCGATATTCCCCGCCCTCTTCCCTTTTTCAGGGCTCTTCTCAAACACATCCTTCTCCATAATTACCCATTACTTACCTTGTAGAATGCCCCCTTTTCTTGGCATACCGACCAGACCACCAAGGCCCACCTTAGGTCTATTTATGTTGTATGTCTTGTCACGTATTTATGTGATCCATATTGGTCTCAGTCTTAGGGCCACGACTATATATATATATATATATATATATATATATATATATATATTTATACAGAGAGAGAGAGAGAGAGAGAGAGAATTGTCGCTTTATCTCTGGAGTTGATCCCCTTTTTAATGCATGCCAATATTCTGTTTGCTTTGTTAGCAGCAGCTTGGCATTGCATGCCATTGCTGAGCCTATCATCTACTAGGAACCCCATGTCCTTTTTCATCCTAGATTCCCCCAGAGGTTCTCCCCCCAGTGTATAGATTGCATTCATATTTTTGCCACCCAAATGCATTATTTTACATTTTTCTACATTAAACCTCATTTGACATGTAGTTGCCCACCCCATTAATTTGTTCAGATCTTTTTTCAAGGTTTCCACATCCTGCAGAGAAGTTATTGCCCTGCTTAGCTTTGCATCATCCGCAAATACAGAGATTGAACTGTTTATCCCATCCTCCAGGTCGTTTATGAACAAAATAAATAGGATTGATCCCAGCACAGAACCCTAGGGGACCCCACTACCCACCTCTGACCATTCCGAGTACTCCCCATTTATCCCCACCCTCTGAACTCGCCCTTGTAGCGAGTTTTCAATCCATGTACTCACCCTATGGTCCATGCCAACGGACCTTATTTTGTGCAGTAAACGTTTATGGGGAACTGTGTTAAATGCTTTTGCAAAATCCAAATACACCAGGTCTACGGGCCTTCCTTTATCTAGATGGCAAATCACCTCCTCATAGAAGGTTAATAGATTGGTTTGTCAAGAACGATTCTTCATTAATCCATGCTGATTACTGCCAATGATACCGTTCTCGTTACTAAAATCTTGTATCTAGTCCCTTATCATCCCCTCCAAGAGCTTGCATACTATTGATGTTAGGCTAACTGGTCTGTAATTCCCAGGGATGTATTTTGGCTTGGCCTTTAATCATTGTGCATGTTGAAAATAGTAAAGCATAATTTGAATATAACAAACAATACACACTATTGTGGACATAAGTTCTTTACTAAAATAAGTTTCAAATACATTCCATTATACAATTCTAAAACCAGGTTGTATGGGAAAATATGGCATCTGTTAAAAGAGTTGTATAGACAAATTAAACAAAAAAACAAACAAAAAAAACCACTGTAGAGCGCTGAGAATTATTAATGGCAAGGTATGTGCTATATACATAATAAAGATTTTTTTTTTTACACCGCTCTCCATACCTGTTAAAATCTGAGTCCCCATTCTATTATTCTTGCTGTTAGCAATGATAAATGGTAACACATTCAAGGGAAAGAAAAAGTGGAGACTGCAGAATGACAATGTGGTCTATGTAGAGAATCGTGAACTGGAATTGATCAGATTAATACGGCTCTCGTTTACTTTCGGCTCCACTCGTAGTCCCGAGTGGAGCTATCCGAACCTACTCGGATAGCTCCGCTCGGGACTACGAGTGGAGCCGAAAGTGAACGAGAGCCGCCGGAAAGAGCCGAGGAGCGGCTCTGTGTATTTCGGCGCCGGCGGCGCCATTTTCAAATCGCGGTCGGCGATTTTGAAGCCCAGGATGGCAGGGACAGGGGATCGAAGGCTGCACTGGGGCAAGGCTGCACTGGGGAAGGCTGCACTGACAAGGCTGCACTGGGTAAGGCTGCACTGGGGCAAGGCTGCACTGGGGAAGGCTGCACTGACAAGGCTGCACTGGGGAAGGCTGCACTGGGGAAGGCTGCACTGGGGAAGGCTACACTGGGGAAGGCTGCACTGACAAGGCTGCACTGACATGGCTGCACTGACAAGGCTGCACTGACATGGCTGCACTGACAAGGCTGCACTGACAAGGCTGCACTGGGGAAGGCTGCACTGACAAGGGTGCACTGACATGGCTGCACTGGGGCAAGGCTGCACTGAGAAGGCTGCAATGATGGGCATTTAAAGTTTTTTCCCTTCAACTTCCCTCCTAAAAGTTTTTTTTCCCTTAAAATTCCCTCCTAAATTGGGGTGCGTGTTATACGCCGATAAATACGGTATATCCATAGTAATAAAGTGAAATAACTAAATTTCCAAACTTAACAGTGTACAAATTCTGGAACATTACTAGTGCAGTATAATATATTCTGGGAAGGCTCTGATATTTACTGGACAACATCCCCTGAGGAAGCCCCATTATATGGGGCGAAACATGTTGGAAACCACACCATCGTGCTGTACCTTAAAGGACTGTACTGTATGAGTCTTCCTTAATGCAATTGCGTTGTTTTTATGTATTAATAAAATTTACATTTTGAATAATTTTTTTCTAGTTGATTTAATATGCACCTTAAAATCCCATAAACCTCCTATCTATCAATTAACTAAGGGATGCTATGCTATATTGTTGGTATATTGTCCAAAAGCTGAGTTTTTTCAAATCCTTGTAGTAGTAGTTGGCACTACTACAATGATTACCATGTTTTTCCAGGTCCTGTGCCGAGGGGCTTCCCAACTGCAAACTAGCCACAGAGCGTTGCTCATTTGGTACTTCTGCTAATCTTGTTCAAATGTTTTATTGGAAAACAAAAAGTACAAATAACACAAATACAAGTCCATAAATGGACTAAAGACAAATAAATTAGGGCTGCGGAAATTAACGATTAACTCCTCGATTAATCGTTAATTTTTTTGATTGAACAAAATTTTTTTGATCGGTAGACTGCCTGCCCTGGGGCCGCTTTGGGCCAAGCTCCCTCCTCCTCCTCCTCCACTATATGTCATACACAGTGTGCGGGCATCTCCCGCTGTGTGTCTCTGAGTGTGAAAACTTTGGCCGCGCTGTGAGAAAAGTCCCGCCCTCCTCCTAGATCAGCTCGTGTGATAGACGCAGTGTTCTTTCTATCACACAAGCTGATCTAGGAGTAGGGCGAGACTTTTCTCACAGCCAAAGTTTTCACACTCAGCTCCGAGACACACAGCGGCAGACTGTGTAATCCAGGCACAGGCACTGCCTACAGCGAGGCTGCAATTATGAGCACGGTGAGACTGCATTATGGGCACGGTGAGACTGCGTTATGGGCATGGTGAGGCTGCCATTATAGGCAAGGCGAGGCTGCGATTATGGGCACGGTGAGACAGCATTATTGGCACGGTGAGACAGCATTATGGGCACGGTTAGATAGCATTATGGGCACGGTGAGGCTGCGATTATGGGCACGGTGAGGCTGCCATTATGGGCACGGTGAGACTGCATTATGGGAACGGTGAGGCTGCGAATATGGGCATGGAAAGTCTGAGATTATGGGCACGGTGAGACTGCATTATGGGCACAGTAAGGCTGAGATTATGGGCACGGTGAGGCTGAGTTTATGATGTGTGACATTTTAGCCATGCCCCGCTATGTCCGGCTTCGGCCGTTGCCATAACAATGGTGCTAAATCAGCTAAAAGTAGTTTGATCTGTATGTGCGTTATAATTAATCGAAATTAGTCGATTAATCGATTAAAAAAAAAAATTGATTAATCGAACAAAAAAATTTTAATCAATAACAGCCCTAAAATAAGTTGTACAATGGTAGCCAGATACGGTGACAATAAACATCCAGTGAAGTAGAGGTTGGAGTAAAACACGGGTACATGTATGTAATATGTAGCGAAACATATCGGGCAAAAATGGCCTTTCGGCAATTTGCCGAAAGAGAAATTACACCGATAATGGCGCCAAAAAATGGGGTGGGGCATGGGCAGGGCCCCGCCCCTGATGACGCCCATTACAGCGGTGTCATCAGGGCCGATCCTAGGCAGGTGCAGTTTACCCGGGTGCCACAGAGGTGGGGGCGCTGAAGCGCCAGAGTGCTCCCCTCCATCCTCCTCCTCCTCTCCTTGTCTGTGTCGAGAGGTGGCTCTCCCCGCCAGTCGCCGCCGCCGCTGTGTTTCACAAGCCCGTCCCTCCTCCTGTCAGAGGAGGAGAACGAAGCAGCCAGAGATCGGAGCGGCTGTCTCTGTGTGGAGAGAGACTAGCCGTGCAGTGATGTCGCTGAGGGGGTGGTCCGTGCCTGTAGTGGCATGTGTTCTCCTCCTCTCTGTCTTAACTCCTGCCTGCTGCGATCTGTTCTCCACCTGTTCTCCCATCTGTTTTTATGTACCGTAATGGAGGGGGGGTTTGTACTGGGGGGGTCTGTACTAATGGAGGGGGGGTTTGTCCTGGGGGGGTCTGTAATAATGGAGGGGGCCAGGGTTTGTCCTGGGGGGATCTGTACTAATGGAGGGGGGGTTTGTCCTGGGGGGGACTGTACTAATGGAGGGGGATTGGTTTGTCCTGGGCGGTCTGTACTAATGGAAGGGGGTTTGTCCTGGGGGGGTCTGTACTAATGGAGGGGGGTTTGTCCTGGGGCGGGCTCTGTACTAATGGATGGGGGGTTTGTCCTGGGTGGGTCTGTACTAATGGAGGGGGGTTGGTTTGTCCTGTGGGGGTCTGTACTAATGGAGGGGGGTTGGTTTGTCCTGGGGGGTCTTTACTAATGGAGGGGGGGTGGTTTGTCCTGGGGGGTCTGTACTAATGGAGGGGGGTGGTTTGTCTTAAAGGGGGGTCTTTACTATAGAGGGGGGGTGGTTTGTCCTGGGGGGTCTGTACTAATGGAGGGGGGTCTGTACTAATGGAGGGGGGGTGGTTTGTCCTGGGGGGGGTCTGTACTAATGGAGAGGGTGGTTTGTCCTGCTGGGGTATCGCTGGGTCAGATGAGAGGGCCGATCGGCCATTATCTACTAACGTCCATCGAACTGCAGACTCTGACCATCTCCTGTACCATGTCTGCAGTCTCTGACCATCTCCTGTACCATGTTTGCAGTCTCTGACCATCTCCTGTACCATGTCCCCAGTCTCTGACAATCTCCTGTACCATGTCTACAGTCTCTGACCATCTCATGTACCATGTCCCCAGTCTCTGACCATCTCCTGTATAAAAATATTTTTTAAAAACAGTCATTTTCGGTATCGGTCAGTTTTGGTATCGGTTTCGGTTTTCGGCCTAGTGTATTTTTCATTTTCAGTATCGGTTTCGGCACCAAAAAACCCATTCGGTGCATCCCCAGTAATATGCAGTCCATACACAGATATGTAAGTGGAAGTATAATGAGGATTAACAAAATACAATGAGAAAAGGCTTCAATCAATAGAGCAGCGAAAGAGCAAATGCTCAATTCATTCAAAGCTTTGGGTTTAGGAGGATTCAAAATAGGAAAGAATGAAGAAGGTGGGAAAAAGGGGGGGGGGGGGGGCAGGCTTTGCCGGTGCTTCTGCTATTCAAAGAGCTCATTGTATGTTTTCAATGAATACAAGGTGTTCTCAGATTGGACATGGTGGAGAGGAAATAAATACAAGGTCTGTAAACGGTAAAAATGCTGAGAAAGTGCCCCCTGTGGTCAGTGGGCAGTGGGACAGCTTCTCCCGGTGGTCACAGTGGTCACTGTAGTAGTGATAACTACACGATTGTCAACTTCCAGAGTGACCTATCAGGTATGAAATATGTATACCTACATTGCTTCTAGTTGGTCCAATAGTATGCAATTAAGACCATACCTGGAGTTCAGATGTAACATTACATAAAGCATGGGATGGAAATCCCCACCCTTGTGATGTCATTGTCATTTTTAGGCCAGTGTCACAAAAGGGATATCATAGAATTGCCAACATGTGCCTGAACATAAATCTGGAGTGTACCATCTTGATCTGCCAATCACAACAATTTATACCGAATGGGCAAAGGTGACAGTGTCTTTTTATGCCCATTTATGACTGGTCCTCTTTACTATGATCCCTTTTGCTGGTTAGCGGGTTTATTTTTTTTTATTAGCTTGGCTCACTGGACATTAAAGCTGGCCAATCATGCAGAAACACTGTCACATAAAGAAACATTTTCATACAGTATGACTTCATATGGTTTCATAGCATTTGTACTGCAATCTTTTTTTTCTAGGGCAGAAAAGATAGCAGCAGAGAGTCTCCTGAGACCAGCATCTCAAAGGAGATTCAGCAGCTTTGAAAAATTGAATTCCCAGTTGCTACCTGGTGACTGAGAAAAGATAAGTTGAAGCCTTTAGGGAAATCAAGGAGTTTGCCTGACATGCACGCAAGGGGCCTGGTTTTCAAAAAGCATGATCCGTCAAATTGCCGCAAAAAATGTCCTTCTCTGGGATACTTAAAATGGCAATACAAGCAACAAGCAAAATCAGTAGGTGAGCTACTAAAGCTATTCAGAAAACCCTACAGCTGTACACAAGTCAGAATGTTCATAATCCACTGCAGCTAGGCCACACAACCAAACTGCTTAGGTCACCGGTAGTGTGCTTCCCGAAGGTTGTGCTAAAAAACTATCTTAGTGTTTTCAATATCACCAATCACTCCCCTCCTGCTGATACTTATGCCGCGTACACACGAGCGGATTTTCCGTCGGAAAAAACTTGGATGGATTTTCCGACGGAATTCCACTCAAGCTTGCCTTGCATACACACGGTCACAAGCTTGCCTTGCATACACACGGTCGGAAAAACCTTGGATGGTTTTTCCGACGGAATTCCACTCAAGCTTGCCTTGCATACACACGGTCACACAAAAGTTCTCTGAACTTTCGACCGTCAAGAACGCGGTGCCGTACAACACTACGACGAGCCGAGAAAATGAAGTTCAATGCTTCTGAGCATGCGTTGAATTGTTTCTAAGCATGCGTAGGAATTTTGCGCCTTGGAATTTGTACAGACGATCGCATTTTCGGATAGGAACTTTTTCCGACAGCAAAGATTGAGAACTTGCTCGCAATCTTTTGCTGGTGGGAATTCCGCCAGCAAAAGTCCGATGGAGCATACATACGGTCTCAATTTTCCGACCAAAAGCTCTCATCGGTCTTTTTCTGGCCGAATCGGCATAACCTTTGTTGCTCTCCTCTGCTGTTTCATTTACTTGCCAGAACTCGTGTAACATTCATGTGACCTTCTCCCCTTGCTTCTGTGATGCAGTTCTTGGTGTCAGAGTAGGCAGACCCAAGCACTGCCACATGGTGGTGGGGGAATAGCCCATAGCCCTGGGTAAGCCTTGACACTGACCAATACTAAGCTTACACAGGGCTTTATATTATGGGCTCTGAAAGATGGATCATGGCTATGGGGGTGGGTGGGAAGGTAGGTATCAGCCAGGAAGGGAGTGGGTGGACCATGAAGCAAAACTCAGGGAGATTTGACTACATAGACTGCAGAATGACTGATAAGGGAGAGTTACAGTATATTAAATAAAATTATTTAAAATATGATTTAAATCAAAGGTTGGTTACTGGCATTTCCAAAAGTTACAAAATTAGTTTTAAGTGCACATTTCAGTATTTAGGCTTGTAGAATATGCAATTAGCAATGTGATTTAAAGCGGAGTTCCACCCAAAAATGGAACTTCCGCTTTAAGGGAAGGTGACCCCTGACCCCTAAAAAGAGGGTGCCAGCTCCCACTTCCTCCCGGGGAACTCTGCAGCACCGGAAGGGAGATCACCTGTCCCCCCTCCCTCTCGGCAATCATCTGGGACACGTCACAGGTCCCAGAGGATTGCCCGGCCATTCACAGCGTGCTGCGCGGCTCGCACATGCGCAGTGTGTGCCTGGCTGTGAAGCCACTTCTTAATTATGCATCTGTTAGAGAAAATCTGTCTCATCTTAAAGGCATAGTCCACCCAATGCAAAAAAAAAAAAAATTCAATCCTGCACATTCATAACATAGAAGAATGTGTATTTAATACATGTTTGCATTGGAGACTGCAGAGCATTGCACCTGTGATAGGGTGTGTTGTGGGGGCAATGCACAGACTCCTGCATATTTTGATAAGCCAGATCTGTATGTTGGTTCTGTTATGGGACTGAAGGAAGAAAATATTGAACAAGAAGTGCAGTTTTCTGGAGTTTTTTGTTTTTTTTTGCTTCACTGACACCAATGCTGGGGGTTATTATTGGAGTCACTGACACCAATGCTGGGGGTTATTATTGGAGTCACTGTCACCAATGCTGGGGTTATTATTGGAGTCACTGTCACCAATTCTGGGGTTATTATTGAAGTCACTGTCACCAATGCTGGGGGTTATTATTGGAGTCACTGTCACCAATGCTGGGGGTTATTATTGGAGTCACTGTCACCAATGCTGGGGGTTATTATTGGAGTCACTGTCACCAATGCTGGGGGTTATTATTGGAGTCGCTGTCACCAATGCTGGGGTTGTTATTGGAGTCACTGTCACCAATGCTGGGGTTACATAGTTGGTGAGGTTGAAAAAAGACACAAGTCAATCGAGTCCAACCTGTGTGTGCTTTTATGTCAGTATTACATTGTATATCCCTGTTGTGAACGTTTAGGTGCTTATCTAATAGTTTTTTGAAATGATCAATGCTCTCGGCTGAAACCACTGCCTGTGGAAGAGAATTCCACATCCTTACCGCTCTTACAGTAAAAAACCCTCTACGCAGTTTAAGGTTAAACTGCTTCTCTCCTAAATTTAGTGAATGTCCGGTTGTCTTTTTAATTTCCCTTTCGCAGAAGAGTTTTATCCCTATTGTGGGGTCACCAGTACAGTATTTGTACATTGAAATCATATCCCCTCTCAAGCATCTCTTCTCCAGAGAGAACAAGTTTAGTGCTTGCAGTCTTTCCACGTAGCTGAGATTCTCCAGTCCCCTAATTAGCTTTGTTGTCCTTCTCTGGACTATCTCCAGTTCCAGCACATCCTTCCTGATGACTGGTGCCCAGAACTGGACAGCATATTCTAGGTGCGGCCGGACCAGAGTCTTGTAGAGCGGGAGAATTATCGTTTTATCTCTGGAGTTAACCCCCTTTTTAATGCCAATATTCTGTTATCTTTGCTTGCAGCAGCTTGGCTTTGCATGCCATTGCTGAGCCTATCATCTACTAGGACCCCCAGGTCCTTTTTGATCCTAGATTCCCCCAGAGGTTCTCCATGTAGTAGACAACCCCATTATTATTATTAATATTAATTAATATTATTATTGTGGTCACTGACACCAATGTTGGGGGTTAATATTGCACACACCGACACCAATGCCGGTTATTACTACAGGCACTACACAGTGTTGGGGGTTATTATTGTGACCACTGGCACTAGTGTTGAGCTTTAATATTGTGACCTCTGACACCATTGTTGGGGGTTATTATTGTGACCACTGACACCAGTGTTGGGGGTTATTATTGTGACCACTGACCCCAGTGTTGGTGGTTTCTATTGTGACCGCTGACACTAGTGTTGGGGGCTATATTTTTGTGACTACTGACACTAGTATTGGGGGCCATTATTGTGACTACTTACACCAGTGTTGGGGTTTAATATTGTGGACACTGACACCATTGTTGGGGGTTATTATTGTGACCACTGACACCAGTGTTGGAGTTTAGTATTGTGGCCACTGACACCATTGTTGGGGGTTATTATTGTGGCCACTAACACCAGGGTTGGGGGTTATTATTGTGACCACTGACACCAATGCTGGGGCTTATTATTGCAGCTACTGACACCAATGCTGGGGGTTATTATTGTGGTCACTCACATCAATGTTGGATATTATTATTGCAGACACTGTAACAAATGGCGGGGTTATTATTGCAGACACTACACCAATGTTCAGGGGTTATTATTGTGACCACTGACATCAGTGTGGGGGGTATTTATTGTGATCACTGACACCATTGTTGGGGGTTATTGTGACCATTGACACTAGTATTGGGCATTATTATTGCAGACACTGGCAGCAATGTTTGGGGGTTATTATTGTGACCACTGACACCAGTGCTGGAGGTTATTATTGGTGCTACTGACAGCACAGGGGTTTATTTTACTCCCATTTTCACTTCAGTGTACTCCCTGGGCCTGTGTTTTTTAAAATATAGCAGAGCTTTGGGAAAAGGTGCCACACAACAAGCCATTTTCCATAAAGCAACATATATTTTATTGATCACGGTTACAAGTTTCTGGTGGGTGGCACGCTAAGTGTGCCCCATTCTTCTTCTAAATCCCTTCAAGGTATCCCTCCAAATGATTTTAAACAGGGACAGTTACGGTACATCCTTCTGACTCCTGCACTCAATATATTATGTTCTATATTGCATACGCCTGACTAAAGTGATTATTGTCCCCACAGCTGCTGGTTGCCAAGTACTTCCCAATGGTTTTAACAAGGTTCTCATTTATGGGCATACTGTATGGGGCCCCGTGATTTTTGAAAGCAGCCCTGAACCAGATTTTATGTTACACCCTAGATATTAGTCAAACATAAAACACCGTTCCAAAGGTGGATTATGCATTTAATTATGTTGCAGACCTGTGCAAATCTCTTGGTTTCCAGGATTAAAGGCGCACGGGTCACAAATATACAGTGGGGACGAAAAGTTTTCAGACCCCCTTAAATTTTTCACTCTTTGTTATATTGCAGCCATTTGCTAAAATCATTTAAGTTCATTTTTTTCCTCATTAATGTACACACAGCACTCCATATTGACAGAAAAACACAGAATTGTTGACATTTTTGCAGATTTATTAAAAAAGAAAAACTGAAATATCACATGGTCCTAAGTATTCAGACCCTTTGCTGAGTATTTAGTAGAAGCACCCTTTTGATCTAATACAGCCATGAGTCTTTTTGGGAAAGATGCAACAAGTTTTTCACACCTGGATTTGGGGATCCTCTGCCATTCCTCCTTGCAGATCCTCTCCAGTTTTGTCAGGTTGGATGGTAAACGTTGGTGGACAGCCATTTTTAGGTCTCTCCAGAGATGCTCAATTGGGTTTAAGTCAGGGCTCTGGCTGGGCCATTCAAGAACAGTCACAGAGTAGTTGTGAAGCCACTCCTTCGTTATTTTAGCTGTGTGCTTAGGGTCATTGTCTTGTTGGAAGGTAAACCTTCGGCCCAGTCTGAGGTCCTGAGCACTCTGGAGAAGGTGTTCGTCCAGGATATCCCTGTACTTGGCCACATTCATCTTTCCCTCGATTGCAACCAGTCATCCTGTCCCTGCAGCTGAAAAACACCCCCACAGCATGATGCTGCCACCACCATGCTTCACTGTTGGGACTGTATTGGACAGGTGATGAGCAGTGCCTGGTTTTCTCCACACATACCGCTTAGAATTAAGGCCAAAAAGTACTATCTTGGTCTCATCAGACCAGAGAATTTTATTTCTCACCATCTTGGAGTCCTTCAGGTGTTTTTTAGCAAACTCCATGCGGGCTTTCATTTGTCTTGCACTGAGAAGAGGCTTCCGTCGGGCCACTCTGCCATAAAGCCCCGACTGGTGGAGGGCTGCAGTGATGGTTGACTTTCTACAACTTTCTCCCATCTCCCGACTGCATCTCTGGAGCTCAACCACAGTGATCTTTGGGTTCTTCTTTACCTCTCTCACCAAGGCTCTTCTCCCATGATAGCTCAGTTTGGCCGGATGGCCAGCTCTAGGAAGGGTTCTGGTAGTCCCAAACGTCTTCCATTTAAGGATTATGGAGGCCACTGTGCTCTTAGGAACCTTAAGTGCAGCAGAAATTTTTTTGTAACCTTGGCCAGATCTGTGCCTTGCCACAGTTCTGTCTCTGAGCTCTTCAGGCAGTTCCTTTGACCTTATGATTCTCATTTGCTCTGACATGCACTGTGAGCTGTAAGGTCTTATATAGACAGGTGTGTGGCTTTCCTAATCAAGTCCAATCAGTATAATCAAACACAGCTGGACTCAAATGAAGGTGTAGAACCATCTCAAGGATGATCAGAAAAAATGGACAGCACCTAAGTTATATGAGTGTCACAGCAAAGGGTCTGAATACTTAGGACCATGTGATATTTCAGTTTTTCTTTTTTAATAAATCTGCAAAAATGTCAACAATTCTGTGTTTTTCTGTCAATATGGGGTGCTGTGTGTACATTAATGAGGAAAAAAATGAACTTAAATGATTTTAGCAAATGGCTGCAATATAACAAAGAGTGAAAAATTTAAGGGGGTCTGAATACTTTCTGCCCCCACTGTATATAAATCTGTCAAGTAGATTTTGTGAACTGAGAGGCAGAGTGGTTTGTGTCAAATTTTATTGATAATTTGATTGATACTTGTCCCCCAATGTATGCTAAACAAACCCCATGCAGCACAATTCTTATAAATGTTATGGCTTGTATTGATGTATAATGCTTGTTCTCAACCGTTTCCTTAGAAAGGAGATAAAAGACCTTGGATTGATGGTTTTAATGGATGCCAGGAAACACCCTCCATCTCCATGTCTCCATGCAGCTCTACAATGTACACAGGTGAGCCCACTGACTGATACCCTTAGAATATGCAGGAGGTCAGAAGGAATCTCCCAAAGGAATGGATAGCATTTAAAATCTGACAGAGGTTCTAACCCTTCTCCATTCTATCCTAAACTAAAAACAAAAGTTTTGTCTGGTGTTGGGATTAAGATCTTACAAGTCCTTGTTTTGTTGGTGTAATATAAGAAAATGCTGTTGTACTATGTGCCCCTTTTTGTGTCTTCTTCCTCCTTGAGCCATGGAGTCAGCCATATTTGTTATTACAAGTACAGACTCTGCTTCCCGCTCTGCAGTACTACGCAAGGGTCGAGTTTTTCTGCTCCTTCTCACAGTGCAAATGTACGAGTTGACAGACTAAATAAAAACAATGCACTTCCTGTGTGGATAATATGTCATGTCAACAGTTGCTAATGTGTATGTAAAACTTCTATAGGCATGCACTAATAATCAGATTACCTAAAATGTATTTTAAAACATTTTTGGCTTCTGTTTATTGACAGTCATGTGACTGCCATATTCCCTGTGTTTCTTGAGCTTTGAATGGTAGGGGTGGAGTATCCAACTGATAACTGTCCGAAATTCCTGCCAGGACCCACTGTCACTTATAAAAAACAAACACAAGAGGGCGGTTCTATCTAGGTGTAGCGATTTGTTAAAAAGAATAAAAGACAATTAAAATGCACTCACTGGCATTTTTATTTTTTAGTGCATTTTTATTGTCTTTTTGTCAGAAACCATGAAATCAGACCGAGACAGAAGTACAGTTAAATCACACTTGTTTAATAATAAAACTAAAAAGACCAAATGTAGTCAAAACATAGCCAGTAGTTCAGTAACCTGAACGGATAGTCAGCCAAGCCAGAAGTCAGGGATCAATGTAGTGGAACAGCAAGCAGGATCTGGAGCCAGAAGAGATGTCAGCAAAGCCAGTCTTTAAACAGGAACACAAGAGATAGTCTCTTGTGATGTTGACCAAGGCGAAGGCAGAGATCCACTGGGCTGAACGCTTAAGTAGGCAGGACTGACGAGCAGGATATCATCAACAGCTGAGTAACTGTGGAGAGATAGGAGCTGGCAATTAGTCAACAGCTGAGCGGCCAGCTCAGAGAAGGAAGGGCTGAGCCCAGCCCTGACACCTTAAGGCCTCTTTCACACGGACTGTCCATTCAGGTCCGCCTGTCAGTTTTTTAGGCGGACCTGACGGACACTCCATGGAGGTCTATGGAGCGTCGGATGTCAGCGGTGACATGTCCGCTGACATCCGACCCGCTCCGATCCGAAAAAGTGTAACGGAGGCAAAACCTACTTTTCCATCCGTTTTCGGATCGGATCGGGTCACGACGGACTCTACGGTCCGTCATCACCCAATACCCCATAGGGGAGAGCGGCGCTCTGGCAGGTCCGTCGCTGCACAGTGTGCAGCGACGGACCTGTCATCTTCCTGCTCAGTGGGGATGGGCGGAGCCATCCCCGCTGAGCAAGCGGGTGTGCACGGGGCGGATCATCACTGATCCGCCCCATGTGAAAGAGCCCTTAGTCTTTTTTATAAATCGCTACACCTAGATAGAGGCGCCCTCTTGTGTTTGTTTTTATATTTGCTTTAGGATCTCAAGATCTAATCTGAGAGAAGCTGCATCCACTTCACCGGGTGTTCCCTACCACCCTTCTGACCCTCTTATGTGCCCTGTTAAATGACAGCTGGGTTCTAGTCAGCGCAATAGCTTATTCATTTTCTTTGCTGCTGTCTCTTAGGTTCTGCAGTGCTGGGCAGGATATGCTGACTGCAGGCATGCCTGCATCAGCGCAGAGCCTTGTAGGTTCAATGGGAAGAAGAAGAGAAGCAAACCAACCACACTAACGCAGATCTGGTTCCGTGGTTAGCATAGTCAGTAACCAAAGAAAATCCTGCTTTGAGCAGGGAAAGGGCAGAATCACTCAATATTTAGTGGGGGGTTTAAATTATGCATTAAAGGCATCGTTATTTCATCAATGGGAAGAAGAGAATTGAAGTGATAATGTTTGTCATTTTATATTTACACATATATTTCTAAAAAAATTGTGTAAGATATGCTATAGTTCAAATGGTATTTATTAAAGCGGAGTTCCACCCACAAATGGAACTTATGCTGATCGGATCCCCCCCCCACTGGTGCCACATTTGGCACCTTTCAGGGGGGAGCAGATGCCTGTCAAATCCAGGTATCTGCTCCCACTTCTGGGGAAAGTTTGCCGCACTTTGTGCGAACTACGTAATGTCTGGCCCCTCCTCCTCCCCCCCCCCCCCGCTGCCCTCTGGGGTACACACGGGTCCCAGAACACAGCAAGGATCATTCTGAAAGTTTAGCGCCACTCGCACATGCACAGTAGAAAACAGGCTGTGAAGCCATAAGGCTTCACTTCCTGTTTCCCTTAGTAATGATGCCTGCACCCGGAGTCAAGGGACAGGTCGGCTTTGGGTGCCGACATCGCGGGCTCCCAGGATAGGTAAGTGTCCTTATATTAAAAATCAGCAGCTGCAGTATTTGTAGCTGTTGACTTTTAATTTTTTTTTTTTACCCAGGCGGAACTCCGCTTTAAGAAAAGAAATTGTGAATGGCGAAATACTGCATTATGGCCACTAGATGGAGCCCAGGAGCATAATTACCGTATATACTCGAGTATAAGTCAAATTTTTCAGCACATTTTTTTGTGCTGAAAGTGCCCCCCTCGACTTATACTCGAGTCAAGCACTTTTCTGCAGCAAAAAAATTCATTTTCCGAACCGATTTTGGGGCCTCGTATCTCAGGGCCACTTGGTGCTAGGAACCCTAAATTTGGTGTGCAAACCCAGTGGAACTGGTACCATAACATGTTCAAAGCTGGGGTTCCTAGCACTAAGTGGCCCCGAGATACGGGGTCCCAAAATCGGTTCGGAAAATGTCATTCTCTGCTGCAGAAAGGTGCTTGACATTTTCTGAACCGAGTTTGGGGCCCCATATCTCAGGGCCCCTTGGTGCTAGGAACCCCAAATTTGGTATGCAAACCCAGTGGAACTGGTACCATAACATATTCGAAGCTGGGGTTCCTAGCACTAAGTGGCCCTGAGATATGTGGCCCCAAATCCGGTTCGGAAAATGTCATTCTCTGCTGCAAAAAAGTGCTTGACATTTTCTGAACTGATATTTGGGGCCCTGTATCTCAGGGCCACTTGGTGCTAGAAACCCCAGCTTTGGAAATTTTATGGTGCTAGTTCCACTGGGTTTGCACACCAAATTTGGGGTTCTTAGCACTAAGTATCCTCGAGATACGGGGCCCCAAATTTGGTCAACTGTGTCCATCTGCAGCAATGTCATTTCGGGACCCTTTGGGTTCAGAGACCCCAAATTTTGGCTGCAGCTAGGGGGCATCAAGGAACCCTTAACTACCGAGTTTGAAGTTCAGGGGACCTATGGCTGCAAATGGGCACAGTGAGGCATGCAAATGGGCACAGTGATGCTGCAAATGGGCATTGTTGACCCTCTTTTCCACTTACAGTAGCTGTGCATTTCTCACCCTCGTCTTATACTCGGGTCAATAAGTTTTTCCCAATTTTTTTTGTGGTAAATTAGGGCCTCGACTTATACTCGGAACGACTTATACTCGAGTATATACGGTATTTCCAACTCAGTTTCCATATTGTGGCATTTTACCCATTCACACTATTTTATTCAATGAACAACATTCCAATTAGCCCGCTAATATTTGATTTTGCCACATTCACTCATAATGAATGTACATGTAGTTTCACAGGACGAATAGCCTTGACTTTTTTTTAATAAATGCACCCCATTAACAGAGAGAGGGCAGTTGCACTGAACCAATGAGCCCTCTAGTGGATAAGTTACAAATCTCTATATGTAATATAGTACAAAAAATAAGGCAAACAGCAAGCATATAAACATGAGAAAAGCTTATAAAAATGAAGGTAAATCCTGCAATAATAATTCAAAATAGTCACTCACAGATAGACTATACTTAAAAGCTATTATCTCATCGTCCTAGACATATATTCATCTAAGCGGCAATTTGCTGCTGAATGATTCATACAAATAACAGATGTTTAAGCCAAGACTTGCTCAATGCTGTCATTACCGATAATATCGCATAAATTCTTTGCCATCTGACCGGCAACAAAACACCGGAAATCCCCACATTTCTAGGCTCTTGTGTAACATTGCATTG
Organism: Lithobates clamitans; assembly: GCA_037952925.1. Lineage (NCBI taxonomy): Eukaryota > Metazoa > Chordata > Amphibia > Anura > Ranidae > Lithobates > Lithobates clamitans. Next base: position 475,626 of record JBBGZY010000202.1, read on the forward strand.
GCCTACTAGGCAGTAACATGGAGATGTTTTCAGTTTAGGGTGCTCTGCCTAAATATGACATTTAAGGATGAATTCTGTCATTAGACAGTAGAGTTCCTTAAAGTTTATTAGGCTATTAGGCAGCAGAGTTCCTTAAAGTTTATTAGGTGATAATAATAAGTCAGATGCGGAATTAGAGCGAGCCTCTTATAATGAGTTTAGACTGCTCGTTATAATGGGTTTGAGAATAAATTAAAATATAGTAAATGAAAATATTTGTATTAAAGCTACACTAATGTATTTCTTAGAAAGTGATAAATAAGCAGTAATTATTCATTCTCAGCAGCACAGAGTTATATGTATACTGAGAAAGAGAATGTTTGGAGAAGAACTTAAAAAATCTTCTCTTAATTGCTCCCTTTTGACCTTAGCAATTACAGAACACCATCCCCTTTATGTTAGGTAGAAGAGGGAGCGGGAGTTATCAGAGTCCTCATATGCCTTCTGTCCTTGGGTGACAACGCTGCATATTTACACAATGGTGGGTGAGTGTTGTCATCTTTTGAAAGGAAGTGGGCTACTGACAGGATCACAAGTGAAAATAAAGGAAATAAACTATGAAAAATAGAAAACAAATGCAGCCACCACCATCTAAGGATTGGCAGGCTGCTACACATTACATTTTTTAGGAGGGTTCAGTAGCACTTCGCAGTACAGTATATCCGGGGCCTGATTTTTTTAATTGCAGGAGTAAATAGAAAATATTGTAATGGGGACAGTAGTTACAAGGCAGGAAGTACAGTAAGGGGGAATCTCCACAATGGGACACTTAAAGTATAAAAAGGAAATAAAAGTAAATTGAAAAAATCCAAATATAAAAAAAAAATGTTTAGAATGCACTTAAAAAAAAAGATAAGAATGGGCTTCTAAAGCTGTCAATATACATTACAATTTGTTCTTAAGGACTCGTTTAGATTTGCGGTTGGGGGCATTGAAAATGCGCATTTGAGTATCCTTTTAATGCTCCTAACACCCCTCCCCCCCCCAACTGCAAAAGCAGCAGATGGGAGTGTTCATACGCTGAGGATGTGGTGCTTTGTGCTCGTGAAAAAAAACATCGCTATTATGGTGTTCGCATGGGCAGTAGTGATGGGCCGAACACCCCCCCGGTTTGGTTCGCACCAGAACTCCTGAACATGGAAAAAGTTCAGGCCTGAACCACGAACCCTATTAAAGTCTATGGTACCCGAGCTTGAAAAATTAAAAGTTCGCATTTTGAAGGCTTATATGCAAGTTATTGGCCATAAAAAGGGTATGGGGGCCCGGGTACTGCTCTAGGGGACATGTTTCAATGTAAAAAAAAATGTTTTAAAAATATTGTTTTTCAAAAGCGTAGTGATTTTAGTGAAACAATAAAAATGAAAAATTCCTTTAAATATAGTGCCTGGAGTGGTCCCCTTAGTCTGCATGTAAAGTGGTGCATCTGTACCATGTATAGAAGCTGCTGCAGCAAAACTGACATATACATACATAGTTACATAGTTAGTCAGGTTGAAAAAAGACACATGTCCATCTAGTTCAACCAAAAAAAAAAAAACATACAATCCTATATACCCACAGTTGATCCAGAGGAAGGCAAAAACCCCCAGCAAAGCATGATCCAATTTGCTGCAGCAGAGGAAAAAATTCCTTCCTGATCCCCCGAGAGGCAATCAGATTTTCCCTGGATTAACTTTACCTATAAATGTTAGTACTCAGTACATATATAAAGAAAAAAAAGATATTTAAATAGATTTTTCTGGCTGCAAGAAATTGCTGAAAACACAAATATATAAAAAAAAACAGTGTGGGGGTCCCCCCCGAATCCATACCAGACCCTTATCGGAGCATGCAGTCTGGCAGGCCAGAAACGGGGGGGACAAGCGAGCGCCCCCTCCTGAACCATACCAGGCCACATGCCCTCCATATGGGGGGTGCTTTGCTCTGCCCCCCACCCCACCCCAAAGCACCTTGTCTTCATGTTGATGGGAACAATGACCTCTTCCCCACAACCTTAGACAGTGATTGTGGGAGTCTGCGGGCAGGGGGTTAGCTGGGCCCCTAGATCGCGCCTCCCCCATGTGAATGAGTATGGGGTACATTAAAAACACTGCTGGAAAAAGAAAAAGAAAGCTCCGCCTGCGACGAAGGCTAACTGCCGACTGCCTGCTCCGCCGTCTGACAGTTCTTAAATAGATAAGGGGCGGAGCCACCTGGCGATTTCACCTAGTGGCACCGTCTACTTGTGACATCACCAACCGGGGCATGCTGGGTCAGTGACAACAGATGGGGGCAGTGCCACCAGGTGACGTTGCCAAGTGTCCCTGCACCCTACCTATTTAGTAACTGTCAGACGGTGGAGCAAGCAGTCAGTATTGGCGCCAGGATTAACGATGGATCTACATCGGGGTACATTGTTTTTTATTTTTAATAATAATAATAATAATAAGTAATTGTCAAATTGTGTGTGTGTGTTTTTATTTCTCTGACACTTTTTTTTTTTTGGTGAATCAGTAGGGGTACAATGTATCAGTAGGGGCACAATGAGTAGGGGTACAATGTATCAGTAGGGGTACAATGAGTAGGGGCACAATGTACCCCTACTCATTCTACTCATTCACATGGGGGGCTTCCAGATACCGATAAGCCCCCTGCCAACAGACCCCCACAACCACCACCCAGGGTTGTGGGGAAAAAGCCCTTGTCCCCATCAACATGGGGCAGAGGGCGCTCATGTTGAGGGCACGTGGCCTGGTATGGTTCAGGAAGGGGGGACCCTCGCTCGCTCCCCCTTTTCTGGCCTGCCAGTCTGCATGCTCGGATAAGGGTCTGCTATGGATTTTGGGGGGGACCCCCACGCTGTTTTTTTATCAAATTTTTCTATTGCCAGCAATGGTTTTTTTTCAAAGAATATGAGGAAATATTTGGGACTTTGTGTGAAGCATGCAACCAGGGAGATAACACAATAAAAATGTGTCTGGCGAGTACATAATAAGCTAAAACCATAGACATTGTATGAAGGCATAATGCACAATAACAATTTACAATTAATAAAAATGTATTGCATACAAGTTGTATAGTAACATTATAATATAGTAACATAATAGTTCATATTGTGGACATTATAAAAACCAAACTCATTGTTGCATGTCTCCACAGAATAGTGAACATAGCCTAAATTAATTGGTACAACTCAGATTGGCATGAAGGGGAAAATGGTAAAAATCTTGCGGTATAAACACAGGAGGACATCTAATAGCTCGACGCATTTCGTGGATTCTGCCACTCTTCAAGAGCAGATGTAGGGTAGGTGTCTATAAAAAATGTGTTCAAATTACTAAAGGTAGAAACTATGTTATGAAATGAATCTGTCTATAGGGAGAAGAGGGGAATAATTACCCAGTAGTACTTATAGACATGCTAATGAGTCTGGGCTCAAGCTTAGAGGGCTGAAGGCCGGCCAAGAAGAGTTATCAGCCCCGGGAGCTGAGGTGGAAAGACACCGACACAAACCAGTGAAAAACCAGTAGGAAACAGGAGTAAACCCCTATGGATATTGAAAATGAATGTGATCCACATCACCCAAGCCATCTTCTTGGCCGGCCTTCAGCCCTCTACTCTTGCGCCCAGACTCATTAGAATGTCTGTAAGTACTACTGGGTAATTCTTCCCCTCCTCTCCCTATAAACGGATCTATTTTATAACATAGTTTCTACCTTTAGACATCTACCCTACATCTTCTCCTGAACGAGCCCACGAAATGCGTTGAGCTATTAGATGCTCCCCTGTGTTTATACCGCAAAATTTTTACCCTTCATGCCAATCTGGATTGTACCAATTAATTTAGGCTATGTTCATTATTCTGTGGAGACACGCAACAATGAGTTTGGTTTTTATAATTTCGACAATATGAACTATTATGTTACTATATTATTATGTTACTATACAACTTGTATGCAAAAATTTTTTTTATTGTAAATTTTGATTGTAAATTGTTATTGTGCATTATGCCTTCATGCATTGTCTTGGTATGTACTCGCCAGACACATTTTTATTGTGTTATCCCCCTGGTTGCATGCTTCACACAAAGTCCCGAATCTTTCCTCGTATTCATTAAATAGGGATTGAAACACTTGGCTTGAGACACCCTGTGCCTCATATAAAGTCCCAACCTTTGTTTTTAATTTTTCTTCAGCAATGTTTTTTTTTCATTCACCTATTAGTGGGAAAGCCTGCCGACAGCTGATAACTCATCCATTGCTATGGATGCGTCGGCCAGTTCCCCGGTCTGCTCCTTAACTACTGGCAGTTATTCACTGTGCGTTTGACGGGCGAACATCTCGCCGAGTGCCCCGAAAATTTCCGGTGTTCAGCGAACACCCGGACAAGCGCTGTTTGGGGCCGAACCGAGGCTCGGCCTGAATATTTCACCCATCTCTAGTGGGCAGTATCCATTCAAATGAATAGGGGAGCACCAAAATCACCCCGTAGCCCTTTCCTCTTCTGGGAGTGTCTAATTATTGTCTGTGCTGACCCAGCTCCTCTGCCCCTCCCCTCCCTTCCCTACATGTCCTTTAATGCAACTGCTGGGGGAGTAGCAAAGGGGAATACAATAAATTGTCACTTGAGTGACAGCTCAGAGACTGCTGGGGCTGCTACCATCACATCCAAGATGGCAGTGCCTAGCAGTACTTTCAGGGCTTTTGAATGTCTACACAACAAAGCCTTTTACAGCCAAATAACATGCTTACATTAAATACCCATAAAATCTTATGGGAAGATTTTTGTTAAAATAATGAGTCTGGCTACAGGGTCCCTTTAAAAATGTGAATCATGGTGATGTATCAATAAAAAATTCTGCACTTTCATTTACTGACAACTTTTCTGTCTTCCAGGCTTCCTCTCCTGGCTCTATCCAAAGCATTGTGATGCTTGTAGAAAAGGAGACGTCTCCTCAGCTGGAGAGAATCCCCGGATTGCAGGTGGGCACTAGGCTACCTTCTAACACCATTAAAGTGTCATGTGTATTAATTAAACCAAAAGGAATTGTGCAAAAGCTTATCTGTATTCACATAGCAAACCCCAAATGTATTATAAGGCTACTATCGCAAACAGTATTGGATATTAAAAACTGCATGGTGGTTAAAACACGTTTGAAACATGTATGAATATTTTTTTACATTTCAAGTGCCTTTATTAAGCCCCCGTTCACGCTAGTGCAATTTGTTGTATGTCTGCCATCCCTCTGCAATGCACGACAATGGAAATCACATTATTTGCTATCACATCAACACAACATAGTGCGGTAACATTTTTTAAAGGTGCCACACGGTCCATACACTTCATAAAAGTGCATAAAAAATGCCTGTATACATTTGTTTTTGCCATTTTTTTGTGCTTAAAATCCAGTCTCGTCTTCCTAGCAACAATGATACTTATGTCCAAAATGGCAGATTTAATTCATTAAAAAGAATTTGCACCTAGGATGGAGATATACACGCCTAGCTTGCATGAAATGTGCACAGTTACACCTAACAAGTACAAGTAGAATTTTGTGAAATTTTTTCGTTAGTGCTGTTGAATTGATGTTCGATTTCGACCGTAGTGGGAAAGTTGAAAGGTTCGGGATGGAAAATTTTTCTCAAACTAACAAAATTGTGAACAATGTGGTTTTCCTTTGGGGAAAACTTATTGTAATAACCTGTTTGATACATTTGGGTTTCCATTCAAGTAGCAGGTCTGGACAATTTAAGGGCTTTCAATCAAAATTATTTGACTCAATGATGGCTAGAAAGAATGCTGCTGACAAATATTTCTTTTTAGAATTTTCATGCTAGACTTTGAATGAAAATCTAACTGTTTGCCCAGATTTATAGTCACTCATTAGCTTCCATGAATGGGAGATCAGGACTGATAGTTTTTGGTGTACAGCAAGATTTTTCAACCAGGGTTCCATGAAACGCTAGGGTTCCTCCAAAGAATGCTAGGGGTTCCTTGAGCAATAAGTAATGACTGCCTCTCAGATGAGTTCCCACTAATACCATTAATCTTTTTAGCTATCCATAAGGGGGTAATTCTTCTCAATGACCACAAGTGAGAGGAGCAATCTTCCCACTGTCCATCACACTAATGTATCATGAGGTGTAGATATAGAAATTTTTAAGAGGGGTTCCCTGAGACAGGAAAGTTATTTTAAGGATTCTTATGTGTTCAAAAGAATTAGAGAGGCTGGGCTAGAATGTGAAAGGACAGGGCCTTAAATGCAAGTATTACTTGGTACAGCTTTAAGCCCCATACAACGGCAGCTTGCCATAGACTATGATGCTACACCTGTCCCTCCTGGGCACACTAAAGGGTCAGGAGGGATGCACTGCAACTAAATGCCCAAGTGTGTAAGGGCTCCAATCCTCACACAAACTATCCTTCCAACCTTAATGCTCAATTTAGCTCCAATCCTAACTCTAATGGTGGCCACACTCCTCTATTTGTTTTTTATCTGATCTATGTGCTATTCAAACAGATTGAACAAATCTACAAGCAATTGAATACCCATAACTTCCCTTCTAATCGATTTAGACTCAATTTTGATTGGATTTGATCAAACTGTTTTTCACCAGTTGGCAGTAGAGATACTATGTTCACAAGTTTCGTTGGATCAGATTATGAGAATTATGAGATTATATGTGGAAACAGACATACAATTGATAACTTATGCCGCGTACAAAAGTCCGACGGACGCCGACGGACTAAAGCTGGCTTACAATCCGGTCGTGTGTGGGCTTCCCCGGACTTTCAGCGGACTTTTCCAGCCTCAAATCTGACGGACTTTAGATTTGAAACATGCTTCAAATCTTTACGTCGTAGCTACGCCGGACCCAGAAATCCGCTCGTCTGTGTGCTAGTCCGACGGGCAAAAACCCACGCTAGGGCAGCTATTGGCTACTGGCTATCAACTTCCTTATTTTAGTCCGGTGTACGTCATCACGTACGAATCCGTCGGAATTTTGTGTGATCATATGTAGGCAAGTCCGCTCGTAAGAATGTCTGCCGCAGGTCCGCCAAAAGTCCGCCAAAAGTCCGCCAAAAGTCTGTCGAAAGTCTGTCGGACAGGCTGTCGGACTTTTGTAGACGAAAAGTCCAACCGTGTGTACGCGGCATTAGAATTTTAAACTATAATCCTATTTTAAAGTGTTAGTTCACCTTTTCAGAAAACATGAAAAGGTGAAGTAACACCCTACACCCTCCCTTACTCCCCGGTCCCCACTGCACTTACCGCCATGGGTGATGAACTGTCAGGGGACAGACAGCCTGTGTAGAGGACCAGGGGTTTGAAATCCTCGCTCATCTTCCTCTTCCTAATCCAGAGTTTCCGGGATGGATTAGAGTGATTCTGATTGGTCACTGCCAGCGCAGAGAGAGAATTGTTCAGATCCAACCCAGAAGCCACTTCCCCATTTGTAGCATATTAAGCAAATGAGTTGTTGACTATACATTGATTATTCTTGTCAAACGTGATTGATTACAAAAGAAATTGATCATTTATCAAAGCTTGTATGGCCACCTTAAGGCTGGGTTCACACCTTTCCATGTGCGTTGTCATGCACATTTATTTATTTGCATTTTATGCATTCTGTGCCACTTTATTGGGTTCTATCAGCTATTAAAATGTTGTGGGAGGGACTGGTGACCATGCACTGGGAACACGCTAAAACGTATCTTACACGCGCATTCATGAGCTGTCATGGGTTGATGCACTAAAAACCAACCTTCACCTTCTTGGCCAAAGCACATTAACACAGTTCACAGATGTAAACTAAAGCTGGCCATAGATGGCGCGATTTTCTTTCCTGCAATTCAACACTGTGTTGATGGTGGAATCTCTCCTGAGGAGCCATTGTGCTCTCCTGGCAGGGGGGTGAGGAAAGCCATCCCTCCCGGGAGAAGATAGTGATTACTGCTAGCCTTTATAATGACCACTAGCAATAATCGCATGTAAAATCCGACAGACTGGCTGTACCCAATTTGATCGATCGAGTACATTCAGCCTACCCATACATGGTTCGAATCTCGGCTGTTTCAGCAATCAAACGATCTATGGCTGGCTTAACACAATGGGAAATCTGAGGTCATGTATGGACCATGTACTCCAATGCCTGCATTATATGGAGAGTGGTGTGGATAGGACCTTATTGTAAGGAAAGCATATACAACTGCTAATGGTTATTTCAACTTTTCATTTTAAATTCATTACTTTCTTTTTTTTTATTAGAAAATGGGACTTTATTCTGGTGATTAATACTCCTGTCTACTCTGTGTACAGGTGGAAGTCCTGACATCCTTGAAATCATTGGGCCGTTCGGTAGACATTGGACAGCTCACCTGGGACCTCGGAGGCACCTACCCGTATTGTCACAGCGAGTGGGTCCAATTTTATCAGGTGCCACTGCCTGCTAACAAGCTGTAAAGTATAACTAAATGATCCATGGCTTGGTGTGTCTGTCACTGCATCTCATTTCACACCTGGTCTGCGTGTTAAATGCTTGTCTGCCTCTGATTTATGATGGAAACACACCAATGAGCAACACTGGAGAGCCATCAATGTGCGGCTGCAGCTACTGTGAGCAGTTTAGGAACCATCTTGTTCTATTAGTAAGACAGATGTCAGCACTAAGTGTACATCACACTGGATTTACATGGCCGGCAACATGTGTTGCTGGTCTTCATTAGTCTCTCCGGTAAAAGTTGGGAAAAATGTAAACATATGTCTTCTGTGCTGCAGGCTGTTCATCTGCCACTATTTCAGGTATTTATTCAAAAGACTCTGTTAAAGGAAACCTGTCATATGAGGAATATTGAGGCAGCCACTGTTGATGTTCTTCTGAAAATTGGTAGTTGCCTGGCTGTCATGCTAATCCTACAATTACAAGTATGCAGATGAGAAGGCCACTGATTGCATACTTCTTCCGCTGGCCACTTATTAAAATGGATCTTTACCCTCTAAATCATGATCCCTCTTTTCCACTCCTTCATCGGTTCTCTGCATGAATAACACTCTCTTTTTTATTATTATTATTTATCTATTTTTGTAAATAAATTGTCCTGCTTTAGCCCCCCTGCACGTCATTCGCCTAGGCGAATGTCACATATCCCAGGAGGCGAAGACTTTCAGTAAAGGAGGAGGGTGTGGACCTAGCAGAGCGCCTTTGGGAGGTCCACCGGCTGAACCACAGAATAGCCAGTGACGTCATAACAAAACATGGCGGCGCGGAACCAAGCGCTGCCAAAAAAGAGTTGTTAGTTGAGTTTGAGGGACGTTTATTGCACGTAAGAGGGGAGTTAAAAAACGCTCCCCAAGTGCCCTATGCACATTTGTCGCGTGTTGAAACCGCACACCAGATGCCTATTTTTTTTTTGGAGGGGGGCTATTGTGAACAAGGCCTAACACCTTATATATTATGTAATATTTCTGTTCTACCCACAGCCTGAGCAATTTTCCGTACAAGCAAAGTCCTAATAATTAGAACCGCAGGAGGATCCTGACATTTTCAAGGGTTGCTGTGTGCTGGAAGAGCCTGCTAAACCCATAAACACCAACAGGGAGTTAGCGTGCAGATATGCCACGATATGTTCTTGATTATAATGGATTAAAGTGATAGCTTGTTTCAAATTAATTTTTATTTGTCTTTTGAAATTAACAGTTCCTTTTAGTATTCCACATAGGGAAGTAATTTACAGTCTTTCAGATAGAATCAATATGTACCGGGAAGCGTTTGCTCAGCTTTCATTATGTATTGTAGAGGTCCTTCAAGAAAGAATCAAACTGTTTGCTTTAAAAGCCTAACTCCAGGCTTTACCTCTTCTCAACTGTTTGTATCGGAGATGTTGTACAGTTTGAAATTCTTCTGCATCCATTTTCTTCTGCATAAGCTGGCCATACACTGATAGAAATATGGCTGGCTTCTGGAGGGACAGTTTTGATGTAGTGTGTGCACTCTTCTCCACTCTTCTCCTCCCCAACTCTTCTCCACTCTTCTCATCTTCAACTCTTCTCCACTCTTTTCCTCTCCAACGCTCCCCACTCTTCTCCTCCCCAACTCTTCTCCACTTTTCTCCTCCCCAACTCTTCTCCACTCTTTTCCTCTCCAACTCTTCCCCACTCTTCTCCTCTCCAATTCTTCTCCACTAGACTTGAATGAAGCTCCTTACTCTTCTCATATCTTGCCATTGCTCCTCTGCACACTTAGTCTCATAGCTCTTTTCATTTTCTCTGGTTCAGAAGCTGGATGCTTTCCTAGCAGACCTGCGGAAGGCCTCTGACTTACTACAGCATGCCATCCAGGAGCTGGGTGAAGGCAGCACCCTAGACTCAAAGGTAGGCCTTCTGAACCTCTTGAGAAATAGTCATCAGAAAAGTGGAACCTAACATGATCTAAACTATAAACTCTGGTTAATCCTGCAGGAAGCAGAGGAAAAGATGAACCAATATCGGGAGCTGATGAAGGTGGTCCTGAGTGACTCACGCCTAGTGACGCTACAGCGGGAAGGAGGGACCACCCTGGCCAGACTGCGCAAGGAAGCAACTCGCTTCTGCTGCTCCAAGGATGTCAGGTGTGATTTTCATATCTGTGATTCGCTTTCACTTTGTTTTCATGGTAACATGAAACTATAACTACATAACTATATTCCTTTCTGGGTTCTTAGAGGATGTCATCACAGATCCTGTCCTGCTTCTGTTCTGTAAATAATGAGATAGGGAGCACCAGCGAAGTTGCTTAAGGGCTTGCTCACACGATGAGCTCCTTATCAGATCCACGGTGGATTGCTCTTCAGGGGGTGTTTGACAGGCAGCAAAGAAGCGCCTTCTCGCTGCTGGTTTTAACCCCTAAAAAATCTGCTGCACCGTGCCACAACCACATGCACTGCACACATTTGCAGGGAGATTGTAGTGTGGCCCCATTCAGGTAAATAACTGTATATGGCAGGCGGTAATGCCCTCTGCAAGCGGCAACAGGGATACATTTTCCCACATTGCAATGCAAAGCATTGCGCATGTGACAAATGTACACCTGTAAAGGCAGCAGATACACTGTACAATGTATAAACAGAAAGGTCAGTACTACTACCCATACACCACATAGATAGCAGAGCTCCCGGGTGCTCGATCCACAGTCGCTGGCTGAGTAGAGTAATGTAGAAAAAATGATCCGCACTCTGGTTGTTGCTCTTAAAATTTCTTCATTTCATTGAAAAGCCACAGTGAACAAACGCTGATTAAATCAGTTGACGCGTTTCAGCCTATAATTCAGCCACCCCCATCAAAACATTCTCTGCAGCTATTACCTTTTGTACCACCACCCCCTCCCTTTAGAATGTATGCTCTACGAGCAGGGCCCTCCTGTACCTTTTGTATTGTACTGTAATTGTATTGTCCCCCTTATACATTGTAAAGCGCTGCGTAAACTGTTGGAGCTATATAAATTGTGTATTATAATAATCATAATAAGGCCTTAGTCATAACCCACTGTACAATGTGACTGTACAATCTTTGTATAATCTGCTATATCTTTACTAAACCAATGTAATATGAAGACCAACCTAAACCATCCATTCAAATATTATCAAATCAGGCAGTTCCTTGTGCTACATAGTTGATGGTAGATCTAAATGTGGCTATACATCCTTTGATTATTATTTTATTGATGTGCTATTTCGATCAAAACAAATTGGCAAACAATCAAATAGTCATAACTTCCTTTCCAATCATTTTAGACTTGATTCAAATTGGACTTGATTGGCCAGGGTGGAATATTATTGATTGCAATGAGTGTTTCAATCAGCAGAACTGAGATGATTTCTTTATGAATCAGATTATAGGATTACATAATAAAAACAGCAGAGATGTGATCGATAATTTACTATCGTATCTTCCAACTGGATCAAAATCCACTTCCCATGTGTGTCATATCGAATGAATGAATTGTGAACTATAGATCAATTACTCTTATCGGAAATCCAATCTAATAAGAAATTGATCATTTATCAAAGCGTGTATGGCTACCAATAAGGAGATCATACATTTACTTTGTCTAGTGTGTGGTCAGCCTTATGGTGGTTTATTTTATCTGATCGATGTGCGCTTTGATCAAATGATCAAATTCACAAACAATCAAGTAGCCATAGCTTTCCTTTTGATTGATCTAGGCTCGATCACATTTGATCAAACTGAGTCGGTCGGCCAGGGTGGAGTATTATCAATCTTTTTGCATCGATCAGGCAGCACTTGAGATACTTTGTTCATGAATACATTTGTATTTCAATCCATCAGATTATGAGATTGCATGAAATTGCAATCGTAAATTACAATCCTATGTTGACTATCAACCGAAATCCACTTCCCTGTGTTTGGCATATTGATTGAATTGGTTGTCGACTATAGATTGATTATTCCTATCCAAAGAGATTGATTGGAAAACAAATTAATAATTTATCGATGGCCATCTGTATTTAAAAACAAATTCTCTGCCGCTGAAACATTTTGTGTCCACTAGGTGTCAGTGTAACACTTCTGAGCTGCAGGTGAGCTCTGACTCCTATTACAAGCTGAGTTGACCTCATTGGGGAGTGATAGGTGTTAAATACTGCTCATTACATGTTCTCTGGGCATTCAGCCTTTGTCAGCAGCCAGCCTTTTAGCACTCAGCCTTTCCTGCCAGTGACTCCAAGCATGGGGTCAGCGGCCTGAAAAATCGCGTTATGAAAAATACGATTTTGTAAATGCTGAGCGGTGCATCAAAGTGATGCAACCTTTAACTCCAACAGAAGAAAACAGAATATAATTACATACAAATAATTAAAGAGCAAGACCACACAGATTCATAGAGCAGGCTGTTAAGGCGGGGAATGCATTGAGTGGTCATGTCTAGTTTTGGCCCCCTCCATGCCCACGCTTGTCTGATTTGCAGCTTGAAAGTCTCCCTTGAAGTGAGGCCAGTGGCCTGAACCTCCATTTCTATCGTCTAGCTGTCAGCTCTGCAGATGTCTATGGGAAAATCAGTATAGCCTTCAGAGATGAAAGCCTACATGGATTTATTTTCAGCAGTTTTTTTTTTTGTAGAGCCAAACATTTTTGGAATTGGTTTCAGATTCAAAAAATTAATATCTTAATCTCTTGGCCACCAAAATGTGCATAGGATCACAGTCCTTTGTGAATAATGTGGATTTGCCTTTCAAAGCTTGTCTTCAGCCAGATATAAAACAGCAATTCATGAGCTTATGTACATTTTTTAATTATTGTAGTGTATCAACATTTGTTTTGATATCAGTAAGAATTTCCACCTAGAAGAGGGAAGGGCTGCACTAGTAGCCAATCAGAATCTGATGTAGTGCACATATGGGAACATGATAGGAGAAAAGAGCAAAGTGAGCAAAAGGTGGCCTGATTGGTTTGCTACTTCTCTGTGTTGCGGTACCCCCGTAGGGTCTGCTGAGTGATTGTTGCCCACCTGTCACCCTGCCCAGCCCGTTCACTTTCAGACACTCCAAGACAATGAACAAGTCCATCAGATTTGTTTTTGTGTTGAGGGAAGAGACTTTTGAATGGGGTTAAGGAATTTATGGACAAAAAGATTCTTGCATGGTTTGGGCCAATATAGATACTCCTCTTCTGCACAACACTTGCTGCAGACTATCTCTCCTTCTGCCTCCAGCACAATTCTTCAGGTGCAGCTAGCACATGGTTAGGCCTAACTCTGGTTTCAGCCAGGCCTTAGCAAAGTTCCTTATTACAGGCAAGGACCACAGGCCCCTATAGTGTAGAAAAAAAAAGAGTTCTGGTGCTAGCTGCCCTCTTTGGTGGACTACTGATCTCAGTCAGCCCTTTGCAGACCCTGAAAGCCCTTCCAACTGCAGCAGCCCGACTTCACTACCAGTAACATCACAGTCTCTCCCACTGGCTCTACATCCATCTCTGACTGCACACTCCCAGTCCTCTCCGACATGCCTCTCCCACCTCTCCCTACTGTGCCTGCCACTCACCGACACCTGGTGGATCCCTCCTGGAGACTTGCCCAGCAGTATTTACCGCTAGTTGGGAGGTGCATATATAGTGTAAAACTATACTACAAAATTTCAATATTAAAAAAAAAAAAAAATGCTAGTAATATATAAATTATAGAATGAATACAATCCTTATATAAAAGTATCCCATAAAGTGCAACATGCAAGAAAACAATATATATATATGGTTATAAATATAAGATCAAAGTGCAAAATCAAGTGTCCACATTTAAAAAGTTCGAATCATTGATATCAACACATAAAGTGCAAGTAAGTAGTGTCCACAAAAACAGTGTTCCTCATGCTCCTCCTTAATGGTGTTCACAATCCAGCATGCTTCAGTGCTCTCCTGTGACCCCCCACTTGTGCTTGCGCTCACCTCTGAGCGTGTGACACGGTAATTAAACGGTGTCTAAACACGCATTGGAGCCACCCCTTGGGCTCATAGAGGGTATGCTGGTATAAACTCCACCACTCTCAGATGTCATCAGATAGTCTCACATACAAGAAAGAAAAAGTTCCATAGTGTGATACAGTAGGGATTTATTTAAAATATATTAAAACTTCCCTCCAGAAGGGTACTCACAATATGTAGGTGCGTGAGTGCACCAATCTTTCCAGAGAGTGTTTGTATAAAACAAGCGATTGTATGGCGTGCGGTGTGTCGTTCCTCATCTACCTCTGTTGCTGACAGCTCCGTCCTACCCCTCCCCGACGCGTATTCGGCAGAGGGATCACGTGCCTTCCTCTGGGGGATCCAATGTGTGTTTAGACACTGTTTAATTACCGTGTCCCACGCTCAGAGGTGAGCGCAAGCACAAGTGGGGGGTCACAGGAGAGCACTGAAGCATGCTGGATTGTGAACACCATTAAGGAGGAGCATGAGGAACACTGTTTTTTGTGGACACTACTTACTTGCACTTTATGTGTTGATATCAATGAATTTAACTTTTTAAATGTGGACATTTGATTTTGCACTTTGATCTTATATTTATAACCACATATATATATATTGTTTTCTTGCATGTTGCACTTTATGGGATACTTTTATATAAGGATTGTATTCATTCTATAATTTATATATTACTAGCATTTTTTTTTTTTTATATTGAAACTATTGGGATATATATGTTTTTTCAGCGCAGGCACGTTTATTTATATTTTTTGGTTTATGCACGCAATGAAACGTGGTTAGTGTTTGCAGCTTATCTATATTTGTTTCACCTCACAGAGGCATCAGTCCATCTTTGGCTCACAAGACCCCCACAAAATCAGTATTTACCGCTGTCCCCTCCTGCTCCTGTTCAGGACACACCTTTGGTTGTGTGGGGTTCCTGTACAGCTCTGAGCCCCTTCCAACTGCAGTAGCCCGACTTCACTACCAGTAACATCACAGTCTCTCCCACTGGCTCTACATCCATCTCTGACTGCACACTCCCAGTCCTCTCCGGCGTGCCTCTCCCACCTCTCCCTACTGTGCCTGCCACTCACCGACACCTGGTGGATCCCTCCTGGAGACTTGCCCGGCAATATTTCCCGCTGTCCCCTCCTGCTCCTGTTCAGGACACCCCTTGGGTTGTGTGGGGTTCCTGTACAGCTCTGAGCCCCTGGCCCAAGGTCACCCAAAGACAGGGACTCTTCCTCAAAGGCCCCAACAGCCTAATACTCCATCTAGTTCTTCCACCCGAACAAATCCTCCCAGCTGGGCTGACTCCAGGTATTTAAGGAGGCCTGCCCCCTGCCAATCCAGGTTCGGGATTGGTCAGGGCTCCTTAGAACACCTATAAACAAGGCCAAAGATAAATCCAAGGAAAAAAACAAGCTTAACTTACCGACCAGCCCGCAGACTAGGGTTGCCACATCATCCCTTTAATCCAGGACACATATTAATTTCACAGGTTCTGAGGCTGATTTAATGCATATAAGGCACCAAGTGAGTTTAATTACCACCTTAATCAGCCACAGAACCTGTGTAATTAATGTGTGTCCTGGATTAAAGGGATTATGTGGCAACCCTACCGCAGACAACCAAGTAAACCTGTCTAACAGTATGCGATAAAAGTAGGGGTTTAGTCTACACACATTTACAAATGCATGTGTAAGCCACAGAGCCTTGTCAAGGCACCCTGGTATCTGTGGTACCTAACACTAACTTATAAGTGTCCCCACAGTGGAGGCACACCCTTTTTTGTATCTCCTTAGAACACCCAGACAGCTCCACCTCTCTTCCCCACCTTCCTTCTAGAAGCCTCTAGAAGCAAAAGGGAGGTAATCGAAAGATGAAACTAGCTGTGAGTCACCAGGCTACTCTAAAGCCACTCCCAGACCCACATATCAAAACAAACAGGCCTAGCTTTCAGCTAGGCCTGCCTAAATTTACATGCACTACAAAAAAAAATCTCACTCTAGCACCTACACTAGATGGAGGGTGCTACATCTGTCATTATCCAATCTGCAGGCTGGGAGTGGGTTTTGACAAAGCTGTGCTCCTAAATGAAGGTTGAGGATCTGTCTGTGATGTCTGGTAGGATCTGGATCACAAAACAGAATGTACAGAATTACAGATCCTTTGGCAGAATTTTCACAACCAGCAAACCTCCTGACGTGGCGAATTCCTGGTGCCCCAGTAAGTGCTGTGGTTCTGTCCGCTGTCCCCTATATCACTATAGGACACAGTAGTGACATAGAGGTCAGGGATGGAACCACGGCATGTGGTGGGGTCACCAGCATCTGACACTCGCAGAAGTGTCGGATGTGAAGATTATGTCAGGACATAACTCTACAAGAAGGGGAAAGATCTGGGGAATAAGTATTGGAAGCATCTTTTTGCAGAGACAGAGACACTAAGGAATATAGTGATCTCCACTCCCCACACCCAGCCCGCTGATTTTATAGGGAAAGAGTAGCAGCAGACTGATGGGTTCATCTTTCTGCTCCCTGTGCTTTCTCTAAAGCTGGGTACACACGATCAGATTAGCGGACAAATTTTCATCTGTTTTTTTGTATGCTGCTAGTCTCATATGGAAAGTGAAGAGGTTACTCAAAATACGAAATTTCTTGGAGGACAGAATTCAGCTTCAGAAGTGACGTAATGTGTTGAATTGTTTTGTATGTGTTCTTTAGTTTCTGAGCATGCATAGACTTACTCTTACGATTTAATATTTTATAGAACTTTGAATTGGTGAACCCTGTGGGACGAAGCGTCCTGTGACAATGACAATAAATAGTTGCATTTTATTCCAGTTCATAATAGTTCAGCAGACTTGCAGACAGAGTGAACTTCATACAAGGCCTTAATCAACATTAAACAGTAAAATGTGTAGTAAAGCTCCCATTGAACAGGTTTATGATTGGTTTACAAGCTAGCCAGACACTTTGATGGGGAACAAGGGAAGGACCATAACTATAAAGACATGCATTATAGATCTAAAAGGGAGAGTAAAACAAAGAGCAATACAGTAATTTGGATGAGTGGGAAAAATGCATTGTATGCAGATTCCTAAATAGTGTGAGATTAGGGCCATTAATCATATTTAATTATAGGCATGGATACATTTTCATAAGGGTTTATGCTTACATAGCTACTTGTGTTGTTCCAGGGCATTCATAGGCACTGGTGAATCCTGTGCAAAGATTATTGGTTTGGAAATTTTATAATTAATTTTATAATTGGATGTTAATAATAATTAGTTCTTTATTATTATTTATTATTCATTTATTTATTAGTTATTTTATTAATCCCATTTTACTAAGCAATTCACCTAGAAGATAAGACTTCTCTTGTCTTTCAAAGCATATAGGTTGGTAGTTTCTTAGGACCTTGGGCGTCGAGGACAATAAGCCAGGGAAAAAATTTCATAAACTCAGGGAAGTGCTGTTCATATCTCACAAACACAAACAAAATGACCTGCTCTTCTTTAAAGACACCCAGGGAGTTGTTATTATAACCACCAACCATCCCTAAAATAGAGCCTATATTTTAGTTTTTCATTAAGTTCATTAAAACTGGAAAAAAATGAAACAAATGTGCAATTTCCTCCACTGTCAACCACTGAAGTGCAGAAAAGACAATAAGAGAACAGAGACACCGTTCTGCCCATTCTTCCATAACCTCCTGTCTGTGGGCGCATATGCACATTAGCATAATCTTATTGGCTTTTAGTGCTGCCCTACCCTCTCTCAGGCTATAGGGGATTACAAGAGGATAGGAAAAATGCAAGCACTCACATTTAAAAATAAATTTAATGATGTTTAATGAATACTTAAGTCCATTAATTGTTTTTATATCTGTGAGGAGTTCATTCTTAAGGCCGGGTTCACACTAGTGCGACAAACGCTCCGACATTGGGAGCTCATGTCGCATGACGTGTGAAAATCAATGTTTCCCTATGGGAGCCGTCCTAACTGGTCTGACACAAGTCGGTCCGATTTTGAAAATGCTCCCTGTACTACTTTGGTCCGACTTTGATCCTACTTCAGCCCACTGACTATCATTGAAGACGGATCAAAGTCAGATCGTCGTCTCGCATGATCCGACTTTGGCATGCGACTTGTGTTCAGATGATCTTGAGGTTGAACTCCGCGCCAAATTTTAAATAAAAAACCGGCATGGGTTCCCCCTCCAAGAGCATACAAGGCCCTTGGGTCTGGATTTTAAGGGGAACCCCCTACGCCGAAAAAAACGGCATGGGGGTCCCCCCAAATCCATACCAGACCCTTACCCTAGCACGCAGCCTGGCCGGTCAGGAATGGGGGTGGGGACGAGCGAGCGCCCCCCCCCCCGAAGCGTACCAGGCCACATGCCCTCAACATGGGGGGGTAGGTGCTTTGGGGGCCCCCCAACCCAAAGCACCTTGTCCCCATGTTGATGAGGACAAGGGCCTCTTCCCGACAACCCTGGCCGTTGGTTGTTGGGGGCTGCGGGCAGGGGGCTTATCAGAATCCGGGAGCCCTCTTTATTAAGGGGGCTCCCAGATCCTGACCCCATACCCTAGGTAAATTAGTATGGGTACATCGTACCCCTACCCATTCACCTAGGAAAAAAAGTGTCAATAAAAAAAACACACTAGACAGGATTTTAAAATAATTTATTAGGCAGCTCTGGGGGTCTTCTTCCGACTTCGTGGGTCTCTTCGTTCTTCTCCGCAGTCTCTTCCTTCTTCTCCACGTTCTCCGGCCTCTTCTCTGCGCTCTCGAAGTTCTTCTCTCGCTCTCCGGTATCTTCTGCCGCGCTCCTCCGCTATCTTCTGCTCTTTTGCCGGCTCTTTTGCTAGCGGTGGCCTGGTCTTCTTCCCTCTTCTCTTCTTCCGATGTTGACACGATGCTCTCTCCCACTTTAATGCCGTGTGCGTGGTCCGCAACGACTTATATAGGGATGGGGCGTGGTCACTGGGTGGTGTCACCTGGTGACCCCCCCCCATTACGTCACAGTCCCATTATGCCCTGGGACTGTGACGTAATAAGGGGCGGGTTTTTTTCAGCGTAGGGGTTCCCCTTAAGATCCATACCAGACCTAAGGGCCTGGTATGCTCTTGGAGGGGGAACCCATGCCGTTTTTTTATTTAGATTCATACCAAACACAGTGCCTGGTATTGGTGGGGATCCAAGTCGGATCCCCGTTCATTGAAAGTCGGACGTATGCCGGCTTTAAGTCGCGGGCCAAAATCGGATCCAAAGTAGGACGGCTGTCGTTTCGCACCAGTGTGAACCTGGCCTAAAGCCCAACCCTGGACTCCTCTGCATTCCCACCTTTATTTTATGCTTTTTTTAAAATTATTTTATGCTTTTCCATTTTATATGTGTTCTGACAAGTGACATGGCATTAAAAAAAAAAAAAAAAAGGAGTGCAGCGCATAAACAATCAAAAATGTAAAAAATATAAAATGACAATAAGGAAGTCCATAAAATTCATATTCAGAAAAACACCATCAAGTGTTCAAAACGGTGATTCTATGGATGAAAAACAGGATGATCATATGACAACCTCCACCAGCAATGAATCCTAACCGCTCACCTCAACGTGTGGACTGAGTATATCAGTTAGGTCACACAGGCAATCCCTTCACAAGGGTATAAAAGCTGATCCACTGGATCTACCAAACGCTGGAGATGAGTGCATACTGATTGTATGGAATCCCTTGTATCCTGACCATAGGCTTTGGTAAGTTCGTACACAGAATGACAGCAATACAATATACTGCTCTCCGTTTGATATATAAAAAGCAATTATTGTAAACAAAGGAATCGCACTTACAAGTGTGGCACTGTACCTCAGTGCTAAGGTGATAAGGCAAACAATAACAATTTTCCACGAGGATCAACAAAAGACGCGGTGACGTCACTAGTTACTTGGTTCCGTACGTGTTACGTCCCAGGGGGCGGGACTTCATCAGTGGCAACGGAATGACGTGCAGAACCCGCATATACTGTTTGCGCTGATTGATTTGTTTTTTACAAAGTCACGTAGCATGCAGGGTCTTTTTTTGTATCTTCTCCAGTGATCATTAGTGATGCAGACAGCAGCACTGATATTAAGAGGTCAGTGTTGCTGTCAGCATTAATGTACAGTACTGTGCAAAAGCTTTAGCGGCGGCGCCGTAAAAAGGACCCACCCCCCTAGACCGGCTCATGTGGTAGCAGATTGAATCAGTGTTCCGCCTATCACACGAACCAGTCTAGGGGGGCGGGACCTTGTTACGCCGCCGAACATACACACAGACCCAGCTGTGTAACACACAGCGCTGCAGGAGATGTCGGCTGTGTGATGCATCCAGGGCAGGCTATGGTGGGTCTGCATTCATAGGCAAAGTGAGGCTGAAAATATGGTCACAGAGAGAGAGGCTGCAATTATGGTCACAGAGGCTGAGATTATGGTCACAGAGGCTGCGATTATGGTCACAGAGGGGCTGAGATTATGGTCACACAGGCTGCGATTATGGTCACAGAAGCTGCGATTATGGTCACACAGGCTGCGATTATGGTCACAGAGAGGCTGCGATTATGGTCACACAGGCTGCAATTATGGTCACAGAGGCTGCGATTATGGTCACAGAGAGGCTGCGATTATGGTCACAGAGGTTGCGATTATGGGCACAGAGAGGCTACAATTATGGGCATAGAGGCTGCGATTATGGGCACAGAGAGGCTGCAATTATGGTCACAGAGGCTGCAATTATGGTCACAGAGGGGCTGCAATTATGGGCACAGAGAAGCTGCGATTATGGGCACAGAGAGGCTGCAGTTATGGGCACAGAGGCTGCAGTTATGGGCACAGAGGCTGCAGTTATGGGCACAGAGGCTGCGATTATGGGCACAGAGGCTGCGATTATGGGCAAAGAGAGGCTGCGATTATGGGCACAGAGAGGCTGCAATTATGGTCACAGAGAGGCTGCAATTAGGGGCACAGAGGCTGCGATTATGGTCACAGAGGCTGCGATTATGGGCACAGAGAGAGAGGCTGAAATTATGGTCACAGAGAGGCTGCGATTATGGTCACAGAGGCTGTGATTATGGTCACAGAGGGGCTGCAATTATGGGCACAGAGAGGCTGCGATTATGGTCACAGAGGCTGCGATTATGGGCACAGAGAGGCTGCGATTATGGGCACAGAGAGGCTGCAATTATGGTCACAGAGGCTGCGATTATGGTCACACAGGCTGCGATTATGGTCACACAGGCTGCGATTATGGTCACAGAGGCTGCGATTATGGTCACAGAGGCTGCGATTATGGGCACAGAGAGGCTGCAATTAAGGGCACAGAGGCTGCGATTATGGTCACAGAGGCTGCGATTATGGGCACAGAGAGAGAGGCTGAAATTATGGGCACAGAGAGAGAGGCTGAAATTATGGTCACAGAGAGGCTGCGATTATGGTCACAGAGGCTGTGAATATGGTCACAGAGGGGCTGCAATTATGGGCACAGAAAGGCTGCGATTATGGTCACAGAGGCTGCGATTATGGGCACAGAGAGACTGCAATTATGGGCACAGAGGCTGCGATTATGGTCACAGAGGCTGCGATTATGGGCACAGAGAGAGAGGCTGAAATTATGGGCACAGAGAGAGAGGCTGAAATTATGGTCACAGAGAGGCTGCGATTATGGTCACAGAGGCTGTGATTATGGTCACAGAGGGGCTGCAATAATGGGCACAGAGAGGCTGCGATTATGGTCACAGAGGCTGCGATTATGGGCACAGAGAGGCTGTGATTATGGGCACAGAGAGGCTGCAATTATGGTCACAGAGGCTGCGATTATGGTCACACAGGCTGCGATTATGGTCACAGAGGCTGCAATTATGGTCACACAGGCTGCAATTATGGTCACAGAGGGGCTGCAATTATGGGCACAGAGAGGCTGCGATTATGGGCAAAGAGAGGCTGCAATTATGGGCACAGAGGCTGCGATTATGGGCACAGAGAGGCTGCAATTATGGTCACAGAGGCTGCAATTATGGTCACAGAGGGGCTGCAATTATGGGCACAGAGAGGCTGCGATTATGGGCAAAGAGAGGCTGCAATTATGGGCACAGAGGCTGCGATTATGGGCACAGCGGCTGCGATTATGGGCACAGAGAGAGAGGCTGAAATTATGGGCACAGAGAGAGAGGCTGAAATTATGGTCACAGAGAGGCTGCGATTATGGTCACAGCGGCTGCGATTATGGGCACAGAGAGGCTGCAATTAGGGGCACAGAGGCTGCGATTATGGTCACAGAGGCTGCGATTATGGGCACAGAGAGAGAGGCTGAAATTATGGTCAGAGAGAGAGAGGCTGAAATTATGGTCACAGAGAGGCTGCGATTATGGTCACAGAGGCTGCGATTATGGTCACAGAGGGGATGCAATTATGGGCACAGAGTGGCTGCTATTATGGTCACAGAGGCTGGGATTATGGTCACAGAAGCTGGGATTATGGTCACAGAGAGGCTGCAATTATGGGCACAGAGAAGCTGCAATTATGGGCACAGAGAGGCTGCAATTATGGGCACAGAGGCTACGATTATGGGCACAGAGAGAGAGAGGCTGAAACTATGGGCACAGAGAGGCTGCGATTATGGTCACAGAGGCTGCGATTTTGGGCACATTGAGGCTGCAATTATGGGCATAGTGAGGTGGCATTGATGGGCACAGCGGTAGGCTGCATTTGATGGGCACTGGTGAGACTGCATTGATCTCTTGTATCATGTCTGCAGTCTCTGAGGGGAGTTTGCTTAATTAGCAATGGTATTGGTAATATGCAGCAGGAAGGGGGTTAATGCACTGTCACTGATGCATTAGTATAGATCCCATCGTCTGTAGGCGCTGTAGCTTTTCACAGGGGGGAGCAGTTTTTCATCTTCGCCCTGGGCACCGGATGACCTTGTCCTGGCACTGCATGGAAGTGATGGTTTAGCCCCCACAGAGCCCTGATCTCAACATCATGAAAACTGTCTTGGATTACATGAAGAGTCAGACGGATTTGAGGCAGCCTACATCCACAGAAGATCTGTGGTTAGTTCTTGAAGATGTTTGGATTAATCTACCTGGCGAGTTCCTTGAAAATGTGTGTGCAAGTGAACCTAGAAGAATTGGTGCTGGTTTGAAGCCAAAGGGTGGTCACACGAAATATTGCTTTGATTTATATTTTACTTCTGTTTGCTCACTTTGCATTTTGTAAATTAATAAAAATAAACAATTAATATATATATATATTTTTGAAAGCATTCTTCCCTTACAGCATTTCTTCACACCTGCCTAAAACATTTGCACAGTTCTTTATGTAAGTGAAGGACTTTGTGGTGACACCCCCCTTCCCCAGAGATGCTTTTTTATTTAAAAACCCTGCTGGGCTATAAATATTTGTCACTGATCATTCACTCATTCTTAGGAGTGCTGTGGAGTCCGCTGTGCAGATGTACAATCACCTAGAGGAACGAGTGCATGCCTTAGTGACTAAGTCCAACCGTAGGCTGGAGCTACTAGAGTCACTGTTAAAGGTCAAAGAGCTGGAGGGACAATTTGACCAGGTAAGGAAATCAGGAGAACTATATTACAAGCAAATTTTGGATCAAATCTGTGAGATTCTGCTTTTGTAGGAAGAACACATAGACCATGGGCACACAGAGATTCTCTTTATTTTATTACTGCAATATAGTTCTTTATTATCATTCATTTATTTATTCATTCATTCATTATTTGATTACAGATTGCCTGTCTTTATTTTTATACACAATGCGTGAAGCTGTATGGTCAAAAAGATTAGTAAAATTACCCATGTGGGAACCTAACAACTTGCAGCCCAAGAATGTATTCGTAAACTTACCCTGGCCATAGATATCTGGTACAACGAAGATATAAGCCAAAAACTTTTTTTTAAATTCTATTATTGCCACCCAGCTAACAACATTTGTGTACCTTTGACTCACTCCTAATTTAATTTGTTGTCCACATCTGCAGCTCACCTCTTGGATGAATGGAGATGGAGATATTCAGCTGCGTGAAATGGATAATATGGAATGGTCTCTGGAAAGCTTAGAGAAATATCACAAAAAGTTTAAGGAGTTCTTCCTCCAAGCAACAGTGAGTATTAAATATATCAGTGTTTCTCTGCAGGTAAAAGACAGGAAACCCTTGACCTGGGGAGTAGCTATGATCAAGTTAGCCTTTCATTGTAGTGACAGATTTATGCGGGCAAAGTGTACCACTCAAAGTGTGCCATGGTACCGCAGGTATTGGTAGGCAAGGTGGATAAAGTTTATTGTGACACACCTTTTCACATCTTCCAGAATTAGCTTCCTTTGTGCACTTGGTTGCATATTATGCTGCGTACACACGAGCGGACTTTACGGCAGACTTTGCCCGGCGGACTGGATTTCGTCAGACAATTCGATCATGTGTGGGCTCCAGCGGACTTTGTTTTCTCAAAAGTTGGACGGACTTAGATTTGAAACATGTTTTAAATCAATCCGTTGAAATCGAGTACGGTCGAAAAGTCCGCTCGTCTGTATGCTAGTTCGATGGACAAAAAGCCACGTTAGGACAGCTATTGACTACTGGCTATGAACTTCCTTGTTTTAGTCCGGTCGTACATCATCACGTACAAATTCGACGGACTTTGGTGGATTGTGTGTAGGCAAGTCCGTTCATTCAGAAAGTCCGTCGTAAAGTCCGTCGAAAAGTCTGCCGGTCAAAGTCTGCCGTAAAGTCCGCTCGTGTGTACGCTGCATTAGAGTCGCAAAGGAAGATGGAGCTGCTGTGATTGAGTCCAGAATGGGGATTATGTTCAGTCGGGGCCACTAGTCCAACATATCTTAAAAGGGGCAAAGGCCCCTTTGCTCTTCCAAGTCTTTAAGTAATGGCTACACTATTAATGGTATATCATGTAACACCACCTTATACTGTACAACACTGGTAGTTGTACTGGCCATCCCTGTGTAGCCGTGACTCGAAACTCATTTTACCATTTCCTTGCTTTTTCCTTTGCATCATCTTCATCATTCCTATCTAAAGTTATTAAACAACCAGCTGGGAAAGCTGATATACATTATGGATATTGCCTTGTATAGTATGACCTTGTAGCATAGCCCATAAAAGCAGACTCTCTCAGTATGTTAACCGAATCAGCATGCTTCACGTAATCACAACTGTTACCTCATAATAGTAGTAGTAAATGTGATATATTGTTTTTGTTTCTGTGACTGGGGGCCGTTTTTGCCACTTTATTGGGTCCAGTTAATAGGAGCTATTGTAATGTTTAGGAGCCATTTAAAGCCCTGTGCACTGTGGCCTATCAACAAAATCCATCTCAGTTTCACCTTCCCAAGTGTAGTTTGCCAATATGTCAAGACTTTGCTGAAATCTTTTGTGGTTGAAGTTTCAATTAAATAAGAGCTCTCAATTTCACTCATCTCTAATTCTGAGTATTGCCATGTACCATCTACAGTGAATGAGTACCACTAGTGATACTTAACCTACTGCGGGGGTCTGCAAGCCGTGGTTCGCGATCTACCCATTGACTGCGGGCAGCTGACGGGTAAATTGCGAACATGTCCCTGCTTTGCTGGTCCTTCCCCTCAGCCTCTGCCGCTCTCATCTTCACTGCAGAGCGGAGAGCAGGAGCTTCTGGAGACAACTTTAAAGTTAATCAGCTGGAGATTGGTGGCTAGGACACTGGGTGGTCCTAGCCACCAATAACCAGCTTGTTATTATGAAAAGTTAACTCCGGCATAGTACTGAATTGATGGCGGGTGCGGGAGCTGCCGGAGTTAACTTTTCATATTAACAAGCTGGTGATTGGTGGCTAGGACCACCCAGTGTCCTAGCCACCAATCACCAGCCTGTTAGTATGAAAAGTTAACTCCGGCAGCTCCCGCACCCGCCATCAATTCAGTACTGTGC
Source organism: Lithobates clamitans (assembly GCA_037952925.1). NCBI lineage: Eukaryota > Metazoa > Chordata > Amphibia > Anura > Ranidae > Lithobates > Lithobates clamitans. Next base: position 502,074 of record JBBGZY010000202.1, read on the forward strand.
TGCCTTCCGCTCTCCGCTTTGCAGTAGACCGGTTGTAAAGTAGAACTTCTATGCAGCCTGCACCTTAGTATTTTGCTCCTGAAACCCACCACCTTCAAGGGAGATGATTTATAAGCTCAGCTAAGGCACCTCCTAGCCCACCTACTACCTTCAGGAGAGACACCTCTTAGGCTTAAAATAAAGAGTCTAAAGTTAATTATACACTGTATGTATTTTGACTGGTTCCTGATGAACTGGCTAAAATTCAGTGGGTGGACCTGTCGCTCGGCAACCCTTGATTAAAAAATTGACGGAGCCAGGATGCATCTGCATCTGCAATTTGAGCATTATGGCAGCGGATGGGGCCGTTTCTCTAAATACAATAGCTACAGAGGGAGATTCATCCATAGTCACTGTATAGTGTGGATGGAGGAACCTGTTCTTTTTGCGTTCATCCTAAAACCTTATGCCCAAAAGGCATTTTTGCTAAAAGTGGTGGGCAGTGAGGGAGAAACTAATGCCCTATACACACGGTCGGACATTAATCGGACATTCCGACAACAAAATCCTAGGATTTTTTCAGGCGGATGTTGGCTCAAACTTGTCTTGCATACACACGGTCACATAAAGTTGTCATAAAATCCGATCATTCTGAACGCGGTGACGTAAAAAACGTACGTTGGGACTATAAACGGGGCAGTAGCCAATAGCTTTCATCTCTTTATTTATTCTGAGCATGCGTGGCACTTTGTGCGTCGGATTTGTGTACACACGATCGGAAATTCTGACAACGGATTTTGTTGTTGGAAAATTTTATAGCCTGCTCTCAAACCTTGTGTGTCGGAAAATCCGATGGAAAATGTGTGATGGAGCCTACACACGGTCGGAATTTCCGACAACAAGGTCCTATCACACATTTTCCGTCGGAAAATCCGACCGTGTGTACGGGGCATAAGAGTGTAAGCCTAAGAGGCATCCTCCCTAAAGGTAGTAGGTTGTCAGGACGACATGATCAATCTAAGGCAGCCTAATGCCGCGTACACACGAGCGGACTTTACGGCAGACTTTGCCCGGCGGACTTTTCGTGGGACTTTACGACGGACTTTCTGAATGAACGGACTTGCCTACACACAATCAACCAAAGTCCGTCGAATTCGTACGTGATGACGTACGACCGGACTAAAACAAGGAAGTTCATAGCCAGTAGCCAATAGCTGCCCTAGCGTGGCTTTTTGTCCATCGAACTAGCATACAGACGAGCGGACTTTTCGACCGGACTCGAGTCCGTTGGATAGATTTGAAACATGTTTCAAATCTAAGTCCATCCAACTTTTGAGAAAACAAAGTCCGCTGGAGCCTACACACGATCGAATTGTCCGACGAAATCCCGTCCGCCGAGCAAAGTCTACCGTAAAGTCCGCTCGTGTGTACGCGGCATAAGAGGCATCTTGCCTGAAGGTGGTGGGATGAAATACTATGGCATTAACCAGCAAAGTTAGTACAGAGTAGAAGGTGGTGGCTATCAACAGGCTTTTGATACAGCAGTTGTAAATTAATAGAGCTCCTTATCCTCTCTGTTAGCTATCAACATTTCTCTTTTTAATTCCACCATGTTATATTTCTAAATGCTGATGAACTACTGTAATGTGGCCAGTGGATGGAGGCACAATTGCCCATCCTTAGACTTGAGTTTGACATGATTGTTATAACCCCTCTTTTGGATTTTTCTTCATTCACCAAAATTGGACTTAGAATTGTTTTCTACCTAAAGTCACCAGAATTGTTGTTTCGATACAGGTGCATTATAACCATGGGCTGGTCCTTCTGGATAATGCAAATAAATTCAATGGGTCACTGTTTCCAGAAATGGAGTCATTTAAGGCTACAAGAGGAGGCTTCCAGGCCAAACTAAGCAGCTTCTACATGAGTGTGGAGAGACAAAAGGAGGAGCTGGAGAAACTTCTCAGTCTTTACAGGTTTTGTGATAAGGTACAAGAAGAAATCATAATAAATATATTATCATAGAAGATGGCTTACCTTACTTTCACACGGACGGATAGAATTGTGCTTTTAGCTGCGTTTTCTACCGCAGCTAAACGTACACAATGCTTTCCTATGGCCCCATTCACACACTGCGTTTAGCTGCATTTTGATTACATGTGGTTTTGTGCCGATAGAAAAAATAGAATTGACTGCGTCCAGGAGCGATTTAGCGCAGCTATCGGCACATAACATAATAATGTTTTTTCCTTTCCCAATGAGCGACAAGCACGGGGATTCGACTTGGATCCCCGCCAATGCCAGGCACTGTTTGGTATGAATCTTGAGGGGGAACTCCACGCCAAATTTTAAATAAAAAACCGGCATGGGTTCCCCTCCAAGAGCATACCAGGCCCTTCGGTCTGGTATGGATTCCAAGGGGCACCCCCTACACTGAAAAAATGGCGTGGGGGTCCCCCCAAAATCCTTACCAGACCCTTATCCGAGCACGCAGCCCGTGCCCCCCCCGAACCGTACCAGGCCGCATGCCCTCAACATGGGGGGTTGGTGCTTTGGGGCAAGGGGGGCGCCCTGCGGGCCCCCCCACCCCAAAGCACCTCGTCCCCATGTTGATGAGGACAAGGGCCTCTTCCCGACAACCCTGGCCGTTAGTTCTCGGGGTCTGCGGGCGGGGGGCTTATCGGAATCTGAGAGCCCCCTTTAATAAGGGGGCCCCCAGATCCCGGCCCCCCACCCTATGTGAATGAGTATGGGGTACATCGTACCCCTACCCATTCACCTGGGGAAAAAAGTGTCAATAAAAAAAACACACTACACAGGTTTTAAAAGTAATTTGTTAGGCAGCTCCAGGGGTCTTCTTCCGACTTTGGGGGTCTTCTGCCGATTTCGGGGGTCTCTCAGGCCTCTTCTCCCTCTCTCCGTTGTTGTCTCTGGGCTCTCTGGTTCTTCTCTGGTGCCTTCTTCCTTCTGCCGGGCTCCTCCGCTATCTTCTGCTCTTTTGCCGCTCTTTTGCTAGCGGAGGAGCCCGGTCTTCTTCCCTGAGACATCTTCTTCCTTCTTCTCTTCCAGAGATGTTGACACGACGCTCTATCTCGCTGTAATGCCGTGAGCGAGGTCCACAACCAATTATATAGGAGCGTGGCCATCGGGTGATGTCACCCAGTGACCCCGCCCCTTATGTCGTCACAGTCCCATCATGCCCCAGTTAATCGCACTGTACAAATGCAGCTAATCGCAGTGCCTGATGCCTTGAATCTCACAGAAAAAAAAACATGCTTTTAACTGCGGCAGAATAGCCGTCCATTTGAAAGGTGCCTTAACGTGCAGTGTGCATGGGGCCTTTACCATATTGCAGTCATAAATCTTAGGTCTAAATATTTCTGCAGCTCTGTGCCCAATTTCTAAAAATCCTATTAGCACTGGAATTATATTATGGATAGACGTAAAAGTACTATTTTTATACTAAAGAAAACATGATACACTCTTTCTAGGACACAAATGCTACACAGTCCTACTTAAAATATGGGCCCCCTAATTTTATTGGTTTCATGGGTCTATTTGTATATTTGCATCCTTAAAATTTCATAATTTAATTGTGATCTCAGATTTTGATTTCCAATGCTTGTTCTGTTTAAAGTAGCGAGTATTTTGTTGCCTTTGATTTCTACTAGATCACACAGCTCACTGTGAGTTGCAGTCGTTATGTGGGCCAACTGAAGGTGGCCGAACAAAAACTGTGCCAACCAGAAACCCAACAGTGCCTTGAGACCTACTTGCAACGACTGACAGAAGAATTGTCAGATGACAAATTCCAGGAGATGAAAGAGGAAGCCTACAAGCTTAGCAGTTGTCGAGGGTTGGCGGTGTGGAATGAAACCTGGCTCAGATGTCAAGAGGCGAAGCAACTTGTGGAAGAGACTCTAGAGAAGTGCAGGGATGAACAGGCTGCAATGGCCTTAGGCTGGCATAAGGATACCACCTTGGTCTCTGGTGTTAGTAGTCAAGGAGATGGCACCATGGTGAGCTTTTCAAGTGATGTTGCACAAGGGAATCCAAAGGAGACAGATGAGTTCAGGCCTAGGGGTGGTATGCGATCTGCAGAGTCAACAATTATAAACTGTTGTAGTTTCGGGCTTCATTCTGGCTCTATGGGGCTCTTTCTGAAGGCATCCAGGAGCCATAGGAATGGAAGGACAGCCAGAGAGGCCGTAACCTCACAGGGATGCTCCACCATTGATGAGTCTAAGAACAGCAGTGGGTCAGACCCAGAGAACACTGAGCTGATAGTTCAGAACTCAAACAATGAAGCTCTGGAGATTTTACATACTCCCAGCCCCAAACTTTCTAGGTCTGCCCCAGTTCAAAACCCTTCTTCTACAACTCCAGATCACTTCCCGTGGATGTACTATAGAAGAACAAGCAGCGATGACTCAAGTAGCCTCTCTAGGGATGAGAGTGGCAAAGGAGTGAAGCAGTCTGGAAAGCGATGTCATCTTTCCAGGCATGCCAGCTTCTCCACAGGAGATTCGGCCTCTCAGTACTCCAGTGAAAATTCTTCAGCAATCTCTCCTTTGTTAGCAATGGAGCCACTTAATCCACGCCTTCCTTGGATGAGAAGAGCTCTGACGGAGTCATCTCGGGACAGTGACTGGACAGCAAAATTCAGCTTTGCGTAAGTCAAAATTTATGTATATCAGTCAATGATTCCATATTCTGGATAGGCAAATTCAGTACAGCAGTGCAAAAATCCAAAGATTCAGTTCAAAACCTAAGTAAGGAACATCTAAATTCAAATATTTTGGATCTGGACAAATTAGGGAATGATTAAAAAAAAAAAAACCTTGTCATGTTTTTTGCACCCCCATCGGTGAGATATTCTATCCCTTTATGTCCTGCAGACACAACTGGAAAGAGGAAATCTCCCCCAAAGTTAGGGCAAGACTCCTCTTAAATAGTTGTTGCCAAACAAGGTTTCCTGTTTTTTTTTTTTTTATTGAAATGTATGGTTTAGAAAAATACAAAACAGAGCCATCTGGGCATACCCTGGCTTTTTTAGTTACAAAAGAAACGTATAAAGGCAAACAAACACAACAAATCCTCACTTACGTATGTACTCAGTCTGGTGGAAGGGAAGATAAAATGTGCAAGTAACTCAGATAATGAAATCAATGACATCTGCTAAGACACCAAACCCTCACACCCAAAATCCTGATTGAGAAGTAGTAAAATCAATCTACCTCACACAATCTCCTCCGTGGGGAGCACTACCTATTATTCTATCCTGTCATGTCAGAGCCTTAGAGGTTTCTTCCAAGGCAGCATTTGTGGAAGTAGAATTCAGCCATAAATGCCAGACTTTGGAGAATTTCTTAAAGCGGTAGTAGTTTTTTCTTTCCCTACACCTGTAAGGGAAAATGCATAATGAGCTAGTATGCACCACATACTAGCTCATTATGAGATACTTACCTTAGAATGAGGCGCCGGCATCTCACCCGGTCCACGCCGAGGGAGCTGACATTTCCCCTGTCTTCCGGGTATCGCGGCTCCGGCGCTGTGAGTGACCGGAGCCGCGATGTCGTCACTCCCACGCATGGGCGCGGGGGACTTCTTTCTGGCAAAGTCCGGAGTTTGCCGGGCTTTCAGCCGAGAATCCCCTGTGCGCATGAGCCATACAGGTTTAGGAGATATTTTTTTTTACCTACAGGTAAGCCTTATTATAGGCTTACCTGTAGGTAAAAGTTTTAAAAATAGGTATACAACCACTTTAAGGCAAACCCTAGAAGCATATGCAAATGTATAAAGTGTAATGGCTGAGTTGACGAAATGCTTCAAATAGTCATGTGTAGGGGCCACTGGAGATTTCCATTTCGGTAGAATGGCTTTTCTAGCATAGAATAGGGGAAGTCCCAGCAGAACTTTCAGTGCCAGCTGATGTAGGGGCCAGCTGATGAACCAAGTCCAGTGTTCATGGGGATTGGAATAGTAGTTAACACAAAAAAAGTTGTGTGTTCAGCCCAAAGGGATTGAATCAAGTGACAGTGCCAAAAAATATGGGCAAGATCCGCTGGGCCTGTCATGCATCTCTAACATCTTGAGGGGACCGCAGGGTAAATCCTATGTAACCATTGAGGGGTGAGATATATCCTGTGGAGGATTTTAAACTGAATTGAATTGTCCCTTGCAGAAATCAAGTGTGACAAAGAGTAAAACGTTGAATCAATTATAACTTTCTGTTTTGGTGACAATGGTTACCAGGATCTGGTGAATCTCTCCAGCAAAGACACAGGTTACATTTAAGAAGTAGCAGGTATTTTAACACGTCTACGCTCCAAAGCTACAAATAAAACGTTTTGCATTTAAATATACTTAACCACATCGTCCATACCAATTTTATGGCAGAACTTCTCTTGTTAGGTACTCATACCTCCCAACTTTAGAACTTGAGAATGAGGGACACTTGACGGTGGAATTAACCTGCGATGAGCTCCACGCACTGTGCCAAAAAGTGGGTGTGGCCAGCCTGTTAACAATGGAAAGAGCTTAAGGGGCATGCTAAAACGAAACCAAGAGTTCCTTGTACCTACAAAATATACCTTGATTTCTGTGCCACAAGCAAGAATCTCACAGCCACATATAAACCTCAGCAAAATCACTAAAACATTTTTAAAAAAGCTTCCATTAAATATGGTTTTGCTCACACTTTGTCTGAGCCAACCTTAAAAAAAAAAGAACTTCATTATATTAGTAAGGGCCTGCACAGCATCCAGGAACTATGGAGACAATGAACACTTTGGTGAGAAGTATGTAATGTACAATATAGAGTATATAGTGCAGGAGTGGGTAAGGCAGAGTGCAGGGGTCAGGGGTGTGTAATGCAATGTGTTTAAGGATCACAAGTATGTAATGCACAGAATGCTGCAGTCCGTGTCGGGTTTAGGAATACATAATGCAGAGTGCAGGGATCCAGGGTGTGTAATGCATACAGTGCTGAAGTCAGTAATATGTAATGCACAGAATGAATGGGGACAGGAGTGTGTAACACACAGTAGGATGAGGAGAATATAATGAAGAGTACAGGGGTGTGTGTTGTTCAGTGTAGGGGTCAGGAGACTGCAAAATTCCTGCAAAATTCCCCCTCAAGCATTACTGTCTACCAGCTTTACCCTTTTAGCTAAAAATATGTACTCTCTCATACTGAAAAAAAAACCTAGCACTAATCTGCATACTCACCTCCACAAATCCTCACCCCTCTTCTAGCATGGACCTTCTGTATCCCAATCTCAGCACAATTTCCCCACCCAAACCCTCTTCCACCCCTTCAAATTCCCCTTCTAGTCCAAATTCCCTTCCTCTCTAAATCCCCCCCCCCCCAAAAAATCTACCCTCCCCTCCAATTTCTCCTCCCAGCACAAATCCTCCCCTCCAAGTTCCTATTACCAGCACAAATCCTCTCCCCCTTCCAGTACAACTACCCTTTCTCACAAAATCCCTCCAATTACCCCCTTTTAGTTCAAATTCTCTTCTCCCCCCCCTCCCCCCAATATCATGAGTTGTGTTCAGCAGGCAGCATTAAACGCTGAACACAACAGTGTGGATAATTGTTGCCAGGCAAAAAGCATTGTATTCGTTGCATATGTCCACGGCATCATGTCCACGGCAAAATTGTTGATGCGTAAAAAGCATTGTGTTTGTGGCATAAGGGGGAGTGGTTGGGAAGTGGTAAAAACACACAGCTTTTTTTATCACAACTCCCCCTCCCCCAAACACAAATGTTAAGGAGACCTAAAAGTTATCAGCACAGTAAGATACAAGTACAAATACTGCAGCCATGTCCATGAATGATACAGCCACAGCACCTGTACTGTATGATCCTCATCATGATGACAATCAGTAATCATCATCATTATCACAATGATGATCGGTGATCACACAGTGCAAGTGTTGTAGGCTGGCTCCTGGCTGTATCAACATGTGCATGACTGCAGTGTGATGGCTTACTATATCATCTGTATTTCTTTCCAGCCTGTGCTGCTGATGTGCACTAACCACCACCTGGATCCCTGTGCCGATCCCTCCACTTCACTGATGCCTGACAGATTGCCACTGAATGACTGCTACCTGCCGGTGTCCTGACAAAATACACAACTCAGAAGAATATCGAACCACGTCACTTATGTTTTCTTAAAATCCACAGTAATTGCAGATTTTGACGAATTTGTGTTTGGACACAACAGCAGCAACCGATTGCAGTCAGGTAAAGGAACAAAGTTGTCGCTGCCTTGGAGGCGGCCATATTGTTGGTTAATGTTGGAGCGGAGTAACAATCTCCGGTCATAATACCATGCACCGGACTGTATTCGGTTGCCGCTCTTGTGTCAAAACACGTATTCCTCATCATGTGAAATTACTTCATAGTAATCTGCAAATAATAATTTTTTAAATAAGTCCGGAAGTGACGTGGTTCGATATTCTGCCGAGTTGCCTATTTTGTCAGAACACCAGCTACAGTACTGTCATACACTTCCAGCAAAAACTTGCTGGGGGAGTTCATAAATCTGCACGCGTAAATAAAAACAAAGAAGCTCTCTCTCTGCTACTGCTTCCTGGGTCCCTAAGATGAAGTGATGGCCTGGGAAAATGTATTATTTTTTGTGCTGGACAGGGTAGGAGCCGTGGTGCAGCATTACAAACTGCATGCATACTATAATTAAGCATATAGCTGCGGGGCGCCGCTGTTATGCCTGGGACTCGTACAGGAGGACGGCAGTGGAGAGACTGACAGAGTCCAGGAAGGTGGCGGCTGTCTGAGTGCAGGTAGATCAGAGGGGTTTACGTACAGCTCCTAAACTTCTGAAAGAGTAGCTGGGGAGTGGAGAACCAGCTGAGTGTTGCCCCCTCTGGAAGGCATGAAGCGAAAGCCCATGTCATGGGGTGGAGCAAGGAGGTCCTAAAGCAGTTTGGAGGAAGGTAGTTTCTTCCTAGCGTGTGCCTGCAAAACAGGTGATCAGTTGCTGGGATGCTGGCGGTCCTAGCGACAAATGACTGCAACTAAGGAATGTAGTGGATGGCAAGCAGGAGAGGCAGAGAGTGCAGGCATGAGAGCATCTATTGCATCCATTGATACACAAGCCCACTGAGTAAACCAGCAGTGGTCTCCGGGACTCCAGCCCAGATACACAGGACACCAGGACTTGATGTCTTGGGACGGTCCCGCGGGACAGTTGGGAGATATGGGTACTGTAGAATGGGAGCTGCCATATTTCTATCACCACAGGTATATTACATCAATACTACAGTAAATCTCTTTTCTGTACTGCCTGTCTTTTGTGATTGTATCTTCTATATCCCAGTAACGTGAATTTTCATATTTCATATTTTAATGCCTTCCTAGGAAACTCCACAGGATAATGGAAGAGCTGCTTGCCACTGAGCGAGATTACGTGTGTTCACTGGGTTACGTTCTTTCTCACTACCTGTGTGAGATGGATCAGCCCGACCTCCCACCAGCCCTACGTGGTCAGCATGCTGCCATCTTTGGGAATTTAGAAAAAATTTATGAGTTCCACAGTCATGTCTTCCTCCAGGAGCTTACAAGCTGCAGAAGAGACCCTAGTCATGTGGGACGATGCTTCCTCAAACATGTGAGTGAACTGTTATCTCCCTGAGCCCAATTTATAGGCATGATTTACAGTGGATAGACAATTTTTTACTTTTGCTGCAAAAATTGACTGTGCCTAAATCCATCCTTCTCTACCACCATCATAAACCCTAAAGATGTGTTTGTTTCCCCTTTACATCCAGACAGAATTTCACCTTAAAAAACCTTCACTGAGTGGTTGCTGTGGGCAAAAAAGAAATTTATTTTATTGTGATATATGTTTACAATTTACATACTGTATATAGCCAATTACTTCTATGTAACAGAATAATCTATATGGTATATAGCAGGGTTTCTCAACCAGAGTTCTATGGAACCCAAGGGTTCCTTCGGAGGTTGCTAGTGGTTCCATGAGCAATAAGCAATTTCTGCCTCTCAGATTAGTTCCCACTGACACTATTGATCTTTTTAGCTATCTGTAATATCTGTAATTCTTCCCAGTGACCACAAGTGTAAGGATCATTCATCCCATTGACCATCACACTAATGTATTATGAGTTGTAGATATGGTAATGTTTAGCAGGAATCCCTGAGACTGAAAAGTTATTTCAAGGGTCTGTGTTGAAAAGGTTGAGAAAGACTGGTATATGGGATATATATTTCATTTATTAAAAAACATTCTGCCAATAAATAAATTGATTCTGTTGCTGATTTGAAGAGGAATTACGCTCTGGAAGCTGTGGCCAAAAATGTCAGATAAAGGACAGGGTACTAGTCGACAGAATTGCCTATGGTCTCCCTGAAGCTGATGTTTTCCATTTACTGCTTTACTGCGCCTTCTTCCACACTGTCCAAGATGAGGTGGGGCTGAGGCACTGAATAAGGCTCCTCTACCAATAGAAAAGAAGTCCTAGGTGGAGCCAAATGGCTTTGGTTTGGGGGCCCCCTTAATAATAGGGGTCTCCCAAATTCAGTGTTTTATATGCAGCTGCACCAGAAAGAGCATCAATCAAATCATCCAAGAGTCCAGCTTGATTTATTGGTTCAGTAAATGACCACCGAAAGGGCAACAAACATCCAACAGGTTTCAGGGACCCATGAATCTCCCACTTCCTCAGGGCTACAAGACAGGCGTAAAAACATATGACTTCTCAGATTACTAAAATTGTAACTAGATTACCAAACAAATGTATAAGGAAATGTTTACCAACTGTTGAAAGTATATATTTATGTCTATGTCTTTATTAGCTCTGAGGAAAGGGCAGATCTATCAGCCCCCCAAACATGTTGGTTGTTGTCATTTACTGAACCAATAAATCATTGTTTGACTCTTGGATCATTTGTTTGGTGCTCTTTCTGGTGCAACTGCATCTTGTTCTACACTGAGTCTCTATGTGAAGTCATCATCTTGGTATAGGCAGGGATTTGCTTCCATGTCATATCAGAGCCTCCAGTAAAGAGAACAGTGAGCAGCAAATTAGCAGGGTGTTGACATCACCAACTCACTCCAAATCTCCTTAGACTAGCGTTCAGGGGCAGCAGTGCCTGAGATCTCATACAACAGATATACAGCTTTGAAGCTGTATGCACATATTAGGAAATGGAGGAGGAGTTCCAGAAAAGGGGACAGTGTTAGGGAACTGCAAAGACACATTAATTTTCCATTAACAGTATCTAACAAAAGTGAGTACATCTATTACATTTTTGTAAATATTTTATAATATCTTTTCATGTGACAACACTAAAGAAATGACAGTAGTGAGTGTACAGCTTGTATAACAGTGTAAATTTGCTGTCCCCTCAAAATAACTCAACACACAGCCATTAATGTCTAAACTGCTGGCAACAAAAGTGAGTACACTCCTAAGTGAAAATGTCCAAATTGGACCCAAAGTTTCAATATTTTGTGTGGCCTCCATTATTTTCCAGCACTGCCTTAACCCTCTTGAGCATGGAGTTCACCAGAGCTTCACAGGTTGCCACTGGAGTCCTCTTCCACTCCTTCATGACGACATCACAGAGCTGGTGAATGTTAGAGACCTTGTGCTTCTCCACCTCCCTTTGAGGATGCCCCTTAGAGGCTGAATGGGGTTTAGGTGGAAACATGCTTGGCCAGTCCATCACCTTTACCCTCAGCTTCTCTAGCAAGGCAGTGGTCGTCTTGGAGGTGTGTTTGGGGTCGTTATCATGTTGGAATACTGCCCTGCGGCCCAGTCTCCGAAGGGAGGGGATCATGCTCTGCTTCAGTATGTCACAGTACATGTTGGCATTCATGGTTCCCTCATTGAACTGTAGCTCCCCAGTGCCAGCAACACCCAGACCATGACACTCCCACCACCACCATGCTCGACTGTAGGCAAGACACACTTGTCTTTGTACTCCTCACCTGGTTGCCGCCACACACGTTTTAACCAAATAAGTTTATATTGGTCTCATCAGACCACAGGACAGGACAGTAATCCATGTCCTTAGTCTGCTTGTCTTCAGCAAACTGTTTGCGGGATTTCTTGTGCATCATCTTTAGAAGAGGCTTCCTTCTGGGATGACAGCTATGCAGACCAATTTGATGCAGCGTGTGGCGTATAGTCTGAGCACTGACAGGCTGACCCCCCACCCCTTCAACCTCTGCAGCAATGCTGGCAGCACTCATATGTCTATTAACCAAAGACAACCTCTGAATATGATGTTGAGCACGTGCACTCAACTTCTTTAGTCGACCATGGCGAGGCCTGTTCTGAGTGGAACCTGTCTTGGTAAACCGCTGTATGGTCTTGGCCACCATGCTGCAGCTCAGTTTCAGGGTCTTGGCAATCTTCTTATAGCCTAGGCCATTTTTATGTAGACCAATAATTCTTTATTTCAGATCCTCAGAGAGTTCTTTGCCATGAGGTGCCATGTTGAACTTCCAGTGATCAGTATGAGAGAGTGAGAGCGATAACACCAAATTTAACATACCTGCTCCCCATTCACACCTGAGACCTTGTAACACTAACGAGTCACATGACACCGGGGAGGGAAAATGGCTAATTGTGCCCAATTTGGACATTTTCACTTAGGGGTGTACTTACTTTTGTTGCCAGCGGTTTAGACATTAATGGCTGTGTGTTGAGTTATTTTAAGGGGACAGCAAATTTACACTGTTATACAAGCTGTACACTCACTACTTTACATTGTAGCAAAGTGTCATTTCTTCAGTGTTGTCACATGAAAAGATATAATAAAATACTTACAAAAATGGGTGTACTCACTATTGTGAGATACTGTATATAATATAATATAATCTTCTCTTTTTGATTTCAGAAGACTACCTATGCTTGACTGTCAGTCCCTCCCCTGACTTGTTGCTCTCTTGCAGAGTAATTTCCCTAGTAGAATCTTCAGCATTGTGCGGGATACCTTGTCCCCTCCTGCAACATTGTGGTTCCACCTGCAAGCCCCCCTGAGGGACACAGTTTCAGATATGTGTTAGAGATATCTATTGCAGATTGTAGAGTGGATAATGCCTATAAAAAAATTAAAAACGTGAAATACTAGAAAATAGACTTTATGCCAAGTACTATAGGGAGTAAAAAACGATTGTGTCTCTTTTTCTTCTTCTGAAAGAAAAATAATCTGTTCAGTTCTTGTAACCTTTTGCATTCTGTTATAGAAAGAACAGTTTGGATTGTATGCATTCTACAGCAAGAACAAGCCTCAATCCGACCGACTACTACAAGAGCATGGGGCTTTGTTTTTTAAGGTAAGACCAGGAGAAATAGCTGGGTATCAGGGAGGGTGGTAATGTCCTTTTAAAGAAAGATGAGAACACAATTGGTATTATACAACTTATGTGGTTATTGTGTATTCACAGAGAAAGCAGCAGGAACTGGCTGACAAGATGGACCTCTCCTCCTACCTGCTAAAACCCATCCAGCGCATCAGCAAGTACAGCCTGCTCCTGCAGGACATGGAGTGGGAGTGCAAGGGACAGAGCACACGGGAGGGGGAAATGAGGGCTGCGCGGGAAGTCGTGCGATTCCAGCTGCGCCATGGAAATGATCTGCTTGCCATGGATGACATTCAGGACTGTGATGTAAGAGAATGAAAAGAAATTAGCCTCTTTGTGTTGTGTTTTGTGACACCAAATTTAAAACAGCATTAAACTTTGTGTTGTGTTATAAAAAGAAAACCTATTTATATGACTAATATCCTGTTTGAAGTATACAGTACACAACAGCTGAGATGCTATCACTTGGGAGTAGGACTTCTTGATTGCACTCCTCATATGAGTTGTGTGCACTGCAGTTGGCACACATCAGTACATATGGGGATAGCGAACATGTGATTGGACAGTAAAGGACCAGAAGCAGACTGATGGGATTGTCTCTTTTGTATCTCCTATTATCAGTACTTTCCTTGTCAGCACATGTGAATACAGGACACTAATTGGTCTAACCACTGCATTCATTTCTGCTTTTAATCTGCCCAGAGTGCAACTTTAAAGATAATCAGTAATTAATGAGCATTTATAATCATTTAAATCTGTACTCTTAACAGGTTGTAATAATGTAGTCTTACCTCTCAATGATTCCTTGATTTTTTTTTTTTTTATTATTTACTTTTATTCTCACCCTGTCAGAGCAGAGGTGTCAGCAGGGGCATTGCTGGGTGGCAAAAAGACCAGGGGCTTCAGCCCGAAGTCCAAGGCCGGCACAGGTGTGTGTGTGTGGGGGGGGGGGGGCTGTAGGCTGTAGTGGCGTTGGGTTTTTTGGCTGGGCGGTGGGGTTGTGTGGTGGGGGGTAAGCTCACTTGCGGGTTGCTGCCTGGCTTACCAGTGCCCATCAATGCTGACCACTAAACTCACCTGTCTGACACACTGACCTACCTACCTGACATACATACACTGACCTACCTACCTGACATACACTGACCTACCTGACATACATACACTGACCTACCTACCTAACATACATACACTGACTTACCTACTCTGACATACACTGACCTACCTACCTGACATACATACACTGACCTACCTGACATACATACACTGACATACACTGACCTACCTACCTAACATACATACACTGACCTACCTACCTAACATACATACACTGACCTACCTACTCTTACATACGCTGACCTACCTACCTGACATACATACACTGACCTACCTACCTACCTGACATACATACACTGACCTACCTACCTGACATACATACACTGACCTACCTGACATACATACCCTGACCTACCTACTCTGACATACACTGACCTACCTACCTGACATATATACACTGACCTACCTACCTGACATACATACACTGACCTACCTGACATACATACACTGACCTACCTACCTGACATACACTGACCTACCTGACATACACTGACCTACCAGACATACACTGATCTACCTACCTGACATACACTGACCTACCTGACATACATACACTGACCTACCTGACCAGGAGACAGACTTCATGTTTCCTGCAACAGCAGCTCAGCTCAGCCATGGTGTGCAGTCCCATCCCATCATCATCACAGCAGGCAGCCAGAGGAGGAGAGGAGAGCTGCCAGCCCGAGCGTCAAGCAGGGATCAGGGATCTTACAGTGATGTGGCGCGGCGGTCGCATTGTAATTCCCACCTTCTGGAGCCTGCAGCACCTATGATGGATGTCACATATCCCGCGGTCCCGCCATTGGACCAGTGGGACATCCATCATAGGCACTGCAGGCTCCAGAAGGCGGGACCTGCTATGTCACTTGGCCGCACTCGGCGGCGCTCGGGATCAGATTGGTCCCCGCTCGGCGGCGCTCGGGGCTAACAATCCAATAGTGCATGCCTGAGACCCGGGGCTTTTCGGGGACCCATTCGGGGCTTCAGCCCCCCCCCCCTTTCCGACGCCACTGTGTTGTGTGTCAGACTAAATGTCTAGCTTTACGTCCATCCTACCTCCCTGTACTCACTGTAATAGCAGACACCAGGAGCGGGCCATTTATTAAGGGCACACGAGTGCCACCCCCGTGCATTGCATGAATCTATCCATGACCGCTGCTGCCACCCCCTATTCAGGCGTCTGGCCCCTTTTCGGACACCGGGCACCTGAATTAAAGCGGCGGGGGTGTTTTTTTAAGCACCTGATTAGAGCCACAGGCTCTAATAGGCTTCAAAAAAGGTGAACTCGAAGCGCAGAGCATTGCACTCGGAGTCCACCCAAATGTGTTGCTTTTCTAACAATGAATCGTCTCTCTGACAATTAGGAAGCGCAGGTCTGTTACCTGTTTCCAGATTGGCTGAAAGGCTAGGCGATCCTATTGGACGCCTAGGAAGAGGGGAGGAGACGCATGGCGGAAGCCGCTGTGATCTCAGAAGGACACGGAAGACGCTGCAAGATGCTTGGCGCAGCCTGTCCCCTTGCTCGATGTGCCCGCCGATCTGGTAAGTGGACCAGCAAACAGCGGGAGGGGGTTGAGGTTGCTTGCCCCCACCCCCCAAACAAAAAAACACTAGCCGCCACTGGCAGACACTCAAAAAACATCTTATAAAAAAGGTGCTGTCAGGATCACATAAAAAATATAAATATAAATAGGGGCTTTGTTAAAAGAGAGAAGTATGGGTTTCCTAAAGAAAAAAAAATGATACTATTGGTCTGATGTTGCATATGTCCCCCGCTGCTTCTAAGACTGAGAACTGAGTGATCAAAGACTGCTGATCGCTCATTTCTCAGCCTTCAGTGAGCAGGGAGACAGTGACTGTCAGTCACCAGCTCTCTGCTCTGCCAGTGTAGGGTTGTGCAGGAGGCAGAAGCGGCTGGCTCAGGCTCTCAGCAGCATGTTGAGAGGCTGAGCCAGCTGTTGGTCCAGGTATCTGGGTGAATCTCAACTTTAAAGTCTGGACTGGTTGAGTGACGTCAGCCCGCTGTTGGCTGAAAACGGGTCACCGGAGTGCAGAACAAACTGCATTCCTGTGATCCATAGGACAAGTACAGCCAAAATAACTTTGGTGATACCTCTCCTTTAATTGCCATCTGCAACGTGCACCAACTGCCTGCACAGGGTCAGCGGTAAGCCCAGAGCTCAGGCAGGAGACTGGGTAGCCTCTATAGGGGCCTTACAGCCTGATACAGAGTTGACAATTGTTCTCCAGCTTTTTAAATGAAAGTACTTACACATTTATAAGCTGAGGTTCTATGTCATTTTTACATTCTCTGTATTAGATCTTTATTTCACAAATAAATATTTAACCACTTCAGCCCCAGAAGGTTTACCCCCTTCATGACCAGGCCATTTTTTGCGATACAGCACTGTGATACTTTCACTGACAATTGCGCGATCGTGCAACGCTGTACCCAATTAATATTGATGTCCTTTTTTTCCCCACAAATAGAGCTTTCTTTTGGTGGTATTTGATCACCTCTGCCGTTTTTATTTTTTGCGCTATAAACAAAAAAAGAATGACAATTTTGAAAAAAAAAACAACAATATTTTTTACTTTATGCTATAAAACATATATAAAAAAAAAATTAAAAATCAAATTTATTCATCAGTTTAGGCCAATACGTATTCTGCTACATATTTTTGGTGAAAAAAAAATCCCAATAAGCGTATATTGATTAGTTTGCACAAAAATTATATCATCTACAAACTAGGGGATATTTTTATAGAATCTTTATTTATTTTTTATTTTTTTTACTAGCAATAGCGGCGATCAGCACTTTTTAGCGGGACTGCGACATTGCGGCGGCCAAATCGGACACCTATGAAAGTAAATGAAACAGCGCTTGCTCCTCCTAGTTATTATTATGTTCTAATCATTAATAACCTGGGAATTAAGGGGCGTCCAATTCCCAAGAGGTGGATCATCACAGTATTGGGGCTTGGAGCACTATAGCACTTTTTGGCACAAAGAAAAAGACTATTTGCACTATACCACCATATCTAATCTAATATATGATGTAATATTGTCACCTTATTATTCAATTTAATCTATTGGTACACAACTATTTAGTTGGTATAAGGATCCACTTCTTTAATATTTAGTATCAGGTCATACCCTTAATTCCTAGGTTATTAATTATTAGAACATAATAATAACTAGGAGGAGCAAGCACTGTTTAATTCACTTTCATTCATTCACCCTACCTTGTGGGGATAATTTTCTACAGCAGAGGCCCATATATACAGGTTAATTTAATTCCAAGGAGTGAGTGTCTCACCAAACAAATCAGACACCTAACTGACACTTCTGATACTTTTTGAGGACCAGTGACACTAATACAGTGATCAGTGCTAAAAAATATACACTGCTACTGTACTATTATTATTATTAAACAGGATTTATATAGCGCCAACAGTTTGCGCAGTGCTTTACAACATGAGGGCAGACATACTAATAACACTGTCAGGGAAGGGGTTAACATCAGGGGTGATCAAAGGGTCACGTGTGTCCCTAGGGGGTGCTTTCTGTTGGGGGGGGGATGCTGTACCTGGAGGTAGACAGAAATCTCCATCTTTCTCTCTCACAGTACAGCGGTCTGCTTTGATTACATAGGCAGACCGCCCGTTCTGCCTCTCCAGCAGTGACGGCTGGTGTTCAAAATTTTTTGGGGGGGCGCAAACAAACTGAAAAGTTCTGAAAAAAACCCATCAATTGCAGCCTCACTGTACCATCAATCGCAGCCACTGTGCCCATCAATTGCAGCCACTGTACCCATCAATCGCAGCCACTGTGCCCATCAATTGCAGCCACTGTGCCCATCAATCGCAGCCACTGTGCCCATCAATCGCAGCCACTGTGCCCATCTAACGCAGGCACTGTGCCATCAAACACAGACACTGTTTCCCATCAAAAGCAGCCACTGTGCCCATCAAATGCAGCCACTGTGCCATCAAACGCAGCCACCATGCCCATCAATTGCCGCCACTGTGCTATCAAACACAGCCACTGTGCCCAACAATTGCCGCCACTGTGCCATCAAATGCAGCCACTGTGCCCCATAAAATGCAGCCACTGTGCCCATCAATTGCCGCTACTGTGCCCATCAATTGCTCCCACTGTGCCCATCAGATGCCACCACTGTGCTCATCAATTGCCGTCACTGTGCCCATCAATTGCTCCCACTGTGCCCATCAATTGCCACCACTGTGCCATATCAAATGTTGCCAGTGTGCCCCCCATCGGCCCGCCGTCTGCACTTACCTGTCTCGGTTGGACAGCTCCTCGATGTCTTCTCCCGTCCTCTGCTATGATTGGATGCCTGGCGTCCAATCACAGCGCCTGTTGTTTCAGCCAATGAGGTGATGGGTAACAGATCCAAGCACCTGATTGACGGAGAGGCGGTTTAGTGTTAGGAAAGCAAATATTCACTTTTTTAACACAGCTGAGTGACCTGCAAACGCCCAGCATGGCGCTCGTAGGTCACTTTTTTTGACGCCTATTAGAGCCTATGGCTCTAATCAGGTGCTTCAAAACCACGCCTCCGCCGCTGTAATTCAGGCGCCCTGCGCCCAAAAAGGAGTCGGGCGCCTGAATATTTGGTGGCAGCAGCAGCCATAGATGGATTCATGCAATGCATGAATCTATCTATTGGTGACAGAGGGGGTGGCAGGAGAGAGGGGGCGGTGCCATGCGCCCTTATGGACGCACCGCCACTGCTCAACAGAGAACAATCGTCGGCTCCCAGGCGGACATCGCGTCCGCCAGAAACGCTTATAGGCTCTTGCTGTGTCCAATCACAGTAGGAGCGGGTCGCCGGTGGCACACGCAAGCCCAAGACCCTGTTCACCAAATCGCGTACCTGTACGTGATTTCGCGCAGGAGGGCCGCTCTGCCGCAGTATATCTGCGTGGGGCGGTCCTTACGTGGTTAGATAAGCCTGATTGTCTCAATAGATAATTGACATCTTTGAGTAGAAGGTTACATAGGATCTGCTCCTTCCATCCCTTGAAAGATGGAAGCAGATAGGTGACAGACAGGTTTTAAATTCCCAGTGAAATGTAGCGAGGAAGATGTAATATCAGCAGCGTCAAAGCATTTATGGCTATTAGAGGTAAAGTGGATTACCAATGCGCGCGAGGGGACATAAGGGAGAGCGAGACATATTGAGCAGCAAGAGTAACTGCTCGGAACGCAGCAGAGGGAGACAAGAGGAGGAGTGAGATTAATCACATACACGCAGGAATGGACTGGGGCACAGCGAAGATATCACATGGGGACAGAGACAGAGTACAGAATTATCTAGAAGCTGCTGGAGAAGAGCATCATTTACAATATGGGCAAATCCCAGGCGAGGAGAGCGGAACAACAGGGGTCAACAGGGGGTAACCAGGCTAGTGATGTTATTACAAACAGCTCTGAGATTATCCTGTCCCCCGACAAGCACAACCACATGCTGCAAGAATAGGACACCTGTCCTGGATGTATTTCCTGTCACCGCTTTCATGTCACCTGTCATCGAATCCCAACATCAGCATCTTCGCTGGTTGAAAAGACGTAGCGTAAAGTGACCTCTGCGCGCGTAACATACCGCCAGACCGGCCCTGTGCCCTGGAAAATGATCTCCAAGTGCAGGTTTCTGGCTTGAGAATGTATTAATATTTAAAAACTGAAAGCTGAATTCCAGGCAAACAGCTAAATACATAGTGGAAAAATGTACATGGGAACCGTCTCAGAAAAAAAATGTCATTCCCTTTGGTCGAGTTTTATACACTTATGCCAGACAGCCAAGCCCTGGACCTTCACTGCAGTTAAAGCGGGGGTTCACCTATCTATCGTTTTTTTTTTTTTTTGAGTTCATTCACAAACTTTTCTTCTCAGCATTACATACTCACATATTGTGTGTAATATGTCCGCCTGTGTCAGATTTCGTCGGAAAGAATAACTTATATTATTCACTGCAGGCGGTTTCCATCTTCATTGTGGGCATTTGAAGCCCACAAGCATTTATTTCCTGGATGTGGTGAATGCTGTGCTCCCAGCATTCACCGCTCGTTCCCGCACATGCTCAGTGGCATCCTGGGAAGCCTGAGACTAGCTCCCAGGAGTCTGGGAGAGGCTAGAAACACGCCTACTCCCACGGGAGGAGAACCAGGAAGTGCAAAGAAGAATAGAAAAATAAAAGGTAATTACGGCGATTTAAATTTTTTTAAACGGCATGTCAGCATCTAGGCAAGGCAGAGAATACATACAGATATTGTTCAAAATTTGGGTGGAACCCCGCTTTAAGCAGTTCATCTCAGTCCAGGGCACAACCCCTTCAGCCTGCTGATTGGACAATGAAAGGACAGCAGCTTGCTCATAGGCGTGCGCACAGCGTGTGCTGGGTGTGCCTGGGCACACCCTAATCGCCCCATGCGCATTAGCATTATCGCTTTGTCTGCCAGCAGAAAGATGGTTAAGATCTCCCTCTTACCGGCTCTGCCATAAGAGAAGTGTTTATGCACTTCTCTTTTACTGTGCCGGCTGGCAGATCAATGTGCCGGGGTCATATATAAGTGGACACAAACACGCACGTAGATTTGAGCTTTAGGGTGCACACCCTAATGCAATAGACTACGCACACCTATGAGCTTGTTAATTAGTCATCATTGCACCCACTCTGCTCCCTCTTAGGCTCCATTCACACCTGAGCATTTTGTAGCTTGAAGCCTGAAGCTACAAAACACTGGAGGGGACAAAAACAATTATTCTCTAAGGAGATGGTTCACATCTCCATTCCAAAACGCCTGAAGCCCTACGCCTGAAGCTCAAACAAGTTCTGGACCCTTTTTTGTCGTGCGAATGGGGCAGATTTGGGCGTTTTTCTGCTTTTTGCATAGGTGACCTTTTGCCCTGCACAAAATCGCGGCAAATCGCGGTAAAAAACACAGCAAAATCGTGGTAAAAACGCAGCAAAACCGCAGTAAAATTGCGTGATTTTCTGCCTGAAAACGCCAAGCATAGGTGTGAATGGGGCCTTACTGTAAGCATGTTTGCAGCGTTAAAGGCTAATTCCACCTTTCACAACATGTTTCATGTTACACCCATATTTAGTAATATCATAAAAAGAGAAGGAGAAAGGGGGGGGGGAAATAGGGATACCCCCTCCTCAGATAAATGGGACTTTAGAGGAAAATACTGAGTCTAGTAGGTGAAAATCAAACAAGTTTGATATAAAATTAACAATATTTATTGAGATATGATTAAAAATAGCATTGTCAAAACATATACAGACATATGACCATCCAGTAGTAAACTTCAAGATTCATACGTGACTAAAGCCAACATGTTTCACAAAAGAATTTTCGCTTCATCAGGGCTAGACACGATGTCATTGATTCATTTAAACTGTGTAAACAATGAACAGTCTTAAATTACATAATGGTCATATATGAAATCAAATCATAACAGTAACCCATATTTAGTAAGTAACATGGGGCCATTCCCCAGCCCCCCCAACCCTAAACCTATACCCCGCTCACACTTACCTGAATCCCAGCAGGCTTCTGCCTAGGCTGGCCGTACATTATACAATTCTACCAAAACCATATAATATGAGGTGCAACCTAAACACTTTCAATTTGTTTGCAATCAGGCAGACTCTAGAACTACATAGGTAAAGGTGAATCTAAAGAAAATTGTATATTGTATGGCCAGCTTAAAGTGTTACTAAACCCACAACAGTAAAATCAGTGTGTATATGCAGTAAAGCATGCTTGTTATACTCACTGTGGAACCTAAGGGGTTAATCCCCTGCATTGTGTAAAAAAGGTGTTTGATCTTGTATGCACAGATCCTCCTCTTCTTCTACTCTCTCTAGGTCCAGATAAGACAGAGTTACTGGAGTCAGGCTGCACATGCACAGTTTGGTGTGTATTTCTAGAGAGTTTTTTTTTTCTTCGGAGAGTGCATGTGATCAGCACAGGGCCAATCAGCACTGTTCAGACAGAGGGTCAGGGGTCCTTGATCCTGATAGGACAGCTCAATGCAGTATGAAAACTCCTCCTACAGGCTTAACCAGGTACTGAAAGAAGTCACAAGACTGCTATATGCTGCTGATGAGAAAATGTATTTACTAGTTTAGATTTACTAAAACTATTGCATTTCCATGTTCTGTGTACTGTGGGAGACCAGATATAGTGAATTCAGGGTCCGGGGTTTAAATGCCATTAATTTAAATTTAGTATACCTGTGCATGTACAGCCTCCTGATATCTGTGAATGGAGAGGCTACAAATCCCATCAGCCACTGCAGCAGAGGGACAGCACAAGGTTGGTGAGGTCACTGAACTCGTAATCACGGTACAGACCATCACTTATGGAGCTGGAGGATGTACCAGTGTACATCCTCCAGCTCCATAAGTGATGGTCTGTACCGTAATACTGACCTGGAGGAATAGACTGCAGGAGCATTTGGATTGTGAAGTTGTACCAAGTTATAACTCAACCACGACTAAAGTTGTCATTAAACTTTAGGGGCTGTAGCCGTAGAGGGATTCTCAAGCCAGCCTGCCCACACCTTGGTGAATTTTTTTGTACAACTTCTTGTGACACTAGCGAATCAATATTTGCTATCGGTTTCCGGCTTCTTCTCCCAGCCAATCGGGATAGGAGGTGGATCTAAAGAAGACTGGGTTAGCCGGGAGGAGAAGTCAGGGAAGCCACGGCACTGTGAACCTGGAAGGATGAGTGCGGACCTGGGGGGGGGTTGTTTGCCGCCCCCCCAAAAATTTTAGCATCAGCCGCCACTGCTTCTGTTACTGTAATGCCGTGTACACACGAGTGGAATTTCCGACAACAAATGTTCAATGTGTTGTCGTAAATTCCGATCGTGTGTACACAATTCCGATACACAAAATTTCACGCATACTCGGAATCAAGCAGAAGAGCCGCACTGGCTATTGAGCATTCTTTTTCTAGTCCCATTGTACGTGTTGTACGTCACCGCGTTCTTGACTTTCGGAATTTCCAACAACATTTGTGCGACCGCCTGTATGCAAGACAAGTTTCAGCCAACACCCGTCGGAAATAAATCCACGGTTTGGTTGTTGGAAATTCCGATCGTCTGTACGCGGCATAAGTGTATTGTTTCCTGGCCTTTTGGCTAAAATCAATTGTAGTTTCTGTTCTTATCAGTGTCCAGTAGGAGTGCTATGACATTTTTCCTGCCTTATAGTGGGGATGATTGGCTGTATAGTACCACTGCTGGAGTGATGGGGGCTCTGAAGGCTAGTACCGGCTGGAACAGAAACCGGGGCTCCCACAGGCAGATGGGGCATGGGAGTAATTCCCCCAGGAAAACTGGATGGACCCAGTTCCTCCTGATTTGAATGGATCTACCTTGTCTGGCCATGGGCTGGAAAGGCAGAGAGTTTGCGGTGTCTTTGCCCCCTGGGAGTAGTTGCCCTAGTGGATAACCGGCACACACACTAAATACTTTTTTCTGTACTGCGATTTTAGGGCTAAATCCGGGGCAATTTTTGTTACCAGGCCTCAGGGCCCGGCCAGTGCACATTGCACGGCCACTTATTTATTTATTTTTCCTCCACTGTTTTGACACTTTCACTTTTGCGTGTGTTTTTTTCTCACTAGGATTGAAGGTGTGAGTCCTCGGGATTGCCCTGAAGTCCAGGGGGTGGATGTGTGGCCCTCCGGCTCCTCCCTCCTCTGACCCTGGGGTTCTCTCTTTGGGAGAGCCCCTCGACCTAGTACTTGGTGATCAGCTTCGGCTGGCCATGAAGAGATGGGTCTGCCAAACCTTCTGGTCAGACAGACCATGTCGAACCCTATGTCCCTGTCAAGAGCCTCGCACCCCAGGGGATCAGGGAGAAGTCCTAGCCCTTTGAGGGGTGGACAAAGCACACCCTTAAGTGCACTGTTTAGTGTGTGTGTTTCACATGCACGTTTTTTGTTCACTTAATGGTTTTTCTGTTTTTGGTTTTTAAGCACCACCACGGATTAAAAAAAAAAAAACTTCTGTTACTGTAAGTGGCTTGGTAGAAAGGTAGAGTGGAGTTCACAAGGTGCTTCCAAAAATTATTAGAGGCAAGAGAGGGCTTTTTTCAATGTAACATAATAGTTTTTCTAGCATAAAACAGTAGGAGGATGAGGAGTGTCCGTTCCAAATAGTAAGGACCAGACCTTCCACCAAGCCTAGCAGGCAACATTCACAACGTTATGCCAATATTGAGTGATAGCTGGACAGCAGATATGTTAAAAGTCCCCCACGGAGTGATCGCACCGCCAGCAGGAGGAAGAGTTCGCTGGGCTAAGCTTATGGAGCCTGTGTGGTGTAAAATAAGCAAGGTGTGCAATTTTACATTGAATTAGGCAGTCCCTAATGGAGAAGAGTTGTTTGAATGGCCTGTCCCAAATCTCTTTTGAGTCCCCCTGATCCAGTTCAGGGACATTCGTCTGGTTCTCCTGCAAAGGTGGCTAAGGTGGCTGTCTTTTCTGCCTATCCCTTGATCCGCCCTGGTTGCCACACATCTCCAGGTTCCCATGCAGTGCCTTGGGCCCTTAATCTGAGCTTTTATGCATTTGTCCTGGGAGTCACTGCAGAAGAAGCTAGAAGGAGAGGGAGCAGAAACGAGGGGCAATGAACCTTGGAAACAGACATTCCCGGATGTGTCATGCCCTGTACACACGACCGGTTTTGCCGTCGGAATAAACTCTGAAGGCTTTTTCGATGGAATTCCACTCAAGCTGTCTTGCATACACACGGTCGCACCAAATTCCGACCGTCAAGAACGCGGTGACGTACAACGCATACTACGGGACAACACGTACGACGTCTCATACTTGCTTCAGAGCATGTGTCATTTTTGGTACGTCGGAACAGCATACAGACAAGCGGTTTTCCTGATAGGAATTTGTTCCGTCAGAAAAATATAGAACATGTTCTCTACCTAAAGGGCCATACACACGATCGGACTTTTTGACAACAAACATGCAAATTAGCTGTTTTGGAGCAACATCCGACCGTGTGTACGCTCCATCGGACGAACTTTTTCAGTTTCCATCAGACTTTTGTTGGCTGTGCGAACGGACAAACTTTCCGGCAACAAAAGTCCGACGGAGCAAAGTCCGATCGTGTGTACACAAAGCCATCGAACTTTTGTACAAACTACAGTACGCAGCCACAAGAATGTTTCCAGCGCGATCGGATCGCGCTGGTTCTCGGCGGCAGGGTACTGCACATCTCGGGCTAGCTCCGCAACGGACTTATATAGGTGGTGACCCCGCCCCCCTATGACATCACAGTCCTAGGGCATGCTGGGACTGTGAGGTCCTAAGGGGGCGTGGTCATAGGATGACATGACCACGCCCCCTTATGACCTCACAGTCCCAGCATGCCCGGGACTGTGATGTCATAGGGGGGCGGCGTCACCGCTTATATAAGTCCATTGCGGAGCGCTCAGAGAGCATTCCAGCTGGAGAGAGCGTCGTGTCAACATCTCTAAAAGAGAAGAGGAAAGAAGATGATCCAGAAGTCCGGGCCACTGCTGGCAAAAGAGCGGCAGAAGATAGCGGTGGAGCTGGCAGAAGATGCGGACACCGGGAGAAGACGCCGGAGAGACCCCCTAAGTCGGAAGAGGACCCCTGAAGTCGGAAGAAGACCCCCGAAGTCGGAAGAGGACCCCCCAAGTCGGAAGGAGACCCCGGAGCTGCCTAATAAATTACTTTAAAAACCTGTGTACTGTGTTTTTTATTGACACTTTTTTCCCTAGGTGAATGGGTAGGGGTACGATGTACCCCATACTCATTCACATAGGGTGGGGGGCCAGGATCTGGGGGCCCCCTTAATAAAGAGGGCTCCCGGATTCCAATAAGCCCCCCCACCCGCAGACCCCGACAACCAACGACCAGGGTTGTTGGGAAGAGGCCCTTGTCCTCATCAACATGGGGACAAGGTGCTTTGGGGTGGGGGGGCCCGCAGGGCGCCCCCCTCCCCCAAAGCACCCATCCCCCCATGTTGAGGGCATGCAGCCTGGTACAGCTCAGGAGGGGGGGGCTGCTCGCTCGTCCCCACCCCCTTTCCTGACCGGCCAGGCTGCGTGCTCGGATAAGGGTCTGATATGGATTTTGGGGGGACCCCCACAACGTTTTTTTTGGCATAGGGGGTTACCCTTAAAATCCATACCAGATCTAAGGGCCTGGTATGCCCCTGGAGGGGAACCCATGCCGTTTTTTTATTTAAAATTTGGCGTGGAGTTCCCCTTCAAGATTCATACAAAACACAGTGCCTGGTATTGACGGGGATCCAACTCGGATCCCGCACCAGTGTGAACCCGGCTCGCAAGGTGTCAATCTCGCCAATAAAAGTGGCGAGATTGACACAATATCAGACAACAATACAGAAGTTGACCAAAGGGTGGTGGTAAAGAGCTGAAAAAACCACGTGATTTGGTGAAAGTTGGCTGGAAAAGTCGTCTGTATGCAAGACAAACTTTTGGGCAACGCCCTTTGTACAAAAATCCAAGTGAAAGTTTGCAAAGTCCTATCGTGTGTATGTGGCTGAAGTCCGTCTGAATTTTGGACTTAAAAAGTCTGATGGGGCATACACACGGTCGGAATATACCATGAAAGGTTCCCATTGGACTTTTTCTGTCGGAAATTCCGACCGTGTGTACGGGGCATTAGATTCCATTCCAATCTTTACTAATTTTTTGTCCGAAAAAGTACAGTATTAAATTGTAATTTAAACTTAGAACATGCTAAGTGGTGGCAGGTTCTCTTTATAGGATACATATCTGCATTGATTTTGCTGTCTAGCTGGAATTCAGCTTTAATAAGCCATTAGGATTTACAGATAATTAGCACAGTATGACTTAAGGCAAGCAATTAAGATAAACCTAGACCTCCTAATTAGTGGATTTCTAACAAATCTCAAAAATAAAAAAACATCAGCATTCAATTAATGATCATAAAAAAAAATGTACGTTAAATGAAATAAACTAAACTACCCTAATACACCCAAGCACCCACACCCTTTCCATGAACATGGGTGACTGGGACCACGCAATGTAAAATGTGGGCATATTTCCCCAGTCCTGAGGCCTACAGCAACCCATAAAAAAAAAATCAATGTCTGTTTGCAGGTATACGCTAGTACCTGTATAAAAAAAGAACATGCATATGAACCTACACCCACCCATAGAACTCAATGGCTGTATACAGCTTTATGCAGATACTTGCATAGGCACACACATACATACATATAGCTTACATCCAGGGTCGTACATTCGTATGCGTGTGCTTGCATGCGGCATATACCTATGTAAAGCTGCATAGAGCCATTGATTCCTATGGATAGCTGTACTCAGCTGTTAACTTCTGTGGCTCCCAGGCAAGGAAATATCCTCGAATTTCGAGTTTTCTAGCCCCAGACACCTGCGTGCTGGACTTCTAAATATAGAAAAAAGAAGATTTTTAGTTTTGTTATGCATATTTCACCTAAGCAGCTTGACAAGTCAAATTACTCCACTCACCCCTTTTACTGACCTCTCATAAAATGCTAGATTCCTGGCTGTCAATCTGACCCGATGGCTTTACTAAACCCACAACAGTAAAATCAGTCTGTATATGCAGTAAATCAGGTTTGTTATTCTCACTGCGGAACCTGAGGGGTTAATCCTCTGCTTTGTATAAAAAGGCTGTTTGATCCTGACTTCTCTGATTCCCCCCCTTCTTCCACTGTCCTCAATCCATCGCCTGATAAGACAGTGCATTTGGAGTCACTCTGCACATGCTCAGTTTGGTGTGTATTGCTAGAGAGGTTTTTTTTTTTTTTCTTGGGAGAGTGCATGTGATCAGCTCAGGGCCAATCAGCACTGTCCAGACAGAGGGTCAGGGGTTATGCAGCTTCATAGGACAGTAATGCCCCGTACACACGAGCGGATTTTCCGTCGGAAAAAACTTGGATGGTTTTTCTGACGGAATTCCCCTCAAGCTTGCCTTGCATACACACGGTCACACACAAGTTCTCTAAACTTTCGACCGCCAAGAACGCGGTGACGTACAACACTACGACGAGCCGAGAAAATGAAGATGCTTCCGAGCATGCGTCAAATTGTTTCCGAGCATGCGTGGGAATTTTGCGCGTTGGAAGTTGTACAGACGATCGCATTTTCGGATAGCAACTTTTTCCGACCGAAAAATTGGGAACCTGCTCTCCATCTTTTGTTGGCGGGAATTCCGCCAGCAAAAGTTCGATGGAGCATACACACGGTCGCGTTTTCCGACCAAAAGCTCACACCGGTCACATGGCCGAATTTCCGATCATGTGTACGCGGCATAAGGGTAGAATGAAAACTCCTCCTACAAGTTTTAACTTTTGGTCTGCTGGACACTGATAGAAGTGACAAGACTGCTATATACTGCTGATGAGAAAATGTATTTAGCAGTTTATATTTACTAAAATAATTGCATTCCCATGTTCTGTATACTGTGGGAGACCAGATATAGTGAATGCAGGGTCCTGGGTTTAGTGACACAACTAATGCCCCGTACACACGGTCGGATTTTCCGATGGAAAATGTCCGATCAGAGCATGTTGTCGGAAATTCCGACCGTGTGTGGGCTCCATCGGACATTTTCCATCGGATTTTCCGACACACAAAGTTGGAGAGCAGGAGATAAAATTTTCCGACAACAAAATCCGTTGTCGGAAATTCCGATCGTGTGTACACAAATCCGACGGATAAAGTGCCACGCATGCTCAGAATAAATAAAGAGATGAAAGCTATTGGCCACTGCCCCGTTTATAGTCCCGAAGTACGTGTTTTACGTCACCGCGTTTAGAACGATCGGATTTTCCGACAACTTTGTGCGACCGTGTGTAGACAAAACAAGTTTGAGCCAACATCCGTCAGAAAAAATCCTAGGATTTTGTTGTCGGAATGTCCGAACAAAGTCCGACCGTGTGTCAGAACAAGTGAAATAAGAACTGCTTACTTTTTTTTAGGGGGTCAATGACATAGAAGTATTAGACCAGAGGATCAAAATAACAGCCAGGCAACTAGCAATTTCAGAAGGCCAGAAATGGTATTTCTAGGTTTACTTTAATGCTCATGTGTCATGCTCAGGACCGATGAAAAGATCATTGTGAAAGGTTTTTATTTCAGAGATTATCTTTTTTTATCTTTGTAAAGTAGAGCAGATGAAAAGACACTGACATACTTTTTTAACCCGGTTTCACTATATTTATCCCCTTTTTAATGCCCTTGTGGGTTTTTTTTGTTCCGCTCACTTCTATTTTTATAGGTTAACCTGAAGGAACAAGGCCGACTGCTATGCCAAGGGGAGTTTGTGATCTCCTACAGGAAGAGAAAGTGCCTGAGGAGGGTGTTCCTCTTTGAAGACCTGATTCTGTTCAGTAAAACAAAAAAAGCCGCCTCGGGAAAGGAAATCTATGTGTACAAACAGTCCTTTAAGGTAATCCAATGGTTTCTTCTAGCTATTGATAAGAGCATTCTCTAAGGCAGGCCATACATTATGTGATTTTCTTTCCTTCACCTACAAGTTTAAGGAAAGAAAATTGCTTAATTCCCCCATTATCACAGCCATTGTTGATGGGGGAATTCCTCCCCCACTGCTATTCTATTCTGACAGCAGGAGGTTTCCAGCCGTCAGAATACAATGATCACTGCTGGCGGATATAGATGCTAGCTGTGATCGCACAACAAAACAAACAGGCTGGTTGTACTGAAGTCGATTGATAGACTGACTTCGGTACGACCAGTCTGCCTAGATTGATCAAAATTCGGCTGATTCAGCAAGAAGGCCCCTTTCACACTGAGGCGG
Source organism: Lithobates clamitans (assembly GCA_037952925.1). Lineage (NCBI taxonomy): Eukaryota > Metazoa > Chordata > Amphibia > Anura > Ranidae > Lithobates > Lithobates clamitans. Next base: position 532,414 of record JBBGZY010000202.1, read on the forward strand.
CTTGCAGGCGCTATTGCGCTAAAAATAGTGCCTGCAATAGTGCCCGAAACAGCCGGTGCTGTCTCTCCAGTGTGAAAGCCCCGAGGGCTTTCACACTGGAGCGGTGCGCTAGCAGGACGGGTAAAAAATGTCCTGCTAGCAGCATCTTTGGAGCGGTGTATGCACCGCTCCTTCACCGCTCCTGCCCATTGAAATCAATGGGACAGCGTGGCTATACCGCCGGCAAAGCGCCTCTGCAGAGGTGCTTTGTGGTAGTTTTTAACCCTTTCTCGGCTGCTAGCGGGGGGAAAAACCGCCCCGCTAGCGGCTGAATACTGATGGTAAAGCGCCGACAACAATAGCGGCACTTTACCGCTGACACCCCAGTATGAAAGGGGCCGAACTGAGAGCTTGAGCAAGTGGCTGAGAGGCACAGCAAAAATCTCTAATTCCTGCCGCTACTATTCGCACCAACCCTTATCACCTCCTCTGTGGTGGATCACTTTTTAGAGCTTTGCTTGTCTGAACCTAGCCTTATTGTGTGAACCTAGCCTTATTGTGTGAACCTAGCCTTATTGTGTGAACCTAGCCCTTATGTCAAATAAGCTATGACATAGTGATCAATAGCAGATATTCTTGTGAATAACTGACACACGGGGCATCTTTGTTAACCACATCAGTCCCAGAAGAATTTGCCCCCTTTGCTGACCAGGCCAATTTTTGCGATACGGCACTGCTTCACTTTAACTGACAATTGTACGGCCGTGCGACGCTGTACCCAAACAAAATCTATGTCCTTTTTTTCCCAAAAATAGAGCTTTCTTTTGGTGGTATTTGATCACCTTTGCGGTTTTTATTTTTTGCGCTATAAACAAAAAAAGAGTGATAATTTTGAAAAAAAAACACAATATTTTTTACTTTTTGCTATAATAAATATCTCAAATTAAAAAAAAAAAAACAATTTCTTCATCAGTTCATCAGTTTAGGGCGATTTATACTCTTCTACATTTTTGGTAAAAAAAAAATCTGTTTGAGCAAAAGTTATAGCCTCTACAAAATAGAGGATAGATTTATGGCATTATTTTTTATTTTTTTTTAATGGCGGCGATCTGCGATTTTTATCGGGACTGCGACATTGCGGCGGACAGATCGGACACTTTTGACACTTTTTTGGGACCATTGACATTTATACAGCGATCAGTGCTAAAAATAGCCACTGATTACTGTGAAAATGTCACTGGCAGGGAAGGGGTTAACACTAGGGGCTACCAAGGGGTTAAATGTGTTCACCTAAGTGTGTGTTCTAAATGTGGGGGGGTGGGATTGACTGGGGGAGGAGACTGATCGCTGTTCCTATATACTAGGAACACACAATCTGTCTCCTCCCCCCTGACAGAATGGGGATTTGTGTGTTTACTCACACAGATCCCCTTTCTGGCTCTGTCAGGAGCGATCTCGGGTGCCTGGTGGACATCGCGGCCGCCGAGCACGTGCATTGGCTCCTTAGTGACGGGCCAGGTGCGCGCGCCCCGTATACCTCTTAAAGTGCCCGCCATACAGCTACGGCGATTTGCGCAGGGGAGCCATACTGCCACCGTCAAGCGGCCGTCAAACGGCGGGCGGTCGACAAGTGGTTAAAGTGTAATACATTTCTACCAAAACCATATAATATGAGGTCCAACCTAAACACTTTCAATTTGTTTGCAATCAGGCAGGCCCTAGCACTACATAGGTAAAGGTGAATCTAAAGAAAATTGTATATTGTATGGCCAGCTTAAAGTGTTACTAAAACTACAACAGTAAAATCAGTGTGTATATGCAGTAAAGCATGCTTGTTATACTCACTGTGGAACCTAAGGGGTTAATCTGTACAAAGGCTGCTTTATGCTGTTTTCTCTGATCCTTCTTCCGCTGTCCCCTGATAATTTCACGATAACACAGAGTCTATGGAGTCAGGCTGCACATGCTCAGTTTGGTGTGTATTGCTAGAGAGGTTTTTTTTTTGGGGGGGGGGGGGATAGTGCATGTGATCAGCACAGGGCCAATCAGCACTGTCCAGATAGAGGGTCAGGAGTCCTGTAGTCTCATTGGACAGTCAGAAAACTCCTCCTACAAGCTTTAACCAGTGCTTGGTTGGACAATGGTAGAAGCCCTACTGCTGATGAGAAAAGGTATTTAGCATTTTATATTTACTAAAATAATGCATTTCCATGTTCGGTGTACTGTGGGAGACCAGATATAGTGAATGCAGGGTTCGGGGTTTAGTAACACTTTAATATACAGTATCTTCTATCCTTTTCTATACTTTTCTCAGACTTCAGAAATCGGCTTAACTCACACATTGGGAGGCAGTGGACTCTGCTTTGAAATCTGGTTTCGAAGGAGGAAATCGGAGGACACGTACACTTTTCAGGCTCCATCTGCTGATGTCAAGGAAGCTTGGACTGAGGACATACAGAAGATTCTGTGGGACCAGGCAATAAAAAACCGAGGTGAACTCATAATATTGATCTTATTGAAACAAAGCACTTTCTTTTTTTTTTTTTTTTTTAAGGCTCAGTAGCTGTCAATTTTTTTTTATTGCCTTCTGAACGCTTAGATTGCTTTAATGTCACCAAGGACACTGCATTCTTTTTATAGGCATTGTCCATGATCAAGTCAGCCCTGTAATTTATACTGATATGTGTTACACAATTTCCCATGGTGCAGTCTTGCCTGGAAAAAGGGATTACTCAGCATATTTTATAGACTAATATGTTTTCACCATGGCCGAACAGTGACTGAAAAAAGAGTAACCTGCGTTATATTAATCTAATGGATTCCGCTTTAACCACTTGACCTCCAGAAGAGTTACCCCCCACTTCCTGACCAGAGAATTTTTTGCGATACGGCACTGCGTTACTTTAACTGACAATTGTGCGGTCGTGCGACCTGTACCCAAATAAAATTTATGACATTTTTTCCACAAATAGAGCTTTCTTTTGGATGTATTTAATCACCACTTTTTTTTAAATTCTTTTAATAATTTTTTTATTCTTTTTGCGCTATAAATACATTTTGAAAAAAAAACTAAACATTATTTTTTACTTTCTGCTATAAAACATACCCATTAAAAAAATTTATAAAAATAAACATTTTTCATAAATTTAGGTCAATATGTATTCTGCTACATGTTTTTGGTAAAAAATTCCCAATAAGTGTATATTGATTGGATTAGGCGAATGTTATAGCTTCTACAAACCGTGGGATATTTACTGGAATTTCTATCTATTTTTTAAATTTTTTTCACCAGTAATAGCGGCGATAAGCAACTTATAGCGAGACTGCAATATTGTGGTGGACAATCAGACACTAACTGACACTTTTTGGGAAGCAGTGACACTAATACAGTGATCAGTGGTAAAAAATATGAACTGTCACTGTACTAATGGCACTAGCTGGAAAGGTGCTAAACATACATTGACCTACCTACCTGACAGGCACTGACCTACCTACCTGACACGCACTGACCTACCTACTTGACACGCACTGACCTACCTGACACACATGCACTGACCTACCTGACACACATGCACTGACCTACCTGACACACATGCACTGACCTACCTGACACACATGCACTGACCTACCTAACACACATACACTGACCTACATGACATACACTGACCTACCTGACACACATTGACCTACCTGACCTACACTGACCTACCTGACATACATACACTGACGCTAGTGACACACACTGACCTACCTGACCTGGAGACTTCATGTGTCCTTCAGCAGCAGCTCAGCCGTGGTGTGCGTTGCACGCCCATCATCACAGCAGGCAGGGAGAGGAGAGCCGAGCGCCAAGCAAATAAGACCTACAAGGACTAGGGCTTATTTGGGGGGTAGGGCTTATATTGCAGCCATCACCGACAATCACGCTAGGTCTTATTTTTCGGGGAAACTGGGTATGTAGCAAGGTCCCAGGCCTCCTTTGATCCAATGAGAACCTCCAGAGCCTAGGATAGCTGACATCCTTCTGTATGTATGGGGTTGTGAGGCATGATGGGTGCAGAGTAGTTAAAGTTATTGGCCACTAGACACATCTTGAATGCAAAAGAAAGTTTATTTCTCTTAACAAACTTTTTGGGGGGAGAGGGTTAGGACCAGGACACCCTTAGGTGGTTGCAAGATTAATTGGCAGACTCCAAGACTTCAATAGGAGGACAGCCATGAAGGGAAAGGCACCCATCAAGATGACACATCTGCATGTGCAGGAATGCTGTCTCCTATTGCAACAGTCTTTAACAGTTCGTAAGGTAGGAATCCTAACACAAAACAGTTCTTTCACTTTCACTACAATCACTCCTTGTAGTTCTTCAGCCTACTGAGCTCCCAGTCTCTCACTAGACCCACTGATTCACTGCCACTGAATCCCTTGAGCTCCTCCAATCTTCACGGTGGTATCTTCCTCAAGCGTCATCCCTGCTTCTCTGCTGGGTTCCTAGCTTGGCACTCTAGATACCTCTCAAGCTTCACCCCCCCGGCCTGCTCAGTCCCTGGCTTGACAAAACAGCTTTTCTGCAAGTGTCACCTCCACTGGCTGGGTCCCTGGCTTGATTCCCACTGAAGTTTCCCGATTCTTCACTGTCCCCGTTTGGTGAGAATGCTGATCCGGTACTTGCTTCAGTTACTCACTGTGCTGTCACTATCAGTGAAGCAAGCCATCATTAGGCTGAAAAAACAAAACAAACCCATCAGAGAGATAGCAAAAACATTAGGTGTGGCCAAATCAACTGTTTGGAACATCCTTAAAAAGACAGAACGCACCGGTGAGCTCAGCAACACCAAAAGACCCAGAAGACCATGGAAAACAACTGTGGTGGATGACTGAAGAATTCTTTCCCTGGTGAAGAAAACATCCTTCACAACAGTTGGCCAGATCAAGAACACTCTCCAGGAGGTAGGTGTATGTGTGTCAAAGTCAACAATCCAGAGAAGACTTCACCAGAGTGAATACAGAGGGTTCACCACAAGATGTAAACCATTGGTGAGCCTCAAGAACAGAAAGGCCAGATTAGAGTTTGCCAAACAACATCTAAAAAAGCCTTCACAGTTCTGGAACAACAGCATGGTGGTGGTAATGTCATGGCGTGGGCATGTGTGGCTGCCAATGGAACTGGTTCTCTTGTATTTATTGATGATGTGACTGCTGACAAAAGCAGTAAGATGAATTCTGAAGTGTTTCGGGCAATATTATCTGCTCATATTCAGCAAAATGCTTCAGAACTCATTGGACGGCGCTTCACAGTGCAGATGGAAATGACCCGAAGCATACTGCGAAAGCAACCAAAGAGTTTTTTAAGGAAAAGAAGTAGAATGTTATGCAATGTCCAAGTCGATCACCTGGCCTGAATTCGATTAAGCATGCATTTCATTTGCTGAAAACAAAACTGAAGGGAAAATGCCCCAAGAACAAGCAGGAACTGAAGACAGTTGCAGTAGAGGCCTGACAGAGCATCACCAGGGATGAAACCCAGCATCTGGTGATGTCTATGCATTTCAGACTTCAGGCTGTAATTGACTGCAAAGGATTTGCAACCAAGTATTAAAAAGTGAAAGTTTGATGGATGATTGTTAATCTGTCCCATTACTTTTGGTCCCTTAAAAAGTGTGAGGCACATATACAAACTGTTGTAATTCAAATCAGGTAAACACCGTTCACCTGATTTGGATGTAAATACCCTCAAATTAAAGCTGAAAGTCTGCAGTTAAAGCACATCTTGTTCGTTTAATTCCAAATCCATTTTGGTGGTGTATAGAGCCCAAAAGATTAGAATTGTGACGATGTCCCAATATTTATGGACCTGACTGTATGTCTCCTGATCTGAACCCAATTGAACACCTATGGGGAATTCAGAAGAGACAAGTTGAGCATCACTCTCCATCCAGCATCCAGGCTCTAGAAGAGGTCGTTCTTAAAGAATGGAAAACGTTGCCAACTTGTTCATTCCATGCCTAGAAGACTTGGTGCTGTCCTTACAAATAATGGAGGCCATACAAAATATTAGATGTAGTAGTTTTTGTAGCGGGGTGTATTCATTTTTGCATCATAATTAGTAAAAATGAAAATTTTGTAATCTGAGTTATATTAACCTTACTTTCATGTAATGAGCTAAACAAATGTTCTATAAAACTCAGTTTTGTCAAAATTTGGGAAATTGTTCTTGTGTTCATTGAGATATTGATTAAAATATTACTTTGTTTATATATATATATATATATATATATATATATATATATATATATATATACCGTATATACTCGAGTATAAGTCGTTCCGAGTATAAGTCGAGGGTGAGAAATGCACAGTTACTGTAAGTGGAAAAGAGGGTCAACAATGCCCATTTGCAGCATCACTGTGCCCATTTGCAGCATCACTGTGCCCATTTGCAGCCATAGGTCCCCTGAACTTCAAACTCGGTAGTTAAGGGTTCCTAGATGCCCCCTAGCTGCAGCCAAAATTTGGGGTCTCTGAACCCAAAGGGTCCCGAAATGACATTGCTGCAGATGGACACAGTTGACCAAATTTGGGGCCCTGTATCTCGGGGCCACTTAGTGCTAAGAACCCCAACTTTGATGTGCAAACTCAGTGGAACTAGCATCATAACATTTCCAAAGCTGGGGTTTCTAGCACCAAGTAGCCCCGAGATACAGGGCCCCAAAAATCAGTTCAGAAAATGTCAAGCACTTTTCTGCAGCAGAGAATGACATTTTCTGAACCGGTTTTGGGGCCCCGTATCTCATGGCCACTTAGTGCTAGGAACTTCAGCTTTGGATATGTTGTGATACCAGTGCCACTGGGTTTGCATACCAAATTTGGGGTTCCTAGCACTAAGTGGCCCTGAGATATGGGGCCCCAAAATCGGTTCAGAAAATGTCAAGCACTTTTCTGCAGCAGAAAATGACATTTTCCGAACCGATTTTGGGGCCCCGTATCTCGGGGCCACTTAGTGCTAGGAACTTCAGCTTTGGATATGTTGTGGTACCAGTTCCACTGGGTTTGCACACCAAATTTGGGGTTCCTAGCTCTAAGTGGCCCTGAGATACGGGGCCCCAAAGTCGGGTCGGAAAATGAAATTTTTTGCTGCAGAAAAGTGCTTGACTCGAGTATAAGTCGAGGGGGGCACTTTCAGCACAAAAAAATGGGCTGAAAAATTCGACTTATACTCGAGTATATACGGTATATATATAGTTTGTCCTGTTTACCAATAAATAGAATAATAAAATGTAAAAAAAAAAAAAAAAAAAAAGTGTCCCTGTTCCCCTATACTCACATGCAAATACGAATGTGCGCGTAGGTCTCCGCACGCATGTGTAAACGGCGATCACACCACCCATGTGAGGTATCGCCATGAACGTCAGAGCAAGAGCAATAATTTTATTTTATCCTCATGCATAACTTTAAACTTAAACTTGTAAAGGCTTTTAAAGCGTTGCCTATAGAGATTTAAGGTGGACGCAATTTTAAAGCATAATATGTTTGGTATCTATTTACTTGGCGTAACATCCTCTTTGATATTTTACCAAACAATTGGGTATTATATTGTGTTTTTGTGCATTAAAATTCATTAACGTTTATTTATTTATTTTTTAATTTGAAAACTGCTGTGCAAATATTGTGTGACATAAAAATATGCAATGCCCACCATTTTATTCTCTAGGGCTTCTGCTAAAATAATGATATAATATTTGAGGGTTATAAGTCATTTTCTAGCAAAAAAATTATGTTTTTTTACATGTGAGGATGAGGAATGCCAAAATTGGGCCAGCCTGGAAGTGGTTAAGGATAGAAGGATGGGACGATTTATTATATAGTCTTTCATTTTTTTTCCTGCTTTACTCCCAAGTTACTAACCTCCTGCATTATTGTACTGCAGAGATGCGCAGACAGGAGCGAGCGTTCTCAGGTCTGGGATGTAAACCGTTCACTGACATCCAGCCAAGCGAAGCAGCCATCAGTAGCAGGGCCATCCCTCTGACCGGAGGGGCAGGTAATATATTTTGAATTAGAAGGATTTCAGACAATGTGTGAGTTCTACACTTTCAGTTCAATTTCTGTACAGGTGTGGTATAGCCATATTTTAGCTCCATGGTAGAGCTCAATGTTAGCTGGGGCAACAAAGGAGATTCGGGCACCATGGTTCTGCTGCTGGGATCTTTCAGCACAGGAAGGGTCGGTCCTTAGCAGGGAGAATGCCAATGCATGAGAAGTGAGTATTAAAAGAAGGTCTAAGTTTAAATCAGGGAGGGTTAGTGTTCACACTGTAGCAATATCTGAAAGCGATCTGTGGTGGAATGATTTTCAGAGAGCAGATTTCAGGGATTCAGAAGGAGATACTGCTTCTTCGTGAATGCCCCCCCCCCCCCCCTTTTTTTGCTCTTCTTTTTTTCTTTGCCAAATTACCATTTTGAATGGAACTAACGTGCCCTATTGACTTTAATTGGTGAATCTGACGGCTCCATTCAACTTGACAAGCAGTGTTAAATTTACTGCCATGCAAACAATAGCAGCCGCAGCATTATATAGACCCCCCATGTGTTAGGTTTTAGTTGGGCAGTCAGAGGGCTGTAAAACTGTGGCGCAACTCCTTTTTTTTTACCACCCCAGCCCGTCCATGTACAAGAGGGGTTAGGACTACACAGAGGCTTAGTGTTGGACTTACAAGGAGGTCTAATGTTAGGGTTACAGAGAGGATTAGTGTTATTTATGCAGGAAGCTAAGTGTGAGGGTTACATGAAGGGTCCAGGTTAGAATTACAAGGAGGGTGAGTGTAAGGGTTACATAAAGAGTTTGGGTTAGAGGGAGGGTAAGTGTGTTACAAGTAAGGTTGATGCTAGGGTTGCAGTGAGGGTTAGCGTGAGGCAGGGCCAAGTAGGACCTGGTGCTGAACATTTTGGTGGCACTTTTATGAAAATAAATAAAATAACACATGAGCCCTTCATTTTTTAAAAATAATTTTTACATTTTTCAATCATGTTTTACTTTTTTTTATTATTTGTTGCAATTTGTTTTTTCACAATGCTTTTGGGGGAGGGGGCAGTGGATGATGTCAGTAGGGCAGTGGCTGGTGTTAGTAGAGCAGGGGGCAGTGTCAGAAGTTTTTTATACATATATTTTTTTTACAGATTAATTTTTTTACAATTTCGTTTTTTGTTATTTTAATTTTTTTACAATGCTTTTGGGGGGTGGGGTTGGGGGTAAGAAGAGCAATGGATGTTTTCAGTAGCTTTTTATTTTTGTTATTGTGTTTTTAAAATACAATTTTTTAAATATTTTTCACAATTTCATTTGTTTCATTTTTTTCTCCAATAATTTTGGGGGGATGGCAGTGGACAGTGTCAGCAGAGCAGTGGATGTGTCAGTAGTTTTTTGTTTTTATTATTTTATTTTTTATTATTTTTTTTACAACTTTATTTACTTTTAATTAAATTTTTTTATTTTGAGTTAATTTTTTATTACAATTTTAACAGCCCTGTTGTAGGGCTTTGGTGAGATATCAGAGGTCTAAACAGACCCCTGAAGTCTCACTTTTGAAGCAGAGAAAGGGACTGAATACACATTCCCCAGTCCCTGTCTCTGTAGCCTTGGCTGCACTGCAGATGAATGAATAGGAGACAGAGGCTCCTGTTCATTCACAAACCGAAACATAGCTTACTATGCTTCAGTTGTGAATGGACAGAGTCAGTGGTCGGTACTGATAACTTACTGTGTTCATTCAGACAAGGAAGCGGACATAAATGACAGGGGCCCCATGAAAAGCTCCTGCTACCTCCTGCAGCAGGGGGAATCAGACAGTCGGGAGTGATTGATGCGACGGGAGGGGAGGGGGCAATTACAAGCACCGATCTCCCATGAAGCAGTTGAAAGCTGTGGGAGGGAGAGGATAGGAAGTAGATTTTAGCTGCTTTATGGAGAGCTATGCAGGGAAACCAGTGCTTGTAATTGCCACCGTCCCCCCCCCCCCCCCCCTTGCCGCACTGATCACCCCCGATTGTCAGATTCCCCCTGCTGTAGGAGGTAGCAGAAGCTTCTCATGGGGTCTCCTAATGGCCCAGGCCCTTGGGCAGTACCCAAGAGCCCAAATGGTCAGTCTGCCCCTGCTGGGCCTTTATTAAGGTAGGGGCCTGGAGCTGCAGCTCCAATAGCCCCTATGTTTATCCGGTCCTGCTGTGAGGCTTTCTGTAAGGGTGATTGTGAAGGTTAATGTTATGGTTACGGTGATGGTTAGTGTTAGGTTTACAGGGAGGGTTAAGTAATAGTCTTACAGTAAAGGTTAGTGTTCGAGCTACAGGTAGGGTAAGTAATAATATTACATTAAAGGTCAGTGTTCGGGTTACAGAAAGGGTAAGTGTTTGGGCTGCCGTGCCTAATAGGCCCTTTCATTTCCTAAAGCGACGGTTTCTTTTTAAAAAAGGTAAACAGAAGGGCCCTCCGGAAAGCAAGCAAATAATACTTAAAGCGGAAGTAAACAAATCCATAAAACAGTTACCTTTCCGGCACGTGCGGGAAATGTAACACTCCCATTGGTTGTGCTCTCAACCAAACTGTCAAACCATCCAATGGTCGGTGTCATAACTGATCACATGTGCAGCATCATGGCAGTTCTAGATTAAACAGAGGCCAAGATGGCGGCTTCCTTGGCTGAAAACGATAGGAGGGTTTACTTCCACTTTAACTCTCCTGCTATGCTCACCACCAAACTCTGCTGTGGTGAAGAGAGAAGGTTGCTGAAAGATCTTTGGCCTCCAGCACTCTTTCGGTTATGATTCCTTCCACTGGCTCTGCATCACTACTATAATGGTGTAGGGGCCGGTTCATATGGGTTCCTGGAGGGTTTTCACTTTTGAGAGTCCAATTGCCAAGCATCCGTGGCATTAAAAGGTCCTATGAAGAAACCAAGTTATCTCTGTACTTCAGGTCTTCCATCACTTTATTAATGGTGGAAGAATGTTGAGTAAGAGTTGACATTTCAGGAATAAAAACATTCTTCTTTGTTTAATTTATTTCATAATGTAAATCTTTAAAATATCATGTCTTACTAAATGTTCGACCACCTTTAAGAAGACGGGAAACTCGTTGTTTGAAGCATAAAGATGTAACACTGACTTAATTTTTTCTAAATTTTTTCTAATTACCACACCTGTGATTCTAGGTGGACTTTGGTAATACATGTAAGACATGTTGGTGAACCCAAGGAAAGTTGTGAATTTTTACTGTAATTTTTAATCTTTTCCACCTTTCTTTTCCCAGATGAAAATCTACACTCCCCCCCAGCCATTGCTTTACCATTCCCCACATCTCCTCCTCCACTTCGCTCCATGTCAGTGGGCTCCAGGAGTAGTGCTAGCAGTGCCGTTTCTCTAGGCGGGTGTTCCTCCACCTCCTCTGGCCGCGGTTCTCTCAGCCCCCAGCATGGATCTGACATGCCCTGGAGATGCTGTAGAGCAGAACCCCTCCATGAAAAGGAGGCCAACGTTTTCTTAAGTGAGTAAAGTTAAGATCATTGTGCATGCTTTACAGTTTTAAAAGAATGTGTTAGTATTGAAATATTTTTTCCTCAATGTGATGCAAATTTAGAAATTTTCTAATGCTTTTGTAGCTTACCCCCTAAGGAGCCACTGGTAAATTTGGTCCTATGTCCACATTTAGCCACACACAGCCAGACACACAGCATTTTCTTTATTCTTTCACTGGCTGAAAAAACTGTCTAGGGGTCCTCTTTAGGGTTTTTTTTGGAAACGATGAATTAGGATAGGGAGAGGGCGCTGTGGAACTAAATAATTTGAGGATTCCTAAATTTCTGCCTGCAGTGCACAAACTGCTGAATGTCCCACAGGATCTTTTATGCTGTTGGTGATCTGTACTCCTTCCAGAGGTAAAAGCTACACGCAGTCACTTTTCCTCCAGCTCTGGGTGTCATCTACTCACTCAGCCACAGGATCATCAGTTGCCTCCTGCTGATATCCACCAGCCTCTTCCTAGCGAGGGAGATGTAGGATCACACCCCCATATTACAGCTGGACTCTTTCCCTCCAACTTCCTCCTGCCCCTCTCTATTGAGATTCTCCCAACCCTCCCAGCTTGGTGGGACCTTGGTGTCTTCCACAAGTCTTCCTCACAAGGGGTCTCCTTCTGCAGGACTGAACCCAGAAACACTGCACTGCTGCTGAGGCCTCAGGCTATTTATGAGCTCTCTCCACCTTCTGGGCACACCTCCCAGGGATTGGCTGGAGTTCCATAAATATTTAGGCTACTTGTTTTGTCCTTCCTCCCACTATACTTATAGAATCCTCTGGGAAGACAGGGGGGAGTAACAGAACAGCAGCCTGTGCAACACTGAGCAGCCCTAGATAATCAATCTCTGCTCCACTGACTACAGGGGAGCCAAAGTAAATTTACCTAGCAGCATGCTCTACACTAGCAAGGTGGTATGCTTTATTTACAAGGAATGTAAAGAAGCTACTCTCTACTTTTCCCTCAACTATTGCTTCTCTCTTTGTTAGATCTGGGTGTCCAGTCTAAGATCTCTTAGCTAAACAGTACACGGACGATCTTTAGGAGCCCAATCACACTATTGCTAACAATTAAAGCCCAACTCTTTGCAAAAATATTATTTTATTTGTCCCCCATGAAATTGCTGTTAGTACGGCCTCTGTGAATAGAGGAGCTGGGTGGACACCCTAAGAACTGCCATGCAAGCATTGCTGTTGTACATTTAGACATGGCGTGGCAGCAAAAAAAGGTTCAGGAAGACAGCAGCACTGGGATGCAACAAAGAATGAAAAATTATATAAACAAATCTTTTTAATTAAAAATGGCAATTCTTTATGATGCAGAGTTCTTTAACCGCTTAGTGGCCGCCCCACGTACATATACTGCAGCAGTGCGGTCGCTCTGTGCCAAATCGCGTACCTAGTGCGTGATCTGACACTTCCAGGTCTGGGGCGCACGGTGACCCAATTCTGCTGTAATTAAACACAGCGGGAGCCAATCAGTGGGTGCGGCGGACGTGTTAGACTCCGAGACCCAACGATCGTTCAGGAGAAAGGCAGAACGCCGGTCTGTCTATGTAAACAAGGCAGCCTGCTGTTCTGTGAGAGGGAAATATGCTGATCCTGTGTTCCTGCTAAGCAGGGACATGAATCTTTACATTCTCCCAGTCAAAGCAACCTCCCCCCACAGTTAGTAAGCACACCCGGGGAACACCTTTAACCCTTCGATCGCCCCTGATGTTAATCCCTTCCCTGCCAGTGTCATTAATACAGTGACAGTGCATACTTTTAGCACTGCTCACTGTTTTAGTGTCACTGGCTCCCACAAAGTGTCAAAAATGTCAGTAAGGTGTCCGATTTGTCCACAATATCACAGCCCCGCTATAAATCGCTGATCACCGCCATTACTAGTAAATACATAAATAAATAAATAAAAAATATCCCATAGTTTGTAGACGCGATAACTTTTGTGGAAACCAATCAATATACATGTATTGGGATTTATTTTACCAAAAATATGTAGCAGGATACATATTGGCCTAAATTGATGAAGAAATTTGATCTTTTTACATTTTTTTTATTGGGAATGTTTTATTGCAGAAAGTAAAAAATATTGCGGTTTTTTTTTCAAAACTGTTAGTCTTATTTTGTTTGTAGCGCAAATAATAAAAACTGCAGAGGTGATCAAATACCACCAAAAGAAATCTCTATCTGTGGGAAAAAAAGAATATCAATTTTATTTGGGTACAGAGTCGCATGACCGCGCAATTGTCAGTTAAATTAGTGCAGTGCCGTATCGCAAAAAATGGCCTGGTCATGAAGGGGGGTAGACCTTTCCAGAACTGAAGTGGTTAACAAACAACATGTGATTCAGTTATGGTTTATCTCTACTTTATGGCTTGTTCTCAACCCTTACTGCCCCTTGGTGGATCACTTTTGATAGGGTGGTGGACTGGGAGGTTATATGTCACCTCCTCACTACCTGGTTTAACCCTAAAGCTCAATTCACACTAATGCGTTTTTTGATGCATTTTGCATTTTGCAGAAATGCAGGGACATTTTTTAACATGGGTTCCTATGGAACATGTTCACATCAATGCATTTTTGTGCCTCTGCGTTTTTGGAAAGGGTCGGGGACTTTTTTCCCGCAAAACACTACACTACTTTTTTTTAGTAAATGGGTAGGGGTACAATGTACCCCATACTCATTCACATAGGGGAGGGGGCCGGGATCTGGGGGCCTCCTTGTTAAAGGGGGCTTCCAGATTCCGATAAGCCCCCCCGTCCGCAAACTCTGACAACCACCGGGCAATGGTTGTCGGGAAGAGGCCCTTGTCCCCATCAACATGGGGGCAAGGTGCTTTGGGGTGGGGGGCACAGAGCCCCCCCTGCCCCAAAGCACCCATCCCTCCATGTTGAGGGCATGTGGCCTGGTATGGTTTAGGAGGGGGGGGGGGCGCTCGCTCGTCCCTTCCCTTTCCTGACCTGCCGGGCTGCACGCTCGGATAAGGGTCTGGTATGGATTTTGGGGGGACCCCACGCCATTTTTCTTTAAAATTTTGGCATGGGGGTCCCCTCCGAGTCCATACTAGACCCAAGGGCGTGGTATGGACCTGGGGGGGGACCCCACTCTGTTTTTTCTCTCGATTTTTTTTTTTAGCTGCCAATTCTTTTTTTTTTACATTGACTGATGACTCATCGGTTGTTAAGGATGCGACGGCCGGCTTCCTGGCCCCCTCCTTAGCAACCAGCTATATACAGTGTTAAAAAAAAAACACAAATCGCGGCAAAATCGCTGTAAAAACGCGGTACTTTTGGATGCGGGTCCATTGAAATCTGTTACATGCAAAACGCTGCATTTTGCGGGAAAAAAAGGCCCCGGCCCTTTCCAAAAAACGCAGAGGCACAAAAATGCATTGATGTGAACATGTTCCATAGGAACCCATTTAAAAAAATTTCCCTGCATTTCTGCAAAATGCATTAAAAAACGCATTTTTTTCATGCAGCGTTTTGCAGGTAAAAGAATTCAATGGACCCGCATCCAAAACGCAAGTACTGCGTTTTTACTGCGTTTTTGCCACGATTTGCGTTTTCTTTTATTTCTTTTTTTACACTGTATATAGCTGGTTGCTAAGCAACCACAGTGTAAAAAAAAACAAAACACAAAACGCGGCAAAAACGCATGTTCAAAAACGCGGCAAGCACCACAAAAAGCACTGCAGAAACGCTCAAAATCAACATGCATAGATGTGAATTGAGCCTTAAGGAAAGGTGTTTTGGCTGGATTTGAGCCTTACATTCTTTGGATACCAAAATGCATGTTGATGCAGGAAATTCACATGTTGTCTTCTCTATAACACAACGCTGCACCGCAACAAATATAAACAGAGCTGATTGATTTATTGCAGCTTCCCTGTGGTTTCTGACGTTATACCGCGGGGAACTGCTTAGATGTCAATGCAGCCTGAAAGATAAAAGGACTTGACTTGAAAGAAATAAGATATATTTTCTTCTATCATTACAACTAATGCATATTTTCACAATATTAGTGGATTCATCAGAGATTCACATCTGAAATAATTCTACACTGCACCCAAACAAATTTTTTATCATTTTGCTCCCACAAATAGAGCTTTATTTTGGTGGTATTTGATCACCTCTGTGATTTTTATTTTTTGCGCAACAAATAAAAAAAGACTGAAAATTTTGAAAAACAAGTTTTTCTTTGTTTCTGTTACATTTTTTTTGTAAATAAGTACATTTTCTTCTTCAACGACGTGCACTGATATGGCTGCACTGACGGGCACTGATAAGGCGGCATTGATGGGCACTGATAGGTGGCACTGGTATGCGGCACTGATGGGCACTCGTAGGTGGCACTGATGCGCACTCGTAGGCGGCACTGATGGGCACTCGTAGGCGGCACTGATGGGCACTCGTAGGCCGCACTGATGGGCACTCGTAGGCCGCACTGATGGGCACTCGTAGGCCGCACTGATGGGTACTTATGGGTGGCACTGATGGGTACTTATAGGTGGCACTAAAAGGTGGCATGGATGGGCACTGATGGGTGGCACTGATAACACTGATGGGTGGCATTGCTGGGAATCCCTGTTTTGTAATGTGCCACAAAGGTGCCAGTCAGTGCCCATTTGTGGGCACTGATTGGCATATTTTGGGCATATTTTTTCACATGTGGATGGCCATGGGGGATGTACCTGGTGGTCTAGTGTGGGCATCTGAGGGGGGCCTGCGCTGAAAAACAATCAGCGCCAACCCCCCTTGTCAGGAGAGCCGCCGATCGGATCTCCTCTACTCGCGTCTGTCAGACGCGAGTGAGGAAAAGCTGATCAACGGCTCTTCCTGTTTACATCGTGATCAGCCATGATTGGACACGGCTGATCACGTGGTAAAGAGCCTTCGCCGGAGGCTCTTTACCGAGATCAGTGTAGCGGTGTGTCAGACTGACACACCCCACCACCGATCGCCGCGATGCGCGCCCCACCGGCTGTTATCCTCATATGACGCCCAGTCAGGATAACTGAACCACCGTCCGGCCGTCATTCTGCTATAGGCCGAGCGGGAGGTGGTACAATGCTTTAATACCAGTGATATACACAATGCTTTCCATTTACAACACTTTTTTTTTCCTTCCTTCTGGTTTAACATTTCAGTCTGCTATATTTTATATGTAATAAGGCCATGTCAGTATATTTTACATAGAAATTAACCGATCAAGAATTTTTTTTTTTGTGGTGTATTGCAGCTGCCAGTTCAGGCTCTTCCGAGGGAAGTGTGAGTGGATTCAGCTCACCGGATTCCAGCCACCCACCACTTAGCCATAACAACATGTGTTATCCCTTGGACTGCTGGCGTACTCATCATGCTATGGACAAGCCCCCAGCAAACAACATCCCATGAGCGCAATGAACTAGGGAGCATTCATCCAAATGTCTACATAACTCATCTGTTCTATTTATATGAATTTCTTGTATGTGTAAATAAATATGCGACATTCTAGTGGACACTAGAACGCTTTACCAATGTAATCTAGAATTTCCGTGTGGCTGCGTGATATTTAAAAGAGATCTTTTGAAATTCTTTTCCTTAGCCAGATACCTGTATTTATTTTGGAACCATTCATCCGGTCTCTTTGAGTCTGAAATATCTGATGAAATAAAGAGTCATTTGCACTGGGTTGCAAATGTGAAAGGCTTTGCTTTTTTATTGAATTAGTAAATGTGTCCATGTGTACACTGTCTATAAATGTTACACATACAGGTATATTGATATAATATATGGCCAAACATTTGTGCAAAAATGAGCATCACACCTTTATGAGCTTGTTAGGCATCCAATTCTAAACCATGAGCATCATTATTGAGTTGGACCCCTCTTTGTGGGACCCCCCTTTGCCTGCACTTTTTTTTGAAGGCTTTCTACAAGATTTCAGTGTGTATTTGTGGGAATTTGTGCCCATTCAGCCAGAAGAGAATCCGTGAGGTCAGGTACTGACGTTGGAAAAGAAGACCTGGAGCTCAATTAGCCTAACAATTCATCCCAAAGGTCAGTGGCGGCCCGTAATACCGGGCACAGGGGCCTAATCTACATGCGGGGCACCAGATGCATGGATTCCAATGGGCACTGCACCCCAAGCCCACCCAGTTGTGTGACAATAGCAAATGAATATTCGCTATTGTCACACTAATTCTCCTCCCGGCCAATCAGGAAGCAGGTCTTGAGACGATTGACCCGCCCGACCTACCCACGGGGGCTGGGGGTGTTGCGGGTGACTCGACCAACTGGGGGGAGGGGGGGTGGCTTTGGGTGCATTGTTACAAAAGAAGTTTTCCTCTAATGGGACTTTTGGGGGCAAGGGCTCCACAAAAAACAAACAGTTTTGAAAAGTAATAAATTTTATTAGAAAAGTTAAAAAGCAAGTAGGAAAAATGTGATGATAAAACCGCAATTGATGCATTTACAAACATTAGTGCACAAAGCATGTCATACAGTAAACCACTTGCTCTGTTGCGTAAGATACGTGACAGAGTGTACCCAACGTGTTTCAAGTTACAGCATTGATCCTCTTCATCAGTGGTAAGTGGTTATGGAAAAAGCGTTTTGTGTCATGTGGTTTGTGTAAAATATCATGGGTATTCCATCATTATAAAAACCAGTGAATAGTTGCTGCCATAGGCCATTCAGAAAGGTCCAAAGGGTGGAGGCGCACAGCGGATTCGACCAAAACCACCCACAGAGGGCACTCAGCTCCAGCCCCAAAGGGGGAAGGCACCACATCAAGAACTGGTACACCTGGTGTCTCTTTGTTACTTAGTGGAATGAAGCAGTGAGAATGGAATCCTCAAAGTCACACAGCGTGGAGTGGGGTGTTCGTACTACACATCAGTAACACGACGTTGGCCTGCGGTGCAGTGTTGTATTTGCTCGGTCTGAAAAATGTTTGTAGGCAACATGTGTGGGTGCATTGTTTGCCGCCCCCCCCCCCCCAAAAAAAAAATACCACCAGCCGCCATGGCCAAAGGTGTTTTGGTAGGGATAAGGTCTGGATTGTATATGCCACTTGAGTTCCTCCTTGGAAAACTCATCAAGCAAAAGCTTTATAGGTCTGACTTAGTGCATGGGGCATGTTCATGCTGAAACAGAAAAGAGCCTTCCCCAAATGTTTGCCAAAAGGCTAGAATCCCGCAATTGATTACATTACTGTGTATGCTGTATCATTAACATAACCCTTGACTAGCAAAAACTCAACTCAATCATTTTAGAGGGTTGTCCACATACCTTTAACCAAATAGGTTGGTGTGATGGTCAAGTATCAAACTTTTGGGGTCATACAGTACATATGGCAAATGTGCACATTTACTATATCCATACAGGTGCATATATATGAAACAGAACAGATAAGGTGTCACTCATCATTTGTGTTCGCATCTGCCATTCTAAGGATTTGTAGTTCCAGTCATTCTCAATTTCCATCTGGCCTGCAGAGAGTTATGGGGAAATGTTGGCTACCTAAGCAGAGGAAGCTAGAGAAGGAGCAGAGCTGGAGGTGGGGGGTTGATTGGCAGAGCAATGACATAGATTTCATTGATACTATAAAATAAGCAGAGAGCACACAGGCATAGTGTAAAATCCTCAATAAAAACTATATTTTATTATTGTATTGTACCCACAATAAAACTAGAGGTACACGCATATCACATACAGTATATTCCATGAAGTCCGTTGACTATTATGCATGCAATAATCCCTTTTTTTCTTTATCCCTCCTTGTGGTAATTCCACCCCAATGCCCAATCAGCACATAAGTATGTGCTGATTGGGCATAGGAGGTGGAGGTGAGCAAGATTGCTCACCTGTGATACTATATCAGTAGAGCAAGTCTCAAACAAAGTCTTAAGGTGGACCTGAATTCAGTAAAGATTTGCTATGTTATAGGGAATATTTAGAAATGTTAATTTTGCCTACGTAGTATCCTAAAAAATTACATGTAATCCCCCCTGTTAGAAAGTGTCCTAAGCTACACTGTCTATGCTTTGTAAAAAATATGCCCATTTCTACCTGAATTTACAGTGCCGCTCTGTGCTCACGTAACTCCTCGCTGCTCCCATCCTCCCCAACTAACGTCTCGGCTCTCTCCTCCTCTTTTCCCCTACTCCTGACTGACTTCAGCGGGGGGGATTCTGGGCCCCTCCTACTCTAGCTGTTAGATTGGGAGAGGGAGCAGCGAGGATTCACGTGAGCTTCGAGCATCACTGTGAATTCAGGTAGAAACGGGCATATTTTTTACAAAGCGCATACACTGCAGCATAGGACTCTTTCTAAGGCTCGATTCACATCTATGCATGTTGCTTTTTAGCGTTTCTGCAGTGCTTTTTGCGGTGCTTGCTGCGTTTTTGAACATTAGTTTTTGCCGCGTTTTGCGTTTTTTTTTTACCGCCACCATTTACGGTAAAGGAACCCGGCAGTGCAGCCTTTTGGCTTCACACCCAGTTCCCTACTGCCCTACTGCGCATGTGCCAAGCATGCTGCTCATTCCAATTGGTCCAGCGGCGGAGAAAGGAGGAGGGGGCCAGACTTCTGACATACCTCGGGGACCGATGGGAGTCTGGAAGGGGATCTGTCAAAAACAGGTCCCTGTCCCCCCCCCCCCCCTTAGGTGCCAAATGTGGCACATGAGGGGGGAGGAGACGAATAAGCGAAAGTTCCACTTTTGGGTGGAACTCCGCTTTAAACAGTTTTTTTTTAATCTTTATTATTCAAGGCCCCACAAATATGAGACAGCAAGTGATAAAATTTGTTTCTTATTATAAGGGCAATATCCTATGAAATTATTATTGAGAGATTCTTGCTGATGAGGAACGTGAATATCTACAAGGCACATACAGTGGAACCTTGGATTATGAGCATAATCTGTTCCAGGAGAATGCTTGTAATCCAAAGCACTCGCATATCAAAGCGAGTTTCCCCATAAAAGTAAATGGAAACAAAGCTAATTTGACTTTTATTGCATGCAATACCGCATGTGGCCAGAGGTGGGGGGTGCGCCAGAGAGCCTCGGAAATACTCGGCGACAGCTTGGCTGAGCTCCCCGCACCTCTGGCCAAATGCGGTACTGCACACCACATTAACTTGAATTCTGTTCCTTTTGCGAGACAACACTCGCAAACCGAGTCAGAATTTAAAAAAAAAAGTTACCCGTCTTTCAAAACGCTCGTTAACCATGTTACTCGTTAACCAAGGTTCCACTGTATATTATTTCACAGTAGTATGGGCATACAGAAACAATTTCTAGTAATCCATGATTCTCCTCTGGCTATAGGAAAATTCTTGCTGTTGTTATGGAGGAGCATAATTAAAGTGCATGCAAATCCTAACAATTAACTCTTATTTGCTCCCTTTGGTCTTTTAATATACTGTTTAAGATTTGTTGCTATTTTTGTTTGATGGTTGCAAAAAATACCTGCAAAATCCAGTGAGCTGCTGCTTTGCTATCAGTTATAATCAGGCCCGGACTGGGACAAAAAATAGGCCCAGGCATTTTAGACTGGACAGTCCGATCCCTGGGGGGTAGGGGATGGAGATGGGGGGAGGGCATTTGTGTGGGTGGTTGGTGACATCCCCATATAGCAAAGAGACATCCGCACCCGGCAAAAAGACATCCCCATCCGGCAAAGAGACAGCCCAATCCAGCAAAGAGGCATCCCCCTTCCAACAAAGAGACAACCCCAGTCCAGCAAAGAGACAGTCCCAGACCAGCAAAGAGGCAGCCCCAGACCAGCAAAAAGATAGCCCCAGACCAGCATAG
The DNA here is from genome assembly GCA_037952925.1 of Lithobates clamitans. Classification (NCBI taxonomy): domain Eukaryota; kingdom Metazoa; phylum Chordata; class Amphibia; order Anura; family Ranidae; genus Lithobates; species Lithobates clamitans. Next base: position 553,760 of record JBBGZY010000202.1, read on the forward strand.
AGACAGCTTCAGACCAACAAAGAGACATTCCCAGTGCAGCAAAGAGACAGCCTCAGATCAGCAAAGAGACAGCCCTAGTCCAGAAAAAATACAGCCTCAGACCAGCAAAGAGACATCCCTAGTCTAGCAAAGAGACAGCCTCAGTCCAGCAAAGAGACAGCATCAGACCAGCAAAGAGACATCCCTAGTCTAGCAAAGAGACAGCCTCAGTCCAGCAAAGAGACAGCCTCAGACCAGCAAAGAGACATCTCCAGTCAAGCAAAGAGACAGCCTCAGTCCAGCAAAGAGAGATCCCTAGACCAACATAGAGACGGTCTCAGACCAGCATAGAGATAGCCTCAGTCCAGCAAAGAGACAGCCTCAGAACAGCAAAGAGACATCCCTAGACCAGCAAAGAGACAGCCTCAGACCAGCAAAGAGACAGCCTCAGGCCAGCAAACAGACAGTCCCAATCCACCCCCCTTCCTCGCCACTACAGAGCGGAACTTTGGCTGTAACACAAAGGGAATCAAGGGTTGAAAAAAAGGAAATTAAACGTAGCCACCACAACCAAGGAAAGAAAACTGCAATATGTTATATTATTGTTCTTCATTTTAACACCAAAACACTAAAAGCAAAAATGCAATGTTTCAGATGTGTCCTTGGTTGAACTTGGAGAGGTCATGGCCATGCTGAGTCAGGAAGGATGTTGCAAAATTTCTAAAATATTGCTATACTTCATGCTGACAAGGTCATCAAAAGTGTACAAATTATTTGTAGACATTGTCTGATGAGAAAATTCTGTTTTAGTACTGTTTACATTGCATGTAGCCTTTTTGGCCTACAATCTGAATTAGAGTTTTTTTCTATGTTCAAAACAGTGTGCACTTATACCCAGGTTTGTTTTACTGATTTAATTTCATTAGTAACATTTTAATATTATAGTTGAGCTATTATTGCAATGGAAAATTCCTATGATTCAACATTTTAGCATGGCCAAATACAATTTTTATTTTTTTTTAATAAAGTATTTATTAGCTGTGATTAAAAGACAACTCTTCCTTCATATCACCTACAACTTAAAATGATTGTAAACCCACAGTTTTTTTTAATGACAAACATATCATAATTACCTGCTCTGTGCAGTGGTTTTGCACAGAACAGCCCCAATTCTCTCCTTCCCAGGTCCTCTGCTGGCACTTCTGGCCCCTTACCCCTTACTGAGTGCCCCCATAGCAAGTCACTTTCCATGGGGGCACTTGTGTGTACACACTCCCAAGCCAGATCTGTATGTCCATAAGACACACAGAGTGTGGCTCAGTCCCACCCCCACTCCCTCCTCACTGGCTGTGACTGACAACAGCAGGAGCCAATGGCTTCCACTGCTGTGTCTGAGCCAATGAGGAGAGAGAAAGTTGAGAGTGCCTCTGCTTATGTGCACATCGCTGGATCAAGGTAGGAAAAAAAAAAAACCTTCCACCTTTAAAACCACTTTGAGCATGCTATAAGAAGAATTTCTCACCAAAAGTGGACTATGACGTTGCCACCATCCCGTGTACATAAATGTAAAACAGTGGTCCCCCACATGAGGGTTGGGATTTTAAGGGCAACTGAGTATAATTCAGTATTATACTCAGTTGCCCTTAAAATCCCAACCTTCATGTGGGGGACCCCTGTTTTACCTTTAAGCAGGCTACATGACATCGTTTATGGCTAACAAAAGCATTAACATCGTTAGATACTGCATAAAAGATTACATTCAATCATACAGACCCTATTTGGAGGACAAAGCCTAGATCTGAACCAGCTTTCTGGGGTGTTTTGGACAGAAAGAAGGGACAAATCTTATCTCAGACTTTTATTTGCCATCAGTGGGAATATTTCTACCCTTCCCCTGTTGGCACAGAATTTCAACCAACTTCAACTAGCTATTGGAGTCAAAAATAGTCAAATGGTTTTAGACAACCTACCATTTAGGGCACTTTCACACTGGGGCGGTGAGAGCCTCGGTGGTAAATCTCTGCTAGTTTTAGGGGCGCTTTACCGTCGTTTTTGCAGTGGTTTTTTACCACTAGCAGGGCGCTTTTAACCCTCGCTAGTGGCCAAAGAAGGGGTTAATAGCGCCTGCAAATAGCCGCAGGCGCTTCGGCAGTGCTGCCCATTGATTTCAATGGGCAGGGCGTTTTAGGAGCAGTGTATACACCGCTCCTAAAGCGCCCCAAAGATGCTGCTTGCAGGACTTTTTCTATGGTCCCGCAAGCTCACCGCTCCAGTGTGATAGCGCTTGGGTTTTCACACTGGAGTGACAGGAGAGGCGATTTACAGGCGCTTTGCAGATGCTTTTTTTATCACTAAACCCCTGTAAAGCGCCTCAGTTGAAAGTGGCCTAACGGTTTCAGTTTGTCCTGAAAGGTTTTTGTTTATTCAGGTTCATGGAATAGCTAGTAGTAGTTAGTCACAATTAACTGGACTTGCTCTGTAAAAGACTTTTCACAGTTTATTCAAGCTATCCAAGCCACTTTTTCTCCTTGGTTACTCATATCACACTTCCTAGGAGTCTTTAGGGTAATCGCCATCACACTGCATATGCACTGCGGCACGCCATTAGGGGCTGGCTGCAAGAACCAGGAAGAGTCAACTGATCCCCTGATCATGTAAAAAGAGAGTATGGTGGTGCAGGACCTGTGATGAGGCAATAGAGCAGCTAATTACAGCAGACAATACTGTATTTTTTTTTTTTTAGGATAATCCAGTGGACAAGGTAAGAGAGGAAAGAAAAAAATTACGTGGGAGTTATGTTTTTTTATTTATTTATTACAGGTACTTATATAGTGCCGTCAATTTACTTAGAGCTTTACATATATAACATACACTATATTGCCAAAAGTATTGAGATGCCTGCCTTTACACACACATGAACTTTAAACGCATCCCAGTCTTAGTCCATAGGGTTCAATATTGAGTTGGCCCACCCTTTGCAGCTATAACAGCTTCAACTCTTGTGCAAAGGCTGTCCACAAGGTTTAGGAGTGTGTCTATGGGAATGTTTGACCATTCTTCCAGAAACACATTTGTGAGGTCAGGCACTGATGTTGGACGGAAAGGCCTGGCTCACAGTCTCCGCTTTAATTCATCCCAAAGGTGTTTTATCGAGTTGAGGTCAGGACTCTGTGCAGACCAGTCAAGTTCCTCCACCCCAAACTCGCTCATCCATGTCTTTATGAACCTTGCTTTGTGCACTGGTCCAAATAATTTGGTGGAGGGGGGATGTTGGTGTGGGGTTGTTTTTCAAGGGTTGGGTTTGGCCCTTTAGTTCCAATGAAGGGAACTCTTAAGGTGTCAGCATACCAAGACATTTTGGACAATTTCATGCTCCCAACTTTGTGAAAACAGTTTGGGGATGGCCCCTTCCTGTTCCAACATGACTGCACATCAGTGCACAAAGCAAGGTCCATAAAGACATGGATGAGCGAGTTTGGGGTGGAGGAACTTGACTGGCCTGCACAGAGTGCTAACCCGATAGAACACATTTGGGATGAATTCGAGCGGAGACTACGAGCCAGGACTTCTCGTCCACATCAGTGCCTGACCTCACAAATGCGCTTCTGGAATGAAACAGAGAAAACATATATATGTATTGTATTGAGGATAACGGTGTTAGTAATGTACACTGAGAGCAAGAAGATATAAGGAATACGGGATCTGGAATGGAACTCACCTGGAGCTAGCTAATTTGGGCACTTGAAAGATGTCAGAGCGGTTAGATATTAAACATGAACCTCCAAGTTCAGTGTACATTACTACACCGTTATCCTCAATACAATATATATATATATATATATATATATATATATATATATATATATATATATATAATGTTTTCTCTGTTTCAGCACATATGTATATATAGGAACACGTCTAGTGAAACATCCATTAGGAAAATCTTTGCAAGCGACTACCCACCCCCTTTGTAAACTGAAAAGGGTCAAACCACCCACTACCATGTGCTTTATTATTCGTAGGTGGGTATCTGTGCTTCTGTTCAATACCTAACATATATACAACAATATATATGATTTTTTTCTATTTATGAATTGAAGTTCCGGTATATCATATACTTTCAATTCTACCGTTCATGTGTCTTATGAGGTCTCCCATATACTATGTCTCCATAGTTGCCTAGAGTTACCAGGTACCCCCTTGTGAAGTCCCTGGGCTACCTGCCTGCCTTATCTCAGTGGCAAATATATACCTTTTCCTTCTTTACACATATGTAAGTTAACAAATTATTGCATGAATATTGGCTTTATGTCATGTCACATTTATGTTTTATGTTTTTTTGCTTCTTCTCTAACAAAGTATATGCCCTCTTGTCTCTGGGCAAAAAAATGTTTAAAGCTCATGTATAGATATTCTGCCTTTTTCTGTATTCTAATAGATCCATATGGCTCCAGAAGAAGCGCGTTCAGAGCGCGAAACTAGTCAAGCAATTTCTTGCAGCTTTTGTATATTGAAGCAGAATTGATTTATTTTGGTTTAGCTGTATCAACCCCTTTATATATAACCATTGCATGATTTGGATAATCTTATAGGTATGAACGTGTATTATCTCTAATGCCGCGTACACACAAGCGGACTTTCCGGCAGATTTGGTCCGGCGGACCGGACTCCGTCGGACAATTCAATCATGTGTGGGCTCCAGCGGACTTTTTTTTCCCCAAAAGTCAGACGGACCTAGAAATAAAACATGTTTCAAATCTTTCCGACGGACTCGAGTCTGGTCCAAAAATCCGCTCGTCTGTATGCTAGTCCGACGGACTAAAACTGACGCTAGGGCAGCTATTGGCTACTGGCTATCAACTTCCTTATTTTAGTCCGGTCGTACGTCATCAAGTACGAATCCGTCAGACTTTTGTGTGATCATGTGTAGGCAAGTCCGTTCGTTAGGAAAGTCTGTCGGAAGTCAGCCGAAAGTCCGTCGGATAGACCGTCGGACCAGTCCGGTCGTAAAGTACACTTGTGTGTACGCGGCATTAGGAGCTTATTTGTCAAACATAGTTACATAGTAGGTGAGGTCGAAAAAAGACACAAGTCCATCAAGTCCAACCTATGTGTGTGATTATATGTCAGTATTACCTTGTATATCCCTGTATGTTGCGGTCGTTCAGGTGATTATCTAATAGTTTCTTGAAACTATCGATGCTCCCTGTTGAAACCACCGCCTGTGGAAGGGAATTCCACATCCTTGACGCTCTTACAGTAAAGAAACCTCTACGTAGTTTAAGGTTAAACCTCTTTTCTTCTAATTTTAATGAGTGGCCACATGTCTTGTTAAACTCCCTTCTGCAAAAACGTTTTATCCCTATTGTGGGGTCACCAGTATTTGTATATTGAAATCATATCCCCTCTCAAGCATCTCTTCTCCAGAGAGAATAAGTTCAGTGCTCCTAGCCTTTCCTTATAACTAAGATCCTCCAGACCCTTTATTAGCTTTGTTGCCCTTCTTTATACTCGCTCCATTTCCAGTACATCCTTCCTGAGGACTGGCGCCCAGAACTGGACAGCATACTCCAGGTGCGGCCGGACCCATTAAGAACTCTTGTCAATCCGCCAACCCCAGTCCATGCAGGTTCAGAATTGAACTCTGGACTGTTTGGTTGGTCACTCAGATATGTTTTTTTCAACCACATTCACTTATGTAAATGTTTTGATCATTGTCCTAATCTTTTTTTCATGAATGATTTGTAATAAATAAACGGATTTTTTTTAAACAAATAGTACAATATGCCTGAAAAGTCATTTTTTTTCCAATTCCTATATATACTCAAGGAGCTTACAATCAGAGGTGGCTCTAGGCTTTGTGAGGCCTTAGGCAAAACTTACACATGAAGCCCCACGGACTGGGATGCTCCGTGATGAGGCCGCTATTCCTCAGGCAGGGCAGTATCTGATTTATCCGTCAGCTCCTAAGCCACAGAGTCCCAGTGGGGGTAGGCGGAGCCGCCGGCGTCAACTTCAGTGATTGAGAACAGGCAAATTAGGCGGCCGCAAGGCCCCTGTGAGTGCGAGGCCTTAGGCGACCGCCTAATTTGCCTAATTAGAGAGCCGCCTCTGCTTACAATCTATGGTCCTTTAATCACATTCATACATATACTAGGGCCAATTTATTTATGTATTATTTATTTATTTTATTTATTTTTTTAGGTACTTATATAGCGCCGTCAATTTACGCAGCACTTTACATATACATTGTACATTCACATCAGTCCCTACCCTCAAGGAGCTTACAATCTAAGGTCTAACTAACTCACATTCATACATACTAGGGACAATTTAGACAGGATCTAATTAACCTACCAGCATGTATTTGGAGTGGAGGAGGAAACCGGAGTACTTGGAGGAGGAATCCCAAGTAGGCACAGAGAGAACATGCAAACTCCAGCCTGGTAGTGCCATGGTTGGATTCTTCTTTAATCAGGAAAACTGAGAATTTCCACCTTATTAAAAAAATAGTCAAAATGATTCCACTCATCCCTAATGCTGAACCTCATTGGATGAATGTTATGTAGACACAGCTGCATTCTGTTTACCAAGCTGATAGTTTTACTGCTCCACTTTACAATATCCGATTTGTCAAAGGTAGGGTTGTATTTTAAAGTTTGCTGAGATCCTTCTAAGAACAGGATTAAATCCAACAGCTATAAATCATAAAATCATTAGATTGTAAAAGTGCTACTTACTGTGTGGGGAACAGCATCGAAGCTTTGCTAAAATCTAGATAAGCTTTGTCAACACTTCAAACCTGCTAAAAAAAATGCTGTTTATGCAAAATTCAGGGCAGCCATAAAATAAGCATATTGCATAATAAAGATTCCAAAAAAGTATTAGGCTTATCTTGAGTTCAAGGGTTTTCAACTACTCTAGGAGTAAACAAAAAGCCCTAGGTGTATTACTAGTTCAGGGCCCATTCATATATTTTTTGAGCCCTGTGATATGTTAGGGTGCGGTACAATACGTGATAACGTGTGTTACATTAACCACTTCCGGACTGCCGCACGCCGATATAGGTCATAACTTTGAAGAGGGATATCGTTCTTATGGCAGCAGCTAGCTGCCATAACCCTGGTATCTTCTTGTTTGGCCCGCGATCCGGTTTCTGATAATAGTGGTCTCTGCGGCAGATTCACAGCGAGATCACTCTTATCAGCAGCGGGAGAGGGCCCCCCCCTCCTGCCGCGCTCCGGTGCCCTCCACCGCTTACTGGAGCCGTCGGCGATCGGATCCATTCTCCTCTGTGGCATGGAGACAAGTGAGGGGAAGATGGCCCCCACTCGTCTCCATAACATTGCAGGGCGGAAGCGACGACAAAATGTCACTTCCGCCCATAGCTCTTATAGGGCCATTTATTTTTAATTATTTTCTTAAATGACAAATTTTTTTTTTTTTGCATTTTAGTGTAAATATGAGATCTGAGGTCTTTTTGGTCCTGTTATTTTTTTTATATTACAAGGGATGTTTACATTCCTTGTAATAGGAATAAAAGTGACACATTTTTTTAAAAAGAACAGTGTAAAAATAAAAAACAAAAGGTAAAATAAATAAAAAAAAATATATTTTTTTAAAACGCGCCCTGTCCCAACGAGCTCGCGCGCAGAAACGAACGCATACATGAGTAGCGCCCGCATATGAAAACGATGTGAAAACCACACATGTGAGGTATCGCCACGATCGGTAGAGTGAGAGAAATAATTCTAGCCCTAGACCTCCTCTGTAACTCAAAACATGCAATCTACAGAATTTTTTTAATGTCGCCTATGGAGATTTTTAAGGGTAAAAGTTTGTCGCCATTCCACGAGCGGGCGCATTTTTGAAGCGTGACATGTTGGGTATCAATTTACTTGGTGTAACATTATCTTTCACAATATAAATACAAATTGGGCTAACTTTACTGTTGTCCTATTTTTTAATTAAAAAAAGTGTATTTTTCCAAAATAAGTACGCTTGTAAGACCGCTGCGCAAATACGGTGTGACAGAAAGTATTGCAACGACTGCCATTTTATTCTCTAGGGTGTTAGAAAAAAAATGTATAATGTTTGGGGGTTTTAAGTAATTTTCTAGCAAAGAAAAACTGTTTTTAACTTGTAGACACCAAAATATAATTAAATGTCAAGTATACCACGACTCTGTTTTTATTTATTTATTAATTTATTTTGTTTAAAAAGTCTCTTCCCCTTGTTTTCAGGCCTTTTTTTTGTGAACGCTTCCTATCCTCCACTGATGCACCTCACCGCTACTAATGCAGTGCTGTTATTTCTGGTCACATTCTCCGCTCTACGTGTACTAAATTTTCCATAGAGCTCAAACGTGTCTGCAGGTAGATGTGTTTGTAGTCCATTTCTTGTGTTCTGTTCCTTGTGTAATGAGATATAATAGTCTCCTTGAACCTTGGAAACCAACCTGAGAAAAAAAGGTAAAAATGGATTAATATTTGAGAAACGCCTTGAGATTTAAATATTTCATGTGGCACCTGACCCTTTCATTGGCTCCTCAAAGATTACAGAGAAAGCTGGATACTTAGTGGCCCCAGGAGTGTTTTCCACAGCCGTATTATACTATATTACAGTCATCAGTTAACAAGCATGTTCTATATGCCTGGCTACTAATGTACATATGGGAATAATGGTGCGCATCCCATCATTGTGAGGAATCTCTTAGGTATGTCTGCATATTTAACAAACCTTGAATATTCCTATGAAGTTGTAATGTCTTTGAAAATTTTGAAACTGCATAATAAAACGACTCCTCTCCAGGATATTGTGTAACGCTACATATTCCATTTCTTCTTTTTGCTGTTTGGTTGTTCTTGATGTCCGAACAACAATAAGAATTATTGAATTAAGTTTGGTAGTTTACTTTCCTAACTCTGCAACATTGTCTATGTGGGGATGGGGTTGGTCCAGAAAGATGGGTAGCGTAAGCTTGGGACCTGAGAGATGGATAGGACAGTGGCTGGCAGTCACCTATAGGGAAGGCTTTAGGCCAACTGAGATTTACATTAACCACTTGCCGACCAGCCGCCGTCTTTATACGGCGGCAGGTCGGTACGTTCCTGCAAATGGCCGTAGGTGTACGTCGGCTCCTTTAAGGAGTCGTAGCAGGTGTACGTGCCTGCTGTACGGCGGGGGAACCGGTGCGCGTGGCCGGCGGGCGCGATGTCCGCCGGCCACCCGCGATCTCAGGAATGAGAGCCATAATGGGGATCTGTCAATGTTAACAGACAGATCCCCGTTCTGACAGGGGAGTTAGAGAGAGATCTGCTCTTCTTAGTGATTAGGAATAGTGATCTCTCTCCTCCTGTCAGTCCCATCCCCCATGCAGTTAGAAATACTCCCAGGGAACACATTTAACCCCTTGATCGCCCCTAGTGTTAACCCCTTCCCTGCCAGTGACATTTATACAGTAACCAGTGGCTATTTTTAGCTCTAATCGCTGTATAAATAGTCCCAAAAAAGTGTCAAAAGTGTCCAATCAGTCCGCCGCAATGTCGCAGTTCTGCTAAAAATCTCAGAAATGAGGGATTCTGTTGGTTCTGTTGAAACCAAACCATGGTCAGGTAGACCAACTAAAATTTCAGCCACAACTGCCAGGAAAATTTTTGGGATGCAAAGAAAAACCCACAAATAACTTCAGGTGAAATACAGGACTCTCTGAAAACATGTGGTGTGGCTGTTTCAAGATGCACAATAAGGAGGCATTTGAAGAAAGATGGGCTGCATGGTCGAGTCGCCAGAAGAAAGCCATTACTACGCAATTGCCACAAAGTATCCCACTTACAATATGCCAAACAGTACAGAGACAAGCCTTTAAACCTTCTGGCACAAAGTCATTTGGAGTGATGAGACGAAAATTTAGCTTTTTGGTGACAACCATAAATGCTACATTTGGAGAGGAGTCAACAAAGCCTAAGATGAAAGGTAAGGAGGTGGATCGCTAATGTTTTGGGGGTGTGTGAGCTACAAAGGCACAGGAAATTAGGTCAAAGTTGATGGCAAGATGAATACAGTATGTTATCAAAAAATACTGGAGGAACATTTGCATTCATCGGCCGGGAAGCTGCGCATGGGACGTACTTGGACATTCCAACATGACAATGATCCAAAACACAAGGCCAAGTCGACCTGTCATTGGCTACAGCAGAATAAAGTGAAGTTTCTGGAGTGGCCATCTCAGTCTCCTGACCTCAATATCATTGAGCCACTCTGGGGAAATCTCAAACGTGCAGTTCATGCAAGACAGCCCAAGAATTTATAGGAACTGGAGGCTTTTTGCCAAGAGGAATGGGTAGCTTTACCACCTGAGAAGATAAAGAGCCTCATCCACAATTACAAAAAAAGACTTCAAGCTGTCATTGATGTTAAAGGGGGCAACACACGGTATTAAGAACTGGGGTATGTAAACTTTTAATCAGTCATTTGGGTAGTTTCTGTTGTCATTATGATTTAAAAAGAGTAAACACAATTGATTGATAATAAATGGCTTCAGCCAAGCACTAACCATGAATGAGGCGAGCATGGTGGGACCAATCAAATTCACATAAGTCCAAACATCCATAAACTCTCCATCCCATTTGGATTCATCAAGGCAAACCCATGGTACTTACCCTACTATCAGGGTCATGGCCCTGTTTACTTTAAGACCATCTTACTGACTTACATTGTCACAGATACATAATATATTTTTACTTTTTACCCTAGAAGTCCTTTATGTATATGGGTGATGGCGTGCTCTTTCTTTATTTCCGGCTGCTTTCCCTCCTCAGCTCCCAGGCCGGGCTCAATGATGGACCCCCGGCATGTGGTTTTGCATGGTTTCAGCTGCGGTTTTATGTACAATTTGGCATGGCCACTCTTTTCATACTAATTTTTTCCATCTTTCCATATAAGGGTATACTAACCAGACCATATGGGTTACCCACTTTTCTCTATAGAACGTAGATGCACCTGGCTCCTGACGAGTGGATAGAACTCCACGAAATGCATAGAGCCCACCTCGATGCATCCCACATACATTGATTGATTTTAGATGGTTTTACCCCTCTCTTTCATTTTCAATGGTGTACCCTGGCCAATGGAGGATTAGGATGTACCATTTACTTGTTCATGCCTTGTTGTTATGTATGTTACTTCAATATATACTGATTGACTAATTTTTACGATTTATGTATGCAACACTGTTCTTTATGCCATGTCAATCATTGGTCTCAATAAACTCACATATGTTTGGACTTGTGAATGTGAATTTGATTGGTCCCACCATGCACCCCTTATTCAAAGTCCCAACCTCCCCCCTCTTATAAACACTAACCATGAGTGAAAGAAAACTTTTTGTGTTATCATTCACATTCTCTGAAAAATGGCCAAGAAATCATAAATTCTGCCAGGGTATGTAAACTTATGAGCAGAAAGCAAAAGCTGTCAGCCTTACCTTAGCCTTACCTAAGGGCTCCACTGCCTGGTGCCTGATGTTTGCTTGTAAGAGTCCATCAGAAGTTATACTGTATCATATACACTCACCGGTACACCTGTTCAATTGCTTGGTAACACAAGATACTAATCAGCCAATCACATGGTAGGAACTCAATGCATTTAGGCATCTAGGCGTGGTGAAAACGACTTGCTGAAGTTCAAACCGAGCATCAAAATGGGGAAGAAAGGGGATTTAAGTGACTTTGAACGTGGCATGGCTATGGGTGCTAGACGGGCTGGTCTGAGTATTTCAAAAACTGCTGATCTATTTTTCACGCACAACCATCTCTCGGCTTTACAGAGAATGGCCGGAAAAAGAGAAAATATCCACGGGGTGGCAATTGTGCAGAGGAGATTGGCTTGTTGATGTCAGAGGTCAGAGGAGAATTGGCAGACTGGTTTGAGATGACAGAAAGGCAACGGTAACTCAAATAACCACTTGTTACAACCAAGGTATGCAGAATACCATCTCTGAATGCACAACACATCGAACCTTGAAGCAGACGGGCTACAGCAGCAGAAGACCTCACCAGGTGTTACTCCTTTCAGCTAAGAACAGGAAATTGAGGCTACAATTCGCACAGGCTCACCAAAATTGGACAGTAAAGGATTGGAAAAACATTGCATGGTCTGATGAGTTTTGATTTCAGCTGCGACATTCAGATGGACATTCAGTATTAACCAACCATCCTGCATTGTATCAACGGTTCAGGCTGGTGGTGGTAGTGTAATGGTATGGGGGTTATTTTCCACACTTTGGGCCCCTTATTACCAATTGAGCATTTTTTAACCACTTGAGGTCCGGGCCATAGCCGAATGACGGCTACAGCGCGGACCTCAATCTCCGGGAGGACGTCATGTGATGTCCTCCCCTATGCACGCGCACCGCGCGCACCCTGCAGGACGCGCAGTGTGCGCGCTGTGATCACCGAGTCACGGAGACTCGGATGATCACAGATCCGTGTAAGGGGCCGGTCCCGGCCCCTTACCATGTGATCAGCTGTCAGCCAATGACAGCTGGTCACATGATGTAAACAAAAGCTCGGTGATCGGTTTCGTTTTCTCCTCACGCTGACAGCGTCAGGAGGAAAAAAAAGCCGATCACCGGCTTATGTCAAAGGGACATCGGTCCTGAAGAGGAAGGAGGCACAGATGCCTCATCTGTGCCTCCAAGTGCCATCTGCCAGTGCCCACAAGTGCCACCTATTAAAGCCCACAAGTGCCACCTATTAAAGCCCACAAGTGCCACCTATCAATGCCCACAAGTGCCACCTATCAATGCCCACAAGTGCCACCTATTAGTGCCACCTAGCAGTGCTGCTATCAATCAGTGCCCAATCAGTGCCCAACACTGCCACCCATCAGTGCCCATAACCGCCACCCATCAGTGCCCATCACTGCCACCTATCGGTGCCCATCAGTGCCGCCTCATCAGCGTACATCAACGAAGGAGAAAAATTAACAGTTTGCAAAAATTGATAACAAAATATAAAAAAAATATAATTTTTTAAAAAAAATTCTGTGTTTTTCAATTTTTTTAACAAAAAATAAAAACCGTAGAGGTGATCAAATACCATCAAAGGAAAGCTCTATTTGTGGGAAAAAAATGATAAAAATTTCATTTGGGTACCGTGTTGTATGACCGCGCAATTGTCATTCAAAGTGCGACAGCGCTGAAAGCTGAAAATTGGTCTGGACAGGAGGGGGGTTTAAGTGCAGGGCTGGACTGGCCGACCGGGATACCGGGAAATCCCCCGGTGGGCCGGCTGTCTGGCTGCCCCTGGTGCCGCTGTGAGGGCAGCGGCGCCTGAAAGAAACATGGCCGCGGGGCCGCCAGGCTTACATGCAACTGCGCATGCGCCAGCACTACTGTCGGAAGTGTGTACGGGCTTTCCCGAGCTAGCCGTGCTCGGGAAAGTCCGTACACACTCGGCAATTCTCGGAAGTGCGGGCGCATGCGCAGTGACGATGGCGCCGATCGGCGCCATTTTTAAAAGTACCGCCGTGAGTACTCGTCTGCTCGCCTCTTCTTCGGCTGGTGGCCTCTTCCTCCCGCCCCCCCTGCAGCCTCTGACCTCCTGCCCCCCCTGCAGCCTCTGACCTCCTGCCCCCACTGCAGCCTCTGACCTCCTGCCCCCACTGCAGCCTCTGACCTCCTGCCCCCACTGCAGCCTCTGACCTCCTGCCCCCACTGCAGCCTCTGACCTCCTGCCCCCCCTGCAGCCTCTGACCTCCTGCAGCCTCTGACCTCCTGACCCCCTGCAGCCTCTGACCTCCTGCCCCCCCTGCAGCCTCTGACCTCCTGCCCCCACTGCAGCCTCTGACCTCCTGCCCCCACTGCAGCCTCTGACCTCCTGCCCCCACTGCAGCCTCTGACCTCCTGACCCCCTGCAGCCTCTGACCTCCTGCCCCCCCTGCAGCCTCTGACCTCCTGCCCCCACTGCAGCCTCTGACCTCCTGCCCCCACTGCAGCCTCTGACCTCCTGCCCCCACTGCAGCCTCTGACCTCCTGCCCCCCCTGCAGCCTCTGACCTCCTGCCCCCACTGCAGCCTCTGACCTCCTGCCCCCACTGCAGCCTCTGACCTCCTGCAGCCTCTGACCTCCTGCCCCCCCTGCAGCCTCTGACCTCCTGCCCCCACTGCAGCCTCTGACCACCTGCCCCCCCCCCACAGCCTCTGACCTCCTGCCTCCCCTGCAGCCTCTGACCTCCTGCCCCCCCTGCAGCCTCTGACCTCCTGCCCCCCCTCCGCAGCCTCTGACCTCCTGCCCCCCCCCTGCAGCCTCTGACCTCCTGTCCCCCCCCCTGCAGCCTCTGACCTCCTGTCCCCCCCCTGCAGCCTCTGACCTCCTTCCCCCCCCCCCTCCCTCTGACCTCCTGTCCCCCCCCTGCAGCCTCTGACCTCCTGTCCCCCCCCTGCAGCCTCTGACCTCCTGTCCCCCCCTGCAGCCTCTGACCTCCTGTCCCCCCCCTGCAGCCTCTGACCTCCTGTCCCCCCCCTGCAGCCTCTGACCTCCTGTCCCCCCCCTGCAGCCTCTGACCTCCTGTCCCCCCCTGCAGCCTCTGACCTCCTGTCCCCCCCTGCAGCCTCTGACCTCCTGCCCCCCCCTGCAGCCTCCGACCTCCTGCCCCCCCCTGCAGCCTCCGACCTCCTGCCCCCCCCTGCAGCCTCTGACCTCCTGTCCCCCCCCTGCAGCCTCTGACCTCCTGTCCCCCCCCTGCAGCCTCTGACCTCCTGTCCCCCCCCCTGCAGCCTCTGACCTCCTGTCCCCCCCCCCTGCAGCCTCTGACCTCCTGTCCCCCCCCTGCAGCTTCTGACCTCCTGTCCCCCCCCTGCAGCCTCTGACCTCCTGTCCCCCCCCTGCAGCCTCTGACCTCCTGTCCCCCCCCTGCAGCCTCTGACCTCCTGTCCCCCCCCCTGCAGCCTCTGACCTCCTGTCCCCCCCCTGCAGCCTCTGACCTCCTGTCCCCCCCCCTGCAGCCTCTGACCTCCTGTCCCCCCCCCTGCAGCCTCTGACCTCCTGTCCCCCCCTGCAGCCTCTGACCTCCTGTCCCCCCCGCAGCCTCTGACCTCCTGTCCCCCCCCCTGCAGCCTCTGACCTCCTGTCCCCCCCCTGCAGCCTCTGACCTCCTGTCTCCCCCCCTGCAGCCTCTGACCTCCTGTCCCCCCCCCTGCAGCCTCTGACCTCCTGTCCCCCCCGCAGCCTCTGACCTCCTGTCACCCCCCCTCCGCAGCCTCTGACCTCCCCTGTACCATCGGCAGCCTCTGACCTCCCCTGTACCATCGGCAGCCTCTGACCTCCCCTGTACCATCGGCAGCCTCTGACCTCCCCTGTACCATCGGCAGCTTCTGACCTCCCCTGTACCATCGGCAGCCTCTGACCTCCTGTCCCCCCCCCTGCAGCCTCTGACCTCCTGTCCCCCACCCTGCAGCCTCTGACCTCCCCTGTACCATCGGCAGCCTCTGACCTCCTGTCCCCCCCCCCTGCAGCCTGTGACCTCCCCTGTACCATCGGCAGCCTCTGACCATCTATTGTCTTATATCACGTCTGCAGTCTGGAGTGGAGTCAACAGTGGGAGTGCCTCAGGGATAGGGGTCATGGGAGAAGTCAGACGTGTATGGACTGTGGAGAGGAAACTATGGGATAAAACCAGAGCCACCGAGCTGGAGCCGACTGACTGAGCCCTGCAAGGTGCACCTGAGAGGAGGTCAGTGACAGCGCCGCCAGGCCTACCTGAGAGGGGGGGGGTCAATGCAATATTGTAAGGGGGCACTGATAAAAAGGTTTACCCCTTATATCAGTAAACCCCCTTACTTTAGTGTTTTCTTTCTGCAGAAGGTGGTCTCTGGTCACCAGAGTCCTCCCCACATTCCCAGAGTTCCCCTTTACATCATAGTCTGCAGGATTCCACCTTACAGTGCAAGTGAGAACTCTGATGTAAAGAGGAATGCAGAGGACTCTGATATAAGTGGGGTCTCTGGTCACCAGTGCCCCCCTTTTATATCAGAGTTCCCGCTTAGATCATGATCTGCAATGTTCCCCTTTATATCAGAGTTCCCGCTTAGATCATGATCTGCAATGTTCCCCTTTATATCAGAGTTCCCTTGCACTGTAAAGGGGAATCCTCCTGATATATGGGGGAACTCTGTGTTGGGTTATATTAATCTGACTTTCATGTAAATGGAGAAATATGGTGTTTGACTTTTGTTTAACTTAACACATTGCTAATAGCAGTTTATAGCTTAAATATTGATATTTGCACTGAAAACTGCCATTTACGGCACCTTTTTTTTGCAGTGTCAATAAAAAATGTGCCATTAAATGCCATGATTTTTGCCTTGAAAAAAATTGCTGCTGTTTGTAAATTCCATGTCTCTCTTATCTATATATAATACACTCTTCAAATGTGCTTTAAAATGCATGGTTTTCCCTTTTGTGAACAAGAAAATAACGACGTTATGCGGTTGGGCTGGTATAATAATGCTATGGGGCTGGTATGAAATTATTTCCAGGGCTGGTTTTTATTCCCAGTCCGGCCCTGTTTAAGTGCCCAGTAAGCAAGTGGTTAAACGCCACGGAATACCTGAGTATTGTTGCTGACCATGTCCATCCCTTTAAGACTCCAGTGTACCCATCTTCTGATGGCTCCTTCCAGCAGGATAATGGTTTCTTGAACAATGACAATGAGATCACTGTACTCCAATGTCCTCCACAGTCACCAGATCTCATCCAATAGAGCACCTTTGGGAGATCCGCATCATAGATGTGCAGCCGACAAGTTTGCAGCAACTGCATGATGCTATCATGTCAATATGGACTAAAATCTCTGAGGAATGTTTCCAACACCTTGTTGAATCTATGCCACGAAGAATTAAGGCAGTTCTAAAGACAAAAGGGGGTCCAACCCAGTGCTAGCAAGGTGTATCTAATAAAGTGGCCGGTCAGTGTATGTGCAATGAGAAATCTCTGCAGCTGATTGGTTACAGTAGCCAAAACAGAGCCCTTTTCTACCATTTTAAAATAATTAACCAAATGGAAACATGTTCCCTTGATATGAAATATATAGGCTGTATTTTTGGATCTTCAGCTATTCATACAGTGTATGTTTACCAATTTTAGCATTCTTTGACATAAGGGCTTACTGCAGAAATGATCAATTAAAACAAATTAAACATAATTAGCGCATACATACCAAACAAAAGTAGAATAGCACCTCTATGGACTATGACAAGCAGAACTGTCTTTGGTAACCAGGACATGGAAAGAAATGTTGAGACAAGGCTTTACAAGTAGTGTTAATCCAAGCACCAATTCAGCGGAGGAAAGCCCTTGCCAAATAAAATATTGATATAGATGATGTAGTTATAAAGGTATGTAGTTGACAAGTATCAAATACAGTACCCTCCATGCAGAGGTCATAGCAAACAGGACCTGTGAAGGGATGTGAAGCCAAAAAGCATCAACTTTATATTTTTAAAGTAGCAAGGTACTGAAATTTTCCATCACCCCATCCTCTCCATATGTTTCCTTTTTTGCTCACGTCTTTCAAGAACAAGTGCAAACTTAGCATACCTTAGCCAGTTACAGTTGCATTTATTTTTCGGGTTTAAGGTTAATTATTACAATCCAATAATCAAAAAAGGAAGTGTTAAGTTTAAGGCTTCCCTTTTGCATAGGAATTAAAGTGCACACCAGAAGAGTGCTGTGGGGCTCTCATCTAAGCAGACCTTCCATGAATGACGCCTCTTGTTTTTTACTTGTCAGGTTGGTAATTTCCCAGAAAGGGAATCCCCTCTGATCACAGACGCCCTTTTCTGGGAGGAGGCACTGCCAACTTTATTATCAAACCCACTCTTCCACATAATGAAAGGTTCTGGTTCTCTTAAGCCGCGTACACATGAGCGGAATGTCCGACAGAAAAAGTCAGACGGAAGCTTTTCATCGTCTATTCCGATCGTGTGTAGGCCTCATCTGACTTTTTTTTTTTTTTGAAAATTCTGACAGACCTAGAAATGGAACATGTTCTAAATATTTCCGACGGAACCATTTCCTATCGGGAAAACCGATCGTCTGTATGCTGTTCCGACTGACCAAAAATGACGCATGCTCTGAAGCAAGTATGAGACGGAAGCTAATGGCTACTGGCTATTGAACTTCCTTTTTCTAGTCCCGTCGTAAGTGTTGTACGTCACCGCGTTCTTGACGGTCGGACTTTGGTCGGACTTTGGGTTGACCGTGTGTAGGCAAGACCGCTTGAATGGAGTTCCGTCGGAGTTCCGTCGGAGAAACCTTCGGAGTTTATTCCGATGGCAAAACCAGGCGTGTGTACACGGCGTCATAGACGTGCATTCGTTATCGTCTGAATGCATTTTTGTCTGAATTTCGGGGATTTTCGTATACGTTTTAACAAAACGAACACACAGAATCCGAAAGATCCAAAATTAAAAAAAAGCTTTATTTGCATATCCATTTGATTTTCGTATCGTTACGACAGCAGTTCAATATAGATAGATAGAAGATTCGACATGACGGTGACTATAGCGATCTGTGTCTATCGAACCTGCGGTCGAATGTGCCTAACCTAACTAACTCTATTAGTCCAATATTATTTTACATAGAGAGAAAAGATTTGACATTATAGAGACATGAAGATTCGACGAAGCAGCTAAAAACATACGATCGGCACGAGCGGACATTTATGGTCAAATACTCCACCCATAGGCTATAGAAGAATTCTAATGTTGTTTGACTAGTAATAATAATAATTAATAATTATAATTATTACTAGTCAAACAACATTAGAATTCTACTATAGCTTGTAAACAGAGCATTCGACCAGAAATGTACGATTGCGGTGTCGTACAGTTTAGCTGCTTCGTCAAATCTTCTTAGAACATCCGACAGACACCATACGCCTTCAATTGACAGATTCAACCTTAATTAATTTTGATTTTCGTACCAATGCATTTTTTAATGAAACTAAATAAAATAAAACGAATTTCGGGAGTAACAAAATACATTTATTTTATATTTTTATTTATAAATTTATTTTTCGGACGAAACCGAAATTTCGAAATTAAATATTTCAGTGTGCACATGTCTATTCTCTTATTTACCTGCAAAAATGCAGAGATTTGCCCGTGTAACTTTATATGAGACGCAATACATCCAAAAAACAAACAAAACAACAATGTAGGGATTTATTGAATATAATACCAAAAGGTCAGCAGAAAAATGGTGCCATGTTACAAAGCAAATTGGCCCAAATAATATCCGTTTCATAGCTACATACAGTACTTAACCACTTAAGGACCGCCCCACGCAGATATACTGTGGCAGGGCGGCCTTCCTGTGTGAAATCACGTACCTGTACGCCATTACTAGTAAAAAATGTAAATACCGTAAATAAAAAAATTCCATAATTGTATCCTATAGTTTGTAGATGCTATAACTTTTGAGCAAACCAATAAATATACGCTTATTGGGATTTTTTTTTTACCAAAAATATGTAGCAGAATACATATTGGCCTAAATCGATGAATAAATTCAATTTTTTACATTTTTTTATTTGGTATGTTTTATAGCAGAAAGTAGAAAATATATTTTTTTATCAAAATTGTCTGTCTTTTTTTGTTTATAGCAAAAAGGGAGTGACCTATCATAGTTAGATATGTGTGCTTATTTACCTACAGGTTTAGTGCGTTATACTGTTTGGAGAGGGTCATTCTTCATACCCTTTTCATACCCCCTTTTGTTTTTTTATATTGTGCACCTGCTTAATACGCTAAAATTTGCCCTACAGTGCCTTGAAAAAGTATTCATACCCCTTGTCATGTTACAACCAAAACCGTAAATGTATTTTATTGGGATTTTATGTGATAGACCAACACAAAGTGACACATAATTGTGAAGTAGAAGGAAAATGATAAATGGTTTTTACATTTTTTTACAAATAAATACCTGAAAAGTGTGGCGTGCATTTGTATTCAGCCCCCTTTACTCTGATACCCCTCACCTAGACATGGCCATCCACCTAAGCTGACAGGCCAGGCAAGGAGAGCATTAATCAGAGAAGCATCCAAGAGACCCATGGAACTCTGGAGGAGCTGCAGAGATCCACAGCTCAGGTCTGAGGACAACTATCACTCCACAAATCTGGCCTTTGTGGAAGAGTGGCAAGAAGAAAGCCATTGTTGAAAGAAAGTCATAAGAAGTCCAGTTTGTAGCTTGTGAGAAGCCATGTGGGGACACAGCAAACATGTTGAAGAAGGTGCTCTGGTCAGATGAGACCAAAATTTAACTTTTTTACCTAAAAGCAAAACGTTACAGGTAGCGGAAAACTAACACTGCACATCACCCCCATTGTGAAACATGGTGGTGGCAGCATCCCACTCTGAGGATGCTTTTCTTCAGCAGGGACAGGGATGCTGGTCAGCATTGATGGGAAGATGGATGGAGCCAAATACAGGGAAATCTTAGAAAAAAACCTGTTAGAGTCTGCAAAAGACTTGGGACTGGGCAGAGGTTCACCTTCCAGCAGGACAACGACACTAAACATACAGCCAGGGCAACAATGGAATGGTTTAGATCAAAGCATATTCATGTGTTAGAATGGCCCAAAGTCCAGACCTAAATCCAATTGAGAATCTGTGGCAAGACTTAAAAACTGCTGTTCACAGACGCTCTCCATCCAATCTAACAGAGCTTGAGCTATTTTGTAAAGAAGAATGTGCAAAAATGTCACTCTCTAAATGTACAAAGCTGGTAGAGACATCCCCAAAAGACTTGCAGCTGTAATTGCAGCGAAAGATGGTTCTACAAAGTTTTGACACTTTTCACATATTTATTTGTAAAAAAAAATAAAAACCATTTATCATTTTCTTTCCACTTCACAATTATTTGCCACTTTGTGTTGGTCTATCACATAAAATTCCAATAAGATACATTTACGTTTTTGGTTGTAAGATGACAAAATGTGGATAATTTGAAGGGGTGTGAATACTTTTTCAAGGCATTGTATGTCATCAGCACACTGTATAGCTGGATCGCTGGTCTCTTATAGATCGCACTGGTCCAGGTCCTCCTGCACAGTACAGGCAAAATAAAATGTTGGGGGATTTCCTTGGCTGGAGGGTCTTGGGTTAATGTGCGGAATAGCTGAAAATTCCAACTAAACATTTAGGAATAAAATATTTATTTTTCTGTGTTGTAATTTCCTCTGCCAAAACAATACTACACTTAATTGATAGCTGTAAAAAGTAATATTCGATTCCCCTTAGGCATTCTTTAGTGTCATTGTTCACCTGCCAATTACTGCTGCTTCCAGGGAAATTCTGTCTTATAGAAATGTATGAACAGAAACCTAAACTTTTATTTTTTATTTTTATCAGCAAAGTGTATTTGTCAAGATTATTTTATTTTCTTGTCGTAAATTTTAATATATGCTTACAAAATTTTTCATAGTTCATACATTCTGAAAGTCTATCTCCCATTCTTTTCCACTGCTTAGTGTTCCAGAATGAACCCAAACTGGTATAACCCCACCTTGCGTGGTGGCCAGGGATAAAACTAGATATGAAATCAACACTAATTTTATTAATTAGAGTTTCCCTAAACGATATCAGGATCTAAAAAAAAAAAAAAACAGTTTGGCAGAGAGTAGTAATTTTAATAATGCTCAAAGTGAAATATTAAAAATGTCACATTCCTTTTTAACAACATGCTATGTACCCGTGACAAAAAAAAATGTAATTTGTCAGTAAATGGCATTTCCAGGCCGCTTTGTTCTGTTTGCAAAGAAACGAGAGATTCCATTCATCTATACTACAAGATGGTCTAGTATAGTTGTTAAGGGAGGACTGCAGACGCATCGGTTTGCCCCTAAAACTACATATCAGACTGCATAAAATTCAAAACACTAACAATAACATACAAAGCCATTTACAACTTTGTCCCGAGCTACATCACCAAACTTACCTCCAAATATCACCCAAACCATCCTCTCCGCTCCTCCCGAGACCTCTTGCTCTCTAGTTCCCTGGTCTCCTCCTCCCATGCTCTCTCATCCTCTGGAATGAGCCTCTCTCATCCTCTGGAATTCACTACTTCAATCTGTCCGGTTATCTCCTACTCTGTCCACTTTTAGGCGATCCCTGAAAACTCATCTCTTAAAGTGATTGTAAAGGCTCGATTTTTATTTTTTTAAATAACAAACATATCATACTTACCTCCACTGTGCAGTTCGTTTTGCACAGACTGGCCCTGAACCTCGTCTTCTGGGGGTCCCCGGCAGCTCTTGGGGCTCCTCTCTGCATCAGATAACCCCCTAGGAGAAGCGCTCTCCCAGGGGGGTTACCTTGCGGGCACACTCCCGAGTCCAGTCTTTGTGTCCATAGACACGAATGCCAGACTTGGCCCCGCCCCTCCGGCGCCCGCGCCATTGGATTTGATTGACAGCAGCGGGAGCCAATGGCTGCACTGCTATCAATCTATCCAATCAAGAGACGGGACACTGTGGAGAGAGGGAGAGCACGTCTCCGCCAATGGAAATAAGGAGCTCAGGTAAGTAAAACAGGGGGGCTGGAGGGCCGGTCACTGACAGGTGTTTTTTCACCTTAATACATAGCATGCATTAAGGTAAAAAAACACGAGAGTTTACAACCCCTTTAAGGGAGGCCTCTCCTGCCTTCAGCTAACAACCAAAACTTCTACTTCCCTCATCAGTTCATCCCTCACAGTTTCTACTGTTTTACCAGTACCTTCCTATTAGATTGTAAGCTCCCGGGAGCAGGGCCCTCATAACCTTCTTGTATTAAATTGTACTGTTGCTGTATTGTCTCCCTTTATATTGTAAAGTGCTGTGCAAACTGTTGGCGCTATATAAATCCTGTATAATAATTAGAATACCGTAGCGCTCAAATTCCCTGAACCACACTAGGCCACATGCCCCCAGTATGGAGAGAGTACCTGGCGGGTCGATGTGTTTTTTGTTTCGACAGGTTAGTGGGTGTCATTCATTGTGACAAGGATCGAAATTGCCGGCATCGTGATTGATAAAAAAAATATATGTCATGGGACTTTTTTTTTTAAATACAGGACAAAAGTTTGAGATGTCTTTACAATATTTGGAAGGAGTGATGGGGGTAAACTGGGGTTATTCATGTATCTAGGGCCTCCTTATTTTTAATCAATTCATTTTTAATTGATTATTTAATTTTTAAGCCCTTGTCTTCATCAACATGGGGACCAGATGCTTTGCCAGGGATGTTCCCCTCTGGCAAGGTACCATTCCCATGGTTCAGGAAGGGGGTGCCCCAGGCTTGCTTCCCCCTTTTACCTGACCGACCAGCCTGTATGCTCAGATAGGGGTCTTGTAGGGATATTTTCTTTTTCATGTGCCCCTCCTAAAATCCATACCAATAATTAGGGTAAGGGTCTAGTGGTGATTTTCGGGAAGACCACACATCTTTGTTAAAGAAAAAAAATGAAAAAAAAAAATTATGAAAAAGACAGTTCCTGGTTGAATGTAAAAAAAAAAAAAAAGGCTGCTGGGAGCTGTCTGACATAATTGACCAAGTATTGTCATGGCCATATTTGGTCAATGACATCTCCTGAGAGCTGAGATATGAGCCGGCAAGCAGCCACGCTAACGGCATCTTGGCAACCAACGCCGCTGTACAGCTAGAAGTATTCATTTATTGGCAGTATTTGTTCAGGCTGGTGAATGGGCCAAATTGTTCAGCAGGTCTGCAAACACCAAACATCCAAAAATCAGGTTGAACTCTACATTGGGCCAAACCTGAGCCTCATCTCTAGCCTAGTATAAGGTTTTTGTTACATTCTGCTGGAATAAACAACTTGTATTGTTTAAAGCGGTAATAAAATGCAGTTAAAGTGAAAAAAAAAATCACCTGCTAGGCAATGTCATAATGTGCTAGTATGCATTACCTTAAAACAAAGACCTCCAGCGCCGCGCTGTCACTGCTGAGAGGGCTTCCATCTTCTCCTGGTCTTCCTTCCAGGTCCGCGTCCTCTGGATACATGAGTGGCCAGGGGTGCGATGAAGTCACGTTTACGGCACGGGTTCTGAAGGTCTGGCAGGATATGCTCGGAATATCTCTGCAAACAGGACAAGTTTAGGAGATATTCAAAAACAAAGCCCTCCAGCGCCGCGCTGTCACTGCTGAGAGGGCTTCCATCTTCTCCTGGTCTTCCTTCCAGGTCCGCGTCCTCTGGATACATGAGTGGTAGGGGGTTCGATGACGTCACGTTTACGGCACAGGCTCTGAAGGTCTGGCACGGTATGCTCGGAATCTCTCTGCAAACAGTGCAAGTTTAAGAGATATTCAAAAACAAAGCCCTCCAGCGCCGCCCTGTCACTGCTGAGAGGGCTTCTATCTTCTCCTGGTTTGCCTTCCAGGTCCGCGTCCTCTGGATACATGAGTGGTCGGGGGTTCGATGACGTCACGTTTACAGCACAGATATTCACAGTACCTAGAGGTAAGCCTTATTATAGGTTTACCTGTAGCTACAAATGGTAAAACTGAGTTTACTACCACTTTAAGAACTGGACGTTTGTTTCTGTACATTAAAAAGCCTAATGCCCATAATATTATAAATTCTATTTTTGTTCATTTTGCTGATTTTTTTCTGTAATGTCAATAAGGTCTGCTTTTAGGGTAGATTTTTATAAATAAAAACAAGATGGATTTGCAGTAATTCAGCTCTAGCAGGCTGTGTTAAAAAGCCACGTTGCCACTTTTAAAACATCAAAGTGTTGAATCTGCTCTGTAACATTAACAAATTTTTGATGTAATGTCCACAGGGAATTCACTAAACAATCCATTATTTATGAGTAGCAAAAAGCGTTTTTTACGTGTGATCCCCCTAGAATCTTAATGAAATAGCCACAATGTGCCTAGCTCTTAAGGGGCTAAAATGCAGAGCATTGAAATTGTTACTTTTTTACAATTTTCCAGTTTTAGATCTGCTCATTTTCTGCTCAGCTGTAAGTTATTTTACAGTTTTGATTTGATTTGAAACTGCATTGAAAAAGAAAAGGAAGCGTATCATTTTTGTATTTTATTTTTGTATATATTTATGCAAGTCTCTGATACTTGAGTAAAGCAGACTTGTAAGATCTTCAGACACTGAACCGGCCATGGGAGTGTACAGTAAAGACCTCTGGTTTCAGAATGTACAGTTGATCCACAGAGAAGCCCCGGGAGCCCTGAAATCTGGAGATTTCCATTATTCAAGCCATGATCAGAGCTTGCATGACAGCATTCTGCCTGATTCTTCACAGAGCCAATTAATCCAATAGGCAGGATCCTGGGGTCTGATAGATGTCCTTCTATGAACGAGTCTGTACCTGTAGAGCCAATTGGAACATTTCTGCAGAAAAGCCTATCACCAGTAGAAAATTTTGAAAATGGCTGCAGCTGACCGTATAACCACTTCAACTTTTTATTTTATTTTATTTATTTTTTTATACCTAAATTTTCCAGATGTCTTTAGGTTGGTCTTGTGATATTTTTCCTCTGTCCTTTCTCTAATGCCGTGTGGTCCTCAATGATGCAGAGATTGGCGCTGAGATGACATCAGCACTGCATCATTACATTGTGAGTGCAGGGTTCCATGGTGACACCTCTTATGGGGATAATCCATGACAACATGAAATAATCTTATGGGGATAATCCATGACAACATGAAATCACCGGATGTCCTTAGTGTTTAAGGATGAATGACACTGGATATCATTTAACCTGGACGGCTGAAAACATGTAATAGCTGAAAATAAGTGCTCCCATTTCAATTGGGTTTAAGCAAAGTATCAGGTACCCACATCCAAAATTCATAATCTATTGAATAAAAAGTGCGAGAGCAAAATATTTTTTCTTGGTACCATCAAGGAGATTACAACATGATTTAAAAATATTAACTTTTTTACATATATCAATTATAATAAATGACTCATTGTTAAAACTAATTAAAAAGGGTTTTCCCTCTGAAATAGGAAATATACTATAGCTCCAACAATTTGCCTGTAATCCAACAGTAGGATGTCACTGAGAGATGAAATACAGTGGATATATAGTATTAGCCAAATCTTGACATGTTTCGTGGATATCCACTTCTTCAGGAGATCAGTGAGGGAATTAAATTCTGTAACAAGAAACATAATAATAATAACCAATATAATTAGAAAGAACTAGTTGTATAACATCATTATGTAACAACTTACAGAGCCATCCACAACTTGGCCCCTAGCTAAATCACTAACTTAGTCTCAAAACACCAACCTACTCGTTCCCTTCGTTCCTTCCAAGGCCTCCTGCTCTGTAGTTCCCTCATCACCTCCTACCATGCTTGCCTGCAGGACTTTTCCTGAGCCTCTCCCATCCCCTGGAACTCCCTACTCCAATCTGTCCAACTATCTCCTACTCTGCTTGCTTTTAGACACTCCCTGAAAACCCTTCTCTCCAGAAAAGCCTATCCAGCCCCCACCTAACAACTGTACTTTTACTTTCTCCATCAGATCACCCCCCACAGCTATTAGCTTTTGTATCACTTGACCCTCCCTCCTAGATTGTAAGCTCTAACGAGCAGGACCCTCTGATTCCTCCTGTATTGAATTGTATTGTAACTGTACTGTCTGCCCTCATGTTGTAAAACGCTGCGCAAACTGTTGGCGCTATATAAATCCTGTATATTAATGATAATAATATGTATATTTGGTGAACATAGTGAACATGATGATCAAACACTTACCCAAGATAACAAATGGAGTGGATTAAACATAAGCCCTATAGAGG
Source organism: Lithobates clamitans (assembly GCA_037952925.1). Lineage (NCBI taxonomy): Eukaryota > Metazoa > Chordata > Amphibia > Anura > Ranidae > Lithobates > Lithobates clamitans. The sequence goes on from JBBGZY010000202.1 coordinate 580,580, forward strand.
CACCCAGTCAATCCCCCGGGGAGAGCATGGGAGCAGATGCATGAGCTACACATTATCTGTATAGATCAAATAGCATTGAAAAGGCTAAACAAGAACACCAACCATACACTTGCCAAATTGACAGAAATTTAAAACAAGCCATGCGTACCACCTAGTTTAAGTCCCAGATATAATAAAATCAAACATGGACACTTAGGGGCATCAATAGATAAGCACCTCATACAGATATTCCAATGTTATATAGTTTAAAAGGGCACTATATGTGTACTTTATGGACATATGTTATATCTTCATGTGAAAACACTGAAGAAATTACACTTTGCTACAATGTAGAGTAGTGAGTGTACAGCTTGTATAACAGTGTAAATTTGCTGTCCCCTCAAAATAACTCAACACACAGCCACTAATGTCTAAACCACTGGCAACAAAAGTGAGTACACCCCTAAGTGAAAATGTCTAAATTGGGCCCAAAGTGTCAATATTTTGTGTGGCCACCATTATTTTCCAGCACTGGCTTAACCCTCTTGGGCATGGAGTTCACCAGAGCTTCACAGATTGCCACTGGAGTCCTCTTCTACTTCTCCATGATGACATTACGGAGCTGGTGGATGTTAGAGATCTTTGAGGATGCCCCACAGATGCTCAATAGGGTTTAGGTCTGGAGACATGCTTGGCCAGTCCATCACCTTTACCCTCAGCTTCTTTAGCAAGGCAGTGGTCTTCTTAGAAGTGTGTTTGGGGTCGTTATCATGTTGGAATACTGCCCTGCGGCCCATTTTCTGAAGGGAGGGGATCATGCTCTGCTTCGGCATGTCACAGTACATGTTGGCATTCATGGTTCCCTCAATGAACTATAGCTCTCAAGTGCCGGAAGTACTCATGCAGTCCCAGACCATGACACTCCCACCACCAACCTTGACTGTAGGCAAGACACACTTGCCTTTGTACTCCTCACCTGGTTGCCACCATACATGCTTGACACCATCTGATTCTGCGGGCTTACTTATGCATCATCTTTAGAAGATGCTTGCTTCTGGGACGAAAGCCATGCAGACCAATTTTTTGGTATGGTCTGAGAACTGACAGGCTGACCCCCCACCCCTTCAACCTCTGCAGCAGTGCTGGCAGCACTCATATGTCTATTTCCCAAAGACAACCTCTGGATATGACGCTGAGCACGTGCACTCTTTGGTCGACCATGGCAAGGCCTGTTTTGGGTGGAACCTGTCCTGTCCTATCTATATATATATAACATTTGTTTAATAATTTCCTCTAGTTTTTAAAAATCTAATTTTTTTTTTAGATACCCTTTAAATGAAACTTCATATCTAAGACTCACATCATACCCTATAACAAGGTCATAAAGAAAAAAAAAATATTATATATAAAAAAAAGTACTGTTCATGGACTACATAGTTATAAGCCACATTTCATATGCTCACAAGATCTGTAAATATGAACCAGTATCTGTAACTACTGTGAAGACAGGAGCTATGATCACAATACACAGTGGGTTTTTTGGATATGCTGCATATATAATGCCTCGCTACCACTGCAGTCAGCACTGATAACAAGCAATATGAATAATCCCTTTACCTCTGGCTATATAAGTTATAGAGCAAAACTTGGTGTAGACTTAAGTATCTAATAACTAATGCCAATGTATGCTAAGTGCTGAGGCATGAAACGCGTTAGAGAGTTTTGTGGTTCCTGTATTCCACTACAATTTATAATAAATCGATTCACAGAGGAGCTTTTGAAGTGTGGTGCATCACATTTAAATTGGATTTGCTTAAAGGAAAATTCCACTTTACTTAAACAATCGATATAACAGATAAAATTGCTAAACAAGCTCATTTTTAAATTTAATGCTCAATTCCAGCTTTTTTGATACCAAGATCCCTAATGATTCTCTATATTTGTTACTATACAGGATTTAGTATTAAACATTTACAATTCTGTAAGGTACATCTCATATTTGCCAAAAGTAAGGATTATTATAAATACCAAAATTTATACCTTTCTTTGCATGAAAAGCAGCTCTTCTTTGGCTCCCAACCAAGGCAACTTAGGCTACCAATTATTTCAAAGAGTCTATTCATTTAAATTAGCAGAGAGGTAATTGTTAATACCACATTAAAAAACAAGGTTTTTACTATATTACCCCTTTCCGTCCAGCCCCAATGTCCCTTTAAATGGGTCCTTTGCCCAGGAAAGGGGGAAGGTGGGCTTCCCAATTACATGACCACTGTGATTGCCAAGGTCACTGTCTAGAAAAACATGCTCTGTGCTGCAATTAGCTGAAGTAAAATTGTGTTGGATTCAACTTCTGTGTCTTGTTGAAGAGTTAGGATGCCTGTGGATTGTGCCAAGTCAGCAGGTGACCATACTGTCTGCCATTCAGATATCGCCTTGAATTTTTTTTAGTGAATTCAAAGCATCCTCTGATTGGATGAGGTGGAGAGATGAGGCAGTGATGTCACAATCCACACCTCATCAAATCAAAGAAGGCTTTGCATTCATTAAGAAAATACAAAATATTCTCTGAATGGTACCTGTGCTGAGTGGTCGACCTCCTGTAATCCCAATGCATCAGACCAGTCACTCACCATGGGACCTGAAAGCTAGCAGAGATCACTGAAGTAGTGGTGTCTACTGGCGCCTGTGCCATGTGACCAACCTCCTGTGTTCAGAATGCAGCAGGGCAGCCACTTGGCACAGGAAGCAAGTGGAGATTACTGGATTAAGGCTGGGTTCACACTGGTGCGACACGACAGCCGTCCTACTTTGGATCCGACTTTGCCCTGCGACATGAAGCCGGCATGTGTCCGACTTTCAATGAACGGGGATCCAACTTGGATCCCCGCCAATGCTCGGCATTGTGTTTGGTATGAATCTTTAGGGGGAACTCCGCGCCAAATTTTAAATAAAAATCCGGCATGGGTTCCCCCTCCAAGAGCATACCAGGCCCTTGGGTCTGGTATGGACCTTGAAGGGAACCCCCTACGCCGAAAAAACGGCGTGGGGGGTCGCCCCCAATCCATACCAGACCCTTATCCGAGCACGCAGCCCGGCCGGACAGGAATGGGGGTGGGGACGAGCGAGCGCCCCCCCCCCCTCCTGAACCGTACCAGGCCGCATGCCCTCAACATGGGGGGTGGTGCCTTGGGGGAGGGGGCGCGCTGCGGCCCCCCCACCCCAAAGCACCTTGTCCCCATGTTGATGAGGACAAGGGCCTCTTCCCGACAACCCTGGCCGTTGGTTGTCGGGGTCTGCGGGCGGGGACTTATCGGAATCCGGGAGCCCCCTTTAATAAGGGGGCCCCCAGATCCCGGCCCCCCACCCTATGTGAATGAGTATGGGGTACAGCGTACCCCTACCCATTCACCTAGGAAAAAAGTGTCAATTTAAAAAAAAAACACTACACAGATTTTTAAAGCATTTTATTAGACAGCTCCGGGGGTCTTCTTCCGACTTCGGGGGTCTCTCCGGTTCTTCTCCACGCTCTCCGGATCTTCTGCCGGGCTCCTCCGCTCTCTTCTGCTCTTTTGCCACTCTTTTGCTAAAGAGGAGGAGCCCGGTCTGCTGCCTTTTTCTCTTCGGGGGTCTCTCCGGTTCTTCTCCGCGCTCTCCGGATCTTCTGCCGGGCTCCTCCGCTCTCTTCTGCTCTTTTGCCGCTCTTTTGCTAAAGCGGAGGAGCCTGGTCTTCAATCTTCTGCCCTCTTCTCCTGATGTTGACACGACGCTCTCCCCGGCTGGAATGCTCTCTGTGCGCTCTGCTCTGACTTATATAGGCGGTGACCCCGCCCCCTTATGCCGTCACAGTCCCTGGGCATGCTGGGACTGTGACGTTTTAGGGGGCGTGGTCCGGACCACGCCCCCTAAAACGTCACAGTCCCAGCATGCCCAGGGACTGTGACGGCATAAGGGGGCGGGGTCACCGCCTATATAAAGTCAGAGCAGAGCGCACAGAGAGCATTCCAGCCGGGGAGAGCGCCGTGTCAACATCGGAAGAAGAGATGAAGAGAAGAAGCGGCGAGACAGCGGCGACAAGACAGCGGCAGCAGACCGGGCCCCTCGCTGGCAATAGAGCTGGAAGAAGATAGCGGCGGGGCCCGGGAGAAGAGGCGGAACACCGGGAGAAGTCGAAAGAAGATACCGGAGCTGCCCAATAAATTAATTTTGAAACCTGTGTACTGTGGTTTTTTTTATTGACACTTCCCTAGGTGAATGGGTAGGGGTACCATGTACCCCATACTCATTCACATAGGGTGGGGGGCCGGGATCTGGGGGCCCCCTTATTAAAGGGGGCTCCTGGATTCCGATAAGCCCTCCGCCCGCAGACCCCGACAACCAACAGCCAGGGTTGTCGGGAAGAGGCCCTTGTCCTCATCAACATGGGGACAAGGTGCTTTGGGGTGGGGGGCCGCAGCGCGCCCCCTCCCCCAAGGCACCAACCCCCCCATGTTGAGGGCATGCGGCCTGGTACGGTTCAGGAGGGGGGGGGGCGCTCGCTCGTCCCCACCCCCATTCCTGTCCGGCCGGGCTGCGTGCTCGGATAAGGGTCTGGTATGGATGGGGGGGACCCCCACGCCGTTTTTTCGGCGTAGGGGGTTCCCCTCAAGGTCCATACCAGACCCAAGGGCCTGGTATGCTCTTGGAGGGGGAACCCATGCCGGTTTTTTTATTTAAAATTTGGCGCGGAGTTCCCTCTAAAGATTCATACCAAACACAGTGCCGGCATTGGCGGGGATCCAAGTCGGATCCCCGTTCATTGAAAGTCGGACACATGCCGGCCTCATGTCGCAGGGCAAAGTCGGATCCAAAGTAGGACGGCTGTCGTGTCACACCAGTGTGAACCCAGCCTAACGGTGTCTTCAACAGTGGTTTTCAGCTTCAAGAGCAGGGTTTCCCAAACAGGGTTCCATAGAACCCTTGGGTTCCTTCAAAAGTTGTTAGGGATTCCTAGAACAATGAGCAATTTCTGCCTATCAGATAAGTTCCCACTGACACCATTGACATTTTTAGCTATCTGTAACGGGGGAATTCTTCCCAATGACCATAAGTGTAAGGAGCATTCTTCCCACTGACCATCACACGAATGTATCATGAGTTGTAGACATTGTCATTTTTAACGGGGTTTCCTGAGACGGAAACATTATTTTAAGGGTTCCTTTGTGTTTAAAAGGTTGAAAAAGGCAGTTCTAGAGGGATTCAACAGGTATGGTATATATCTAGTTACATTGGTCCAAGCTGAACAAATGTAACCATGTAAAAATATCCAAACCTGGAATTGAGCTAGGATTTACTGTACATGTGACTGAGAATGGAAAGGACTTATCACATCTGGTCAGGTTTACAGATTCCAAAGTGCCACTGCCAGAGCTAAAACAACCTTTAAAAAAATCAACAAAAGGAAGATTAAAAAAATCCCAAAAGCAGCATACATGACTATGCTATCATGGGAAACAAGGACTCATTCACATTAGCGGGTGCATTGTCCTATTTTTTTCAAAAAAGCATTTTGCTGTAAACTAAAGCAATATGAACGTAGGTACATTGCCTTGTCTATGTAATGAGACTAGGCCGACTGGGACTTGTGTGGAAAATTCGTATTACTGTCAGGAAAATCTAGCTCTCTACTCCCCCCCCCCCAAGATAAGATGTTGCCAGGCAAGGAAGTCTGGCTGCTCTGCCTACTTCCTTCTCAAGAGCCACAAATATACATTCTCTGATGAACCCAATGTGTATGCTTAATGAATGATACTTCACAAGAAAGCTCTTTTTGTAGTAGAATCCTGCCAACAACCACTTGTCCTGTAACGTCTTTGGCGAGACTTTAAAGTGGACCTGGCATCAGAACTATTTTTTTCAAGTGCATGCATTGTGTAATGTTCTAATGTAAAACTTGTTGGCGTTTATTACTTCTCAATGAGATCACATTATGCTGTATGACGGGACTACCTTGCCCTTTGTATGTCCCCAGAAGATTGCACCATCGTTGTTTACGTATGATCCAAAGTCAGAATCTACTTCCTGGACTTTGATGCTGGCTCTTGGCACTACTATGTAAATCCTGGTGCCAAGTTGCCAGAAAGGTTACAATGTACAGTTGAGAGTGTAGTTTTTGGAAAAGAAAAGACCAAGGAAATTCCATGTCATGTCTGCAGCAGTCTTAGATATTACTTTGTTCTACCAGTTTTTATTAAGTATGTTTCTTTAAGTTCTGCCTGGTGCATGCAGGGGTTAATACACAACATAGCTGCCTTGTGTCTTCTCACACCAGTTTTTGGAGTGCTCAGTTCGCATCACATACCTCAACTTGTGATGACCATTTATTCAAGTAAACTCAGTTCTTGTTTAAAGTTTAGTAAAGCCGTGTCTGACATTTTTACCTACAGGTAGGCTTTATTACATGCACCGTTTAGGAGATATTTCACAGAAACAGCGGCACCAATGCATGCGTTCTGAAGGAACGGCATACCATGCCGTTCCTTCAGAGGTTTGTGCCATTTACCATGACTGCTGTGCGCATGCTCGGGAGTGATGTCATTGTGGCCCAGCCAGTCAGATGGGTGGAGTCCACACACTCGGAAGGAGGACTGTGTGAAGATGGAGACCTGTCAGAGGTGATAGTACACCGCTGGAGGGCTTTGTTTTAAAGTAAGTCTCTCATAATATGCCTGTATGCGATGCATACTAGCATGATATGACATTGCCTTGCCAGGTGAAATTTTTTTTGTACAATCTTTACTACCGCTTTAAAAGAAGAAGTTGTCTGGTCTTGCTTATTTGAAGAAGAATCCAGTGTGACAAGAGCAAGTGTATTCATGGTGTATACAAAGAATTGGGGAAGTAATGTGTATAGCTATGGTTAAACCTCTGGGATAAGAGAAAGGGCAAACTGTGACTGTAAGTGGTGGTTGATGATCAAGGTTCTGGCAGAAAGCAGTAGTACTTCAGGAACCTCACTAAGCGGCTGAATCCCTGTCTTGGAGTCCACTGCGGAGCAGGACCCTCTCAGGGGCCAAACCTGTAAGCGAAGGCCTTTCGATATAGAGTACAGTGGCTTCCCTCTGTGTGTATGGGTGAAACACAGTTAATGGTACAGTGTAATAAGTCAAAACAATCTGGTGGAGATAAGTCAGAGCTATTTTCTTAAAATGACTTCGTAGTTGAGATCAAGAGTCAAGATAGGAAAGCATAGACCTTGTTGCAAGCTGAAGTAAGGACTTCATCCTACTGAAGATGTGTGTTGGGTTCTGAAGTGTAATGTGGTCTCTGGCCTATGAGTTTTGTCATCCCACACTGAAGTTGAACTGTTTGTGAAATGTTAATGGCTTGTAGTACTACCCAAAAGCCCTTAATATAGGACCCGCTCACATGCTCTTCTGGCCAGACCTTGAGAAGACTGTACCTCGGCAGATTCACTTTACTAGAATTCAAAGGCTTTGAACCCAGGAATCTGTGTCCAATAAACATCATTAGTATTGCCTGTTGGCATACCATGCCTTGTTCTCTACTGTATCTCAATGTGGAGGTGGCCAAATTGGTAGAGGTGGGATTTTACCTTCTCATGTCAGCGTTGCCCCTCTGATGACTGGTGAGATAATGATCAAAAAGAAGCAAGAAAGGTGGAGGAAGTACAGATCCGCAGAATTAATGAAACAGGAGCAGGAAGTTCAGTTCCTTGCATTGCAGGTCTTCAGGTGAAACTTCCTCTACAGTAAGCAGTACAAGAATATCATCGCTATCTTCAAATCTGGTGAGACTAGCAGTCAGAGGCAGGAGTGTATTAGACCTCACTAGGGCTTTTTTTCTCAGAAAATAGGTGCAGGAACTCCCTCCTCCTGAGTCACCCTTAGTCTCTGCCCCCTACTCACCTCTGAGCACTGTCTCTTGGTTCCAACCCCTACCCACTTCTCAAAATCATCCCTTTAGAGAATACAAAACCAAGTATCATTTTGTGCTAATTAGTGCTAACGCAGTAATTTGTATGGAATTTGATAGACCCCACCCCAGCAACAGTAGACCCTCCAGTAACAATAGATCCCCCACACAACAACAGACCTTCCCCCCGCAACAATATACCACCCCAACAACAATAGACCCCACCTGCAACGACAGATCCTCCACTAGCCAGCAACAGTAGACCTCTCCCTCAATAGTAGATCTTTCCCAGCAACAGTAGACCCCCTGCCAGGAACAATAGACCTGCCCAATGACAATAGACCCCCCACACAAAATTAGACTCCAAACAATGACAACAGATCCCCAGCAGCCAGCATCAATAGACCTTCCAGCACACCCTATCAATCCTTGCCAAAAAATACATTCAGTTGTGGAGGTGCCGGAATTGCGTTCCTCCACGTTCCCACTGAAAAAAAGCCCTGGACCTCACACAGCAATTATACAGCTATAGGGCTCAAGACATGGAAGTGCAATTTTTAAGAGGAGTTAAAGACAAAAAGTAGCTTATTCAGGATGCTACTTAATATTTCTAGATTTTCTCAATAAAATAGCAAATCTTCACTTTTTGTCCACTTTAACCCATTTGCTGCCACCGACGTTACTATGGCTGGCCAGCTCAGTATCCATTACATCGGCTGCATTCCACACTAATCCACACTATAAACTTGTTTCTTCAAATAACAAATGTGTGTTGCACCATGCATTGTGGTGTGCTGCGTATTAAAAAAAGAAAAGGTCCATGCACCTTTTTTGTGTGATTTCTAAGCATTTCACAAACTCTGAAAGCTGTATGTGAAAAAATTATATATATAAAAAAGAAAAATTCCAAAAAATTTTCAGCTACCGGAGTTCAAAATTGTAGCTCAAGACCTGATTTTTTTAAACGATACCGTTTCTGTATATTGTGACATGTCAGTCATTTTTTGATGTAGACTTTTGTCGTTACTGATAGGCCTGCTACCAGTGCCATGGATATTACAGCGTTTGATGGTCATAGCTTAGCTTTGAAGGACTTTTAGCTTTGATCTGCTCTGTTGCATTTACGTAAAGTGTTTCTTGTTAAGCAGTGAGACACTTACTTTCATAGCAGCGTAGCAAAAATAGCAATTCCCTTGACAAATGGCTGATATTTATAGCATGTATGCTATGGAGCAGAAGGGCTGAGATTGATATTCATAGTGGTTTAGTGATGAAATGGCAGATTAGCGCTTGACAGATGTAGAGGGTTTGGTGACAACAAAAGATTGTGACAAATACTTCATTAAAACTGAGGTCTTGGCTTTTAATTTCACTGAGGATTTTGATAGTGTTCTTTTCTACAAAAACTCAGTTCCAATCTCCATACTAATGAAGAGGACCTACGCTTAGACATTACACTATGGGGTCTATGTGATATATTTTACCTCAATCACAAAATCTGTCACATTTTGGCCACTAGATGGAGCTGATGATCATAGGAAGTCATAAGGGTCTATTTATAAAACATTCTTTGGATGAATGTCACAAGCATTCCTCCGGGCTGCACAAACGTTCCCTGTATTTTCTCTAATACTTTGACTTCCTATGATCATCAGCTCCATCTAGTGGCAAAAGTATATATCATTTTGGCCAAATATATTTCATTTTGGCCACTAGATGGAGCTGATGATCATAGGAAGTCATAAGGGTCTATTTATAAAACATTCTCTGGATGAATGTCACAAGCATTCCTCCGGGCTGCACAAATGTTCCCTGTATTTTCTCGAATACTTTGACTTCCTATGATCATCAGCTCCATCTAGTGGCAAAAGTATATATCATTTTGGCCAAATATATTTCATTTTGGCCACTAGATGGAGCTGATGATCATAGGAAGTCATAATATTAGAAAAAATACAGGGAAACTCTGTGCAGCCTGGACGAAAACTTGTGATATTTTCTCAACTAATGATTTATATATATAGACCCCTCGGTATTTGAGAAAATACAGGGATAAATTTGTGCAGTGTGGACAAATGCTTGAGATATTTGTCCAACAGATGTTTTATAATTAGACTCCTATGTGTACAGGCTTGCAGGGATTAATTGCTTTGATTAATCGCCCTTCCATGTGCTCTTTGCTGCAAAGGCCAGTTATAGGAGGGGGCAGAGGCCATTTGTTTGTATTGCAGGGATTATTATTGAAGAGTAATAAAAGGACTAAAGTTGACCATACACTTGTAGTACTTTCACTAGAGAAATGAATGTTAAAAGCAAAGTTTTTTTTAAGTACTTTCAAAAGACATTGATGAATATATTGATGAGAATTTTTGTACGAATGTTCATACTTTGCACTGGCTAAGGTGTAAAAAAAATGGCAAATGTTCAGTCTGAGCAGTGTATTTGTTATAGTGACAGCTGATTTCATGTTTTGCATGCAATGCTTTACCTTTTTTTTTTTTTTTTAACGGGAAACTGTATTTTCTGTCAATTTTCTTTTATATTTTACTTGGATGTTTATATACTTACAAGTTTATAAACTGATCTGTATCATAATGCTACCTGCTGGACGCAAGTGGTAAATTTTATAAAGACAATCATTTGCAAAAGCTGACGAAAAAAGACAATAAAGAAAAAGCTTCACACATGATGTTAATACATACAAAAAAATAAATAAGTATATTTAATAATAAAAAAATAAATCTCATATATATATATATATATATATATATATATATATATATATATATATATATATATACATAGCTCCCAACTGTCCCTGATTTCAAGGGACTGTCCCTGATTTGGAACAAAGTCCCTCTGTCCCTCATTCCTCCTCATTTGTCCCTCATTTTGGTCTGATCTATATAGATGTATATAAAATACACTTTTTATCTATCAAAAAGTGTTTCTCAGTGCTAAACCTTTCATCTGATTTCTAAATTGATGCATTTGTAGATTCCAAAAGCCAATATGAAGGAATAGTAGTGGTAAAAAAGGCACTTATGGGTTTAACCAATCTTGTTTTTTTGTACAAGTCTCCTTTAAGGGGGTGTGGCAAGGGGTGTGTCCTATGCCTGTTTACTTTTGCTGATAGGTGTCCCTCATTCCCATCTCAAAAAGTTGGGAGGTATGTATATATATATATATATATATATATATATATATATATATATATATATATATATATATTAGAACTACCTTGTAATATAGTAACAGCTACTCTTTCGTTTGCTGAAAAGTTTGAGGCAAGTGAACTTTTTTGGCTATCGGTATGAAGAACAGGGTGTTAGAGAAGGACAGAGATGATTCAAGTGAATGAACAATGAGTTCAGCTTTAAAACATTAACAACACTGGATACTCAGAGACTGAATGTGCAACAAATACTGCAGGATTTATGATCAAGATTCTCTTCTGGAGAACATCACATCAACCAGCCTCTGGCATACACATTCTATGGTTAATATTGCATTCAGCAATCCTTGTAACCTTACTTAACCTGGGTATCCTGTTCCTTCTTGGAAAGAATCCTTCTTTTGTGCCTATCTAGCTAACACTTTTGCGACTCCCTGTGATGGCTTGGCTACCTGGCAGACTAGGGTGCCTCTTGCCTCACCTTCTGAACCTGGGCTGCTTGGCATTTCCAGAGGGCAACCCAGAACAGCAAACCAATCTGTCCGGTAAGGTAGTCGTATAATATTTACATTTATTAGAGCCTGAAGCCTATTCCAAACAAACATCAGGCTTTCTGTGTATAAGATGCAGTAGGGAGGATGTTCCAACATCACTAACAGATGTGTTCCAGGATCACCAGATTTCTGATAAAAGTAATTAGGTGAACTGGTACATAGCGATTCTGAGCAGGTAGGCTTTGCTGCATTCATACAAAGCAAGGTTTATTTTTCAATTTTGAATGCATTGTGCTTTTAAAAAATTATATATTTTTGTCTGTTCGTTGTGCATTAAAAAAAAAAAAGATGCCCTGGGAAATTCTTTAAAGGGACCCTGCAATCTATTAATATAGTTCTTTCAGTTCGTGCATTATAATAATAAAATGCAGTGCATTGAAAAAACAAAAACAGCAAGTGAATAGTTTATTGTTTAAATCCAATGGTAAGGATAGAGATATAGTCCATAATAACAGGGATCAAAGTTCCAAAAGAGTCCAGTGATGATAAACCCAAACAGTAGGTGTTGCAATGGAAACCACCACCGATGAAAAGGACACACACTGACTTTTACTCTAAACGCTGGAATACCCAAATAAAGTAGTCAATACAGCATTGTCTACAATATGGACTTGAAGCTCCTCTGAATCCACAGTGAATGTGATCATCAGGCTAAGTCTCTTTTCCAGAAATTAATCGAATCTCACATGGAGATAAAACATAAACACTTAATTGCGTAGTATTAGTGTTAAGGTGCTTTAATAAAAAAGTGCCAAAGTACTCACAAACATTGAATGTAAAACGCGTTTTGTCATCATAGACATCATCAGGGGCGTTTATGCATTATGTATTTAATTTTGGAGTGTAGGGGGAAATCAGAGGAAACCCTTGTAATCACTGAGAGAACAAGGAAAACCCATGCAGATAGTGTCCTGGCTGTGATCCCTGTGCTTACCACTGAGCTAATGTGATGCCATAATATTATATATACATTTAACATATTCTAGACCTGTTATTAATATATACAAAGACTGCTACTGGGCTGCCATCTTGGATGTGATGTCAGCAGCCCAAGTAGACTCAGAGCTGTCACTCAAGTGACACAATGGGGGTTATTTTTCGAAAGGCAAATCCTCTTTGCACTGAAAGTGCACTTGTAAGTGCAGTCGCTCTCAATATGAGGGGTAGATCTGAAATGAGTGGAAGCTCTGCTGATTTTATCATCCAATCATGTGCAATCTAAAATGCTGTTTTTTATTTTCCTTGCATGTCCCCCTCGGATCTACAGCGACTTTACTTCCAACATCACTTGCAGTGCAAAGTGGATTTTCCTTTAGTAAATAACCCCCAATGCAGTATAAACCTTCTCTCATCCCCGGCATCCACATAAAAGATTATATAGGTTGATTAGGGGAGGGATCAAGGAGTTGGACCAGCACAGACAGTAGTTGGACAATCCCAAAGGAGGGAGAGGATTATGACCTGCAAGAAGGGAGTGGGTTTTACTCAGGAACTCATCCTGAAGAAGTAAACTTTGCAAGCAAATTCCGAGACACATTGCAAGTAAATAAAAATCACTTATCGTAAGGAAAAAATGTAAGCAAGCATTTACGGTGCTTGATTTTTCTGTGCTGTTACCTGCAATTCCGCTCTAATGAGTCCTAACCCCCTTTGGGCTTATTTACACTTGCTTTGGCTTCAACATACATTAACGGCTAGTTTACACTTGCTTCAAACAAGGCTTCGGACACGCTTTGTTAAAGCTCTCTGAACGCTGTCACTAAATAAAATGGTTAGCTTACAGTCCTGTTTACACCTTGCTTTTGCTTTGCTTTGGCTTTGCATCAAAAATTATACCCCATGTAGCTTAAGGGCTCATTCACGCTTGCTCCGGCTTTAACACACATTAACGGCTAGTTTACACTTGCTTCAAAGCAAGGCTTTGGACAGGCTTTGTTAGAACTCTCTGAATGCTAGTCAAAGCCCCTGTCACTAAATAAAATGGTTAGCTTACAGTCCTGTTTACACCTTGCTTGGCTTCAAAAATTATACCCCATGTAGCTTCAGTAGTGCTTCAAAGCGTCTTCAAAGCCTCCATAGAAGTCTATGGCAAAGCTCCCTTGAAGCCCCACTGAAGCCTCACCTAAGCCCCACTGAAGCAGGGCAGGTGCTACCACTAGGCAAACTAGGCAACCACCTAGGGCGCACTGCCGCCTAGGGCGCCCAGCCGCTGTTTTTTCTCTGCGTCTTCATGCTCTTCAGGCTCAGTCTCAGGCAGCCGCTCCATCTGACCGATGACTGGAGGACATGTTCCAACAGAATGGAAGCAAACATCCCCTGCCACTGCGCGCCTCTATGATCATCAGTGACCAACCTGTCTGCCTCTCTCAGAGACTCTCTGGTGATCGTTCTAGTACAGCCAGCTCTGTCTTACACACAATGCATTCCTTACAGCAGGGGTGCCCAACTGATGGCCCTCTGATGTGGCTCGCCACCTCCTGCTCTGGGATGGTGGGTCGGCAAGCCCAGATTGCGGGTTCCCGACTCGCCATCCCCGAGCATCAGTGTGAAGAACGGAGATGGCACTAGAGGAAGCAGAGCCGAGTGATGACTAAAATAAGGAAGTTGATAGCCAGTAGCTAATAGCTGCCCTAGCGTGGGTTTTTGCCCTTTGGACTAGCACACAGACGAGCGGATTTCTGGGTCCGGCGTAGTTACGACGTAAAGATTTGAAGCATGCTTCAAATCTAAAGTCCATCAGATTTGAGGCTGGAAAAGTCCGCTGAAAGTCCGGGGAAGCCCACACACGATCGGATTGTCAGCCAGCTTTAGTCAGTCAGCGTCCGTCGGACTTTTGTAGATGAAAAGTCCGACCGCGTGTACGCGGCATAAGGAGGAATGTCAATGTATAAAGTGGCTTATAAAACAGAACACCTCCGTACAATTGAAAAAGAGTTCTCAGAGAACCTCTTTAATATATTTAAAATCAATAGAGTTAGTTATATATATTTTGAACCAGCCAAATATTTTTTAACTGCTTTTCAAATTTTCTTTGACTTTTTCTTCTATAACATTCTGCCAAAGCCCTTCTTGATTTCCACCATTCAGTAAACATTTCCTAGCTATTCCTTAAGAGGCTGTCAAAAGTCTTCTCCATTTCAAGGCTCAGCAGACAGAGTGGAATACTTGTGGCATTCGCTACATGTAGCAGGTTTCAAATTTTAATACGGTTATCTGATGATTGTCTGTGTGGAATAAACCCTGCTATATCTCAGTGGATTAAAATCTATGTAAAACACTACGGCAGGAAGCTACCACAGTTTCCATTAATGTTAAATTTATGTTTAGGAGAGATGCTGAGCTGTATTGAGCGCTGATAAGGGATCCTTTCCTACGGTTACTGATTCCCAGTGACTTGAGCAGCTGTTACAGAGGTTGCCTGTTCTTCATTCTGGCTTTAAGTGTAATATCATTTTTTATAATTTTTAAAATGTGTAATATAATTGTCTTTATACATTTTTAATTGAAGTTGATGTTTCATGGGTGGAGCTTAACTGCTTCAGCCCTGAAGATTTTGCCCCCTTCCTGACCAGAGCACTTTTTGCGATTCGGCACTGCGTCGCTTTAACTGACAATTGCGCGGTCGCGCGACGCTGCACCCAAACAAAATTGACATCCTTTTTTTCCCAGGTAATAACAAAGGGCACAGAGGCTCCGCGCTTAGGACTGAAGAAAGAAAAAAGAAGAAAAAAAGGAGAAAAAAGGGAAGAAAACAAAGAAGAAGGAAAAAGAAGAAGAAAAAAAAAGAAAAAAAAAAAAAGAGAGAAAAGGAAAAAAGGTATGCAGCCTCCCCTGTTAGACCCACAAGTGGCTAAAGTGTATATTATATTAAAATTGGGGTGAATGGCGCTCCCTTAAGGGGGGGTATATGAAGTATGTGTGAGTTACCAATGTATGTGAAACTTATACAGTAAATAAACCACAAATAGAGCTTTCTTTTCTTTTGGTGGTATTTGATCGCCTCTGTGGTTTTTATTTTTTGCGCTATAAACAAAAAAAGAGCGACAATTTTGAAAAAAAGTATTATTTTTTACTTTTTGCTATAATAAATATCCCCCACAAATAAATAAAAAAACTATTTTTTTTCTCAGTTTAGGCCAATATGTATTCTTCTACATATTTTTGGTAAAAAAAATCGCAATAAGCGTATATTGATTGGTTTGCACAAAAGTTATAGCGGGAAATGGGGATAGTTTTATGGCATTTTTATTTTTCATTTTTTTTATTAGTAATGGCAGCGATCTGCAATTTTTCTCGGGACTGAGACATTATGGCGGACACATTGGACACTTTTGACACTATTTTGGGACCATTGTAATTTATACAGCAATTAGTGCTATAAAAATGCACAGATTACTGTGTAAATGACACTGGCAGGGAAGGGGTTAACCACTAGGGGGCGATGAATGGGGTTAAGTGTGTCCTGGGGAGTGATTCTAACTTTGGGGGGGGGGTGGGCTTCAAGTTACATGACAGCGATCACCTATACCGATGACACGGAGCAGTGATCTCTGTCATGACAGAAGCCAGAACGAGGAAATGCCTTGTTTACATAGGCACTTCCCCGTTCTGAGGCTCCGTGACACAATCACCAGGAGACTGGTGGACATCGCGTCCGCCGGTCCCATGGGCACGGTCATGATATACGTGGCTGGCGCGCGCGCGCCTGCTATCCCCGGCTCTTAAAGGGGACGTACAGGTACACCCATTTGCCCACCACTGCCATTGTGCCAACATATATCGGCGTGCAGTGGTCGGCAAGTGGTTAAAATGGGTTATCTCCTTTGCCTGTAGAGTTATCTATGTGCTCTGGATAAATAAAAGAGAAATGTTTGGCCCCCTGCAAGGTACATATTTCTATACAATATGCTTTCTACAACTGAGCCTCTTTCCTGGTAAAGCTGAACCCTTGTCAACTGTTAAAAGTCCCCCCTTGGTAGCTCCCCTTTATAGTAAGGCTCTAATGCATGTTTGGTCTAAAGCAGTGGTTGCATATGGAGAGAGAATATCGACTATTTAGGCACCAGTAATAGAAACAAAATATTTAAAAATACTTTTTAATTTGATAAGACTCAGAATCAGAATACTTTATTAATCCCAACGGGAAATTGTTGCGACACAGCCACACTCAACAAAGACAACACAGGATCACAATGAACAGAACAAGACACAAAGACACTGAAATTACCAGTAACAGCCATTAGCACCAACTAAAACAAATTAAAACTACATTCTAACCAATGAAAATACAACATAAAATAAATAACGCAGAATAAAAATGACAGAAAATCAAACTACCAAAATGTAAACAATGCACCACTTGTTTAAACATTATTCCAAATAATAATAAACATAATGCCAACATACCGTTTCCCCCGAAAATAAGACCTAGCGTGATTGTCGGTGATGGCTGCAATATAAGCCCTACCCCCCAAATAAGCCCTAGTTAAAGTCCTTGTAGGTCTTGTTTTCAGGGTAGGGCTTATTTTCGGGGAAACAGGGTAGGGCTTATTTGGGGGGTAGGGCTTATATTGCAGCCATCACAGAGAATCACGCTAGGTCTTATTTTCGGGGAAACAGGGTACTATAAAAACGACATAAAATCCTGATCATAAACCAGAATTAAATCTTCACCTCCAGCCCTCAGAGAAGAATTGTATAACTTGGTAGACACAGGCAAAAATTATTTCACGTGTCGCTCTGTGGTGCACCGTTGGTTGTAACAATCTGTCACTGATAGTACTCCGCAGACTGACCAGCGTATTGTGAAATGGGTGGGAGGAGTTGTCCAAGATTGAACGTACCTTGAACAACACTCTTCTCTCCATCACTGTTGTTAAAGACTCCAACTCCAAGCCAGCAACATCACTGGCCTCAGGGCCTTCTTTAATGTGGGGCAAAAAAGGGCAGCTGCCAAGGGCACAGTCATTGTTGAGGGGCTCAAAGCAGCTGCCCCTTGAGCCCCTTGTCATGGGGAGGCATGACCCGGTGGCAGCGGGATCAGAGATAAGCGAGAGCCCGGGAGGGGTAAGAGCTCCCTGGCCACCGGAGAGGTGAGGAGCAGCAGGTGCAGCATACCTGATAATGGCGGCGCCACTGACGCCCAGAGCCTGGATTCCTCCAACCTCCTCTAGACTTTCAGCTCTGACAGGAGGCCAATAGGACAGGGGGATTAGGGCCTTCCTCTTCTTTTCCAGCTCTGACAGTGGGCCCCGAGGGCAGGCGGATCAGGGCCCCCGGAGGACGGCAGGAGGCGTAGGCAGCCAGGGACTGCTACCCGCCTTCCTCTCCACTTCCAGCTCTGACACTGGGATCTTTTTTCAAGTTTTTTTTCAAGTTTATATTTTTTAAATAGATGTTCATGCTACTTACAGTTGTACTCAAAAGTTTGCATACCCTGGCAGAAATTATTTTTTTTTTCTTATTATTTAAGGATAGCAATCACATGAAGCCATTTATTATTACATAGTTTTTTGGATCCTTTTTAAATTATAATGATAACAAAAATCACCCAAATGGCCATGATAAAAAGTTTACATACCCTGGAATGTTTGGCCTTAGTACAGACACAGAAGGTGGCACACACAGGTTAAAATGTCAATTAAAGGTTAATTTCCCACATTTGTAGCTTTTTAAGTTACAATTAGTGTCTGTGTATAAATAATCAATGAGTTTGTTAGCTCTTACATGGATGCACTAAGCAGGCTAGACACTGAGCCATTGAGAAGGCATAAAAGAACAGTCAAAAGACCTGCGTAACAAGGTATTGAAACTTTACAAAGATGGAAAAGGATATAAAAAGATGTCTAAAGCCTTGAATATGCCAGTTAGTACTGTTCAATCACTTATTAAGAAGTGGAAAAATAGGGGCTCTTTTGATACCAAGCCAAGGTCAGGTAGACCAAGAAAGATTGCAGCCGCAACTGGCGGCAGAATTACTCATAATACAAAGAAAAACCCACAGGTAAACACAGGAGAAATACAGGCTGCTCTCCAAAAAGACGGTGCGGTTGTTTTTAAGGAGCACAATTCAACGATACTTGAACAAAAAGGAGATGCATGGTTGAGCTGCCAGAAGGAAGCCTTTACTGCAACAATGCCACAAAAAAGCAAATGAGGCATGTCAAGGTGTTGTTGGGCATATTGTAACCAGGATTTTTTGTGGAACTTGTACAGTAAAGGCTTCTTTCTGGCAACTTGACCATGCAGCTCTTTTCCTGTGGCAGTTGTGGCTGAAATATTTCTTGATCTACCTGACCTTGGCTTGGTATCAAGAAATCCCCAAATTGTCCACTTCTTAAGTGATTGAACAGTACTGACTGGCATATTCAAGGCTTTGGATATCTTTTTATATCCTTTTCAATCTTTGTAAAGTTTCATTACCTTGTTAGGCAGGTCTTTTGACTGTTCTTTACTACCTCCTCAGGGCTCAGTGTCTAGCCTGCTTAGTGCATCCAAGTGAGAGCTAACAAACTCATTGACTATTTATACACAGACACTAATTGTGGTTTAAAAAGCCACACATGTGAGAAATGAACCTTTAATTTCCATTTTAACCTGTGTGTGCCACCTTCTATGTCTGTCCCAAGGCCAAACATTCCAGGGTATGTAAACTTTTTATCAGGGCCATTTGGGTGATTTCTGTTATCATTAGTATTTTTGGATCCTTTTTAAATCATATGTGATAATAAATGGTTTCATGTGATTGCTATCCTTAAATAAAAGACAGTTTTTTGGCATGATCAGTCATATTTTCAATATTAATGCCAACATTTCACAATTTCTGCCAGGGTATGCAAACTTTTGAGCACAACTGTATATACAAGTTTAAAAATAAAATTTTATATAAATTGCACTGTCACTGAATTGAGAAAAAATCCTCTCTAAAGCCAGTCATAGATGGATAGCAGGGACCTGCTGAATTTTGATCTATCTGTGGGCAGGCTGGTTGTACAGAAGTCAAACTCTTGAATGATTTTTGAACAGCCAGCCTGTCGGGTTCTTTTTTACCCAATCAGTGCCACCAGCTACAGTGTCTCACAAAAGTGAGTACACCCCTCACATTTTTGTAAATATTTTATTATATCTTTTCATGTGACAACACTGAAGAAATGACACTTTGCTATAATGTAAAGTAGTGAGTGTACAGCTTGTATAACAGTGTAAATGTGCTGTCCCCTCAAAATAACTCAACACACAGCCATTGATGTCTAAACCGCTGGCTACAAAAGTGAGTACACCTCTAAGTGAAAATGTCCAAATTGGGCCCAATTAGCCATTTTCCCTCCCCGATGTCATGTGACTCGTTAGTGTTACAAGGTCTCAGGTGTGAATGGGGAGCAGGTGTGCTAAATGTGTTGTTATCGCTCTCACTCTCTCATACTGGTCACTGGAAGTTCAACATGGCACCTCTGAGGATCTGAAAAAAAGAATTGTTGCTCTACATAAAGATGGCATAGGCCAGTGATGGCGAACCTTGGCACCCCAGATGTTTTGGAACTACATTTCCCATGATGCTCAACTACACTGCAGAGTGCATGAGCATCATGGGAAATGTAATTCCAAAATATCTGGGTGACAAGGTTCGCCATCTGTGGCCAAGGCTATAAGAAGATTGCCAAGACCCTGAAACTGAGCTGCAGCACGGTGGCCAAGACCATACAGCGGTTTAACAGGACAGGTTCCACTCAGAACAGGCGTCGCCATGGTCGACCAAAGAAGTTGCGTGCACGTGCTCAGCGTCATAGAACATAATAGCACTGTAGCAACGATTCACTATATACTGAAAATTTCGACCAGTTCTAATATACTGGAAACAATTTGATCAGTTGATGGCCTTGGTGGCACCACTCTGCTCAACATCCTTTGATTGAAAAAAAGGAGCTAGGTGGCGGTGCCATCTGTTCAGAATATAAAAACCGTAGCAGGAGATCCTTACATCCATGCTGTTTAGTGTTTCTTTTGATCCCTTTTGGCATGAGCCATAAGAGATCAACTACATTTGGTGAGTCTGGACCCATTGGGGTTGAGGCACAGCACACATGGAGCGAATTAAAGTGGAATAGCACTGCACTGTCACTTTAAGAGCACTGGCATCGATCATTAGAGGATGCGATTGAGCTATACACCAACCAATTGTTTCAATAAAAACCTTGCACTTGTTTATCACAATGGACTGTCTTGTTTGAATGTTTAATGAATATTATCTCATGAAGTCATGGATTGCACTTTAATTCAGGCACTGGCACTTTTTGGAACATTTTACTTGAATGATATTTGTATCAAACATTTTATTTATTTCATACCTTCATTACTTATACAGGCTCTTTTTGGATATATCCAGCATATGTGGATGTAAAAAAGGGTAGCGGACCTTATACCATTTGTCTCGCACTGCTAGTGGGACCCTGCTGGAACACAGAATAATGTAAGTATTTCTCTTTATTCCAACACCCCTAGACATAACGAGCATTTAACCTTCGCGGTCCAGAGGAGATTCACTGCAAGATTCCACTTTTTTTTTCTAATTTCTGGAGTCGCCCTTTAATCATTTTGCAATGAGTAAGAAGGACGTATGCAAGTTCTTTATTGTTGGCTAAAATTTCAAGCTTAGGTATGGCAATTTTTGCATAGGCTACATTTGTCCAGCTTGGCTTATATTGTAAAGCGCTGCGTAAACTGTTGGCGCTATATAAATCCTGTATAATAATAATAATAATAAGCATGTTTGTGCCATAGAAGATAGAAAAAAACTGTAGTCACTTTTTTTTTCACCTTGTGTTAGAAGTCTGGACTTTGCAATCCTAGCAAAATAAGGTTACTAAATGTTTTACTTTTTTTACTTTATTTTTTTAAAGTTACTTTTTTGAGCTTTTTTTTTTGAGAATTTTTTTTTTTTTTTTGAGAATTTTTGAGTTTCATTATTTGCTACATCACTTTAATGACTTCACAAGTACGGCCAGAATGTTTAGCATTTAGTAGTTTAGCAGAACTACTCTTGACGCAGTTAGCTCTTTTATACCATGTGGATTTAATATCTTAGTTGTCGGATTTTCTTTCATAATTAATTTTTTTTCTGAGCTTGTGGCTAATTTGGAGTTTTACTTTAGCAGTTAGATTAGCAAGATCATGAGAGCTGCTAGACTGGCTTCTCAGGGAGTAGTTCTATATTACAAGAAATAATATATAAAAGAAAACTGAGAAAAGCATCAGATTAACCACTTGTCTACCAAGGCAAATTTATAAACGGTATGGTAGACAAGCAGCTAAATCAAGTCTTGGTATCAGCTTTAAGAGCTAGCAAAAGGCTTACAGATAAAAGTGATTGGGTGTCTCTCAAAGGGCGCCCCTCCTGCCAGAGGTAGGTACCCAATGTGGACAACAGGAATCATTTTCCCCATTGAAAGCAGGAGAAACCTATGGAACATCAATTCCCATAGGCGTGCGCACAGGGTGTGCCGGATATGCCCAGGCACACCCTAATCCCCCCATGCGCATTAGTGTTATCGTTCTGTGTAGCAACAGAAACATGGGAAAGATCTTCCTCTTACCGGCTCTGCCATAAGAGAAGTGTTTTTCCTTTACTCTTTCACTGTGCCAGCAGGGAGATCAATGTGCCGGAGTCATATATATGTAGATACATACACATGCATGTGTGTTTGAGCTTAAGGGTGCACACCCTAATGCATTAGGCTGCACACACCTATGTAAATTCCCTGATCCCTATTGAATAATGACCCTAGCAGTGACGTGTATTACGTCACCTCCGGGGTCACAGCTGTGTATTACGTGTATTACGTCACCTCCGGGGTCACAGCTGTCAGTCCTTGGCTAGTGTAGCTGAGGATGTAGCTATTCAAATACAGATCAGAGGGTATGGAAAACATTATGGGGCCATTAGAGTACCTGTCACTTGCCCATGCCATCATATAGAGGCTTGCTAGCCCCCTTGTGATAGCAATAAAGTTTTTTTTTTTTTTTAAAGTGCAAAAAAAAAAAAAAAAGAATGATATAAAATAAAATAATTTGACATTTTTTTTAAAGTACCCCTGTTACGCCTTCATACACTCCATATAAAAATGCAGCGTAGGATGAGCGCGTGTATGTAAACATCGATTGCACCGCCCATGTGAGGTATTGTCACAAACACCGAAGTGTGAGTTAAAATTCTAGGACCACGGTTAACTCCAAACCAATAATCTAAAAAAAAATGTAAAAAAAAATGTAATGTAATGTAAAAGGAAAAAAAAAAAAAAAGAATGATAGAAAATAAAATAAAATAATTTAACATTTTTTTTAAAGTACCCCTGTTACGCCTTCATACACTCCATATAAAAATGCAGCGTAGGATGAGCACGTGTATGTAAACAACGATTGCACCGCCCATGTGAGGTATTGTTACAAACACCGAAGTGTGAGTAAAAATTCTAGGGCCATGGTTAACTCCAAACCAATAATCTAAAAAAAATGTAAAAAAAAAATGTAATGTAATGTAAAAAAAAAAAAAAAGAATGATAGAAAATAAAATAAAATAATTTAACATTTTTTAAAATTACCCTTGTTACGCCTTCATACACTCCATATAAAAATGCAGCGTAGGATGAGCACGTGTATGTAAACATCGATTGCGCCGCCCATGTGAGGTATTTTCACAAACACCGAAGTGTGAGTAAAAATTCTAGGGCCATGGTTAACTCCAAATCAATAATCTATAAAGGTTTTTAAAACATCATCTATAGAGAATTTTAAGTACCAATGTTTTGTTTTTTTTTTACGCAATTTCATGAGCATGCACAATTTTAACACTTAACATGTTTGGTATCTTATTACTTGACACAGCCCCATCATTTATATTTCACCAAAATTTAGATATAATATTGTGTTTGTTTACATTAAAATTCACATTAATGTGTTTTTTCCTGAATAATATGCAACTACCACCATTTTATTTTCCATGGTCTCTGCAGAAAATATATATTTTTTAGGGGGGGAGGGTTCAGCCATTTCTAGCAAAAAGATTTTGACATGAAAAAATGAAAAGGTTGCCCCAGTAGGCAAGTAACACAGCATGTAAAAATACATTTAGCTGGCTGCATTTTGTTTTTGGAAGAACAAATAATGTTCCTTGACTTTTTTAGGTCCATAGCAGGAAATTAAACCAGTCTCAGACATCCTGCAGCTCTATACAAGCCACATGTTACGCAGGACGAGGTCGAACAGGTGTTTTGTTTTAGAAAAGGAACAACGAGAACTTTTAAATCAACATTTCGGGAAAGAAACTCAAAAATCTGATTTTGTTCACCTCTGCTTCTGAAAATGTTGGTTGCCTGGCTGCCATGCTGACCCTAATGCTTCAATACTATGAGTCACTGACCTGGAACAAGCATGAAAATAAGGACTATTATTTTATATTTTATTAATCGCCTAGAAACAGAGGTTGCAGTTGCAACTGGATGCCTACTCCAGAACTACAAGGGCTATCTAGCTGTATCCATACAGTCCAAAGTCACCTTTGTGGAAAGGATTCAGAGACAGTTTATTTGCATGGCTGCAGAACTGGCTGCTGTCACAGAACACAGAGCAGCTAGTGGTAAAATGGTTGTAAAGGCAGAAGGTTTGTTACCTTACGGCATTCTATGCCGTAAGGTAACAAACCTTCTGCATGCAGCTCCCCCCACAGCCCGCCTAAATAAATACCTAAGCCCAATCTCGATCCAGTGATGTGCACAAGAGCCGAGGCTTTCTAGGCTCTCTCGCTTCTCATTGGCTCAGATAAAGCAGCAGAAGCCATTGGCTCGGGGGTAAAGCCAGGAGTGCAGGCTAGGGTTGCCACCTTTTCTTCAAGCCAAACCCGAACATTTTAGTGGTGCACGGCGCTGCACTTGCTTAACTCAACCCATTCACCTGAATGGGGCTGCGCTACAACTGTGTGCAATGCACATGGCTACAGCAGTGGTATGGGTTTTTAGGGATTTAAAACAGGTGGTGAAGAGGCAACATAACTCTTCTTCACCACCTGTCAAATACCTTCAAAACATGATCCACTTTGGATCACTCTGCAGAGTGCCCTGCGACTCCGTTTACACTTGTGGTTGGAGGACAGTAAAAATTTGAGGTTGAGCTGTGTTTTAACAGCTACCCAACCATTCCCCTTAAGCTGAAAAGGCAGCAAAGGGGATGGACACTTGCCACAGCCAAAATGTTCTGCATGACAGTGTGGCAAAACATGTCTGCACTGTTGGGTTCAGTGAGCAGTATTGCCTGCCAAATGTGGATCATTCAAGTGAATGGGGGCTTCCCGTATCCATGTGCAAAGCATTAAATTGCGGGGCAATGCTGTGGGGTTTAAACAGGTGGTGAGGAGGTGATACAACACCTCCTCCCTGCCTGTAAAATGCCCTCTGAAGAACAATACAAATGTGGATTGCTCTTCAGAGGGCACCACATGTGTAAACTAGAAGGGGCAGAGTGACAGGAAGGGGCAGAGTGACAGAGAGGGGGCAGAGTGACATGGAGGGGGCAGAGTGACAGAGAGTGGGCAGAGTGACATGGAGGGGGCAGAGTGACAGAGAGTGGGCAGAGTGACTTGGAGGGGGCAGAGTGACTTGGAGGGGGCAGAGTGACAGGGAGGGGGCAGAGTGACAGGGAGGGGGCAGGATGACAGAGAGGGGGCAGACAGAGTGAGAGGGATGGGAACAGGGAGGGGGGAAGGCAGAGTGACATGGAGGGGGCAGACTGACAGGGAGGGGGCAGAGTGACATGGAGGGGGCAGGATGACAGAGAGGGGGCAGAGTGACATGGAGGGGGCAGAGTGACAGAGAGGGGGCAGAGTGACAGGGAGGGGGCAGAGTGACAGGGAGGGGGCAGAGTGACAGAGAGGGGGCAGAGTGACAGGGAGGGGGCAGAGTGACAGGGAGGGGGCAAAGTGACAGGGAGGGGGCAGAGTGACATGGATGGGGCAGAGTGACAGAGAGGGGGCAGAGTGACAGAGAGGGGGCAGAGTGACAGAGAGGGGGCAGAGTGACATGGAGGGGGCAGAGTGACATGGAGGGGGCAGACTGACATGGAGGGGGCAGAGTGACAGAGAGGGGGCAGAGTGACAGGGAGGGGGCAGAGTGACAGGGAGGGGGCAGAGTGACATGGAGGGGGCAGAGTGACATGGAGGGGGCAGAGTGACATGGAGGGGGCAGAGTGACATGGAGGGGGCAGAGTGACAGAGAGGGGGCAGAGTGACATGGAGGGGGCAGAGTGACAGGGAGGGGGCAGAGTGACAGAGAGGGGGCAGAGTGACATGGAGGGGGCAGAGTGACATGGAGGGGGCAGAGTGACAGAGAGGGGGCAGAGTGACATGGAGGGGGCAGAGTGACAGAGAGGGGGCAGAGTGACATGGAGCGGGCAGGGTGACAGGGAGGGGGCAGAGTGACAGAGAGGGGGCAGAGTGACATGGAGGGGGCAGAGTGACATGGAGGGGGCAGAGTGACAGGGAGGGGGCAGAGTGACAGGGAGGGGGCAGAGTGACAGAGAGGGGGCAGAGTGACATGGAGGGGGCAGAGTGACAGGGAGGGGGCAGAGTGACAGAGAGGGGGCAGAGTGACAGGGAGGGGGCAGAGTGACAGGGAGGGGGCAGAGTGACAGAGAGGGGGCAGAGTGACAGGGAGGGGGCAGAGTGACAGGGAGGGGGAGAGTGACAGAGAGGGGGCAAAGTGACAGAGAGGGGGCAGAGTGACATGGAGGGGGCAGAGTGACAGGGAGGGGGCAAAGTGACAGAGAGGGGGCAGAGTGACATGGAGGGGGCTGAGTGACAGGGAGGGGGCAGAGTGACAGAGAGGGGGCAGAGTGACAGAGAGGGGGCAGAGTGACAGAGAGGGGGCAGAGTGACAGGGAGGGGGCAGAGTGACAGAGAGGGGGCAGAGTGACATGGAGGGGGCAGAGTGACATGGAGGGGGCAGAGTGACATGGGGGGGGCAGAGTGACATGGAGGGGGCAGAGTGACAGAGAGGGGGCAGAGTGACAGAGAGGGGGCAGAGTGACAGAGAGGGGGCAGAGTGACAGGGAGGGGGCAGAGTGACAGGGAGGGGGAGAGTGACAGAGATGGGGCAAAGTGACAGAGAGGGGGCAGAGTGACATGGAGGGGGCAGAGTGACAGGGAGGGGGCAAAGTGACAGAGAGGGGGCAGAGTGACATGGAGGGGGCTGAGTGACAGGGAGGGGGCAGAGTGACAGAGAGGGGGCAGAGTGACAGAGAGGGGGCAGAGTGACAGGGAGGGGGCAGAGTGACAGAGAGGGGGCAGAGTGACATGGAGGGGGCAGAGTGACATGGAGGGGGCAGAGTGACATGGAGGGGGCAGAGTGACATGGAGGGGGCAGAGTGACAGAGAGGGGGCAGAGTGACAGAGAGGGGGCAGAGTGACATGGAGGGGGCAGAGTGACAGAGAGGGGGCAGAGTGACATGGAGCGGGCAGGGTGACAGAAAGGGGGCAGAGTGACAGAGAGGGGGCAGAGTGACATGGAGGGGGCAGAGTGACATGGAGGGGGCAGAGTGACATGGAGGGGGCAGAGTGACAGGGAGGGGGCAGAGTGACAGAGAGGGGGCAGAGTGACATGGAGGGGGCAGAGTGACAGGGAGGGGGCAGAGTGACAGAGAGGGGGCAGAGTGACATGGAGGGGGCAGAGTGACAGAGAGGGGGCAGAGTGACAGAGAGGGGGCAGAGTGACAGGGAGGGGGCAGAGTGACATGGAGGGGGCAGAGTGACAGGGAGGGGGCAGAGTGACAGGGAGGGGGCAGAGTGACAGAGAGGGGGCAAAGTGACAGAGAGGGGGCAAAGTGACAGAGAGGGGGCAGAGTGACATGGAGGGGGCAGAGTGACAGAGAGGGGGCAGAGTGACAGAGAGGGGGCAGAGTGACAGGGAGGGGGCAGAGTGACAGGGAGGGGGCAGAGTGACAGGGAGGGGGCAGAGTGACATGGAGGGGGCAGAGTGACAGGGAGGGGGCAGAGTGACAGGGAGGGGGCAGAGTGACAGGGAGGGGGCAGAGTGACAGAGAGGGGGCAGAGTGACAGGGAGGGGGCAGAGTGACAGGGAGGGGGCAGAGTGACATGGATGGGAGAGGGCAGAGTGACAGGGAGGGGGCAGAGTGACAGGGAGGGGGCAGAGTGACAGGGAGGGGGCAGAGTGACAGAGAGGGGGCAAAGTGACAGAGAGGGGGCAAAGTGACAGAGAGGGGGCAGAGTGACATGGATGGGGCAGAGTGACAGAGAGGGGGCAGAGTGACATGGATGGGGCAGAGTGACAGAGAGGGGGCAGAGTGACAGAGAGGGGGCAGAGTGACAGAGAGGGGGCAAAGTGACAGAGAGGGGGCAAAGTGACAGAGAGGGGGCAGAGTGACATGGATGGGGCAGAGTGACAGAGAGGGGGCAGAGTGACATGGATGGGGCAGAGTGACAGGGAGGGGGCAGAGTGACAGAGAGGGGGCAAAGTGACAGAGAGGGGGCAAAGTGACAGAGAGGGGGCAGAGTGACAGGGAGGGGGCAGAGTGACAGAGAGGGGGCAGAGTGACAGGGAGGGGGCAGAGTGACAGAGAGGGGGCAATGTGACAGAGAGGGGGCAAAGTGACAGAGAGGGGGCAGAGTGACATGGATGGGGCAGAGTGACAGAGAGGGGGCAGAGTGACATGGATGGGGCAGAGTGACAGGGAGGGGGCAGAGTGACAGAGAGGGGGCAAAGTGACAGAGAGGGGGCAGAGTGACATGGATGGGGCAGAGTGACAGAGAGGGGGCAGAGTGACATGGATGGGGCAGAGTGACAGAGAGGGGGCAGAGTGACAGAGAGGGGGCAGAGTGACAGGACACTGTAGTATGATGGCACCGGCCCTGACTCCCAATAATCACATACAACACAGAGGTGATAGCAAAGAATCCTAAGAATTCCCCCCTCTCCCCCCTCCCTCCTCAGATCAGTGTTTTTCTTACCCAGCCAAGTATTGTCAATGTAGTTTATTCTGCGGCTGGTCTCCTGCATGGTCCTTTCCTGCTCAGCTGTCTGTGTGATAAACTACACACGCGCTGTCCTCCAATTCTCCACTGACTCCCAAACACTGACAGGGCACTGCTGGCCAGACTCTTTCTTCTATAGCGATCTTGGCTCGCCCTCAGTAAAGTTGTCCAGGGTTCGAGTGTCTGCCGGCACCTCTTCTCCTCCTGAAGTCATGTGAGCTGCGCTTCTCGGCAATTACCTTCCCCGGCAGATACTATAGAAGCGGGGGTTCAGGACTGATTGTCCGAACGGCTGTATTAGGATAATAACCTATACCTGAAACACTAGTAATGTTCCTGCCCGGCCCCCAGCTGAACAGATGGAGCTCTGAGCCACAGTGCGGTCTAGATCATGTGTCCGGGTTCCAGGCGGCAGGAGCCCCGGACACGTGATTCAAAATTAGTCTAAACCCGTACTGTCCGGGTGAATCCCGGACAGGTGGCAACCCTAGTGCAGGCCGGGGACCCCAGAAGAGGAGGATCGGGGCTGCTCTGTGTAAAACAATTGCACAGAGCAGGTAGGTATAATATGTTTGTTATTTTAATTTAAGAAAAAAGAAGCTTAACAATCACTTTAAGTTGCCCTCCATCCACTGGACATGGACTGTTGGAGACTGTGAAGGACTGTAGTGCAAGAAAAGAGACTTGTGGTTCTAAAGGCAGAAGTTTTTTTATCTAAATGCATCTATGTATTAAGATAAAAAAAACCTTCAGTGTGCAGCAGCCCCCCTCAGCCCCCCCCTTAATACTTACCTGCGCCCCATCGCGATCCAGCGATGTTACACGAGGGACTCGGCTGTCTGGGACTCTCCGCCCTGATTGGCTGAAAAACAACACCGGGCTTCATTGGCTCCCACTGCTGTCAATCAAAGTCAGTGAGCAAATGAGGAGAGAGGGGGGGCGGGGCTGAGTGTCCGAATGGACCCACAGAGCACCGGCTCCGCACGGGTGCCTTATTTGCGAGCCGCATGCTGTGGGGTCACTTGGCAAGTAGGAGGGGCCAGGACAGCCGGTGAGGGACCGAGAAGAGGATGATAGAGGCTCGCTCTGACCATGACTCCTGGCTGCGAGTGCAGTCCCTGCGTGCGTGGTCATGTCAACTCCAAGCCCCTTCCTGCGCATTTCGTTATCCAACTTCCTCGGGGGGGGTGTGGTTGGAGCAAGCCTGCTTTTATGTGAATTACACTTGTGTCAATGGAGACACACGGAAATGTAAATTTATTGGATTGATTCTATGAATAAAGGCTTTTTAAGGGTTTCACACTATGCAAGCTTTCCTCTCTTCCTTCTGAATATATATATATTGATGGCTGTGAAAGAGGAGAATGCGCTGCTAGCCGGTTTATAATATTACCAGCATTTACCTCTGGTGGGTTCATTTAGCACATTTGGAGGTGGATTTCACTTGTAGTGTGGTGGAAGAAAGATTTAAAAGAAATTTTCACTTGAATTTTTATATTGTTACTTTTGAAATATATATGAATTACATAGACTTTTTTTACTTACCGTATATTTAATCCTATTGGTTTAATATGTTTTGCACAATGGCGCTTTAGCATATGTGGGTGTATCACACCATAATTTATACTGAATAGTATTTGTTATCATTTATAGCAGGGATATGCAATTAGCGGACCTCCAGCTGTTGCAGAACTACAAGTCTCATGAGGCATAGCAAGACTCAACAAGCATGACACCCAGAGGCAGAGGCATGATGGGACTTGTAGTTTTGCAACAGCTGGAGGTCCGCTAATTGCATATCCCTGATTTATGGGATTAAAGCACCGAGAAGAGGAGAGAACACAAAATATCTGAGCACAGCGCTGTCCTTTTCATAATCTTATACCTAAGTTGGTTTATGTTCCAGCAGGATAGCTGCAGTGCACTGGCTAATTGTTGTATATATATAAATGCACATGAACTTTAATGGCATCCCAGTCTTATGCCGTGTACACACGAGTGGAATGTCCGTCAGAAAAAGTCAGATGGGAGCTTTGTATTGTATATTCCGACCCTGTGTATGCCCCATTGAACTTTTTCCATTGAAAATTCAGACGGATTTAGATTATGTTCTATATTTTTCCGACGGAACAAATTACTATCGGTAAAACCGCTCGTCTGTATGCTGTTCCGATGAGATTAGTAGAAGGAGCCCAAAGGGTGGCGAACTGGCTATTGAACTTCCTTTTTCTAGTCCCGTCGTATGTGTTGTACGTCACCGCGTTCATGACGGTCGGACTTAGGTGTGACCGTGCGTATGCAAGACAGCTTGATCGGAATTCCGTTGGAGAAACCTTCAGAGGTTATTCTGATGGCAAAACCGCTCGTGTGTACGCGGCATAGGTCTGTAGGGTTCAATATTGAGTTGGCCCACCCTTTGCAGCTATAACAGCTTCAACTCTTCTGGGAAGGCCGTCCACAAGGTTTAGGAGTGTGTCTATGGGAATGTTTGACCATTCTTCCAGAAGAGCATTTGTGAGGTCAGGCACTAATGTTGGATGAGTAGGCCTGGCTCGCAATCTCCGCTCTAATTCATCCCAAAGGTGTTCTATCGGGTTAAAGTCAGGATTCTGTGCAGGCCAGTCAAGTTCCTCCATCCCAAACTCGCTCATCCATGTCTTTATGGACCTTGCTTTGTCCAAATCATTTGGTGGAGGGGGGATTATGGTGTGGGGTTGTTTTTCAGGGGTTGGGCTTGGCCCCTTAGTTTCAGTGAAGGGAACTCTTAAAGCATGCCAAGGCATTTTGGACAATTTCATGCTCCCAACTTTGTGGGAACAGTATGGGGATGGCCCCTTCCTGTTCCAACATGACTGCACACCAGAGCACAAACCAAGGACCATAAGGACATGGATGAGCGAGTTTGGGGTGGAGGAACTTGACTGAATATTGAACCCTACGGACTAAGACTGGGATGCCATTAAACTTCATGTGCGTGTAAAGGCAGGGGTCCCAATCCTTTTAGTAATATTGTATATATATATATATATATTGTCAGAGCATTAATTAAAAATATGACATAGGATTTCTGAATTTTGGATAGGCTGAATTATTATCCGCTTGCCGACCGTATACCTGTGTGTGATTCTGCACTTCTGGGTCTGGGGTGCGCACATACACCACCAACGAACCTGCTCCCGCTGTGATTGGACACAGCGGGAGCCAATCATCGGGTCCGGCGGACACAATGTCCATCAGGACCCCGCCGATCGTTTGGGAAACGTAAATAAGACAGATCACCATTTTGTCAGAAGGGAAAGTTGTGATCCTGTGTTCCTACAAAGCAAGAACGCGGTTCTCTACCTTCCCATAGTAAAAGTACCTCCCCTAAAGTTAGCAAGCACTCCCTAGGCACGCATTTAACCTATTGATCGCCCCTGATGTTAGCCCCTTCCCTGCCAGTGTCATTAGTACAGTGACAGTGCATATTTTTATCACTGATCATTGTATTAGTGTCATTGGTCCCCAAAAAATGTCACTTAGTGTCCGATTTGTCCGCCACAATGTCGCAGTCCCGCTATAAGTCGCCGATTGCCGCAATTTTTTAGTTACTGAATAACCACTCCAACAGTTGTCTCGTACTCATCAAGCTTCTTGCTGATGGTCTTGTAGCCCATTCCAGCCTTGTGCAGGTCTACAATCTTGTCCCTGAAGTCCTTTGACAGCTCTTTGGTCTTGTCAATGATGGTGAATTTTGAATGGAAGAAAGATTCAGTGGACAGGTGCCTTTTATACACATAACGAGTTGTGGTTAGGAGCACCCTCGTAAATTGACAGGACTATTCTGTGTACCACATGAGCAAATACTGTAGCAAGTCTGTTGGTTGGTAGGGGATTAAATACTTATTTTACTCACTGAACTGCAACTCAATTTATAACATTTGTATCCTGTGTTTTTTCTGGATTTTTGGTTGACGTTCTGTCTCTATCATTTAAAATACGCCTATAATAAAAATGATAGACTCTTCATTGCTTTGTAAGTGGGCAAACTTACAAAATCAGCTGGGGATCAAATAATTATTTCCCCACTGTATATATATATATATATATATATATATATATATATATATATATATATATATATATATATATATATATATAATTTATATATATATATATATTTATATTTATTTTTTCCACTTAGGGTTTTAATTGTATAATGCCTTATGATGGATTTAATAAAAAAAAGCTTTATGGACTTTTTTTTTTTCAACAGTTTTTTTATTATTTATTAGAATACTAGGACTGAATATGTGACTAGTACTGTACATGAAGACCCTCCCACTTGGCAGTCAGGAAGTAGGAAGCAGCTGCAGGAAGTAGGGAGCAGGTGATTACGTTTTGCACTGACAGTGATGGTGTAAAAATCCTTGCAATGTTATTCCTTAAATACTGTGGAAGAATGACTTTTTTTTTCTCAGTAAAGCCAAGTTCCACATTTTCAAATAAGATCCTATTTTATGATGGTTTTAATTAGGAGATGACAAAGAGAATAGATGTCATCAGGGTTTTAATTCGCACTGCTATTTCTCCACAAGATATTTTACAAGTCTTGGCACATAAATGTTTTTCCTCTTGTCAGCATTTTTTTCTAGCAAAGAGACACATGCCTCTGTATAATCCAAAGGAAAAGCCACACACTGATGTCTTTACAGGCGAAATGTATTGAGCCAATAAGCTTTGGTACATGGTTCCCCCCCACAGGACCACTCCTTTGACATGTTTCACTTGATGGGTTTAATCATGGAGGCTGAGGTGGTCAGGGGGAAAGAGGCAATTGCATGCAATATTTTAACCCTTGTTTTATTGCTGTGCAAACTCGGAATTCCATTCTAGCGGTCTTGCCTACACACGGTTAAACCAAAGTCCGACCAAAGTCCGACCGTCCAGAACGCGGTGACGTACAACATTTATGACGGGACTAGAAAAACGAAGTTCAATAGCCAGTAGCCAATAGCTTCCGTCTCGTACTTGCTTCAGAGCATGCGTCGTTTTTGGTCCGTCGGAACAGCATACAGACAATCGGTTTTCCCGATAGGAATTGGTCTTGTCGGAAATATTTAGAACATGTTCTAGGTCCGTCAGAATTTTTGGAAAAAAAAGTTCGATGAGGCCTACACACGATCAGAATATACGATGAAAAGCTTCCGTCGGACTTTTTCTGTCGGACATTCCGCTCGTTTGTACACGGCTTTAAAGTAAGCATGCAACCTGATCATTATTATTTCTATAGGCAAAGTACGGGGGCAGGGGGGGGGAAGAATGGTAGATGCGTTGGTGGGAGAATAACCTGGGGGTGATAAAGGGAAGGATAACTGGTTGATGGAGGGGGAAGAGGGATGAAAGGGCAGGAAAAAAATGACGCATCTTGGTATGGGGGGAGGGAGAAGAGGATGAGGGGGAAAGGAGGAAAGGGAAAGGTAGAAGGAAGAGTAGAGTGGAAGGGAACCAAGAAGGAGGGAGAGATGGGGGGGGGGGGTTAAGGATATGGGAAGGGGGAAGAACATTGGCCAGGATAAGGGGGAAAAAAAGGAAAACTGATGAAAACATGAAAACAAACATGGTCACCATGGTTGCATACATAGAAAAGAGGAGATAAAGAAACAGGACTTTCAGATGTCATCATTTATCCCGAGAAAAAGATAGGTACACAACCACCATAATATCAAAAATATTTTATTACAAATATCAATAGTTAAAAGAGTGGATGACAGTTAGTATATAGCGTATACAATCAATATCCAAATTAAAAGACATCTTATAGTTGTATACTCACAAATCCATAACAAACATGACGTCCAATTAGAGTGTCCCTAGTAAACCTGAGAATGAGGAGGCCTAGTGGGGTCTGAAAAGCAAAATGGACCCCCATAAGTGACTCTTTACAACAATAAGGCCTCCTGAGGAAGCTAATCTACAGCGAAACGCATCGAGACCCATGACCCAATCTTGTATTTTTTGTTCCCATCATATATGATACCATTTGTATATTTTTTTAATTATATACCGTATGTGTTGTTGTTGGGCGATACAGGATAAGCGCTTTTCTGAATGACCATAAATGTAGTAATCCTAGCATCCTGTGTTTTTGTGCTACATTTTAACTATTGGTATTTGTAATAAAATATTTTTGCTTTTATTGCGGTTGTGTACTTATCTTTTTCTCAGGATGACTTGTGACACTTGGAAGTCCTTTTTCTTTATTTTCTTTTTTTCTAGAATTTTTTTGGAGGTGGTGTTCATATAATCAACCTATACCCCTTGATTGAAAATTCTAAGATCATTTATATGTATATCAAAAACGTTTTTGAAACTGTAGAACAGTTTGGTGATTTTCGAGGACAAAGAGTGATTAATATGAATACATAAAAAAAACATCAGTTTACAGAATGTTACAATAAAGAAGTCTTTACATAGATGCCTTTTCCTTTTCAATCCTAGAAACAAAAGACATCCCACTTAAAGTTCATCCCTTAGGGAATACGTGTGTCTTGTTGGACTGTCAACTCCTTCTATGATCTGTACTTTTAATGTTTAACGTTGGATGTGCGCAATTAAACGAAATAGTTTTCAATGCTAGTGCTTTTGTTTGTTCTAATGTATAAAAGATGCTTAACCACTTCAGCCCCGGAGCATTTGGCCGGCCAAAGACCAGAGCACTTTTTGCGATTCGGCACTGCGTCACAAATAGAGCTTTCTTTTGGTGGCATTTGATCACCCCTGCAGTTTTTATTTTTTGTGCTATAAACAAAAAGAAGAGTGACAATTTTGAAAAAAAACGCATTATTTTTTACTTTTTGCTATAATAAATATCCCCAAAAAATATATATAAAAAACATTTTTTTTTCCTCAGTTTAGGCCGATACGTATTCTTCTACATATCTTTGGTAAAAAAATCGCAATAAGCATTTATTGATTGGTTTGCGCAAAAGTTATAGCGTCTACAAAATAGGGGATAGTTTTATGGCATTTTTATTAATAATTTCTTTTTTACTAGTAATGGCGGCGATCAGCGATTTTTATCATGACTTCGACATTATGGCAGACACATCGGACACTTTTGGCGCTATTTTGGGACCATTCACATTTAAACAGCGATCAGTGCGATTAAAAATGCACTGATTACTGTGTAAATGTGACTGGCAGTGAAGGGGTTAACCAGGAGGGGCACTGCAGGGGTTAAGTGTGTCCTAGGGAGTGATTCTAACTGTGAGGGGGAGGGGCTGTGTGTGACACATCACTGATCACCGCTCCTGATTAGAGGGAGCTGTGATCAGTGACAGAATCACTAGGCACAACGGGGAAATGTGGACAGCTGGTCCACAAGCGGTTAAAAGCTTAAAGCAGACCTTCATATAGAAAAACAACTTTGCAACAACTACTGTAACCCCCCCCCCTCCCTAATGTTAAAAAAGCAGTTAAAGGGGGGCCTGGTCTGGTGCCGTTCCAAGATGGACAGGTAAGTCTGGAGCTCCCGTCCATGAGGTCCAGCAACTTCAGCTACTCATCTTCTCTGTACCCAAATCCATGGTGAGAACATTCCGTAGTGACTCAGCAATATGGTCCCGATCTCCATGGGGACAGGATACGCAGC
This sequence comes from Lithobates clamitans, assembly GCA_037952925.1. Lineage (NCBI taxonomy): Eukaryota > Metazoa > Chordata > Amphibia > Anura > Ranidae > Lithobates > Lithobates clamitans. The sequence continues at coordinate 616,861 of JBBGZY010000202.1, forward strand.
TCAGCAGGCACATCCCCGAGATCTTACGGTCGCGGCCCAGGGACAGGATGCAGGCCTCACAAACAGCCTCTTCACGTGAGTCCCGCTCCAGACTCAGGGCAGAGACATCCCCCCCGCTGTAAACTTAGATGACCTCCGCAGCGTTTCTGCGGACATCAAGAACACACTCATGGCAGCCATTTCAGACATGGATCTGACATCCAAGCCATGTCCCTAACAGTGGAAGAGGTAGAAATCACACAGGCACGCCATGACTCATCTTTGTGCCATGTGCAGCAGATAACAGAGTCCCACGCCATCCATCTTAGAGAAATCAATTGTCACATGGATGATCTAGACAATCGTGGAAGACGCCGCAATCTAAGGGTAAGAGGAGTCCCAGAATCGATCGATCCCAGCCAGCTCTCCCAAACCATCACTAACATCTTTAATGACCTACTAGAAAGATCCCCAGACACACCGATCGCTTTTGAGCGAATTCACAGAGCGCTGCGCCTGAGGCGGAGAGACACAGATCCTCCCAGAGACACGGTCTGTTGTCTCATGGACTTTCCACTAAAGGAGAAAATACTCCGCAAAGCAAGAAGTGGCAAACCAACTATCTTTCCAAGGTACAGTGATAAAGATTTTCCAAGACCTGTCTAACATCACCCTACAATGCAGACGGGAATTGCGGCCTTTACTGGATAACCTGAGAGCCAGGTCCATAATATACCAATGGAAGTTCCCCTTCGGCCTTTCGGCATCACATCAAGGCCTGAAGATTTGCAGTATTTCTGCACTACTCTGGATATCCCACTAGTCGATCTGCCAGATTGGTACAGCGACTTTCGCCTATCCTCACTCAAAAGAGCCACATCCATGGAAGGCATCAATGAGGCGGGCAACTTCAGTATCAGACGCCGCCGCCCCCATCCTCTACCTCCTCACTCCCAACTAAGAGATCCGGGAGTACCATGGAACAGTAGCCCTACAGCCTCTCCAGCTCAACGCAGGGCCCGCATCACCTAGACAGGTAAACACAATATTTTTCCTCTTTATACATGACACAGAGACCTAATCTCCATGTTCTGTTCCTCACCTCCCATGTTAGCATAGCATGTCTACTAACTTTATTACCTGTCTGAAAAGCCCCGAAATGTTGGCAACCACGCTACTACGGTCCCACAAGACAGAAGAATCTCCCTCTGATCCTTGCTGGCTACAACACCAGGTTGAAACCCATTTATCTTTCTCCCTCTATCTCCACCAGCTAGAGACATGGATAACGCAACCCAAGTCTGCTTACCCGACAACAGCCGCCTCCCTCTTTTCTACAAACTCTACTCCTTGCACTTTACACTTGAAAGAGTGCACTTCGCCTGACTTCACTAGAGCCTGAGACACACATTCCAAGTCAATCAACCTTTATTATTTACAACAAGACACAGTGCAGTTTGTACTTCTACCACGCAAGCAGAACGACAATTCGCTCTTCCAAAAGACTCCCATTAAATCATGTTCAGAACCCATGCCATATACCGCAAAACCTCACAAGGGGACCGCCGAAATTTGCCCATTACCAAAGGATGCCCCATAGAGAAAAATCCAACTTTGGAGCACAAGGCCCGGACACTCCCCCTCTCCTCCCGACCAAACAACTCAACAATTTATCCCCAAGCAAGAATATATGGACTCCCACACAAAATCTCAACCACAGAAACTAGTCAAACTCTCATTTTGCGCATAGGGCACCTCATGGAAGATTCCAACAAACTCCCACGGAACTGCCTTAAAATGCCACCCTGCATGGGCATACAATAAAAAAGTGCAGCGCTAAAAATTGAGAATCTCAGATTCCTACTGAGAATAGTAGCAAGTATACACAAACAGTGACTGTGCAAAAATCATGTGAAATATAAAACAGCGCTGAACAGTATAAAAAATAAATGGACAGTTAATGTCCAAAAAAAATGACGCGTTTCATCCTATGGGACATCATCTGGGGTACAGATCCACTGTAAATACTGCCTATATATAGTAAAAGAAGCCCCCACATTAAGCTATGGCTCCAATAGAACGTTACCATTCAATTAGGCTTACTTCCGGGTAGGCAAGATGGTGTCAGTGGCGTGCGGTTCAAGCCTCGTTCCAAGCGAGGAACGAAAACTGGAAGCGCACAGCTGAGACGCACTTCACAAAACGGATGTCACACAATTACGTTCACATCCGGGTAAGTGTGATGGCGTGATACACATGCGGCTCAAGACTCGTTATGAACAAGAGTCAAAAGCTGGAAGTGCATAGCGGTAATACATAGCATACCTCGCACTGGAACAAACAGCGTCATCACGCATAGCCCAAGCATCGCCGTCAGTGAAAAACAACAATTTAAGATAAATAATGACAGTACTGAAGTGTCACATTATAGACAAGGCCATGAAAACTGGAAACAAAAAGTTACTGATGTTAAACAGAAGTAAATAGGGGACATGACCTACTAAGTTAAATGTAAGGAGACAATAGTATCTAAATTGATAGTGAATAAAACCAATGTGATAATTTAAAAATACAGAAATGTAGTGTGTATGCTCATGTCTATTACACTCCTTCCAATCGAGGAGCCATAGCTCAATATGGAACCTCTGTAGACGCCATACAATACATAAATGAACCATACAAAGAGAAAATAAAAAATTAGGAATATGATGTGCAAAATATCATGTTACTGCACCCAGAATCGGACAAATCTTAGGATTGGTTAATAAATGCATTAATATCCCATTCCACAATTAACCCTAATGGCAAATGAGACTGTAGTTCATAAATCCAATAGGTTTCTAGCCGTGACACCCCACGGGTCAAGGCCCCACCTCTCCAGGGGGGGGCATATCGATCAATGATAAGAAATTGTGATCCCGTAGGGTCACGATTATGGTGTTGTCTGTAATACCTAGGTATGGTGTGTTTAGTGTCGCCACCTATGATCTTCTCAATATGCTCACCTACCCGAACGGAAAAGGCACGGATCGTACGACCCACATATTGCTTACCGCACGGGCAGGTGATCAAGTATGCAACATACCTAGTTGCACAAGTACAAAATTCTTTGATGGGGTAAGTTTTATTCGTCACATTTGATCGAAACTCCAATGTCTTACGTCTCCCGCAGGAGTTGTGCTGACATACTGTGCACTTTTTACACGGGAAATAGCCCACCATATCATGAAAAAATGTGGGACGCTTTGGGGGATTAATAATGTTGGGGGCAACTCTACTCTGCAAGGAGGGGGCCAACCTGAAAATGACCTTTGGTCGTTCGAGTAAGACAGTGCCAAGAATACGATTGTTTCTGAGTATATTCCAGTGGCGGTTGATAATAACCTAAATATCTTTGTGCTGTACTGAAAATGTTGTAAGCATGGAACACTTAAATTCATTAGGTTCTCGTGAAGGTTTTGTAGTCAATAATGACTGTCTGTCAACCTGCGCAACATTTTGTAGTTCCAAGTCAATAGTGTCTGGATCATAACCCTTTTTGATAAATCTCTGTTTTAATGACAGAGCCTGAACTAGAAAGGTGCCCTGCACAGGCACCCCAAAGAAGAAAAGGACATATTCAGTACCATAGAATGACCCAAGATAACAGTGACTCCACTCAACTACCCTTCCTTCTTTTCTTCCACTCCCCTCTACCCCCTCCCTACACTTACACATCTATCCCTACTCCCTTCATTCCCTTTCCAACTCTCTCTTCTTTTCCCTCCTGCTCCTTCAAAATGTAGTAATTTTGTATCAGCATGTCCAGTTAATATGCATTTTACTTACCTCTTTTTTCTGCCTTAGGGAAACCTGGTACCTAGATTTCTACAAATCCAGATATGAAAATGCTGTCTGGAGTCTGTGCGGGATATGCTCAGGTAAGAAGTCCACTACACCCCTTACTGCTCCTTGATCCCTACCATCTACAGGAGCAAAAACTTTCTCCTAACTAGCACACAATACTCAACCCCCTCATTGAACTAAAGGGAACTATACATAAAGTACAGCCCCTCGGACCAGGGCTGAGCATATCCCCCTCAGATCCGAAAATACTTACTCGTAATTCTCACAGGTATAAATACCACTACCATTAATACAGTTATTCTTGCAGCTAATGTGTTGGTTAACTTCAGTTTTCTTCTCTGTGTCATGTAGACCTTAGTTTTCAAGTTAAAACATTCAAGTTAAAATTTCAAATTTCAAGTTTCAACTTACTGGTTTAAAGCTTTACACATCTCTAACCCACACCATGCCCTCTTACCAGCACTATTCATGCTCATGACCCACGTCAGGCTAGAACTTCCATAGAAGATACGGTATGATCTCACTGACTCAAGACTCTTACACATTTAGCTGAAGACCCCCAATAGTCTCCCTCTACCATACTAAACATCTATCCTCTCACCATGGTAACACATCTCCTTCTTACTGTCAAAAGAGACCAGTAGGGAAACCAGTTTTCCGCTTGATCCCCGACAGAGCTCACTCTCAGTACCTCACGCAACCCTATTGACCTCACAGGGACACAGAACTTCCTCCTCTGGTTGAACGTCACCTACTACCTCCACTCACAGCGGACTCTGGTAGACACCGCTGACCCGAACCGGATCCCCCCGTCTCTTTAGGTGGGATTGCAGGACAACCCCCACACCCGGTATAGTCTCCAGACCCCCCCATTTGGACTTCCCAGAAACCCTTATCCATTACCTCCCACCTCCCCAAACCCTTCCAAGACCCACTCCCCCTCCTCCATCCGCCCTTCTCACCCCCTGTCGCTGGTCCCCCTCCATCCTCCCCCGTCTCTGACTTCCCTACAATAACTCAACACAATTGAAGCCCAGCCCCGTCATACGTCCAACATGGCACCACACAAGCCACAAACCTCTGACCTTTCCTTGAAAGTACTCTCTCTCAACGCTAAGGGCCTGAATACCCCAGAAAAAAGTTCACAACTACTAACCAGCATGCGGAGCACGAAAGCAGACATAGTCTTCCTCCAGGAAACCCACTTCTGTACTAAAAACATACCAAAACTGAAAAACCACTTCTTCCCCCACAGTTACCATGCCACTTCCCCAATCTGAAATCTAAAGGAGTCTCGATACTCCTATCCAAAAAGGTACGATTACAAATGTCAGATACCCTCATCAATGACCAGGGCAGATTTATCTTCCTTAAGGGCACCTTCGGAAACAGGCCAATCACATTAGCAAAAATATATAGCCCCAATGCATCCCAAATCCCCTTCTTCCGAGCTGTAACACGACAGTTATCCACCTTCCAGGAAGGGATCTTAATCCTAGGGGTGGACTTTAATGTCCCACTAGACCCTCTCCTAGATACCTCTTCAGGTAAATCCCATCTACCATATAGGGCACTTAAGCAAATTAGACAATGTTTTCAAGACCTATTACTCTGTGACACCTGGCGAACCCTCCATCCAAAAGACACAGACTTTACCTTCTTCTCTGCCCCCCACAACAAATACTCACGCATTGACTACCTCTTTCTCATGCAACAGGACCTCCCAACCCTGACGGCGGCAACCATAGAACCGGTGACACTCTCTGACCACCACCCCATCTCAATGATACTCACCTTCCCTGACAAACTCAACCACACCTATATATGGAAACTAGACCCATCTATCCTGACTGACAAAATAAAAGAACAAGAGATCCGTAACTGTCTAACTAACTACTTCACTGAAAATGACACCCCAGACACATCAGAACTGACACAATGGGAGGCACACAAATGTGTTGTACGAGGAAAACTGATCTCTTTAACAACTGTGCTTAAGAGAGAAAAGAAAGCTAAACTTGTTACCCTATTCACCAAACTTAGAAAACTAGAAGCACTACATAAGCGCAACCTAGCTCAACAAACGCACTCAGAACTAATTGAGACTCGTACGCTCATACAAGAAGAATTAGGCCACAACCTCAGGAAAAAATACATTTTATCCCAGAAACTCTTTTACGAGTATGGAAATAAGTGTGGCCATCTCCTTGCACAAGCACTGCGTAAGAAAAAAGCAACAACATGATACATCAACTACACACCCCTACAGGTAAAACTCTCACGAACAACAACGACATAGCAAAGGTATTTGAAAAATACTACTCCTCCCTATACGACCTCAGCACATCTGACCCCCCCACGACTCCACCCTCCAAAAGATCAGGTAGAAATGAATTTGTTTCTAGACCAATTTGCCCCAGGGAAAATTTCCAAAGGCACAGTAGCTAACCTTGAATCCCCGATCACCATTACAGAATAGGAACAGACAATTAAACAATTAAAGCCCGGTAAGAGCCCAAGCCCAGATGGCCTTTCCGCAGTATACTATAAGACGTTCTCAAAAACCCTCAAAACACCCTTTTTAAAAGCCTTCAACTCCCTCTCCCCCTCAAATCCTTTCACTCGGGGGATGTTGGGAGCCCACATAGTGGTCATTCCCAAAGACGAAAAAGATCCCACACAAACAGGAAATTACAGGCCAATCTCACTGTTAAACGTGGACAATAAGATATTTTCCAAGATACTAGCAAACAGACTTTTACCACTCCTTCCCTCCATCATCTCCCAAGACCAAGTAGAATTCATCCCTGGCCGCGAAGCCAGGGATAACACCATTAAAGCTATCAACTTACATCATCTGATAACCCAAACAAACCAAAAAGGATTCTTCCTATCACTAGATGCGGAGAAGGCATTCAACAGCGTGGCATGGGACTACATGACAGTGGTCCTGCAAACCATAGGCCCACATATGTCTGGTCTGATCCTTTCGCTATACGCAGACCCATCAGCTAAGGTAAGGGTCAACAACACTCTGTCGAATGCCTTCTCCAGCCGCAACGGAACGAGACAGGGTTTACACCTGAACCATTCCTCCGCAAACTGAGATTTAACTCAGACATACAGGGAATTCAAACACCCAAGAAGGAGTATAAGTACGCTGCCTTCGCAGGTGACATACTGCTATTCCTAACAAATCCATTGACTACCCTACCAATATTATTGACAGAATTTATATACTTCCAACTCCTTTCAAAGCTCAAAATTAATTTTACTAAGTCCTTTGCCCTTAATATCTTGCTACCTCAAAACCTAGTAGACCAGTGCAAAGAGAACTTTCCTTTTCAGTGGAAACACGAATCAATCACATACTTGCATCCAAATTCCATCCAAACTCTCAGATCTATATATAAGTAAACTAACCTCTGACCTCAAAAACTGGAACAAACCAATATTCCCCTGGTTCTGGGTCTCCCTGGAAGCCTCCTTCACAAACTTGTGAAAAAAAGGAAAGGATAGATTTGGCGCTGCTTTAATTAAGAGGTAATTTGCAACCTCTAGATACTTGAGTGTGTATACCACGGGTGCATATAATGCAAAAAGTGAAAAAAAAGTGCAGAAAATAAGTAATGTATAGAATATCCTACTGTGTAAACTTCCTAATCGCTTATTTATAATGCATACTGTTAGAAGCTATGTGCATTCAAAAAAATAAAATAAAAAATAAAAATGAAATTACAAATAGAAAAACGCTAACTTTTCCTGTGTGAAATTCACAATCCTGTGCAAAATCTGCAATTCAAAGTAACATTTCTGTGCCAAAAAATACAACATATATGACTGGTATATAGTATTGCTGTGAAACTGGGCTCAGAAACATGCATATACCGTCCTTAAAGTGGAGGGCCACCCTGAAAAAAAAAATCACCAAAAAACATTTGAAAAAAAAATAAAAAAATTTTAACTTACCTAAACCCTTGTTGCTAGGCAGTCTTCCTAATCTGCCTCTTCCGCGGTGTGTTCTTCTCCTCGGTGAGCAGCTCCGTTGTCTTCTGGGAACTTTGTGTGTTCCCAGAACATCACGGGGCCATTCACAGAACGGCGCGCTGCGCCGCTCGCTCGCGCGCGCGCAGTAGTGAACTGGCAGTGAAGCCACAAGGCTCCACTGCCTGTTTCCCTTACTTAGGATGGCGGTGCCGGGACCCGAGAGCCGAGGGACGGGTCGGCCTCGGGCGGCCGACATCACGGGCACCCGGGACAGGTAAGTACTTATTTAAAGTCAGCAGCTACAGTGTTAGTAGCTGCTGACTTTAATTTTTTTTTTTTTAGGACAGAATCCCGCTTTTAACCTTGGTGTATAAAAAAAGTCCAATAATAAAGTGACAATGTGCTCCTTAAAATTGTTCTGTGCTTCTTAGAAAACAGTGCCCCATAAGAAACGCACTCACCGCTATTATTCACCCCACAAGGAGGTATTTCACTCTCACAGTATGAGCCACTGTGCAGCCTGTGGAGTAGGAAAACTTCCTGTCCTGTATCCTCCAAGTGCCTCCTTGTCTGTGATGTGATCACATTTGTCACATTTAACCTTCCCACCACTTCACACAGTCATAAATCACCCGCCTCAGAAACCAGGTATAGGACAAACACATAGCTATCTCCTTCATCCTTTATCCACTGACCACACCCTAACCCAACACACGTTACACATTAACTATACCCCATACCTGTCAAGTCCTTCCTCTACAACACAATACCTACAAACCCAGACTACAAGCGAACATATGTTGGACTCTCCTCTGAGTTATTGTTCTCTGCCATCCCTTAGTACATTTGGAAATACAGGTCGGGTCCTACTCCCCCACCCCGAATATTCCAATGTTGAAGTGATTGTTTTTCTATGCAATGGTATTATATGGATTTACAATTCTTCATTGTTTAACCGCTGTTTAAGATATCTGTAATTGCTTTTTACTTTCCAATAAAAGAAAATTAATAGGAAAAAAAAGCACTTAAAAAAATTTACATTTTTTTGTCTAATTCCTGGTCCACCTAGCTCCCTGCCTCCAATTCATCCTAGGCAAGAATAACACAAGCATCCTGGGAGATCCATGTTACAGATCCCATAGGCATACACAGTGCTGGAAGAGGGTATATCTGGCTGCACTGGAGGGTGGACCTGGTGGTGCATCAACTGGGGACCAGCTGCAAAAATCAGCAGACGACTCCTAATGACATTAAAAAAGAAGATGCTAGCACGGGACCTAGTGTGCAGCAGTGGAGAGATGGAACACATCAGATCAATGCTGGGTGTGTAAGTATGCTTATTACAAATAAACCAGCAGAAAAGGTAAGAAGGACTTCAAAAAAAGTGAAGCAACAAAGTAATGTATGGCAGGATGGAACAGGACAGGGTATGTTCAAAACCAACAAATCAGAATACTATGCCAGTATCAGGTAAAAACCAGGTCAACTGAGAAGTAATTTCACACTTTGACAACATGACTGATTATTGCAAACAATGGTTCACTATATAAATACATTCAACATGCTCAGGCATACATATGGTCCAGAAAAAAATGGATTTTCACTTTTTTTTTTTCTTACAAAAATATACATTCAATCATTGTTGCACAGCAATTCCAGGCAACACATGAAATCAGTAAGGAATCTATTAAAGGGATCTAGTAAACAGGACAATTGTGCAAAAATCAGAAGGTTCTCTCAGTGTACCTTAAATACACTATATTACCAAAAGTATTGGGACATCTGCCTTCACACTCACATGAAGTCTAATGGCATCCCAGTCTTAGTCCATAGGGTTCAATATTGAATTGGCCTACCCTTTACAGATATATCAGCTTCCACAAGGTTTAGGAGTGTGTCTATGGGAATGTTTGACCATTTTTCCAGAAGCGCTTTTGTGAGGTCAGGCACTAATGTAGATGAGAAGGCCTGGCTCGAAGTCTAATTCATTCCAAAGGTGTTCTGTCAGGTTGAGGTCAGGACTCATTTGGTGGAGGGGGGATTATGGTGTGGAGTTGTTTTTCAAGGGTTGGGCTTGGCCCCTTAGTGCCAGTGAAGGGAACTCTTAAGGCGTCAGCATACCCAGACATTTTGGACAATTTCATGTTCCCAACGTTGTGGGAACAGTTTGGGGATGGCCCCTTCCTGTTCCAAACAAGGTCCATAAAGACCCCAACCCGATAGAACATCTTTGGGATGAATTAGAGTGGAGACTGTGAGCCAGGCTTACTTGTCCACCTCAGTGCCTGACCTCATAAATGCGCTTCTGGAAGAATGCTCAAACATTCCCATAGACACACTCCTAAACCTTGTGGACAGCCTTCCCAGAAGAGCTGAAGCTGTTATAGAGGCAAAGGGTGGGCCAGCTCAAAATTGAACCCTACAGACTTATGCCCCGTACACACGGTCGGATTTTCCGACGGAAAATGTGTGATAGGACCTTGTTGTTGGAAATTCCAACCTTGTGTAGGCTCCATCACACATTTTCCATCGGATTTTCCGACACGCAAAGTTTGAGAGCAGGATTTAAATTTTCCAACAACAAAATCCGTTGTCGGAAATTCCGATCGTGTGTACACAAATCCGACGGACAAAGTGCCACGCATGCTCAGAATAAATAAAGAAATGAAAGCTATTGGCCACTGCCCCGTTTATAGTCCCGATGTACATGTTTTACGTCACCGCGTTCAGAACGATTGGATTTTCCGACAACTTTGTGTGACCGTGTGTATGCAAGACAAGTTTGAGCCAACATCCGTCTGAAAAAATTATAGGATTTTGTTGTCGGAATGTCCGAACAAAGTCCGACCATGTGTAAGGGACATAAGACTGAGATGCCATTAAAGTTCATGTGCGTGTAAAGGCAGGTGTCTCAATACTTTTGGTAATATAGTGTATAGCATCTCACAAAAGTGAGTACACACCTCACATTTTTGTAATTTTTTTATTCTATCTTTAAGTATCAACACTGAAGAAATGACACTTTGCTATAATGTAAAGTAGTGAGTGTACAGCTTGTATAACAGTGTAAATTTGCTGTCCCCTCAAAATAACTCAACGCACAGCCATTAATGTCTAAACCGCTGCCAACAAAAGTGAGTACATCCCTAAGTGAAAATGTCCAAATTGGGCCCAATTAGCCATTTTCCTTCCCTGATGCCATGTGGTTTCGTTAGTGTTAAAATGTCACAGGTGTGAATGGGGAGCAGGTGTGTTAAATTTGGTGTTATCGCTTTCACTCTCTAATACTGGTCACTGGAAGTATAACATGGTACCTCATGGCAAAGATCTCTCTGAGGATCTGAAAAAAATAATTGTTGGTCTACATAAAGATGGCCTAGGCTATAAGATTGCCAAGACCCTGAAACTGAACTGCAGCACGGTGGCCAAGACCATACAGTGGTTTAACAGGACAGGTTCCAGTCAGAACAGGCCTCGCCAAGGTCGACCAAAGAAGTTGAGTGCTCATGCTCAGTGTCATATCCAGAGGTTGTCTTTGGGAAACAGATGTATGAGTGCAGCCAGCATTTCTGCAGAGGTTGAAGGGGTGGGGGTCGTCCCAGAAGGAAGCCTCTTCTAAAGATGATACACAAGAAAGCCCACAAACAGTTTTCTGAAGACAAGCAGACTAAGGACATGTATAACTGAAACCAATTCCTGTGGTCTAATGAGACCAAGATAAACTTATTTGGTTCAGATGGTGTCAAGCGCGTGTGGTGGCAACCAGGTGAGGAGTACAAAGACAAGTGTGTCTTGCCTACAGTCAAGCATGGTGGTGGGAGTGCTGTCAGCACTGGGGAGCTACATTTCATTGAGGGAACCATGACTGCCAACATGTACTGTGACATAGTGAAGCAGAGCATGATCCCCTGCCTTCAGAGACTGGGCCGCAGGGCAGTATTCCAACATGATACCAACCCCAAACACACCTCCAAGATGACCACTGCCTTGCTAAAGAAGCTGAGGCTGATAGACTGGCCAAGCATGTCTCCAGACCTAAACCCTATTGAGCATCTGTGGGGCATCCTCAAATGGAAGGTGGAGGAGCACAAGGTCTCTAACATCCACCAGCTCCGTGATGTTGTCATGGAGGAGTGGAAGAGGACTCCAGTGGCAACACGTGAAGCTCTGGTGAACTCCATGCCCAAGAGGGTTAAGGCAGTGCTGGAAAGTAATGGTGGCTGCACAAAATATTGACACTTTGGGCCCAGTTTGGACATTTTCACTTAGGGGTGTACTCACTTTTGTTGCCAGCGGTTTAGACATTAATGGCTGTGTGTTGAGTTATTTTGAGGGGACAGCAAATTTACACTGTTATACAAGCTTTACACTCACTACTTTACATTGTAGCAAAGTGTAATTTCTTCAGTGTTGTCACATGAAAACATATAGTAAAATATTTACAAAATTTACAAAATATTTACAAAAGTGTACTCACTTTTGTGAAATACTGTAGATGTAAACTTAAGATGTCGTTAAGTGACATTATTGTTCTACCAAGGACCATTCAGTACCCTTATAGTACTAACAGTATTCCATAAAGGCAACCCTTCCACTATACAAAATATATACACTCACGGGCCACTTTATTAGGTAGCCCTGTTCAATTGCTTGGTAACACAAATAGCTAATCAGCCAATCACATGGCAGCAACTCAATGCATTTAGACATCTAGACGTGGTGAAGATGACTCGCTTAAGTTCAAACCGAGCATCAGAATGGGAAAGAAAGGGGATTTAAGTGACTTTGAACGTGACATGGCTGTTGGTGCCAGACAGGCTGGTCTGAGTATTTAAAAAACTGCTGATCTACTGGGATTTTCACGCACAACCATCTCCTGGGTTTACAGAGATTGGATCGAAAAAAAGAAAATATCCAGTGAGCGGCAGTTGTGTGGAGGAAAATTCCTTGTTGATATCAGAGGAAAATGGTAGACTGGTTTGAGATGATAGAAAAGGCAACAGTAACTCAAATAACCACTTGTTACAACCAAGGTATGCAGAATACCATCTCTGAACACACAACACATCAAACCTTGAAGCAGATGGACTACAGCAGCAGAAGACAGCACCAGGTGTTACTCCTGTCATTTAAGAACAGGAATCTGAAGCTACAATTCACACAGGTTCACCAAAATTGGACAATAGAAGATTGGAAAAACGTTACCTGGTCTGATGAGTCTCGATTTCAGCTGCGACATTGAGATGGTAGGGTCAGAATTTGGCGTAAACAACATGAAAGCATGGATCCATCCTGCCTTGTATCAATGGTTCAGGCTGATGGTGGTGTAATGGTGTGGGGGATATTTTCTTGGCACACTTTGGGCCCCTTAGTACCAATTGAGCATCATTTAAACGCCACGGCCTACCTGAGTATTGTTGCTGACCATGTTCATTCCTTTATGACTACAGTGTACTCATCTTCTAAAGCGTTGGACCCATTTTGGAGATCTTGGTGTGCTGGGGACATCTCTCTCTCTGAATATTCACGGTTCCAGCCGGTGGTCGCTTCAGCACCCACTTACATACACAGCCATCTCTACAGGAATGTGTGTGTTGGAAATAGTGTGTTGGAATCGCTAAAAAGAGAGGACACTCTGTATGCTGCCCATGCCACTGAACACCAGTCTGATCCTGAGAAAGTTTCATGTGAAATTATATATATATATATATATATACTATGACAACAGGGGGGCGGGACTGGGGTTGTTTTCTTGCTCACTGAATGGTGGATGTCTGTTGGCGCTGTGGAGAATCGGAGGGTAACCTATTTCACATTTTTTGGGCATGTCGGAGGCTGAACAATTTTTGGGATATATTGGAACATACAGTAAAAGAGCTAACTGGTATGTCTCTTGAGAGCATGTTTACTCCATGATACACCCTTATCCAATAAAAGCTATAAAAATTCATTGTTCAAACACCTCTTAACGGCTGGAAAAGCATGTATGCCTGCACTCTGGAAGAGCCCAGTCGCTCCTACTAAATCACACTGGCTGGCTACCGAAATTCAGGAAATTCAGGAGACCTCAAGATGTCAATGAAAGAACAGAGTGAGTAATATTGGATGATATGGACTCCATATTTTCTATATAAAGACCAGTCTCCTTTAGAGTCAGAGGGTGAATCACTGAGATTCTGGGGACTATATGAAAAGATCTGAGATGGATGCCAGGTGATGGGAGGTGTGTGTGGGGGGGGGAGGTGTTAGCTCCTTCAGGCTTTTGTTTTTTTGCTTTTTTTGTTTTTCCTTCCCTTTCTCCTTTTCTGTTTTTTTGGTTTTTTTTTGTTGTTTTTTTTGTTTTTTTTTGTGTGTGAACTTGTTCTCTTAAAAAGAGAAAAGGAAAGAAAAGAAGCATATACTCTTATTTGAGTAGGGTTTGAAAATCTGGGTTTAAATAATTGTCGGGATTAGCAGTTAGACAGTATGCTGTATAGTAGAGTGGTTTAATTTTTAACATCTACATAGGTGTGACTTATATTTGTATTTCTTTTCTTTTCTTGAGCTAGATGGTGTATTGCTGTCTGCATATACCTTGATTGTTTGGTAACTCCATGGTGATATAATAATGATGTTATTTCATATAGAAATAAAGAATATATGAAATGTTTAAAATATATATGTATATATATATATATATATATATATATATATATATATATAAATAAGTAGTATAAAAATGTTTTTGTTCTTGCTATGCTTAAACATATAGTGGCACTCCTAATGATCCTTCAGCAGCTAATTTATGACTACTGGTAGAACTGTCAAAAAGGGCAGTGTAAAAAATATTCAGTCAATAGTGAATAAATATGTAAAATTAATGCTCTTGGCTAGGCAGACGTCCAACTGGGGGAAATTGCTTGTGTCTTGGGCTCTAAAGGTTAATTAATGCCTTGCAGCTCCTTACAACTGATCATGGGAGATCCTGGAAGACTCAGGCAGGAAAAAAGGAAGATAACAAAGCGCAAAGAAGCGCATTGCTTGCCACTCTTCCCGCTGTCTCATTGTCATGCTGTGATGCTCTCCCACTCTCTGTCAACTCAGAGCAGATTTAAGCTGTGCACTATGAGCCCGGTCTGTGCAGTGCACCCCAGCTTGTAACAAGTTGTTCCTGTCTGTTACCTATGCCTTATCTCTTCTCTATTCTTGTTTTAGGTCCCTGGTACACATGGGGCGAATGTCAGGAGACATTTGCCGTTTAAAAAAAAACCTTTTATTTGGGTTGAACAGAAAAAGACCTATAGTGTGTACCCGGATTAAATCAGGAACCATTGAAGCCAATGCAACAGCATGCTAGGAAAGCTAGCAGGTAACTAGAGCTGGCGATACACTAGTAGAATTTAATTCTAAAATTTTCATTTTTGAAACATTTGTTCAATTTTCTCATAGTTAGCTGGATCTCTGACATTAATTTTTGTTTGAAGTGATGAGAAAATTCTAAGGTGCGTGATGAAAATTTTTTCCCCAAACTAATTTCTAACAGTGTATGTGTTCTTTGTTTGGGAAATTCCAATTATACCAAAATCAATTGTTAAAAGCAAAAAAATGTTCAGGTACGTATGAATGACATTCACCGGGTCTCTTTTGGCATTATCAAATGTACCAACAAGAGTTTTTGTGCAAACATTAATTTGAAAATCTACCAGTGTATGGCCACAATAAATCTTCAAAAGACACCCTTAGACTAAGCCTGTGTTGGTTGGTGTGCTCTGGAACTGGTATCTGGGCTGACAGCCTTTGAATGGGTAAGGTGGTCCCTGTCTATTTTCAGCAGCCCCTCCAGGGGTAAGTGCTACACATAAGACCTGGAGAACCTTGAAGACAGCCGTGATGGCTTCCCCTTGGCTGGGTCATGTAATGTAACAGAGCCAAAGAGTATCCTTGGAGAGCTTCCTCCACTACTCTGCATTTGTGATCTGCATAGGGCACTTTACAGCTCTGCGGACCAGGTGCTCCTGCATCGATACAAGTGAAATGACTCAAGGTAGTTACCACTGCATTGCAGTGAAGAGTAATGCCGCGTACACACGAGCGGACTTTCCGGCAGACTTGGTCCAGCGGACCGGACTCCGTTGGACAATTCGATCGTGTGTGGGCTCCAGCGGACTTTTTTTCCCCAAAAGTTCAACGGACCTAGAAATAAAACATGTTTCAAATCTTTCCGACGGACTCGAGTCCAGTCGAAAAATCCGCTCGTCTGTATGCTAGTCCGACGGACTAAAACCGACGCTAGGGCAGCTATGGGCTACTGGCTATCAACTTCCTTATTTTAGTCCAGTCGTATACGTCATCATGTACAAATCCGTTGGACTTTGGTGTGATCGTGTGTAGGCAAGTCCGTTCGTTAGGAAAGTCTGTCGGAAGTCCGTCAGATAGGCCGTCGGACCAGTCCGGTCGAAAAGTCCGCTCATGTGTACACCGGCATAAGTGTTTCTTGGCCAAGACACCAAGGAAGAGCTTGGTCCTAAAGACTCTAATGGCACACTAATGGCAGTCCAATCATTTCTCCTCAATGGATACAATCGCCATCAGCTGGTAAGGCAAACTTCCTTAGAGTTCACATATTGTATTGGTTGTTGGATATTTTTTCTTAGTTATTTAATATCTAAACCTGTGGTTTATATGTGACTTTTAATTTAGCATTTTAGTTTGGAAAGCATATAAACTGGAATATTGGCTTCTCTGGGAATAAGAACTTATTTACAAAAAATGGAACAATGAAAGAACTTAGCAAAACGCAAGGTTACATTACAAACAATTAAAATAAAAGGCAATTTGGCTGTCTGCATTTTGTTTTTGGAAGAACAAATACTATCCCATGAGTTTGTGGGCCCATAAGAAGAAATGAGGCCTGTCTCAGATATGCTTTAGCACTACACAGGGTACATGTTCCTTCAATGAGAGAATGAAGCAAGGGCATTAAGAATATAAATAAGCCTGAATATGCATCTTGGTGTAGTCAAGGAATAAAAAAATTATTTTAATCAACACTTAAAGGGTAACTCCACTTTTGTGGGGAAAAAATAGCAAATAAAGAAAAAATAATATAGCGTATACAATTGCGACACAAGTCATATTGTTATTGAATGTTTTTAAAAATTACCTTTCCTTTTCAATCTGCAGCCACTGTAAGTTTTTGAGAATGCATTGCAATATGGCTACCTGAAGTTGTTCTGTACACAGAGTATGTACTGACCACTCCCCAGAAACACCATTTCCTGCTTGTGTGATTGGCTCACCAATTTTCCCAGAAGTCTGCCTAGGATACAAGTCAGAATTCAGGCATCCCCTGCAACAAAAATGTCATTTTTGGTGAGACACTCCCAGTAGGAACACGTCTAAAGGGATGCAGGCCCAGCAGATTTCCTTATTAGTGCCCTGCAGGTGCACACGTGATAGATAATTATGAAACCACTCCCATTAGACCCACTCATCACAGAGGCTCAGAGGAACATACAGGGATTACTTCAGAATAACACAAGGTAGGAATCTAACACAAAGGTTGTTATAATCCTTGCAATGTACATAGATCACTCAGAGAGGAATGTTTTTTTCTGAACAAAAGTGAAGTTACTCTTTAAAGCAAAAGTCATGTCTCACGGGGCAGGTTAATGCACTAACTCCAACCGTAACTATTTTATTTTAAAATAGTCATAAATACCTTTTTTATGTCCTTCAATGTATCTTCATTGAGGAGACTTTCCTTAACTTCTGCTCTGACACCTAGAGAAAAAATGAGGAGTAGTTTTCCAAATACAGAAGCAAACAGCAGTACAGAATTTACAGTGATTCTAACTGCAAACCACTCTACAAAAATATTTAGTTTGTGCTTAAATTTTAACGAAGAATGAAGAGTTGTTAGTTAATGCAGGTTTTATTATTCAAAGAATATGCTGCTTGCTTGACTTTCAACTTTGGGTCTCAGTGGTGGGATAAGCTGCTTCGTTATGTACGGTATGTAAAAACAGACAACCCCCAAAATAAGTGCAACGGTTAGACCTTCCAGTTTTCCATATTTTGTCTGGCAGCCACAATTTTCATAAATAGAAATGACAATACGTACAGGTCAGTTATCACCAAAAATACCACCCTCACACATAATGTATGCTTTACCTCTGTCCACATTTGTTTATTGTTGTAATAGCAATGACATCCTAAAGGATATCTATAGTGTAAATAGGTACACCAGTCTGTTTGCATCCATTGATCTGTATACATCTTGCACCGGGTTGTTGGAGGAGTCAGGTGAAGCCAGCACGTGACTGCAGTAAGGCCCACTCCACACTGATTAACATTTGCTGTGGTTTACCTGTACCTGACCTTTTCCGAGAAGGAATATTGAAGGAATTCCCGGGAGCATACTTCCATATCGGGGTCCTCGTTGCTGTGGGCTGCCTGTCTGATGAAGTGAGAGAGGGCTCGGAGGGTCCATCATTCTTGGATGTTTCCACTACTAAGCCTGTTTTGACCCCCCTGAGTAGGGGCGGTCGCAGGCTTTTCGGTAAGCCTTCAATTTTACCATTTGGTGGTGGGCCGAACGAGAGGTGGATCAAGTATTCCCGAACCCTGCAAAACATCTTTTTCTGGATTTCTTTGGAATTAACACATTGTTATTTGGGACACTTTTTGAATTTTTTATTTCACTCATAAGAATTTCACTATTTATCATATTTAGATATAAGCCCTAGATGAATAGTCTATGTGTGTTTATATTATTTGTTTTGGCATTGTATCTTAGTAATATTAGAGATTGTGCACTATTTTTTAGTCACTAGTCACATTTTTTTATGTCCAGCGCTACACTGATTGTTATGTACTTGGTCTTTGCCTTATATCGAGGTTTTAGTGTTTAGCAGCAGGATTTTCTTTAAATTTGGTCACTCACGACTCACTTATTTTATGTTTTCACATTTATGCACGTAGCGCAGTTCTTTATTTATTTGTAAATAGGTAGGATGAAATTGGTCTTACCAGTTGGGACACACAACCATGAAATTTGTAATAGTAGCACAAAATAAACACTTAGGTAAAGTTTAGACAGGTGTGATAATTATTGCCTAAGCAAAGCACTGCTACCTGTCAGAAACTATGAATCAAAATGAAACAGAAGTACAGTTAAATCACACTTGTTTAATAATAATTAAAAAAGGTAAACAGAGTAAACATAGTCAAAACATAGCCAGAGTTCAGGAACCGGAATGGATAGTCAGACAAGCCAAAACGTCAGGGAGCCAGAGAACAGCGTAGTAGAACAGCAAGCACGATCTGGAGCCAGAAGGAATGTCAGCCAAGCAAGTCTTTGACAGGAACACAGGAGAGTGTCTCTAGAGATGTGACCAAGGTGAAGGCAGAGATCATCTGGACTGGACGACTTAAGTAGGCAGGACTGACGAGCAGGAAGATCAACAGGTAAGTCACTGTGGAGAGATAGGAGCTGGCAATTAGCCGACAGCTGAGCTGCCAGCTCAGAGAAGGAAGGGCTGAGCCCAGCCCTGACACTACCGCAGCTTGTGAACACCCCCATTATCCGCCTTTGAAGCTTAAGAGGGATTAGAGGGTGCTAAAAAAAGTAACTCAACTTTTTAAAACTATAAAAATGTAAATGAAAGAACTTGAAAGAATGTAAACAAAAATCAAATCCATAAAAAAAAACAATTCATGTCCATAAACTGATTACGTCACACATCCTTAGTCCAGGCATTGGATTCATCAAGAGTAAGAAAACACCTCTTGCTGCCGTTGGTGCTCCTCTTCACAAGACTGGGAAAACCACCAATGAATCCAGAGCTCTGTACACAGTCACAGTGTGTTGAAGGGGATCTCCTGGATGATACCACAGTGTGGGCTGAGTAGTGGATGTGGCTACACATTTCTAAGGACCTCTTTTTTTGTCAAGCCTTGTCGAGGCTTGACAAAGGAGGAGGTCCTTTGAAAAAGTGTAGCCACACCCACTGCTCCACCCGCATGTGACATCATCCAGGAGATCCCCTTCAACACACTGTAACTGAATACAGAACTCTGGTCTATCCTCCAGCTGCCCCTGTTTTTCCATTTGATAGCACTGCTATCCAGGACTACAAGTGTGAACTCAGCAAGGTGTCCATGCTGGGAGTGTTGAGTACATGCTTTTTCTATTTTAATTGTGTGAGTGGCCAATTTGCATTTGATTTTAACATTAAAACGTTTAACGTTACTGCACTTATTGTGCGCTCTTCTTGTTTGTTTGTTTGTCAAAACAGTGACTCAGCTGCACCTTTTTAATGCCCCCTCCCCAACTGCAAGTCTAAAAGAGCCTTATGCCACGTACACACAAGCGGAATTTCCGTCGGAAAAATCTTGGATGGTTTTTCCGACGGAGTTCCGCTCAAGCTTGCCTTGCATACACACGGTCACACAAAAGTTCTCTGAACCTTCGACCGTCAAGAACGCGGTGATGTACAACACTACGAGGAGCCTAGAAAATGAAGTTCAATTCTTCCGAGCATGCGTTGAATTGTTTCCGAGCATGCGTGGTTTTTTGCGCGTTGGAATTGCATACAGACGAACGGAATTTCCGTCAAGAACTTTGTAAAAAAAAATAATGAACCAGCTCTCAATCTTTTGCTGGCGGAAATTCAGACAGAAACATTTGAATGGAGCATACACAGTTTGTCACTTCTTTTTATTCTGTCTCTCCTGCAATTCTGTCTATTTAGTGAATACGTTTCCTTGCAGGGTCTCATGGAGCCCAGCCATAGTCACCCTTATGTGCATACTTCCAGCAACTATATACTGCAGGTGGTCATGTGACCAGTATATGATTTGTAGAATGCATGCTCCATGACAAGAAGAGAGACAGACAAGTGATTGGGAACATACAGTGCCTTGAAAAAGTATTCACACCCCTTGTAACTTTCCACATTTTGTCATGTTACAACCAAAAACGTAAATGTATTTTATTGGGATTTTATGTGATAGACCAACACAAAGTGGAATATAATTGTGACCTGGAAGGAAAATGATAAATAGTTTTAAAAATATTTTACAAATAAATATCTGAAAAGTGTGGCGTGCATTTGTATTCAGCCCCCTTTACTCTGATACCCCTAACTAAAATCTAGTGGAACCAATTGCCTACACAAGTCACCTAATTAGTAAATATAGTCCACCTGTGTGGAATTTAATCTCAGTATAAATACAGCTGTTCTGTGAAGCCCTCAGATTTTTGTTAGAGAACCTTAGTGAACAGCACCATGAAGGCCAAGGAACACATCAGACAGGTCAGGGATAAAGTTGTGGAGAAGTTTAAAGCAGGGTTAGGTTATAAAAAAAAAATCCAAGCTTTGAACATCTCTCGGAGCACTGTGTTTAATTCACCATCAAAAAATGGAAAGAATATGGCACAACTGCACACCTACCAAGACATGGCCTTCCACCTAAATTGACAGGCCAGGCAAGGAGAGCATTACAGTCGACCCCCGCAGCCTCAGTGGTTTGTGGACTCAGTCGTTGGCGGATTTTTTCCCAGCCAAGCATTCCTGCATCAGGGCGAACTGTCAGGCTACTTGTCAGCCTCACAAGATGTGCTCCATGTAGTACAATACCGTTCTAATAGGTGCGACTCAAGTCGATCTGACTTAGAAAAAGGTTCCTGTACTACTTGGGGCGTCTTTGGATTTATATAGAAGTCGTTTTGCAAGCCACGCTGAAGTCACGCTGTACGGGGCAGCTTCAGAGTCGGACAGGAGTCAGGCGACTTTGAAGCCGCATCTGTGTGAACCATTTAGAGGCATTTTTTTTTTTACCACATCCAAAATTTGCAGATTTTCACAATTCGTGGGTGCTCAATCGGAGAAGCAGCCATAAGGTCCACGGTAACTCTGGAGAAGCTGCAGAGATCCACAGCTCAGGTGGCAAGAAGAAAGCCATTGAAAGCTATTGAAGAAAACCATAAGAAGTCCCATTTTCAGTTTGCGAGAAGCCATGTGGGGACAAAGCAAACATGTGAAAGAAGGACTTTTTGGCCTAAAATCAAAACGCTATGTGTGCCGGAAAACTAACACTGCACATCACCTTGAACACACCATCCCCACCATGAAACATGGTGGTGGCAGCATCATGTTGTGGGGATGCTTTTCTTCAGCATGGACAGGGAAGCTGGTCAGAGTTGATAAGAAGATGGATGGAACCAAATACAGGGCAGTCTTAGAAGAAAACCTGTAATGCCAAGTACACACGAGCGGACGTCTCGTCGGACTGAACCCCGAAGGACTTTTCGACGGAGTTCTGACGGAGTTCCAACCAAATGGACTTGCCTACACACGATAACACCAAAGTCTGATTGTTTCGAACGTGATGACATACGACCGGACTAGAATAAGGAAGTTCATAACCAGTAGCCAATAGCTGCCCTTGCGTCGTTTTTGGTCTGTTGGACTAGCATATAGATGAACGTTTTTTTTCGATAGGAATCAAGTCCGTCGGAAAGATTTGAAACATGTTCTATTTCTAAGGTCCATCAGATTTTTCAACACAAAAGGACCGATGAAGCCCACACACAATCGGGATGCCGAAAAGTCCTCCCGTGTGTACGCGGCATTAGAGTCTGCAAAAAACTTGAGACTGGGGCGGAGGTTCACCTTCCAGCAGGACAAGGACCCTAAACATATAGCCAGAGCTATAATGGAATGGCTTAGATCAAAGCATATTTGTGTGTTCGAATGGCCCAGTCAAAGTCCAGACCTAAATCCAATTGAGAATCTGTGGTCAAGACTTCAAAATTGCAGTTCACAGACGCTCTCCGTCTAATCTGACAGAGCTTGAGCTATTTTCCAAAGATGAATGGGCAAAAATTTCACTCTTTAGATGTCCAAAGCTGGTAGAGACATCCTCAAAAAGACTTGCAGCTGTATGTATGCATTTCAGATATTTATATGTAAAAAATGTTGAAAACCATTTATCATTTTTCTTTCACTTCACAATTATGTGCCACTTTGTGTTGGTGTATCACAGAATCCCAATAAAATACATTTATGTTTTTGGTTGTAACATGACAAAATGTGGAAAATTTCAAGTGGTGTGAATACTTTTTCAAGGTACTGTAATTTGCAGAACTTCTTTATGAGGTTTCCTTGGCGGACCAGAATAAATAACTGCAAAAAGATGAGAGTTAAATATTAGTTGATATGTTAGCAAGCAGATAAACACAGAGTTTTTGCTGATGACACAAAGGTATCCATGGAGGTGTCTGTAACATGGAACATGATTTGGAATTGTTGGAAGATTGGTCAAAGCAGTGGAAGCTGATGTTCAATGTTTCTAAATGTAAAATAAAGCACCTAGGGAAAAAGAATCACTTGCAAGAGTACAACATTGGGGGGTACAGTGTTGGCCATTACTACAGAGGAAAACGATTTAGGGATAATTATTTCAGATGATTGCAAAATGAGCAAATAGTGTGGCCAGGCAGTGGGAAAAGCCAATATAATTCTAGGGTGAATCACTAGAGGGGTCAACAGCAGGAGGAAGGTGATCCTGATTCCTCTATATCAGGGATATGCAATTAGCGGACCTCCAGCTATTGCAAAACTACAAGTCCCATCATGCCTCTGCCTCTGGGTGTCATGCTTGTCGCTGTCAGAGTCTTGCTATGCGTCATGGGATTTGTAGTTCTGCAACAGCTGGAGTTCCGCTAATTGCATATCCCTGCTCTATATAGATCTTTAGTTAGACCTCATTTAGAATACGGTGTCCAGTTCTGGAGATCTCATTTACAATAAGATATTGATAAGAAAGAATGAGTCCAGAGAAGACCAACAAAAATTGTGAAAGGTCTAAGGGATAAAACATATCAGGAGAGCATTCAGGAATTTAATATATACGGAGGAAAGAAGGAAAGGGGAGATATGACTGAAACCTTTAAATACATTACGGAGGTAAAGAAGGTTCAGAAGGGCAGTATTTTCAATATGAAGCCAAGATTAAGAATACGGGGACATGACTTCAGACTAGGAGGAGGAAAGTTCAAAATTAATCTTAGAAAATTTTATTTCACCATTCAGTAAGTTGAAGCTTGGAATAAACTTAGTAGAGGCAGTGAGTTAGTCAACGGTAAGTGGATTCAAACATGCTTGGGACAAACAAAGATCTATGCTCAGACAAATAAGTTAAGAAAAAAAAATGGGGCAGACTCGATGGACCACTTGGTCTTTTTTCTGTTGTTGCTTTTCTGTGTTTCTATGAAATATGGGTTATTTTTACCTCGCTTTGTTATTGTACTGTATCCCCTTCTTGTATCACGCCTTCTTTGCATGCAATCTGGTGTAGCGCACCCCCTAAGGAGCGACAAGTGAAATGGGATCCCCCACCCTACCCAGCCAGGCAGCCAAATCTTCACAGTCACTTCAGAGTCAGAAAACAGTCCAGTACTGTTTTTTTTTGTTTTATTGAGGGGATATAACTTGGATAGGGATTGGGAGAATTATGGGGCGCCCACTTAACTTCAAACAACTTCAGGGACAACTTCTCCTATATACTGTATAGTCTATATACACTCCTTACCTCCTGCACACTTGCTTGCAGAATTCCAGCTGGCACACTGCTTGTGAATCTAACAAAGCACTCAGTCATGTTTAGAGCAAAAGTCTTTTATAGGCAGGAACCCGAGGCTCCTTTAAGTGTGTAGCAAAAAATGCACCACCTCTTCAGACACTGCCAGCCCTCCTGGCTACAGCTGCCTCTTTCACTAGTCCTCCTGGCTACTTCTCCTCTTCACAGTCCTCCCAGACTGACACTCTCTCTCTCCACAGTCCTCCCATACTGATTCTCACCGGCCCACCCGGCTGACTTGTCAGGAGACCTCCTGGACGTGCTGACCTGCTGCCCTCCCCTTGCTCCCATGCCTCCAGGAAGGATTCCTCCATGTGTGGTAGATGCTCCCTCCAGCCCCTAAGCCCCAAGCTCGAGGTCACCCCACCAGACTAGGGGGGCACCCTCAAGGGCCACTGGCAGCCTCTTAAGCACTCCATCACCATCTTTTACCCGACTGCCCCTGCTGGCATGCCTATTTATATATAGAGCCTACCCCATGCCAGTCCATTTGCCAAAAAGCTCGTCCTAGCTTCCACCCACTACATTTGGAAGCTTTTACAAGCTTCCAGAATGCAGGGGGAGGCACCAGAAAAAACTGCTTGCTGAGTCATTCAGCCTCCCTGAGTCACTCAATCCTGACCCAGATTCAACCCAGGCCTGGCTCTCAGCCAGGTCAAATTTTCCTACAATACAACTATTTACATCTAGCACACACTAGAGGGTGCTACACTGGTTTTTAGGTTTTATAGTCATTAATTAACAATTTTTATATGAAAAATATTTTTAGAATATAAATAAGAATTGTAGTTCACATCAAGTCAGTTTACCAATAGTCTAGAGATTTATTGATTTCCTTAAAGAGGACCAACTGGGTCTTAAATTAAATGTAAACAGCACACCCCTGTAATTGAAGAGGTATTATTGCCTGCATCCTGTGTCAGTCCCTTCCTTCAACCCTTTCAATGTCATTGTAGAGTCCTGTAGTAATATACGGGCTGGAGGAAGGAACCACACTGTGGTGAGGGACACAGAAATTCAACTCCTCCAGAAAAGTTGAACGCTGAAGAGACTGAAGTATGCTGCAGCAATAAAACAGAGGGGAAGCAGAATACATTGTCCACCTGAGAGCATTTAATTATTAATGGTTTGTGAAAGGATGAAGCAGGGATGTAAAACTGTGAAGCAACTGCTCTGCCTCCCACGGCCTCTGCAACCAATGTAGTATACAGCTCATGCTGTAACCAGGACCGTTTTTAAGGCAGGGCAAAAGGGGCAGCTGCCCTGGGCCCCATTATTGTTGTTGGGCCCAAAAGCAGCTGCCTTATACGTGCCAACTATCCCATTTTAAAATCCCTTTGCCTCAAGAAGTTTTAGTCCCGTGCTGTGTCCCGATATCTCAGTGTGAAGTTCCGTTGCTGCTGCCCAGCTCTGCCCTATTGCCATGTATAGATGACTCACCTGCAAACCCTGTGTTTACATGTAATTAGAGGTGGCATTAATATCTAAATATCCACGGACCGAGGCATTGATATGTAAATAGAGGCGGCATTCATATGTATATCATGCCCCCTAAAGTCATATTCACCATCACTTCTGCTGAATGCTGCCCACTGAGGAGGTAAATGGGCATGCTTGAAAGTCCTGTCTACAACTGCAATCATTAAGCCTAACATCAGCCTGTTCTGCAAAGGTAAGCAAATTGGAGGTGGAACCCTTCTTCAAAATAACATGGTGCCACAGCACCCTGAATTTTGGTGGATGTGAGTAAGCACATCTCAGCCGATGTGTGAGGGTGTCATTAACGATTAATGGCACTGCTGTGTATCTGCTAAAGGGCAGCATGTTTCTGTGATGTCAGGAAAGTGATTTTGCATGCTTTCCCAACACACACAAATGTGTCAGTTACATTGGTGGTCAGTGTAAATCTTCTCATTACATTGGGGCTTGGTGTACAATTCTTTCATTCACACTTGTGACCAGTGTGAAGGTCCCCCTTACATTGGTGGTCAGTGTAAATCCCTCCTTACATTGGTGGTCAGTGTAAATCTTCTCACTACATCGGGGTTTGGTGTACAATTCTTTCATTCACACTTGTGACCAGTGTGAAGGTCCCCCTTATATTGGTGGTCAGTGTAAATCCCCATTACATTGGCGGCCAGTGTAGAAACTCTTTATATTGGTATTCGTTAAAAAAATCCAAACTTGCATTTGTGGTGAGTTTCGAATCCTCCCTTACATTGGTGGTCCATGCAGAAGCCCCCTTTGAATTGGTGGTGAGTGTAAACCCCCCTAACATTGGTGGCCAGTGTAGAAATCCCCCTTACATTGGTTGTCAGTGTAAATTCTTCATTACATTGGTGATCAGTGTACATTTCCCCTTACATTGGTGGTAAGTGCAGAATTGCTCTTACACTGGTGGTCAGTGTAAATCCCCCTTTACATTGGTGGTCAGTGTAAATCCCCCCCTAACATTGGTGGTCAGTGTAGAAGTGTCACCTTACATTGGTGGTCAGTACAAATCTCCTCGACAATGGTTGTCAGTGTATTTCCCCCTTACATGAAGGTCATTGTATATTCCCCCTTACACTGGTGGTTGGAGTAAATGCTTTTATTACATTGATGTCAGTGTAGAAATCCCTCTTTTCTATTGGTGGGTGGCATAAAGTCCCCCGTTACATGGTGGTCAGTGAAAATCCCCCCTTACATTGATGGTCAGTGTAAATCCCCCCTCACATTGGTGGTCATTGTAAATTCCACATTACATTGGTAGAATCCCCCACTATATACTTGCCAAGCATTTCCAGCTTTGCTCTACATGATTCAGAATTGGCCACAGTGTACTGCCTCCTAACTAATCCCATCCCCCCCCACCACCACTGACACTGATCCCATCAACCCCCCCAGCATTGCCACTGATCCCCCCTCCCCCAGCATTGCCACTGATCCCAGGAGTCCTAGGATGCCTAGGAGTTTTCTGTCTATTGATGGGTCCCCTCACCTCCCCAGTCCATGGTGTGCAGGCAGTGAGGAGATGATGTGCTGTAACCTTTAGCAACCAATCAGCGAGCAGTATTGATGTACAGTAATCTCTAGCAACCAATCAACAAGCAGAAGTCATGTGCTGTAACCTCTAGAAAATAAGTAGTGAACCATAATGTGTGCTGTAACCTCTAGCAACCAGTCAGTGAGCGGTAATGATACACTGTAACCTCTGGCAACCAATCGCAATCGCTGCCTGATCTGATTCAGTAAACTGATTTTGAGCCTAGCTGCTATTTATTGTATATCTCAAAGCACGTGGAGAGCGAAATTGCATGGGGGGGCCAAGAAAATGTTTGCCAGACAATATTAAAGACGGTATAAATGGGACACATGCAGCGCTAAAATGTGCAATTACGTTTTCAACATGTGACTGTGAAAAAGTGCTGGAAGCATAACCAATATCTCTTGGGTTATATACAGGGCCGGACTTACCATTGGGCTTGACTGGGCTCAAGCCCATGGGCCCCGGCCAATAGGGGGCCCCGCCGACCTCGCCCGTTTCGAAAGTCGCCAAGAGCCGCCGAAAGCAGCTGAAAGCTGCCGAGAGCGGCCGAAAGCAGCTGAGATACACAGGACACCCGGCTCTGTATCTCGTCTGCGCCATTTTTAAACTGAGAGGCTGCAATGACAAGGCAGCAATGACACTGGAGCAAGGCTACACTGACAAGTCTGCAAATGACACTGGGGCAAGGCTACACTGACAAGGCTGCAGATGGACAATGATAAGGCTGCATTGATGGGCATTTAAATGTAAGTTTTTTCCTTAAACTTCCCTCCTAAACTTGGGGTGCATGTTATACGCCGGTGCGTGTTATACGCCGATAAATACGGTAATTATCATTTTATCCATTTTTATTGCTTTTATTAATCCTGGACCCAGGACGAATACCAGTACAGTATCCCCCACTTATACGCTTATATATATTATCTACTTTTGTGAGTAGCCATTTGGCTGATTTGTCTTGTCCAATTAAACAGAAGTTCTTTAATACTGCACTGAGTCTGGCGCACCTTGTTCTTTTCTATTTCTTTTTTATAGAGCTGTGTATATATATATATATATATATATATATATATATATATATATATATATATATAGAAGGGTAGGGCCTGAAAGTGAATCAAGCCCAGGGGCCCCCACCACCCTAAGTCCTGCCCTGGATATATATGTCAAAGATAAACCTCTAACTTATAGGTAAAAAAGAAAAAAGTCCATAAATATAGTGAATGGTGTATCAGTTCATAAATGCAAGGGGATTCATAGGTATAAATGGTGCCAAAACTCCACACGGGGTGAGGGCTGGAACCGATTCTGTATGAGGGGACACCTTGCGTATGGATCTTCTAGGTTTCAGATGAAGACAACAAGTGGTAGAAATGAATATCCTTACCGGAAAGGGTGGACACAGTCACTATACGGTGGGGTGTCTTACAGACTTGGGTGATCCAACGATCCCGAGGATATCTGGCTGAAGAGGTCCCGATGCGAAGTCGCATCTAAGACGACCATCACCGTTCGATAGTATCAGGGTTCCCAATCAATCCGGATGTCTTCCTCAGATGGAAGGAGTATGCCAGGAGAACTAGTTAAAGCTCAACAAAGTCCAATTCATAAAAGGAGAGAAGAATAAAAAATTCTCCACATAGGGCATGAATCCGTTAGGAAAAGCTTTTATTGAAAAGCTAAAAAAAGTGCTGGACAATGCACTATAGTATATAAAACGTGATCACAAAGAAAATAAAACAAAATCGAATAAAATTGCGTGATAGCAGGGCATCTATAGGCATTAGCAACCCGACATGTTTCGGACCATCGTCCTTCTACTGGGGCATGAGGCCCTGGTTGTAACCTTTCCTGCTTCCTCAGTGACACATTTGGCTCTTGCAGCTGATCTGTCAGAAGAAAATTCTTCTGAGTTCGAGGCCCAGCTCTGGCATCTGTCATAGCATCTTTCCAGGGCCGTCTTTAGCGCAGGGCAAACGGGGCACTTGCCCCGGGCCCAATCTTTGTTGGGGGGCCCGCGCTAGCTGTGAATTGGGTGGAGCTTCCGGCCCCACCCCCTCTATACTGGCTGGTGAATACAGAGGTCCGGGGGCGGGGCTGGGAGCTCCAATGACACTCCCACTCCGATCACTGGCTCTCACTACAGGCGCTCTATACCCAGTACACAGACTGCACGTGGGCGGGGTCAGAGCGTCAGTGGAGCTCCCGGCCCTGCCCCTCTCAGCTGGCTAGCGCGGAATACATCCTCCCATGTCCTCTGTGCGCTCTGCAAAGCTGTCATCGGGGCGACAATTGACGGGTGATGTGGGCCCAGGGCCCACCCAACAAGGCATCAGTGGAGCTCCCAGCTGGTTTAGTGAGAGCAGAGAGTGGAAGCCCCGCCCACAGTCTTGAATGTATGTAATGAGTTTGGCTGGCCAGGTATGTCCTTACAACCATAAAATGCCTGACTGTTTAAACCCTGAGCTGTGTTATTTAACTGTAAAGCTGTGCATTGCTGAAAGTCCTCTGACCATCCCCTGTATAATGTCTGCAGTCTCTGTCTCCTGTAGTATGTCCGCAGTCTCTGATTGTCTCCTGCAGTATGTCCGCAGTCTCTGATTGTCTCCTGCAGTATGTCCGCAGTCTCTGATTGTCTCCTGTAGTATGTCCGCAGTCTCTGATTGTCTCCTGCAGTATGTCCGCAGTCTCTGGTAATCTCCTGCAGTATGTCCGCAGTCTCTGAGTGTCTCCTGCAGTATGTCCGCAGTCTCTGATTGTCTCCTGCAGTATGTCCGCAGTCTCTGGTAATCTCCTGCAGTATGTCCGCAGTCTCTGAGTGTCTCCTGCAGTATTTCTGCAGTCTCTGATTGTCTCCTGCAGTATGTCCGCAGTCTCTGATTGTCTCCTGCAGTATGTCCGCAGTCTCTGGTAATCTCCTGCCGTATGTCCGCAGTCTCGGAGTGTCTCCTGCAGTATTTCCGCAGTCTCTGATT
Organism: Lithobates clamitans; assembly: GCA_037952925.1. Lineage (NCBI taxonomy): Eukaryota > Metazoa > Chordata > Amphibia > Anura > Ranidae > Lithobates > Lithobates clamitans. Next base: position 647,302 of record JBBGZY010000202.1, read on the forward strand.
GTCTCCTGCAGTATGTCCGCAGTCTCTGATTGTCTCCTGCAGTATGTCCGCAGTCTCTGATTGTCTCCTGCAGTATGTCCGCAGTCTCTGATTGTCTTCTGCAGTATGTCCGCAGTCTCAGATTGTCTTCTGCAGTATGTCCGCAGTCTCTGATTGTCTCCTGCAGTATGTCCGCAGTCTCTGATTGTCTTCTGCAGTATGTCCGCAGTCTCTGATTGTCTCCTGCAGTATGTCCGCAGTCTCTGACCCTCTCCTGTAGTATGTGTATTAATGTGCCCCTTTACTTGCTCAATTATTTGGGATTGCTCCACTGCTCAGTGAGAGGTATTGATGTGCATGAACCTCTAGCAACCAATCAGCAAACAGTAGTGATCTGCTTTAATCTCTAGCAAATGTGTATCAGTAAGTGCTAATGATGTGCTGTAACCCCTAGCAACCAATTAGTGAGCGCTAATAATGTACATTAACCTCTAGCAACCAATCGGCAAGCAGAAATTATGTGTTGTAACCTCTAGAAACCAGCCATTGAGCAGTAATGATAGGCTGTAACCTCTGGCAAACAATTGCAATCGCTGCGTGATCTGCTGCAGTAAACTGATTTTGAGTCTACCTGCTATTTTTTGTATGTCTCAGAATGGAGGGGGGGCCCCAACAAAATGTTTGCCCAGGGCCCAATCAAAATTAAAGACGGCCCTGCATCTTTCCCAAAAACCTAAACCTGGATGTGCATCTGCTCTGCACCCATTATCTGATCACATCTGGATTACACACTCTTCACAACCAGTAGCATCTTAAACTGCGCAACCCTAACACCGTACATCATACCTCAAGGCTTCCAGACAAACCAGAGCTCTACTCCCACACTCCATGTTTCTTTTTTCACTGATAAAAGGACATTTTTCATCCCCTTATCACTGCTGTTAGATATTTTTCCTCCCACTGGCCACCAATACCAGACATTCTTTCCTGTCACTGACCACAAAGTTTTTGGTTTTTTTTGTCCTCCCACTGAAAAGCAAGATAAGGGGCACCATGACACTGCTGCTCTATGAACACTGTTGCACAGTGAGGTTCATGTAACATGACTGATGTGAATATGCTGTTGATTAATTTTTGAAATTGTAACATTCTTCCTTACTGTCTTTCATCTTTCCCATTCAAGTTTTGGTTCAGATACCTACTCTCAGGCTTGAGAGTAATTTTTTTTGCAGACGCTGAGGACATCGTCTATTTTAGTGGGGGGAGTACGTAGCGCCCTGCTCCGTTTGACCAGGTGCTCGCAGGTAAATTTCGTTTTGGCTGAGCTGTAACCAGCTCAGATTGAATGTATATAGTTTACTGGATCTGTTTTGGAATTGACTTGGTTGTGCAGTTCCCACTGTTGCCAGTAGGTGTCACTGGTACCATGGAACAGTGTGCAAATAACAACTTAGTGAAACTTTAATGAATATTCTTCTTTCAGAAATAGCCCAATGGGAGGTTCTTGCTGCTGTGCATTCTGGGGGAGAGTATTTATGGCACAGATGCCATGTGCTAGGGATCAGTCCTGACCTTGTGGCCCCCCGGGCTGGAGGGCTGCGTTATTGCAGCTGTGCAAGTAGGCCCAGAAGCCTGTCTGGGGCCTATTATCGTAGAGGTGGTCCTTAAGCTGTCTTGCCTGAATGGAAGAAGCCGAGCCAAGCTGAGGAGATCCAGGGGAGGACCCTTGCTGGAAAGAGCCAGGATGAAGGCTGGTCTCTCAGAAGGGCCTGGTAACTTACTTGCATCTCGAACCTGTCCTTACAGTATCGCCGGGTCGGCTTAAAGGTTCTGGTACTGTGAAGAAGCTGTTCTACATTTAAACTACCCTTACAGTATCGCCGTGTCAGCTTAAAGGTTCTGGTACTGGAAGCTGTTCTACAATTCAATCAAGGTAACTAACTGTCTGGCTGCTAAGTCTGTGAGAGAGACTTATCCAGGCGTGCGCTGGCTGCTAAGCCTGTGAGAGAGGCTTGTCCAGACATCTTGCAGGTTGCTAGATCTGTGGCAGAGATCTACCCAGCCATACAAGATTTACAGAGAGCTTTGTCCTCTATTCTGAAGAGTCTGTAAGTGATCTGCTACAAAAAGGTATCTGCAACTCCCCTTCAACCTCTTTACTGCTACTTCTTTCAAGTTGTCTTGTAATAAAGCATTGGAAAAAGAACTAAGTGACTGGTGCATACCTTGGTGAGAGCAAGGCCCAATATAGACTCTAAGTTCCTGATGTGGTGAAACTACAGGTAAGGGGTGACGGCAACAACCCAATCAAAAAAATTTAAATCAGCAGCTCCTGCGGGGGTCAGTGCTACGTGTGGGGGCTCGTCCGGGATTGTTTGCCGTTGCCCTGAGCAACTCTGAGAAGTATTTCACCGAGAGTCTATGCTAAAAGAGGGGTCCCTGGACTTTGTCACTTTCTCCAGGAAAAAAAGGGGTTAAATTGCAAGATCACATTTCTGACTGCGTAGGCTGTGGGTGGAGAAGTAAAAGCCCAGGAGTTACATAATCAGAGGAGCAAGTGGGAGGAGCTACACCTGCTTGCTGCTGCGTGAGACGCTGTGTGTGTGTCTGGCACTGAAGAAAGAGAAAGTTTTCTGTTACTACAGGGAAGATCAGAGCCCAGTTATGGCTAAATTTTCTCTTGTGCAAACTGCTGGAAAATCCACGTCAGGAACTGGTGAGAAATCTGGGACAAATATTTCAGTGGGGTCAATGTGTAGATATGTGCCTGCTGAAGAATTAAGGGATTCTGAGCTGGATTCCTTATCTGATTTATCTGGTGATGATGAACTGTTTGAATCTATGTCACAAGAACTGTTATGGGCTAATAGTGAGGATGTTGCTTCTCCCTTCACTTTCCCTGAATGGGCAGCTCTAGACTTTGGGGAAAAAATAATCATCTAGTGTGGAAACGCCAAGTGTTACTAGTGAGCCCCTGCCTAAAGTCATCAATCCAGAAAAACCTAAAAAGTTGTCTGCTAAAGCTATAGTGCAGAAATCTTTGAATCCATGTGTGCTTCCTGGATTGGGATATACCAGAGCTTTACCAAAGCCTTTCAGAAAAGCTGGCTATTCGTCTGTCATGGATGAGCGTTATGATAGATGCATGCTTCAATGGAACTATGGCCGGCATATCTACTCTGACAAAGTGGTCATTTGCAGACCTGGGAAAGAAAATGTTGTTTACTTTGTCACTACTGTGGATAACCAAGGGAAACCAGTTACTTTGCCAGATCCTTGTTTCTACTGGTAACTATTTAAAGGGACTGTCATAGTTCAGCTGGAAAATGTCATTCTCTCCTATAAAGCGACAGTTTGTTCCTGCTTAAACTACAGAAGAAGAGTCTTCAGGTTTTTTTTTTAAAAAGAATGAGAGAAGTTTGTTGCTCTGAATAGACTATGGGGTACATAGCCAAATAGTCATAGGTTTAGAGAACTTTGTGGTCAAGATTCTCTACTGTGTACAGTAATTTCAAGACCCTGCTATCAAGGACTTTTGCCATACTGCTTACTCTGCGTTAGATGGTGGAAGCTACTTATAGATAGGGATGGACTTTTAAGTTACATTTAGTTTACTTTGCATTTAAAAATGTGTGGAAGAAAGTTTCATTCTCTTGGGAGTGAGGCTTTGCTCCCAATTGATCAGTAACACTGTTATGTGATTTCTGTGTGTGTAACTTTGTTTTTCAGGTAAAACCAGACCTCCTATCAAGCTGTTAGAGGCATTGCAGTTAGATAGATAGTGAGGTTCCTGTAACATGACTGATGTGAATATGCTGTTGATTAATTTTTGAAATTGTAACATTCTTCCTTACTGTCTTTCTTCTTTCCCATTCAAGTTTTGGTTCAGATACCTACTCTCAGGCTTGAGAGTAATTTTTTTTTTGCAGACGCTGGGGACATATAGGTCTATTTTAGTGGGGGGAGTATGTAGCGCCCTGTTCCTTTTGACCAGGCGCTCGCAGGTAAATGTAGTTTTTGGCTGAGCTGTAAGTAGCTCAGATTGAATGTATATAGTGTACTGGATCTGTTCTGGAATTGACTTGGTTGTGCAGTTCCCACTGTTGCCAGTAGGTGTCACTGGTACCATGGAACAGTGTGTGAATAACAACTTAGTGAAACTTTAATGAATATTTTTCTTTCAGAAATAGCCCAGTGGGAGGTTCTTGCTGCTGTGCTTTCTGGGGGAGAGTATTTATGGGACAGATGCAAAGTGCTAGGGATCAGACCTGACCTTGTGGCCCTCCGGGCTGGAGGGATGCTTTACTGAAGCTGTGCAAGTAGGCCCAGAAGCCTGTATGGGGCCTACTACCGCAGAGGTGGTCCTTAGGCTGTCTTGCCTGAATGGAAGAAGCCGAGCCAAGCTGAGGAGATCCAGGGGAGGATCCTTGCTGGAGAGAGCCAGAAGGCTGGTCTCTCAGAGGGGCCTGGTAACTTACTTGGAGGACGAACCTATCTCTAACCTATCTGACAGTATCGCCGGGTCGGCTTAAAGGTTCTGGTACTGGAATCTGTTCTACAATTCAATCAAGGTAACTAACTGTCTGGCTGCTAAGTCTGTGAGAGAGGCTTGTCCAGACATCTTGCAGGTTGCTAGATCTCTGGCAGAGATCTACCCAGCTATACAAGATTTATAGAGAGAAAATTGTGCTTTGTCCTCTATTCTGAAGAGTCTGTAAGTGATCTGCTACAAAAAGATATCTGCAACTCCCCTTCAACTTCTTTACTGATACTTCTTTCAAGCTGTCTTGTAATAAAGCATTGGAAAAAGAACTAAGTGACTGGTGCATACCTTGGTGAGAGCAAGGCCCAATATAGACTCTAAGTTCCTGATGTAGTGAAACTACAGGTAAGGGGTGACGGCAACAACCCAATTCAAATCAGCAGCTCCTGCGGTGGTCAGTGCTACATACATAACATTTATTTCAGGTACTTATATAGCGCCGTCAATTTACACAGCGCTTTACATATACATTGTACATTCACATCAGTCCCTGCCCTCAAGGAGCTTACAACCTAAGGTCCCTAACACACATTCACACATACTAGGGCCAGTTTAGACAGGATCCGATTAACCTACCAGCAGGTCTTTGGAGTGTGGGAGGAAACCGGAGTACCTGGAGGAAACCCATGCAGCCACAGGGAGAACATGCAAACTTAGGCAGATGGTGTCGTGGTTGGGATTTGAACCAGTGACCCTTTTTGCTGCTAGGTGAAAGTGCTATCCACTACACCACTGTGCTGCCCCAGAATGCTTACCCCTGTACATTGCATACTTTTGATCAAAATTTTTATTGCCTAAACAGTTACTGGTCACTAAGTAGCCTCCAACAGTTTTGGTAAGCTCAGACAAATGGTGTTGTAATATTCTGTTTTATTTTATTTTTTAATATCCTTTGGGGTTTGTGTGCATGTGAAACTTTCAACTGTGGTACAGTGATTAAGAATTAGTTTATTACAAGGAGTGTGCAGCATATGTCTGTAGTGCAGCCATGCTCAACCAGTGTTCCGTGAAAAATGAGGGTTCCTCCTGTAGTTGCTAGGGGTTCCTTGAACTGTAGCTGACTGACCTCCCATTGCACAGTTCCCAATGCCACTTGGTTAAGCCAGCTGGATGACACAAATGATCTTTTTGGCTGCAAAAGGGGCATTTTGACCATCAATTTAAGGGGCATTCAACCCACTGGCTACCAACGTAAGGGCCATTTTCCCCACTGACCTCCAATGAATTGGTTTTAGCAAGGGTTGAAGATTATTTTAAGAGTTCCCCAGGTGTAAAAATGCTGAGGAGGCCTGGTGTAGTATATACTGAGAGTAGGCTCAGACTGTACTTTTCTTTTTTTAAGCCACGCCCAATATTCAGCATAAAGTAGCCACATCCATTTATTGCTGCTGCATGCACAGCCTACTGATTTTTTTTTTCCTTTCCCCAACTCTTTAAGTTTGAAGTATGCTAACAGATGAAACAGTTCCTACAGTGCAGCATCTACTTCAAATAATATTGCACCGATAAAAACATGTTGGTCTCTCTGACATTATAATGTTTAGCAGTTGCAGGTTTTAATTATGTTCTTCTTTAGGGCCTGCTTAGATATACCTTTGTGTGCAGAAAAAACAATGTAATGGAGAAGTTTCATCTTTTATAAAAAAAATATGTGTGAGGTGTATACAATGTCTAGGCACTGCCAGGGCCGGGACAAGGGGTGGGCAGGAGGGGAAGGTATAAAATGGTATAATGTGAGGTTTGGGGCCATCACAAGGAGATTGGAGGGAGGGGATTTGTGTTGGGAGGGGGAATTTGAGGGGGGTGGGTGGAAGGAGATAAGAATTGTGTCAGGAGGGGAAATTTGGGGAGGTAGAGGATTTGTGCTAGAAAGGGGGAATTTTATTGGGGGGGGTGTAAATGTGCTGGGAGCATATGGGGAATGAAAGGATTTGAGCTAAGCATGCAAATTAGCATTTGTTTTCCTGAGGGGAGGGGATTTTTGCTGACACAAATGTTCTCTGCACCTTGGGGGGGGCGCAATTTGGCATGTTCGCCATGGGCCCTAGATGACCTTGTCCCACCACTGGGTACGGCTTCGGTTTAATCATCCCCTTTAAGCCCGGACATGCCCACTGTTCACTTCTGTGTGCTACATGCAGAACTTGTTTTTCCTATGTAATCTAGGGTGCCCCAGGTCTTTCGTAAGCCTAGTCATGCTCACATTTTGTCAAATTTTGTCACTTTTCTTACTTTTTAATTATAAAGCCAGTTAGGGTACTTGTTATGGATATCATCAACATATTCAGGTTGTCAATAAAAAGAGTGCTCTTTCAGTATATTTTCCATGTTTTGTTCGTATAAAAAGTTTGGGGGTTTGGCTTATCCTTCTTGTGCTTGAAAGCACCCAAGAGTAGAATAGGTGGACGAGGGGTGAAATTCCATTCCCATGTAATATTATTTGCTGGAGTTGCTAAGTTCTTTTTGGTAAGCGTTTAGTAAGGTTTTTTCAGATGAAGAGCCAAACTCTATCTCTCCTTCTACCCTAGCGAAGATGCTAAGCAGTTTTTTGTGTCTTGTTTTAATTTGGATGGAGGTTGAAGACAAAGATAAAAAATTCCAATACTGTACTATTAGAAAAGCATAGAGGAACTGAAAACCTTATTTAACACTCCAATTCCAGCATAATATACAAAAAGTACCAAACATAGTAGAACTGCAAGGGGAACCAAATGACTCATACACATATTGCAATAAGCTTGGGTCAAGATTGGTGTGTAACCACAAGAACAGGGAATATCAGTTGCAAAATCCATGATTGTGAAGAATGCATCACACTACATGCGTAGGAAGGGTCATAGCCTTTTTTATGAACTGCGACACATTACGAGATTAGAGAGGGAGAGAGAGAGAATTCAGTATCACAACTTATTATGGGACATAATTAAAAATTCCCAGATTTCATGACTACAATACCGACCCAAGTCTCCGTCTGTGAGTCACTGTGCCGTCTTGACCCACCCACAGTCCTTAATAGAATCTGTTGGTGGCTGAGACAGCAGACACTTGTAGATCCATCCTGAACATTACCTGAACTTTCCAGACTGGGTCAAGAACATGACCAAGCAAAAAGGCTGGTCAATGTTGTGAGTAAAGGGCTAGGCTATGCCAGCAGCACCAGTTGTTAATTGAGCGTTTCGTCTGCTGTGCATATGAGATACAGTATATGGTTGAATATTGGACAAGGTATTAAAAAGACCTTCCATATACATACAAAGATCACACTGATGCTTTATAATCTAATTCAAAATTCTGATATTGTTTTTAAAATGAGGAGCTGTCGAAATACCTACATGCAGACAATTCACGTGTTTACCTACATTCAGTGCAATAGAAGCGGAGTGAATCTTGCCAAAAAATGCAGTGCCCTTGTCAATTCCTGTGAGCTGGACTGAAAGCACACACAATGTTATCTTTCTACTGTGAACTGCTATGATATTTGTGTTCTTGGGTTTAGATAGCTTTTATTATAAGATCCAACAAAATCATGCAAATTGTGATGAGGTGAATCACTGTTTTTGCTATTTTTCTGCATGTAGGGGCATTTCAAGTTACCACGCAATGCACAGTACTGTTATGCCCTGTACACACGATAGGATTTTCCGATGGAAAATGTGTGATAGGACCTTGTTGTCGGAAATTCCGACCGTGTGTAGGCTCCATCACACATTTTCCATAGGAATTTCCGACACACAAAGTTTGAGAGCTTGCTATAAAATTTTCCAACAAAAAAATCCTTTGTCGGAAATTCTGATCGTGTGTACACAAATCCGATGCACAAAGTGCCACGCATGCTCAGAATAAATTAAGAAACAAAAGCTATTGGCTACTGCCCCGTTTATAATCCCGACGTACGCGTTTTACGTCACTGCGTTCAGAACGATGGGATTTTCCGACAACTTTGTGTGACCGTGTGTATGCAAGACAAGTTTAATCCAACATCTGTCAGAAAAAATCCATGGATTTTGTTGTCGGAATGTCCGATCAATGTTCGACCGTGTGTACAGGGCATTAGTATAGCACAGGCTGCTTGCTAATTGGAGAACCTCATCAGCCACCTTATCAGTGAGCTACTACTTCTTTATTATCCTCTCGCATCCCAAATTATTGTCCTTGACAATGTAGTAAGGCTCCATTCATGGAAAAAGGGAAGCCTATAAATTTCAAAAGTACATGGTCCTTTTTAAAAAAATTTACCATGTCAAAATGCATGGTACTGTGATACCATGAATTTTGTATGAGCAAAAGGGCAAATGCGTTAGCAAGGCGTGCAGAGGTGGCATATAGAAAGAATGGCACTGCTGTATGATTACAAAAGATATGCACATTTTTGTGCATTGTGGGAATGTGCACGATTTTGTACATGTTCCCGAAATGTATGAATATGAACCAAACCCAATGCTTTAACTGATGTGGCAAAAAATGTGGTCTGGGACACCGCTATACTGTCTGGCAGAAATATCACATAGTAAAAGTTGTTTACTCCCAAAAAACATTTTATATGAATTAATGAGAATAAAATTCATATCTACCTGCCTGTCAGGGATACTTGTTTTACATGACTGGATGAACACAGTTTTACAGTATACTGTATTTTGTGGCAAGGAAGACAGTTGACATCAAGTATTTCAAATTTGAATTTAGCTGTTTGTCTACAAGTCCACTTGATCACTCGGAATGGCCAGCTTCATCAAGGACAGCTGCTCTGTTATAAATAGAAGAGGCTTTGCAATAATATGTATGGAATATACAAGTGCTGCTTCTTTGTGGTACAACTAAAGGCTCCTGTATGACAGTCTAAAAAAAGTACCAAATCCAGTTACTTTGTGATGCAACAGCCTCATAAAGTAAACAAGAAATTTCCTGTACCCTCCCCGACTGAGCCAAATCCTCCTTCATTTATGTCTCATACTTTCAGGTACCTGATGGAGATTGAGCTGTAGAGGGGGTATCTCTTGTACTTCTTGTCCAACACCGCAGGTAGTGAGGACAGAATGTGTGAGGACACGGAGTGGCACGAGGGCAATTATAACAGGCAGAGCCAACTGAGGTTTGCAGGAAGCAGATGAAAGTGGATCACCAAGCAGGAACTGGAACACAGTGAAGCTTGGTCAGTGGGCAGGAGCATAGCCAGGACAAAAGCCAAAAGGTCATCAACAGCCGGGCAGTGAAGGTACAGGAACATAAGATGAAGGCAGAGTTAGGATACAGGCCGGGGTCAGTACATAGTAAAGCAGCGAGGCACAGAAGCACAAGACAGGAGCAAGATCAGATTACAAGCCAAGGTCACAATAGGCAGGCAGGAATCCAGAGATTGTTCAAGGACAAAGACAAGGCAGATATAGCAGGTCAAGGTGCAGGTTAAACAGGATACTAGCTGAAGACCACTGACTAATTTGTTCAAGCCATAGTCCAGCTTAAATAGGCCGTTTATCGCCAGTGCACGTACTCGCGCACATGTGCACATTCCGTCTTATGCATACGGTAATACATTTAATACGAGCCTTTGCTTGGAATTATGAGCATGTGCATGTAATGGCCTTATGATTCCAACGTAGCTTCTCTTACACACAAACTCCCCTTCTCAGATACTGCAGCTTGTAGTGGGAGGGTTTGAGCAACAGAGGCAGTGTTGGCAATCCAGAAAGTAGTAGGCAAGACCAGTTACTGATTGACAAGCTATAGGCAAGGTAACAATGCTCATAGCCATAACCCCTGCAACGTTTTGCATCCTATTGTAGTTCAAGCAGGTACAGAATACATGAAAGATTGGCAACTCTGCTCTGAATTGCATTGTTGCCATCCTATCACAGGAAGCTGAATTAGGTGGACTTCATTGACAGACTCCACAGGTATTTGTAAGGCTTTGCAGGGGAGCTAAGAGAAAACTGTAAGCACATATGCATTTATAATTAGGTGCTACATGACATATTTTTCATAGGAAGCCATAGTTCTATCTTAACCAGTGCAAAAAGTAATGGGTATAGAACATAGTAGCTACAAATCATGATCATCATCATCATACAAAAAAGGAATTCAGCAATGGCACAAAGGTGTCCGTTTATGAAGCAGTGAAATCTATTCACTGCTTCGTTCTCCGGCATTCACAGTGAAGAATCTTCTCCTCTGTGTGCCTGTTTATGAAGCGGTGTAGATCGCTTCACCTTTGGAGGAGTGAAGAGATCTACAAATGCTTCAAATAGTGGAGAACGGCCCCTGATACTGGAATCTCGTGAGACTTTACGAGATTACAGTACCAGATGTCAGTTTATCAAGCAGTGATAAATTATCACCGCTCAACGGCATGGATTAATGTTAATAAAATAATGTGTCCCCCTACATTATACACATATGTATACACACACACACTATATATACATGTATATACACATACATGATATATATATACATATACACATTATATGTATATATGTATACACATAAATATGACAGGGGGACATGCTTACAGTGTTGGGGGGTCTGAACGAGGCATAAGGAAGTTAAAAATCTTCCTCCTTCCCCCTCAGATCCCCCCAGATTTCCTCTTCACTCCCCGATTCACCACCTCTGAGCTGGTGAACCTGGGAGTGTGAATTCTGAGACAGATCGCCAGTGAAGCGGTGAGATCACCGCTTCATAAACTGGCCGTTACTGTGTCATTTAATGAGGATTCTCCATGTGTAGAGATAATCGGCGGGAGAACAAGTTCAAACATGTTCTCCCCCGATTATCACTGTTTCATAAACTGTTTATGGACTGTGATCAGCGGTGATCCTCGGGATCACCGCTGATCACTGCTTCATAAACGGACACCATAGGCAGTGTCTGTATTTCTCTTTTGCTGGTAGAATTCTTGCTAAGTCAGAAGATGAAACACCTCCACCAAAAGCCAAACCGGAATAATGCTAACATTCACAGCATGTTCCTCATCTTCAAATGTGGGATATGTTTTACAAAAAATGACCCTAAACCTATAACTAATAAAAGCTGATATTTTTATATTGCGTGGTTAAAATGATAAAACACAATTTTTAAAACTTTTTTTTGAGGGTTGTAAATAAAGTAGATACTGTAAGTGTTAAAGAAGAAGTAAATCCTGGTGGGTTTTACTTCCTCTTTATTTCCCTGCAAAGGTAAAGCATAATGGGCTACTATGCATCGCATTGTAGCCCATTATGTGTCACTTACCTGACACCGAAGCCCGCTATATCTTTGTTGCCCCCACTAGCAGGGAGCCTTCATCTTCGCCCCTCTTCCTTCCGGGGCCGTGAACTCCAGCTCTGTGACTGGCCGGAGTCGAGTGACGTCACTCTCGTGCATGCGCGTGGGAGCCGCCAGTCACGGCATGATCCCTATTAGAAACGGCACGATGTGCCCTTGATAAAGAGTGCATGCGCCGATGTCATCGTAGTCATCGGCGCTCGGCTTTTTAGTAAATATCTCCTAAACCGTGGAGGTTTAGGAGATATTTCAAGCACCTACAGGTAAGCCTTAATATAGGTTTATCTGTAGGGAAAAGTGGTTGTACAGGGCATACAACCACTTTAAACCCCTGGTCACCTTTTTATTGCCTTTTTTTTGTTATCAGTTCTCATGACTCCATATTAGCTCCTTATTCTTCTAGACAGTCTTACTAATTAACAACAAAGTGATAGGGGGAGGGACTATACCTTTCCACGAGGACACGTGTTCACTTCATTGACCATAAGGGGGAGTTCGACCAACTTTAGGCCACGTTTGCTGGTGTTTTTTCTCTATACATATATTGCATTGTCTACATATTCCTACAGGGAAATTGCTAGAGTAAGTAGGTCACATAAGTTTTCTCAGGTGGATGTCCTATAGGAATACATAGAGAACTCAAAGCATATATGGGCCAGTGACAACAGTGGTTTGGTTGAAATGCCAATTACAGACTGATACAGGTGCTCCTGGTCGGGCAATAGAAATAAGTTGAAGTTCCAACAAGTAAAGTAACTTAGCCTTGGATTACCAAATATGATTTTTGGATGTCAAAACTATTGAGGTTAAAAGAATATAGAAGGCCTTTGCATCATATATTCATTTTTCATTTTTAACTGACTTCAAAGTCTTAGAATTTGATTAGTTATAGTATGTGTTGAACCATAGATTCATTCTAAATTTAAAAATAAGTCTTGATTAAATTATCAAGCTATGTGCATAGTATAACATTTTGTCCGTGCATTTTTAAAGTGTAAGTTTGAAGGTCTATTTGTTTTGAGAAGAATCACAAGGTTAAAAGTCAACATCTAGCCTGTTTACAGAAGTCCGTAGAGCAGCGGTTCTCAACCTGGGGGTCGTGACCCCCTGGGGGGTCGATTGCCGATTTGCCAGGAGGTTGCGAATTCTGGTCAAGACAGACCCGAAGATACTGTGCTATGCCGGAGTCTGTCCATCTCGGCCAGCGAGATGTCACTTCCGGGAGAGGAGAGACCGCACGGAAGTGATGTTCCGTCAGCGCCATCTTGGTACTCTCATCCGCAGTGAGGCTACACTTAGTCGGCAAGCGGACATCTTTTTACACCCACCGAAGTCCGCTTGCTGAGGACGAGTCTACCAAGATGGCGGCGACAAACCGTCTTTTCCGGTTAACACAGACGGCTTGCTGATTCAGACGGAACACCAGAGATTTGGTAAGTCAGAGATACTAATTAATAAAAGCATTTTTGTACATCAATTGCCGCCACTGTGCCATCAAACGTCGCCACTGTGCCATCAAACACAGCCACTGTGCCCATCAACTGCCGCCACTGTGCCCATCAATTGCCGCCACTGTGCCATCAAACGCAGCCACTATGCCATCAAACACCACCACTGTGCCATCAAACGCCGCCAGTGTGCCATCAAACCAGCCACTGTGCCATCAAGCGCCACCGCTGTGCCCATCAATTGTCGCCACTGTGCCATCAAATGCAGCCACGGTGCCCATCAATTTCCGCCACTGTGCCATCAAATGCAGCCACTGTGCCCATCAATTGTCGCCACTGTGCCATCAAATACAGCCACTGTGCCCATCAATTGTCGCCACTGTGCCCATCAAACGCAGTCACTGTGCCCATCAAACGCAGCCACTATGCCCATCAAACGCAGCCACTATGCCATGTCAAATACTCCCACTGTACCATCAAATGCTGCCCCCGTGCCATATCAATGCTCCCACAGTGCCCCGCCACCCGCCATCTGCCCGTCACTTACCCTGTCTCTCGGTGGGGCATTTTATTAATTTGTAACTTATATGTTAAATAAATATTTTGCGCTATATATTACAGATTGTTTTTGTGATTAATCACTACGCTTTAAGATTTTAAATTTGTAGGAATGAAAATACATCCTGCATATCAGATATTTATATTTCGATTCATAACAGTCACAAAATTACAGCAATGAAATGACCAAAGAAAATAATTTTACTGTTAGGGGTCCCCACAACTTGGGAAATTTTATCAAGGGGTCACTGCCGTAGAGCCATGGAAACCTAATTACTAAGTGTTACTAAGTATAAGTTTACTAAGTGTTGAAATATGACATTTTGTAATAAGAGCTTGTGGTAAAATTGTAATATTATCGTATTTCCAATATATATTTTATATTTGAAAGTATATATTATCTTTTTGTATTATCACCAATTATATCTGATATCATTTTACACTGAATTATAGTTAATAAATATATATTTTTAGCATATCGTTGTAATCACGTCTTCAAAATAAAAAAATTTCCTAAACCACAGATATTTGCATAATTCAATAAATATAATACTGTTTTAATATTTCAGGATTAACATTCTGATAGGGCATAGTCCATATTTAATCTTAACAAAGCAATTCCACTCAAAAAACAATACTTGGCAAAGTGATAGGTAAAATTTTAGGATAAACTATTACTATCTTTGAAATTCAGCCTTAAAGTGCTACTAAACCCACAACAGTAAAATCAGACTGTGTATGCAGCATAGCATGCTTGTTATACTCACTGTGGAACTTAAGGGGTTAATCCTCTGCATTGTGTAAAAAGGCTGTTTTATCCTGTATTCAAAGATCCTCCCTCTCCTGCCCTGTCTATCTGGGGAAAGCCAGCTAACACAGGCAGGTTAGGCAACCTGCACATGCTCAGTTGTGTCTTTTATGCTGGAGAGAACAGTTTCTTGTTCTCAGAACTAGCCAGGTCACATGATATTGACATCACACATGTGAGCATGTATTCAGGCTGTAGTGGAAATCTCCTCCTACCTGAACTCTCAGCACTGGAGAAACTGTGCAGTTTATCATGTAACCGTGGTATACATATTATCCAAAAAGGTATATAGTGGCATTATTTTAATGTAAAAAGCAGATTGATAAGCTGTGGGCACTGTGGGGGGAGGATGAACTATTTTCATATTACTGGGTTTAGTACCACTTTAATTAAAAAGTGATATGTCAGAATTACCAAACCACATCGGTATTGTGAGTAAAAGTTTGTACAACAGAAATTTAATAATTTAAATAATTGTCCTCATGTGCCTTA
The DNA here is from genome assembly GCA_037952925.1 of Lithobates clamitans. Taxonomy (NCBI): domain Eukaryota; kingdom Metazoa; phylum Chordata; class Amphibia; order Anura; family Ranidae; genus Lithobates; species Lithobates clamitans. Next base: position 662,390 of record JBBGZY010000202.1, read on the forward strand.
AAGATTAAGAAATTATCACATGGGGGTGTGGCTAGCCATGGTAAGGAGCGCACGCATGTAACAGGGCTCTCGGCTCACAGGGCTCTTCCGACAGCCTACGGAAGTTACCTAGCTATAAAGCTGATCCCTGAATAAAGGAAATCGCAGAGCATCCCATGAGATCGAGCAGCAGTGGGTCTCAGTCGTTTATTCCAACTCAGAGGACTCTCATACTGCCAAGTCTGATGTAGCACCTATGGTGGTGCTCAGAAAAATCCAACAAAGCCTGCCCTCTTTACCCACTAAGAAAGAATTGGACCACCGGGTGCAGAGGATTGAATACTCCCTGAAGAGAGAGGTAGAGGACCTCAGGACCTCAGGACTCAACTGACTGCAACAGACATATGGGTTAACTCGACCCAGGCTACTTATGATGCCTGTATAATGGGGCTGGAGGCAGCTCTTAAACAACACTTAACCCAGGTTATTTAATTGCAATTAGAGGATATTGAAAACAGGAGCAGACAAAATAACATCAGGCTCTGGGGTATTCCTGAAACAACCATCCATGTTGATCTCCGCATAGTGGTACCTGTCATTTTTATCAAATACTTAGACTGGATCCTCATGGTAGCTTTTGAGCTGGATAGAGTTCACAGGCTGTCAAATCCCAGGGTGTCCAATGGTCGGCTACCTCACGATGTGTTGTGTAGAGTGCACTACATTAGAGAAGTTATCCTACAAAAAGCCTGGCACCTGGGCCCCATAGAGTTTGACGATACTACCATTTACCTTTTCCCTAAACTATCTCGAGGAACCCTTGGAATGCGCAGGTCTGTGAGACCATTTCTATCATGAGAGAAGCTGATGCTAACTATAGATGGGGTTTCATACTCTTGTAAAGAAGGACAATCTGCAATTTGCATTGCATTTACGTGAACAACTTCCAGAGCTCTTTAATTTCCTGGGGACTGAGCCTGGCTAGACCTTGCAAATGAGGGGCCTTACCTCAGTTGCTGCACCACAAAGCAGCAGAACACCATGTACTAGGAGCAATACTCTATCTGATCCCCGTTTACTTCCATCAGACCCAGAGCTGTAGAAATGTGATCCTCTGCCAGTAAGGTTTAGGGACAATATGACCTTTCTGTCTGTTAGGGGGGACTCCCTCTCACTCTCAAACAATACTTTTTTGAAAATTATTTTTATTAGAAGTTTTTCACATAAAAGTTACAAACATAAAAACTTATTAAACATTCAGCACTACCATTCAACAGCACCAGTGTACAATGTAGCTCCCAGACTAATGAAAGCAGCAATTTTCCCATAGTAAATAATAGAGAAAGAGAAATAAAAATATATAAAGGGTACATACAGTATAAGTTCACAGTAAATAACACCATATCCCCCTTGCGATACCAAGAGACATTAAAGCAAGGGCCCTTCAAGACCTACATAGACCCCTAACCCCTAACCAGAGGGGGCAATTAATCTGACGATGTGGAGCTATTTTCTATCCAACCACTGCTTCCCCTCTATTAAGATATGTGGCTTTGTATGGGATCAGTTCTGGCACTTCCTGGGAAAGTATTCCACCTGTGCTCCCAATGGCGAAAGGATACGTCACTGGCACTGTCCCCGAATAGTCTGCTATGGTTCAATGGGTCACTGGGGGAATTTTTGAAATTACCGGATGGGCAAAAGACCTGGGCGCAATATGGACCAGATTTGTCAGAATGATCGACTGGCCACCTTTGATCAATTGAGGGCCCAGTTTAATATACCCAAGATATGGTTGTTTCGGTATATGCAGTTGAAACACGCAGCGAGGGTGCAGTTTGGAGGGGATACAATTTTGGTCCAGAATACAGATTTGGAGAAGGCTTTGATAGATCCTGGACCATCTGGGCGAATCTCTAGATATTATGGGGCAGTGGGACCAGGAATAAAGATAATAACGACTAGAGCTAAACAGCGATGGGTAGAGGCTGTCCCGAAGTTGTCGGAGGAGCAGTGGCAGGAGGTACTGGATACATATGTGGTGACTGTTATTTCATCAACGGACAAAATGATTCAGTTTAGGTACCTTCATCAACAGTATTATACACCTGTGAGACTATACAACATGCAAAGAAAGGAAACAGCTCTCTGTCATAAATGTAGGGAGAAAGATGGCACTTTCATACATATGGTGTGGGAGTGCAGGAAGGTGAGGCCACTGTGGTCACAGGTAACTGAATTCATCTCTGATAAATTCGCCTTACCTAACGTTTGCTCACCCTTACGCTGTCTCCTGGGGGTTTTTGACCAGGAGGAGATAAATACATGTACTTAACTGTTCCTTAGGATTTTATACTTTGCGGTGCAGAAACTTATTGCCAGACGCTGGATTCATGAAGAACAGCTGACATTAGGAATGTGGATAAAAATAGTTAATGCAGATGTGCTGATGTACAAGATGACAGCCAGGGGAGCTCCCAAGAAATTTAGGAAGGTTTGGTTTAGATGGGTGGATTCGAAAAACACGCTGGACGAGGAAGAGCCTTTGAATGAGGGACAGTGAGGGCTGTTGTGTTTTTTTTGTTCTCAATTCGATAAGGAAGGGGGGATAGGGGGAGTTGGTTTCTTTCCATCTCATACGAATTTTAGAGCATAGGATTTTTTGATTAGTGCTTGGGACACCGAATGCGGACATCTCAGGGGGGAAATGGGTTTTGTTTTAATGTTATGGGAGGTTCCTCCTCTCTTTTTTGAGGGAGGGGTTTTTCTCCCCCTTCTTTTGTTTTTTTGTTTTTCTTTAAAAAAAAAAATGCACATATACATTGCAAAAGTAGTGTGGAAATGGAAATCTATGTGACATATGTCAAAAAGACGGATATATTCATCTGTGATAATACTGTGATGGATATGCAATTTCTATTTATTTCTTGTTGGACATTGTAATCCCAACTACTGTTTTGTATGCTTATTCTGATATGTGCGCAATAAAAATTCTTTTAAAAAAAAAAAAAAGATATGTGGCTTTGTACATAGGCAAAGCCTTATTTACCTATGCCTTCCAGGCCATAATGGTGGGGGCAGTCGTCTTCTTCCGGGACAAAATAATCATTTTGCATGCATAATACGTATCTACCAGGCCCAACAGACAGACCACTATAGATGGTCTTATAGTGACCGTTGTGACCGACCCAACACAGCCCACCACCTCTGCCCAGAACTGCCAGACATGTGGGCAATGCCAGAAAGTGTGCAGAAAATCTGCTCCAGGGGTATCACACCTCCAACAGTTCGAAGGACGAGCAGGGAAAATCCTCGCTAGTTTAGCAGGAGTGTAGTACATTCTATGGAGGAACTTGAACTGTATCAAGTGATCATGTGCCAGCACCAATCTAGTAAACGTGGCGCTCCATACATCGTCCCAATCATCATTGTCAAGCTGCGGAATATCCGACAACAATGCAGCACGAAAAGAGGCCAAAATCTTGGTAGTGTCTGTGAATAATTCCTTATAAATAATAGACAGGGTTTTAGATAGGTCTTTAGCTCTGAGCTGGAGAAAACGGAATAGGTGCGAGTTGGGGAGCCGGCATTTACTTTTAAGCTCATCGAATGTCAACAACACTCCATTTCTGACCATGGCACCCACTGTTTTAATCCCATATCTGGTCCATGTGATTGGGTCAGGATACCAGAAAAAATTAGACAGTCGGGAATTGCGCCACAGAGTAAGTGGAGACACCACACTGCTCAGGAGTTCAGCCCCTCTAGCCAAATCCCACGTTCTGATGACTAATCTCATGGACCCCGTAAGGGGATAAGGAGCCCCCTTTCCCCGGTACAACAAATAGGACAATGCCTCAGGATCTTACAACTGCAGCTTCTAGAGTTACTGCGGCATCATCATCTGGTTGAGACAACCACCTATGTGCAAATACCAACTGCCCCGCTAAGAAATACCTAGAAAAATTGGATACCACCAACCCCCCTTCTTTCCAGGGCTGTTGCAACACTTGCAATCGATCATGCGGTGTCCCCCCACCCCAGAGAAAGTCCAAAATTATTCTATCAATGGTCTGGAAAATAGTCTTGGGTATCCATACTGGAGAGTTTCTGAAGATATATAGAAATAGGGGGAGAAATTTCATTTTCAGCAGATTAATTCTACCGATTAGGGATAGCGGTAGGTTATGCCAGGCTTGCATACGATGCTTAAGAGTTTGCAGAATCGGAGTAACATTGAGAGGGATAAAGTTCAAGACTGTAGCATCTTTCAGCATTTTTCTGGTGGTTTTTTTTGCGCAATTTTGGCGCCTTTTTTATGTTTGACATGCACGTTTTTTTTTTTATTAGCCAATAGAGAAAACGAGCAACTGTTGCATCATTTGTTGCTAGGTATTTAAGCTTTTTTAACTTTGCCATTAGCTTTCATTTTTTTTTTTGTATTATTCATTTATTATTTTTTCGTTGGGGTAAGGGGTTACAGTTAAGGTTAGTTTAGGGTTAGGATTAGGAGCTGGGGTTAGGGTTAGGATTAGAGGTTTTTTTTTTTTTTTTTTTTTTTGTTAGGCTTAGGATGTTAATACTACTACTACTGATAATAATAATAATCATAATAATAATACATGAATAAATACATGTAAAATCAATACACAAATAAATAAAAATAATCATAAATAATGATAAATAAATTCAATAAATAGTAAGTAATAATAAATAAATAATTACTAACCCCTAACCCTTAAAAAAAATAAATAAATAAATAATAATAGTAATAATAATAATAATAATAATAAATACCTAACCCTAACACAAAATAAATAAATAAATTACTAATAATTTATTGATTTTTGTTCGGGTTTGGGTGTTTATTATCATAGCATGGTCCTTTGTGGATGTACTCAGGGCTGAGATAGGGAGATTTCTTGGGCCAGCTAGTGAATTTACACCCAACTACGGCTGTGGCCAATGAGGCCATCCCATCGACATTTGTATCTCAGACACTTTTAAGGAAAATTTCCCTCCATAGTTGACATCGACGAGAATGGATTTTAAAGGCTGGTATCCACAATCTTTTATGTGGTTCAGGAGTAACAGCATATTGAAGATAACTGTTCTGCCGAGATTGTTATATCTTCTGCAGACCTTCTCAGTGGCCATACCGTGGACCTACCTTCGAACAGTAAAAGTAGAATTCTTGAACTTTCTATGGGGCTATAAGACCAGGCAATTATCATACCGCCTCATGGCTTTGCCAAAGGAGAGTGGAGGTATAGGTACTCCTGATCCTTTTAAATACTTTTATGTGGTACACCTTTTGAAGACTCTGGATTGGATTAGGCATGCCTCAGAAAAGGGCTGGATTCGATTGAAACAGGATATGTCTCAACTTCCGTTACAAACCACCTTTCGATGCAATTACAGCTGAAAGTCTTTTTGGGTATGTCTCTACCAGCTTTGCACATCTAGAGAGTGAACTTTTTGCCCATTCTTCTCTGCAAAAGCTCAAGCTCTGTGAGATTGGATGGAGAGCGTCTGTAAAAAGCAATTTTCAAGTCTTTGCACAGATTCTCAATTGGATTTAGGTCTGAACTTTGACTGGGCCATTCTAACACATTGATATGCTTTGATCAAAACCATTCCATTGTAGCTCTGGCTGTATGTACGTTGCCCTGCTGGAAAGTGAACCTCGGCCCCGGTCTCAAGTCTTTTGCAGACTCTAACAGGTTTTCTTCTAAGATTGCCCTGTATTTGGCTCCTTCCATCTTCCCATCTTCTCCATCTTCCCATCAATTCTGACCAGCTTCCCTGTCCCTGCTAAAGAAAAGCAACCCCACAACATGATGCTGCCACCACCATGTTTCACGGTGGGGATGGTGTGTTCAGGGTGATGTGCAGTGTTAGTTTTCTGCCACACATTGCGTTTTGTTTTTAGGCCAAAAAGTTCAATTTTGGTCTCATCTGACCAGAGCACCTTCTTCGACATGTTTGATGTGTCCCCTACATGGCTTCTCGCAAACTGCAGAAGGGACTTCTTATGGCTTTCTTTCAACAATGGCTTTCTTCATGCCACTCTTCTATAAAGGCCAGATTTGTGGAGTGCACAACTAATAGTTATCCGGTGGACAGATTCTCCCACCTGAGCTGTGGATCTCTGCAGCTCCTCCACAGTTACAATGGGCCTCTTGGTAAGACCTCCCAATCCCAAATAGCTGTGGTTAACGAGATTACTGAAATGGAATGCCTAACAGCGGTTCTGCACAGAAGAGAGGAAAAATTCTGTGCAACGTGGTATTACTGGCACAATTTCAGTACTCCCAGGACTATAATACATATGTAACTCCATAGGACAATCAGACTGCAACAATTAGATAGATGATAGCCTCCTGCTTGAAGATGGACTTTGTTTTTGGCCTCCATGATGTTGTCAGGACCCATAGGCTGGCCATAGATGGATTGAATTTCGGCTAGTTCAGCAGGGACCAACCGAGATTCAATCCATTTATGGGCAGGTTGGTTGATCCATCGATCGACTTGGGTAAAACCAGTCTGGCTTTTTTTTACTGCCGGCAGCTTTAGCCACCAGCAGTAATCATTGTATTTTGGCAGCTAGGAAGGCTCCTCGCCAGCAGTACACAATAGCACTGTGGGAGGGATCCCCACATCAACACTGTTAGGGCAATTTTCTTTCCACCTATGGTGGAAGGAAAGAAAATTGAATCATCTATGGCTTGCCTTAGCTCTCAGTTGTATTTTATAATTTTTTTTATTTTTACCCCCCGTAGTCAGGGAGTTTCCTTCTTGTCCCTTTGCTCCTATTTGCTCCCACTGGAGCATTCAATAACATTTTTGCTCCCAAATAAATAACAAACCCGCATTTTAGCATTGCTGTATATGAAGAAGCTCTGACATAAAACCTAAGTTATGCAATTTGTGGGAGTTTTATATGACCTGTTATAAACCATGTTTCAGTTTTTGCCGGTGGGGATAATCTTGCGGCCTCATTATTAATGTTGCTGTGTCGTATCCAGTTATGTGTGTACTCTGTTCTGTACACTGTGTAATAAGCTGTGCTGGAAGGTGTAATAAAATGTATAAAATGTAAAGAAAAGGTCACATGATCTGTGGCTACCAGAAGCATTGTGGTTGTACACATCATTAGAGATGGCAGAGATTTGACACTTGCAGTGAGATACGAGGGTCTGAGAGTCACAACCATTGTGTAGTACTACTAAATAATACTAACCATCTATATTTACCAGCCAAGATAGATGGCCTTATATACCCTCATATACAGTATTAGAAAGTGTTTTGCTCCACTTTCATGATTTTTTATGATTTGTATTGATCTGCATGAGGTTATTATTTTTCTGTAGTATGCTGACAACTAGTACCAAATTTGAGCCACTACATCTTGTGGTTTTGGTATCTTCCTCTGTTCTCCTCTCTTGTTTAGTGGTAGTTGGTTTAGTCTCAGCTAGACCCTCCCCATTTCCTCCATGTTGCCTCAGTGTTAGTTATTCACAAAGACAGGGCTCAGGAAAGTCATTGGGTTTGATTTATTAAAGGCAAATAGACTGTGCACTGCAGTTTCTCCAGAGCTTAGTAAGTGCGCAGATGCTCTGTTGACTTCCATCATCCAATCATCTGGAAGCAAAAATTCAGTTTTTTAAAATTTTCCTTGCATGTGATTGGATGCACTTTGCAAAGTGAAGCTTTACCTCATTTACTACGCTTTGGAGCAACTGCACTTGCAGAGTGCACGTACAGTCTATTTACCTTTAGTAAATCAACCCCAATGTCTTCTAATGCCCCGTACACACGGAAAATGTGTGATAGGACCTTTTTGTCGGAAATTCCGACCGTGTGTAGGCTCCATCACACATTTTCCATCGGATTTTCCGTCACACAAAGTTTGAGAGCAGGCTATAAAATTTTCCGACAACAAAATTCGTTGTCGGAATTTCCGATCGTGTGTACACAAATCCGACGCACAAAGTGCCACGCATGCTCAGAATAAATAAAGAGATGAAAGCTATTGGCTACTGCCCCGTTTATAGTCCTGACGTACGTGTTTTAGGTCACCGCGTTCAGAATGATTGGATTTTCCTACAACTTTGTGTGACCGTGTGTATGCAAGACAAGTTTGAGCCAACATCCCTCGGAAAAAATCCTAGGATTTTGTTGTCGGAATGTCCGAACAAAGTCTGACCGTGTGTACAGGGCATTACATTTCAAAAGACAGGAAAAAACACCATCAGTGCTGCAATTAGCTGAAGCAAAATTATGTTAGATGCAATTTCTGTGTCTTATTGAAGAGTTATGCTGCATGTGGATGGTGCCAAGTTAGCTGGTGAACATGCTGTCCAGACAGACAGGTATGTCAATGCATAAAGCAGGATTTGAAACAGAGCACAAAGTATTTAAAGCACAGCCTATTGATAGGATTGGCCCCACATCTACAGTATATTGGAATAATAAATATTAAAAAGACTACGGTTCCCCCTTAATTGTAGTCTTCATACCATTACACATTGAGTATGCAGTAAACTTAGATTTATATCTGCAACAATAGAAATTTTGCTATCCAGAACAGCCTGGTCACGCATGGCGTATGTTAATGAAAGGCATTGCCTGTCCTTCAGAATAGTCTGCTTGATTATGCAAAGGTTTGCTGGATCTCATCTCCGTTTTACATTATTAGTTTACTCCAGGCTATGTTTCTAACTGGAAATTTATACAAGGTACAATGTGATATTCTGAGGCTGGAAAATTCATTCTACCAATATCGTCAACTTGGTAATTCTGGCAAAATCCATTTTTAGCAATGCATGTGATGGTTTAACTGAAAATGATCTCTGCATGTTAATTGGAATCATCTGAAGTCATCAACACCCATAACTAACATAAAGTTGAACTCGGGTCGGTATTCATTCTTAACAGTTATCTCCTTATCTTATCTAGCTTACTTCAATTCTTCATTGGTTTGATTATTCTTGCCTGGTTTCCATAGTAATTCAGCCTTGAAGTTTATTTCTTATGGGCATTTATATAGTGCTTACAAATTACACAGCGATTTACATACTGAACATTTACATCAGTCCCTACCCTCGAGATGCTCATAATCTAAGTTCTCTAACATATAGGTGTAGCAATCACTCCCGCAGGAGCCTGCTGTTTAGGTTCCTAGGATCATTTCCCATAGTTGCAAGTACATCCAGGCACACAGTCACTTCTTAGGCTCAATAAACAGTCTAGGGGTATGCTTTTCTGATGTTTCATTTCAGTACTTGAACTTTGATAGGAGCTGGGTAACTATGTGATACTCCAGCAACTTAAAGCAACAAGCTGAGAACTCTAATCTTCCTCCTAAGAATCTGATCACAGTCCTTGCTTACAGCAAGTATTGGGCTGAGCTATGCCAAGACACCATAGACAATGTCCCCTTCGGGTAAAGCTGACTGTAACACAAGATATATAGCAAGAGCACACAGTCTCAGGGATCTCTGACACCAGTCTATACTCACCAATGTCCTTGGATAATTGGATACCTCCTTCCAATATCTTTCAGACTCCTCTACTATGATACCAAGCCAGAACCACAAGATGACAGTCCCTTAGTCAGCTCCAATGAGTTTCAGAAGAGTAGGATCCCCCAGTTGGCTCAGCTGGGACCTCAATGAACAGTGGGCACATGGCAGACCTGCCCAGAAAAGGGCAGCAGCCCCCCCAGGCTGGGATCTCCTCCTCCAGGACAAGAACCCCTCTGCTCTCAATCTCAGAGTATTTATGCTCCTTCCCACCCACCAACTGGGCACCTTTCCCCAGGAATTTGCCAGGGCTACATAAATATTCAGCTGCTGATTTGACTCTTCCGGCCCACTATCTTGCAGAACCTTTCCAGACAGACAAGGGGAAGCAGTCAACCCTGCAGCCAGTAAAGCAGGACAGACCAAAACAATTACATGCAGCTCAACCAATTACAGTGAGCCAGTAACTAAATTTACCTAACCTAGCAACAATCTAGGAGGGTGCTACATAGGCATACCTGCTAGGGCCAATTAACCTATCAGCATACTGAAAGAAAACTCAAGAAAGCACAGGGAGTACATGAAAACCACAGGCAGATAAAATCTAAAACCAAATGGCCAAATCCACATGAATATTGCAGGTTATATATGAATGGCACATTTGAGCAGAGTCGGAGATTGTGTAACGACCCCCTTGCAGTTCTGAGAAGGCACGCTTATGTCTTTTTGTCAATTCTACCTGGGTAAGGGGACTTTGATCTGTCTATCACCCAAGTCCTTCCCCTTCTCTTGATGGACAGTAATCACTGGTGACTACTGTAGAAAGAATGTGATTGCATTAGAAAAAATTAGGGTTCATTCACACAGGCAATTGGCACACTCTGGGATTTCCAGTGGAGTCTGCAGAGTCCTGGGTCTGGCATGACAGGTGTGTGCAAAGAACTTGGGCCGCTCAGCCAATACAATGCAATGACAAGTTGAAAGTGGCTGCATCTATCCATGATTGTTCGCATAGCCAGTGATTATCTGCAGTGATTGTGACTGGATGCAGACAGACTGCATCCAGGCATGGTCCTCTGTCTCTAACCACATGTAATCACTGGCTGTGCGAAAACACACCTATCATTTCAGATGCAGGAATCTGTATAATCGTGCTGCTGGCAATTGCAGGTTATACTAATCACCCATGTAAATGGGCCAGTCAACTTTGATTTTATGTCCATAGAATCCCAGGCATCGCTGAAGTCATATCTTACGCAAGCCCTGAGAAAGTGTGTGAGCCCCCGAAACGTGTTGGATTTTTTTGTATATTGCTAATCATCCAATAAACTATTGTTCTCAGAAAAAGGGAATGTCCCCCATATGGGGTTTTTTTAGCAGCAAAAAGTTTAAGGAATACTACATAGAGTATATTGATTTTATGGGAACGTAGTATCAAAAATTAGACAAAAACGGTCAAAACATGAGCTATGGTACAAAGGGTAAAAACAACACATCACTAGTGTAGCTGTACACAATAATACACAGTGCTCAAACATTAGCGTGGAGATGATATGCGAATACTGACGCGTTTCGACCCCACCAGGTCTTCTTCAGAGGATTTTATGAGCTTTGGAGATGTTTACATGTATTGAATTTTGTAGTTGTAATCATAAAGCAAAAAAGATAGAGAATAGTAGACATTTTTATATAGTTACCAATCATATTGTATTATACAATGTCTCAAGAGCCTTTGGAGGGAAAACTTGATCCAAGAATCCCCGATCGGCCGGTGTATCCACAAAGGAGGGGAAAAAGCCAAGTGCTCATGCATGTCTTACGAGGAGTCACATTTGTGGCAACCCCAATGGCCTAGGAGGAACGCGGAGGCGGATGGACAGCACCTGCATTAGGGGCAGTAAATCACCATACTATGAGTGTATTTTTGTTTAAACAAACGTAGGGATATAATATAAACTTCCAATATTAAATACTAAATACTAGGAGTGGTAAATGGCAGTTGATGACTAGACAGGGAGCCCTCACATATATCTATGTAAATGTATGAATGTGTTCATATATTTTCCATAGTCCTGCAGCACATGGTTATAGAAAACATATTCATCAATGTGCAAATAAGACCAAGGATTAGTAACCATAGATATATCTAAAAATGATGTATAAAGTAATTGTATTATCAAGAATCGCTAGTATAATGGAAGAAATAGAAAGAAGAGTAGAAATGAAGAATAGGAGGGACACGGTGTGGAATGAATGTGGGGGAAGGGGGGAGGAGGAAAGAAGAGGGAAGGGAAGTAGGGGGAAAGGGGGGAATGAAGGGTGGGGGGAGGAAGGAGGGAAAAGGGGGGAAAGGGAAAATGGGAAAGGGATATTGGGTGGTTAAACGCCCATTTCCCCCTTTTTTGACACTTGAGTCAAGATATGACCCTTCTACAATATAAACTATCATTCTGGACTTTGTCTTACCACTGGTGTGGTGTCCTTGTGTTCTGTATTTCTGGATCTATCTCAGGATGCTCTTCTTTGTTTGGGTGTACTCTTGTCACATGGGAGCAGCCTCATCAAAGCAACCAAGCTTAATAATTAAAAAAATGATGACCATTTATAATTTTGGACATTAATGATGGGAGATCCAGTGCCCTATATACAGTACGTGTGTTCTGATTTTTGTGTCCTGTCATCTGTCTGCTTTTTGCGGATCGGACCGGGTCAGATGTCAGCGGACATGTCTCCGCTGACATCCGTCGCTCCTTAGGCTAACATGGAGTGCCCGTTCAGGTCCGCCATCAAAACTGACAGGCGGACCTGAACGGTCCGTTCGTGTGAAAGGGTCCTAAAGGAGCCCCAAATAGCAGTAAAAACTTCTTTCTAATTTTTAACCACAAAACTAAAAAAAAAATCTTTTTGGTTTTGACACTGTAGCAGTACCCCAGTACCCCTGTAGGGGCTGCTGAATATTATGATCCACCTGTCACCCTGCCCCAGTCTGGAATTCACTTCCCAGTCACTCTTGAGACAATGAACAGTCCGTTTTGTATTTTACAAAACATCCTGTTTTGTATTTTATTGAGGGATTTAGAACTTGGATAGGGTAAGGAAAATTATGGGATGCCCAGAATCAATAATGACATCAATAAGATGATCAGTTGGAACCTCTATTTACACTTCTGGGAGTTCCAGTCTCCTCCAGCACAACGCTTATTTGTAGACTGTTCCTCCCTCTCCTGTACAATACTTGGTTCCTGGTACAGCTAGCACATGGTTAGGCCTGACTCTTGTTTCCGCCAGGCCTCAGCAACTGCCATTTGCAGGCAGGGACAGTGGGCCCCCATTAGTGTAGCAACATAATCGAAAAGTTTTTAGTGCTAGCTGACCTTGGTGGACTACTGCTCCCAGCCAGTCCTCTTCAGGCCCTGCCAACCCTCCTGGCTGCAACTGCCCGACTTCACTGCCCATGACATCAAATCTCTCCTGCTGGCTCTGTCCCCATCTCAGACTGCACACTCCCAGTCCGCATGTCTCCCCAGCTCTTCCAACTGTGCCTGTCACTCACCAGCCCACCTGGCTGCACTCCGGTGGATCCCACCTAGAGTCTTACCCGGCAACACTAGCTCCCGTTGTCTTTCCTCTCTGTGCCTCCTGTCCAGATCCTTCTTTGTTTCCCAGTAAGGCTCTGACTTGCACCCGAACCCCACAGGCCCAAGGTCACCCCCCCAGACTGGGCAGTACCTCAAAAGCCCCGCAAACCTAGTGCTCCATCTCCAGCTTCTTCCAACTGACAACTCCTCTCCAGCATGACTGACTCTAGGTATTTAAGGAGGCCTGCCCCCTGCCAATCCAACTGCCAACTGTCCCTGATTTCGAGGGACTGTCCCTGATTTTGAGCAATGTCCCTCTTTCCCCTTCATTTGTCCCTCATTTTGGTCTGATCCATATAGTTGTATATAAAATGCACTTTTTATCTTTTAAAAAGTTTTTCCCAGTGCTAAACCTTTCATCCAATTTATAAAGGAATAGTAGTGGTACAAAAAAGCACTTGTGGATTTAATTACCCATTTTTTGGTTAAATCTCCTTTAAGGGGGTGTGGCAGGGGACGTGTCCTATGCCTACATACTTTTGTTAGTAGGTGTCCCTCATTCCCATCTCAAAATGCTTGGAGGTATGGATTGGTCAGGGCTCCTTAAAACACCCCAGGCAGCTCCACCTCTCATCCCCTCCTCCCTTCTCAAATCCTCTAGAAGCCAGAGGGAGGTAACCGAGAAGTGATGCTGCATGTGAATCACCTGCTGCTACTCTAGGCCACTCCTAGCCCACACAGATCAAAACAGGCCTAGCTTACAGCTAGGTCTGATAAAATTTACCTACAACATTTTAAAGAAAACCTGTCACAAAGAGGGGCAATGCAAACTACAAGTATGATGAAAAAATGCATTAGCTGTGTGTGACAGCCACATAAAAAATAGTAGATGTAAACAGGGCCATCTGTAACGCGGTGCAAAATGGGCAGCTGCTGTGAGTACCATAGCAGCTGCCGCTTGGGCCTGTACTGCTCGCAAATAGTTTTTCCGGCTTTTGCTTTCCAGCATGCACACTCCGCAATGTGTGGACATGCAACACATGCAGCCTCCACCCTGGGAGTCTACTAAGTCCCCCAATCAGCAGCAGCCTGATGGTAGATGCACAGCACAAAGGGCCAATGAGAGCGGTGGCCCGGCTCAGATAGCAGGGTAGCTCAGATAGCAAGGTGGCCACAGACAATGTTGGCGGAACCAGAGGGCAGGACTCCAGAGCCCAAGAACATGTTTGCCCAGGGTCCAATTAGTATTAAAGACGCTCCTGGATGTAAAGATGGACACAGCTGAAGTTATATGCAGATATTGACATTTTCAGCGCAATTCAAATATGGCCTTCAATTTTTGAACATGTTCTTTGAGGATATTGCTTCCTAAAGTGACACTTATCTTTGCCCAATCAAGGTAATAAAAAAAGATCACTTAGTTGCCCCCCTACCCAGCAGCATGGACTCACATTTCCTCACATTTCCTTGCTTTACTTCATTTAGCTATTGGGAGGCAAGTGAAGAACTCCAAAATTAGTGCAAAGAAGGAGGCCGTAGCCCTGCATAAGGTCCCCTAAGTCAGTGCTTACAAACAGCCTTCTATTCCCAAGTGGAGGTGCTATTTAACCTCAGCACACCCGTGTTCTGCTGTTTGTTATCAGATACCATACACTTCAAAAAGATCACAGCCTCTCAAGGTAGACTACACATCGATCCTACTAAATGATCTGATTCAGAGCTGCAAAACCACAGGTAACTGCCATCCAATAGCTGCAAATTGAGGCCCGACCATAATTAGCACTGTGAACGCTCAATCACAGGTATGAAAAACCTTGATAGCAAGTGCTAATAATGTCAAAGCCCCAATCTGCTAAGGTAGTCACGTAAGACTGTTAATGAAATACCCTCAACACAGTTCATTGCCGCTTACCATCTCCCAGGGATCTGATCCATAAGCAGACTGCATATAAGAACAAATGTGTCCATAATCCTGTGTGTCTCTTTATTGCTGGTATAGCTAATCGAAATCCTGCATATCTCATAGATAAGCTGATCTAGCAGTTGCTGGCTGTGATGCAGGCCAGTCTCTACATCATATTTCCTGTTTGCAGGTCCTGCATGGAGGTGGGGGGTAGCATATGAGGTGCTACTACCTTAAGGAATCGGCACCAATTTGGAGCTGGGAATTTACACATAGGACTGTCCATTTGTTTACCGATTTTAGCGATGCTCTTTTAGTAAAGTACATATATAGCAAAAAAACGTTTTTTTCTTTGGATAGAGTGGGGAAAGAGTATAACCCTGTATATATATAATATATAATATTTTAAGACAGTGAGGAAACCCTCAAAGAGCATTTTTTTTCTTAAGTTAAATTGGGGAATGTTAGATCCCCTTCAAATTTGTATTGTTTTCATGTTTTTCTGTTGCAGATTTTCAATCTTTCAAGGAGAGAAAGTGAAGGAAAATCTCTCTGATGAAGCCCTGGATAGCGGTAAACTTTGACAAGGTTTCTAACTTTTTCTCACTCTATTCAAAGCAATGAAAAAGTTTTGGCTATATATACTTTGTGAGTAAACATTTTACTTTGCCCTGCATTTGCAAAAGAAAAGGTCACCTTAAAGCATAATGGTACTTCATAACAAGTACAGTTATCAGTATTTTTGCTGGAAAATTACTTAGAACCCCCAAACATTACATATTTTTTTTTAGCAGAGACCCTAGAAAATAAAATAGAGATTGTTGCAATACTTTCTGTCACACCGTATTTACGCAACGGTCTAACAAACGCAGTTTTTTTAGGAAAAAATACACTTTTTTGAATTGAAAAATAAGAAAGCAGTAAAGTTAGCCCAATTTTTCCTATAATGTAAAAGATAATGTTATGCTGAGTAAATTGATACCTAACAAGTCATGCTTTAAAATTGCTCAGGCTTGTGGAATGGCGAAAAACATTGGTACTTAAAGAGGAAGTAAACCCTGATGGGTGTTACTTCCTTTTTGTTTCCTTGCAAAGGTAAAGCATAATGGGCTACTATGCATTGCATAGTAGCCCATTATGTGACACTTACCTGCAGGAGAAGCCCGCGATGTCCCCGTCTTCCTTCCGGGGCTGCAAACTCCAGCTCTGTGACTGGCCGGAGTCGCGTGACGGCACGTGATGTCACTCCTGCGCATGCGCACGGGAGCCGCCTTTAACGGCATGACCTGAGCTAGAAAAGCCATTTAGTGCCCTTTCTAACCCTGGCACATGTGCAGAAGAAATCGCCCTGCAGCAATTTGCAAATATCTCCTAGACCATGCAGGTCTGGGAGATATTTCAAGCACCTACAGGTAAGCCTTAATCTAGGCTTACCTGTAGGTCAAAGTGGTTGTAAAGGGTTTACAACCCCTTCAAAAACCATGGGCGACGCTTTAAATTTTTTTACAGGTTACCTGTTTAGAGTTACAGAGGAGATCTAGTTCTAGAATGATTGCTCTCACTCTAACAATCATGGTGATACCTCACATTTGTGGTTGAACACCGTTTATATATGTGGGCGCGACTTTCGTATGCATTCACTTCTGTGCGCAAGCTCGGAGGGATGGGGCGCTTTAACTTTATTATTATTTTTTTTCTTATCTATTTTACTTTTCATTTTTCCATTGTCCCTTAAAAAAAAATGTTTTTGATCACTTTTTTTCCTATTACAAGGAATGTAAACATCCCTTGTAATAGAAATAAGAAGGACATGGCCTCTTTAATGTGAGATCTGGGGTAAGAAAGACCTCAGATCTCACACTTACACTTAAAAACAATTAAAAAAAAAGAATTTTCACGAAAAAAATGGGCCCTTTAAAGCCAGAGGGCGAAAGTGACATTTGACGTCGCTCCAGTCCCCCAAGTGCATAGAGTCGAGTAGGGAACTATCTTGCCCTCACTCGACTTCCTGCCCACCTGGCAATCGGATCAGATCATTTCTGCCACTTCCAACGGCCCCGGTAAGCAGCGGAAACGACTGGGAAGCAGCGGGAGGGGGGGCACCTCTCTCGCCAACCAAAAAGTGATCCCGTGGTAGGTCCACTGCTGGGACCACTTTTACGTTAAAGCGGACCGCCCGCCGTTTAAAAATATACCAGGGTTATGGCAGCTATCTGCTACCATAACCCCAGTATTTAACAAGAAGCGACGTATATACGCGGTGGGCGGTCTGGAAGGGGACTTTTTTAACGATATGATCACATTACAAGACATGGTGAAGTTAACTCTTGAATTTGACCACACTTCCATACAATTCCTTGATGTTTAGGTTACTTTGTACCCCCTGGTCTCATTACTGATCTATATACCAAACCAATGGATGCAAAACTCTTCTACTGTAATTTTCAACCACCTTGTATTGATCTCCCGCTGTCTCTTTCAGTCTACATGAACTCGCCCCAACATTGGATGCTCATAATTGTTCAAGTCCAGCTTCCTGATAACAATGGTGGACCATACCTGCATTATGCACTATGTGTGTTGGTATGGTCACTTGTTGTCACAAACAGAGTCGTATATGACAGGATGACAACGTAGGAACACGATTGGGAGACCTCATAACAAGAAGTGCCTGA
Source organism: Lithobates clamitans (assembly GCA_037952925.1). NCBI lineage: Eukaryota > Metazoa > Chordata > Amphibia > Anura > Ranidae > Lithobates > Lithobates clamitans. Next base: position 680,052 of record JBBGZY010000202.1, read on the forward strand.
ACAAGGAATTTCATTGCAGAATCATCCAGTATTATTGTAGTAAAAGCTTCCAATTTAAAAGGTCAAAAGCACTTTTAAAATCTTAAAAATAAAAAACGTAAAAGAATTAAAATTGCATTAACATGTTAAAGCTTATGTAAGATTTTAGTCTCTTGGTTTATTCTATCTTCCACTGATCTACTTTAAGTTTGGCTTTTTCATGTAGGTCAGCTATTGTAATTGAATCCTTAGCCTAAATTGTTACAAGAGCAGTTTGTTCCTGCCCAAATAAAGCATTTATGCCAACCAAGATATTAATCTCTGATATCCATAGACAGGCCTTTTACATAAACATATTTGTGTTTTAGCATAGGTGTCTTTTGAGCGTTTCATAATGGGGGAAAGGCAAGGAAGGAGTACTTGTAATGGTTTTTGATGTCACAACATGACCACCAGATGTTTACAATAAACGTTTTATGATCGGAAAGTTTGAAGAATGTATAATGACTTAGCAGCTCTACATGCAGAATCATTACATATTAATGTAAGGTTTAGCAGTTTGCTTCTTGTTCTTCGGAAACAGAGAGGCTTTAGTACAGTTTGACCTATAAAAGCTGCCCCCATAGGAGCTTGGATGCCTCAAGGACTTAAGGCACAGTGCTATAATGGCAGAGCTTCAATGCTCCCCAGCAAACTGAGGGGTAGAGAGTTCACATATCATGTCAGATGACTTCAAGTTGGAGAATAGGTTCAAGGTAGCAACAAAATGCAGGATTGTCCTTGACTAGTAAATGAGCTGGGTAACAGCAAGTAGGGGCGGAATCAAGTATCCAAACAAGGTTCAAGGCAGATGGCATGTAGGCAGGTGCAGTTTGTATTCTCCACTGCAGGTGGCGCTCGACTGCAGCCGCAATGCCTGTGGAGGGGCGGATTTGAGAAGAACTTGGTTCCTCTATGATGTAGTGGGGTTCCCCAGGGTTCTGTGCTGGGACCAATCCTATTTAATTTGTTTATAAACGATCTGGAGGATGGGATAAACAGTTCAATCTCTGTATTTGCAGACGATACTAAGCTAAGCAGGACAATAACTTCTCCGCAGGATGTGGAAACCTTGCAAAAAGACCTGACCAAATTAATGTGGTGGGCAACTACATGGCAAATGAGGTTCAATGTAGAAAAATGTAAAATAATGCATTTGCGTGTCAAAAATATGAATGCAATTTATACACTGGGGGGAGAACCTCTGGGGGAATCTAGGATGGAAAAGGACCTGGGGGTCCTAGTAGATGATAGGCTCAGCAATGGCATGCAATGCCAAGCTGCTGCTAACAAAGCAAACAGAATATTGGTATTAAAAGGGGGATCAACTCCAGAGATAAAACGATAATTCTCCAGCTCTACAAGACTCTGGTCCGGCCGCACCTGGAGTATGCTGTCCAGTTCTGGGCACCAGTCCTCAGGAAGGATGTACTGGAAATGGAGCGAGTACAAAGAAGGGCAACAAAGCTAATAAAGGGTCTGGAGGATCTTAGTTGTGAGGAAAGGTTGCGAGCTCTGAACTTATTCTCTCTAGAGAAGAGACGCTTGAGAGGGGATATGATTTCAATTTACAAATATCGTACTGGTGACCCCACAATAGGGATAAAACTTTTTCGCAGAAGAGAGTTTAACAAGACTCGTGGCCACTCATAAAAGAGGTTTAACCTTAAACTACGTAGAGGGTTCTTTACTGTAAGGGCTGCAAGGATGTGGAATTCCCTTCCACAGGCGGTGGTCTCAGCGGGGAGCATTGATAGCTTTAAGAAACTATTAGATAAGCACCTGAATGACCGCAACATACAGGGTTATACAATGTAATACTGACACATAATCACACACATAGGTTGGACTTGATGGACTTGTGTCTTTTTTCAACCTCACCTACTATGTAACTATGTAACTATGTAACTATCACAGGAAGGCAGCTATCTGGGATAGGCCCTAGGATTGTGATATTCAAATAGCGAGCTACTATAAATGTCACTGGCAGGGAAGGGGTTAACTCTAGGGGGCGATCAAGGGGTTAACTGTGTTCCCTGGTGTGTTCTAACTGTACGGGGGATGGGACTGTCTAGGAGGAGAGAGAGATCGGTGTTCATACATAGTATGAACACACGATTTGTCTCCTCTCCCCTGAGAGAACCGGGATCTGTGTGTTTACACACACAGATCCCGATTCTTGCTCTGTCACGAGCGATTGTGGGAGCCCGGCGGTCATCGCACCCATCGGACACACATCGGCTCCGGGTACACGCTGCGGGGGCGCGCCTCTAGTGGCCAAAAGGTGAAGTGACGTAAGGTAACGTCGTTTTACCCAGCCATGCCATTCTGCTGCAGTAAAACTGCAGCGGCTGGTCAGCAAGCAGTTAAAAACCGTATAGTGCAAATTTACCTTTAGCAACTTTTTACAAAAATTACTTTCCAGGTCATCAAAGATAGTACATATCAGTGGTCCTTATTTTAAAAAATGCTGCTCCTGCTTTCTATCACATACCCAGCCATGGGGGAGGCCTCTCTAAAGAAGCTGCTGACCCCTCAAAGCTACAAGTGTACACCCTCTAGCCTATTCAAACTATGCCTCTTCTCTAGTTGTAAAGGGCAGGACAGAGGGATCAAGGGACCAGCGGTTTCTGAAGAGAGGCCCCCCCACAGCTGCCTATGTAATGGAAAGCAGAAGCAAAATTTTAAAATGAGGACCTCTGGTATGTACTAGTCATAAGATCTGACTTTACACAGGGGATTTTTGCAAAAAGTTACTAAAGGTGAACCTAAGCTTTAACCACTTCAATACCAGGCACTTTTACCTCCTTCCTGCCCAGGCCAATTTTCAGCTTTCAGTGCTGTCGCACTTTGAATGACAATTGCGCGGTCATGTAACACTGTGCCCAAACTAAGTTTTTATCATTTTTTTCACAACTAGAGCTTTCTTTTAGTGGTATTTAGTGGTATTTAATCACCACTGGGTTTTTTATTTTTTGCAAAATGAAAGAAAAAAGACATTTTTCTTTGTTCCTGTTATAAGATTGCAAGTAAATAATTGTTCTTCATAAGTTTAGGCCAAAATGTTTTCTGCTACATTTCTTTGGTGAAAATAACCCAAATCAGTGTATAATATTTAGTCTGTAGGAAAGATCCCTTTTTGGAAAATAGACAGTCCAAGGTATTTAGTAAGAGATAAAAAAATGCAAAGAACAATCAGCGCAGACACAATGATGCAAAACGTAAGGAATGCAGGCTGAATACTATAAGCAATCACATATACCTAGCAAATAGACAATACGATAAAAGGTAAGTGCAGCGCATAAAACTAAATAAAAAGACAAATGAATAATATGTATATAAAAGTCCAATCCAGATGGAAACTCCAAACACCGGATAGAAGGAATAACAAGATCCATCGTTGAGAAGTAAGAAAAGTCCTCCTGAAGTAACAAGTGACAATATCCTTCACCAAGAGAACTCAAATACTCTTACCAGAGCTGGTGGACCTCCCTGCCACAGAAGGTCAAATGAGCATGTATCCCCACAGGGATGGTGCACACCTCCCATAAGGCTTAGGTGATCCTCAGTCGTACTGTGTAGAACTCCCGTCCAGCAGAAACCAGAAACAGGGAGGGAAGCCTCCAAACGCCAATAGGATGAGAATGCAGCGCTCCAAAATGACAAAGTTGATGCTTCTAAGTGTACTCCGTTTATTAATAAAAGTGGGTAAAAATACAGCGCTAGATAGCGCAATACATAAAAAACGAAAATGTATATCTGTAGCTGATAACACAGCTGATCCAAAGAACAGCAGTATAGGGATGGCAGCAGGTGACAACCAAGCTGCGCCCCCCCCCTTTAGTAAGAGGCATGGTGAGTTTTTTAAAATGTAAATATTTTGTTATAATTTTGGGAAAATTAAGAAATTAAAAATAATAATTTCACTATTTTATTATTATTGTTTACATACTGTCACCAGTGCAGTACAGCATCATCATATATGATGTATATCATATACATCATGGTGATCAGGGACTCTGACTGGTGACAGTAAGTAAAATAAAAACAAAAAAAACTATTGTAATCATTTTTTTCCATTTTCTTTATTTTTTTATTAAATTTTTTTATGATTTTTTTTAACACAGTGACCAGAACAATAAAATGTTACACTAGCAAGCATTTTACTGAATGAAATTGATTCATTCAGTTTGTTTTGTTGTGGTTATCTGTGATTGGTCACAGCTAATCACATGGTGCAGATGGGCTGTAATTTGCCCTGTCTATACCATATGATCACTGTGACCACTCACAGCTAACAACACAATCGTAACAATAAATGACATGAACCAAAACCATTCATTGTTCACAATTGTCATGTGATCTGCTGTGATCTGTGACTAGAGGGGCAGAGCACTGCGCCCCGAGCCCACCCACTTAGGACATTAGTGGATCAATATTCGCTATTGTCTCCTGGCTTCTCCTCCCAGTCAATCAGGACAGGAAGCGGCTCTTAAGACCGGATTGGCCAGGAGGGGAAGCCGCAACCTGGATGGCGTGGGGGGGTTTGTTCGGCGCATCCCTCCCCCATCCCCAAAAGATGGAGCACCAGCCATGACTAATGCATAGGTGTGCCTAGGCACAGGAAGCACACTGCTATTTTTCAGCAGGAATCACAGGCAAAGTTATATTTTTCAGTGAACTACTTAGACACAATAAACAATTTTTAGATGTTCCATGTAAAATAAAAACCTTTATTTTTTTTAAGGTTTGGGTCAACTTTAAGGTATATCCAAAGCTAAAACTTTTTTTTTAAATCCAGATAGCTTAGGGAATGGTTGCAACCCTTGTTAGTTTTTTGTTTTGTCCCATTGGGGAAATGTGTGGCGACTATGCCTCATGCCAGACAAATTAATTTGCCATATTCCCTTTCCTTACAGTCATTCCAGCCCATGTGACCACTCTGAGGAAGGATCTGCCTTATTCCTCCAGAAACCAGAATGTCCATGACCCTTTGCAGTTGTGTGTAGTCACTTCTTTGCCTTTCCTCACTCTTTGTATCATGAAAGCACAGGCGGAGCCAGCAAAAAAAATAAATACAGTAGAAGGGAGAATTTAATCAATTGGGTATCCAAAAGCGGCTTGTAAATCTAATCAAAGGATTGCTGCTCTTAGTTCCTTTTGAAATGGTAGGTGAATGGACCCCATGCTGATTCTTTTAATTTGATTATTTTGTACATTATTGAACAGGAACCAGTACAGAGGAATATGTGTGAGTTTCACTTGCTGAATGCCTGCATTGGTCGGTGACTCAAAGGTGTTGGAGCCAGACACAGCCATTTAATTAGCATTTTCAGAGGGAAATGAGCAATTCTAACTCAAGGTGTGCTTTAAAAGGCAAAATTAAAAAACAGGAGTAGCTGGAACACAAACGTGGACTTTCATAAATATAAGTATCCTCAGAAGACAAAAAGGGTGTTGTGGGTCTCCCAAAATCTGTTGGCAAGCTTTGATAGATCCTGGTTGTGCTGCCGGTTGTCCCTCTCCCTTCCACCTCACCTTCCTATTGGCTCATTGCTATAATGGGTCCTCACTAAGGGCTCATTCACACTAACTTTGCTCTCTTAAGAGTGATCCGTGTAGCAATGGCCCTGTGTGGTTGCTTCGTGTTACAGCATCCACACATTTCACCCTGCTCCCAGACCTCCATTAGACACATTTCTCAGTCAATGAACAGTCTTTTGCTTGTTTTTGTTGTTTTTTATTAGGGGATTGAACTTGGTTGGGGAAAAGGGACATGGAATGACCATAGGATGAATTGTACTTTGTAGAATAAAAGTAACTGCGTCACACTTCTCAGAAGAACAAGATGGCTGACCCTAAACTTGACAGACTTACCTCAGAACACTTCTTCCAGCTCACTTCCTCCAGCACACTACTTCACTGTCCAATTTTAGTAATCCTGTCACACCATCAGAACATGACTAGGCCTCACTTTGAATAAGTCCCAGTGTCTTTACTTGATAGCCCTTTGTTGGCCGGGGCCTGCAGTACCCCTTTGTGGTAGCCACCGATTTGCTTGACAAGAATAAATGTACTTGATGGACTACTGATCCCAGCAAGTCGAACTTGCAAATCCTGCCCGCCCACGTGGCTGCATCGATTTGACATAAACCCCCACAGTCTCTCCCTCTGGCTCTACATCCAGCTCCCCTGGCATGTCTCTTCCAGAGCTGTCCACTGTGCTTTCCATTTACCAACATTTGCCCTGGATCCTTCCTGAATGACTTTAGTCCGGACGTACGGACCAACTGTCTTCTCCAGCCCCTGTTCCAGGACATTTCTCCATGACCGTGTTTAAGGAGAGGCTCCCTCCCCACCTGAGGTACACCCCCCCCAGAAAGGGGGTTCCCTCAGGCACGACAGTCTAACACTCCATCATCCAACCGACAACTCCCCCCAGCAGGCTGACCATGGGTATATGTAGGAGGCCTGCCCCCTGCCAATCCTAGTTGGGGATTGGTCAGAGCTCCCCACATGCACCCCATGTCACTCCAGCTTTCTGCCCTGCCCCTTTTCCAGAACATTCTCCCTGGAAACATAGGAGGCGCCCAAGAGCTGAAGTACATGTCAGTCACCTACTGCTACACTAAACCACTCCCCTGCCCCAAGATCAAAAACAAACAGGCCTAGCTCACAGCATAGGCCTGCTTAAATTTACCTGCACTGGCAACTTACACAAAAACCTATACTAGCACCTACCTACCTAAGGTAGAGGGTGCTACATCTGCATTCAGATTGTTCTTCAGAGAGCAGTTTACAGGCGGTGAGGAAGCATTATATTAACTCCTCACTGTCTACTTTAACCCCACAGTAGCGCACAGTAGAGGGGCTTTTCGAGAGGGGCCCTATTCACTTAAATGGGTCGGGATCGGTAGGTAGTGTCTGCCAAAAAGCAATGGTCCTGCCGCAAAACAATACATTGTGGTCGCTCCAGGTGTAATGGGATTTGTCAGATTTCAGTGCTATAGAAAGTTTTACAGCTTGCTAGGTTTCATGGGTCCCCTTTATACATGTGTTCACTTTTTCTTTTTAGGTCAAGTGTTCCTCTTGAAATTTCCCTTGTGATTTTTTTATATTTACATTTTACAGAAGTCTTTAGGCTGGTAAGACCTCTTTCTCATAGCTCCCAACTATCCCTGATTTCAAGGGACTGTCCCTGATTTGGAGCAATGTCCCTCTGTCCCTCTTTCCCCCTCATTTGCCCCTCATTTTGGTCTAATCTATATAGTTGTATATAAAATTCACTTTTTATCCTTCAAAAATGTTTCCCAGTGCTAAACCTTTCATCCAAATTCTAAATTGCTGCATTTGTAAATTTTAAAAGCCAATATAAAGGAATAGTAGTGGTAAAAAAAAGCCCTTGTGGATTTAATTAACCTTTTTTTGGGGGGGGGGGTTTAATTCTTCTTTAAGGGGGTGTGACGGGGGCGTGTCCTATGCCTACATACGTTTGCTAGTAGGTGCCCCTCATTCCCATCTCAAAATGTTGGGAGGTATGCTTCCTGGTGGGCAGTCCTCAGTGATATTGATATGCAGTTCTCTACATCAACATTACACTGTGAGTGCAGAGGACGATGGTGACACCCCTTATGCCCTGTACACACGACCGGTTTTGCCGTTGGTAAAAAAACACCGAAGGTTTCTCCGACGTAACTCCAACAGAATTCCATTTAAGCGGTCTTGCCTACACATGGTCAAACCAAAGTGCGACCAAAGTCCGACCGCCAAGAACGCGGTGACGTACAACACTTACGACGGGACTAGAAAAAGGAAGTTCAATAGCCAGTAGCCAATAGCTTCCGTCTCGTACTTGCTTCAGAGCATGCGTCGTTTTTTGTCCATCGGAACAGCATACAGACGAGCAGTTTTCCCGATAGGAATTGGTTCCGTCAGAAATATTTAGAACATGTTCTATTTCTAGGTCCGTCAGAATTTTCTAAAAAAAAGTCCGATGAGGCACACACACACGATCGGAATATACGATGAAAAGCTTCTGTCGGACTTTTTCTGTCGGACATTCCGCTCGTGTGTACGCGGCATTAGGCTGCGGATACATGACACCCTCCCTTCACAGTGTGTCCTCAGTCTACAGGGTAGAATGACCAGTGCAAACAATCCGGAAGACTGAGGACACCTTGTGACGAAAAGGAAATACTACAGGGGACAGTAGTGAGGAGGAGGTGAGTATAGCCACGAGAGATGCTTTTTTTAAATTGCCTATGCCTGGAGGACCTCTTATATAAAGAAGAAAAAAAAAAGATAAAAAAAATAGCTGGTCTTTAAAGCACTATTTTCCTTCACTAATTCTTGGTTCGATTGTTATTTTTCACCCAGGGTTTTATCCATTCTCTGGGAGGCTAGTCCATGCCACCCTCCCCTTATCGCACCTTTGCTTGTCCCTTCACTGAAGCTGAAGTTCAATATCACACTAGGAGAAATGTAATTGCACATTGTGACTTACAATCTAGCTAATGGATCTTGTTCTTTATTCATTTGCTCTAACATCACACCAACATTAGAGGCTTTACTGCTTTATCCAATCTAGATTAAGAAAAATGCATGTAGGATAGGAAAAACAAGCTCTGCTAATGTGGCCATCCTTCCTTTCGAACAAAACTGTTTCACGTTATAAACAGAATCTAAATGGAATATATCATATAAGCATTGTTTTAGTTTAATGAGCCTTGAAATGTATTGTAGTGTCAGAATGTTCAATGTTAAAGCAAATAAAAGTGCCAGACCTGTGCTTTCTTCAGCTGTTTTATTGGTTTTGAAGCTTTGCCTGCAGGGATCCATTTTGTCTCTAAATGTTTTTTGTTTTTTTTTACTGTTGCACATCATTTGAGGATAACATGAGCTTATGTCAGGCAAAGATGCATTCTTAAAGAGACACAATTTCTTTATGACTTTTAGCATTTTTAAAGGACGCTTAAAGACAAAATTTTTTTTCCCTGTTTTATTTTTAGAAGGAGAAGTGTTGAAACCCCTGTTGGGTTTTTTATTGGCTCAGCGCAATTACTCAGATGCTCCATACAATTACTGTCTCTTTCTTAACCAGTTCAATACAGGGTACTTTCATCCCCTTCCCGCCCAGGCCAATTTTGAATGACAATTGCACAGTCATGCGACAATGTACCCATATGAATTTTTTATCATTTTGTTCACACAAAAATAGTGCTTTCTTTGGTGGTATTTAACCTCTTCCCACCCACTCTATAGCTAAAAGATGGCTACAGCGTGGGTTCACATTGCCAGGAGGGAGTCTGTGCATATCCTCTTGTGATGGCGCTTCTGACGCGCCTCCTGCGGGGGGGTTTCTTCAGACACTGCTGAACTCAGATCGGGGTAAAGAGCCAATTACATTGGACACAGCTGGTCACATGGCAAAGAGCCAATTATAGTGGCTCTTTACCATGTGACCAGCTGTGTCCAATCACAACTGATCACAGTGTAAACAGGATTACCGGTTATCGGCAGTCCTCTCCTCACACTGACAGCACGCGAGAAGAGGATAACCACACAGCCGATAACCACAAAGGGGTCATCTACAATGACAATCAGGGCACAGATCATAAGTGTCCTGATTATCAGTGCAGTCCCAACAGTGCTCACAAGTGCTGTCTGTGACAAACCTAGCCGGGACAGAGGCTTTTGGAGAGGACTGAATGCAAGCCTCTTGCCTTTTGATTATGGGTCCTGGATTTTCAAGGGAACAATACTCTTTGCAAGGTGAATGAGAAATCCAGTCTGTTCTGTACTAATCAGACTCAATCTTGTATATATGTATATATTGTATGTTGTCTCATTCTGTTGTGGACTCTTTGCTGTGATCATTTTGGATGTGTATCTCTATGGGGGAGGGGGGATTCCTCCAGCAGCCCCTTGCTAAGACTGTTTACTGAGGGGAAGTTTGAACACACCTGACCTGTGTGTCCATTGTCTTTGGACAGTTTAACCCGCCCTCTTTTCCAAGTTATTTTATCTGTTGTGTCCATGTGTGATAATAAAACAGTCCATGTTAGCAACTAAGCAAGTCTTGCCTTGTTTTGTGCTTTGTGAGCGGTTGGAATATCTGATATCTATATGCAGACTGGGAGGAAGCGGTATACTGACGGAAGCACTCAAGCGGAGTGTGGGATGTTCCGAGACAATTGGTGGCAAGCAGTGGGATGCTTCCTGCAGTCTGGGACATCCAAACCTCCACCTGGATCCAAGATCAGGATAGCAGACTTCGGTCACCCCAGCGGAGATATGGACCTGGCATCAGAGTTCCCCGGGCTGCAGCGGATCGTCCTTTCAGCATACACCAGGACTGTGCCTGAGGATAAATATCTGGAGCTCAGGCAGCAGATTCGGGTGGAGCTCTGGATTGGAGCCCTCCAGCTTGCTGGTATAAAACAGGGTAAGTGCTTTCCAACCCAAGAGCAACGGGCCAGTGACCAACGGGCATTGCGGATGGCATTCCTGGGAGAGTGGCCCCAGGAGAAATGCCTAGTCCAGCAGGAGATAGAGCTGGACAATCATTATCGGGCTCTGCAATTGCACGCAGAGCAGGGATATTTAGGGGAGACAACAGAATGCTCTCCGGAGGGATATGACTTTGGAGGCCCTGGATTTCTGTGGGAGAGCCTTACAGATTGTTTTGTGTTTGGCGATGTAGGGGAACCTACCCTTGAGGACCTGCGAGAATATAGAGAGCCTATGCTCGGTCTTGCAGGGCTCTCAGAGCTTAAACCTGATCTGGACCATTTGCTAAGGAAGGAACAGCATCTGGAAAGGGCATACAGGAAACTGCTAGAACACGTTCAGCAGCATGCCAGAGAATCGGCAGTGGAAACTCCGGAGATTACTGTCCCCAAACCTGAAGTGCTGACAACAGGGCAGAGCTCTGCTAACCTCTGCCCAGCACCAACAGTGGCTTCAGCCTTCTTGAGAGAAGAGGTAGTCGGCCTTTCTTTCACAACACTGACAGGGACATGTGATTTTTTGCCAGCAGCATCTATGGAGTTACAACAAACTTCTCCAGCTGAAGACCTGGTATGTGAACAGAGGGTCCAAGACCTCTGTCCCACACTTTTAGCAATTCCAGACACTGGGGATTTAATAGACGTTTCTGTAGAGGAGGCACCACCTAGCAAACCCCAGGCAGAAGTGGTGGCAACCGGACAGAGGGTCCAAGACCTCTGCCCCACACCTGCAGCAATTGTGGAGGTCCAGGGTGAGGAGGTGGCAGTCTATCGCGAGCTGCAGATTAGGATCCAAGGAGAGAATGCAGTCGTCACCTCACAACAGCAGCTTGATCTGGTGTCGGTGGATGGGGCTTCAGTCCCTACCTGTATACCCCAGGGATGCTGGGCAGTCGGCCCAGATCCCCAACAGCATGACGGCGTAAGCCCAGTCCCCCTGTCTTCTCTGCAGTGGCAGAAAGGACTCCAGGGAGAAGGGCCAGTCCAGGCCTCTCCCCAGCGGCGGGCATGTTCTCTGAGAGAGGCAGAGGTTGGCTGGGTGAGTACTCTGTTTGGAACAATTTGTTTGGGGTACTGTGTGGATACCAGCATTAGAGGACTGGAACCACTGACTAACTTCAGAGTCAACCCGTCTGAGTCTCCTGCTGAAAGGGGAGAAATGTGACAGACCTAGCTGGGACAGAGGCTTTTGGAGAGCACTGAATGCAAGCCTCTTGCCTTTTGATTATGGGCCCTGGATTTTCAAGGTGACAATACTCTTTGTGAGGTGAATGAGAAATCCAGTCTGATCTGTACTAATCATACTCAATCTTGTATATATGTATATATTGTATGTTGTCTCATTCTGTTGTGGACTCTTTGCTGTGATCATTTGGGATGTGTATCTCTATGGGGGGAGGGGGAATTCCTCCAGCACCCCTCTGCTAAGACTGTTTACTGAGGAGAAGTTTGAACACACCTGACCTGTGTGTCCATTGTCTTTGGACAGTTTAACCCGCCCTCTTTTCCAAGGGTTGGGGGGAAGAGTCTCTGAGTTATTTTATCTGTTGTGTCCATGTGTGATAAAAAAACAGTCCATGTTAGCAACTAAGCAAGTCTCACCTTGTTTTGTGCTTTGTGAGCGGTTGGAATATCTGATATCTATATCCAGACTGGGAGGAAGTGGTATACTGACGGAAGCACTCAAGTGGAGTGAGGGACGTTCTGTGACACTGTCAATCTGTGTCCATCAGTGCTGCCAATTAGTGATGCCTGTCAGTGCCTATCCTTGCAGCCTTATCAGTGCACCTCCTCAGTTCCCATCAGTGCCATCTCATCAGTGCCATTCAGCGCAGCCTATTAGTGCAGCCTCATCAGCACACATTAGTGAAGGAGAAAAATTTCTTAGAAAATTTTATAACAGAAATTACCGTAACAAAAAACGTTTTTTTCAAAATTCTCTGTCTTTTTTCATTTGTTTAGCAAAAAATAAAAAAACACAGTATCTCAAAAAATTATAAAAATGTTGTTTGGGTACAGTGTTGCAGTGTTGATTTCAGTGCTGTCATTCAAAGTGTGACAGCACTGAAATCTAAAAATTAGCCTGGGCAGGAACGTGGTGAAAGTGCCCGGTAGGCCAAGCCAGTGGTTAATAACCACTGGGTTTCTTATTTTTTGCCAAATAAATAAAACAAGACCGAAAAATTTTCTTCGTTTGTTGTAAAATTTTGCAAATAAATATTCTTTCTTCATAAATTTAGACCAAAGTGAATTGTGCTACATTTCTTTGGTAAAAATAACCCAAATCAGGGTATATTGTTTGCAGGAAAGTTAAAGTCCTGTGAGAGTGAAAGCTCTGGCCTCTGTGGAAATGAGAAGTCCCAGCAGAAGATTTGTGAGCAGAGAAAGCTATGCTCTAAGTTTTCTCTGGATTTTGTGAGTCTGGATTGGGGCTGGAAACTTGAAGACTTCAAAGAGCATTGGGAGGGATGGAGTCTTCAGTTTTGTGTCCGGGCTTTCCAGAAGTTCTGCAGGTTGTCTGTGTGTCCAGGTGCACACACTCATTATAAAGTAGATCTGAACATAGCTTAGGGGAGTGGGTGTTGGAGCAGTTTCTGAAGCCAGGAGGGAGGTGTGCTACCGTTTCAAGAACCCAGGCAATATCCTTGAGACGGCACTCCCTGTGGGAGAGGTTCCAGGTCAGTGGACTGAGAGAGTTGGGCCAGCTGAGAGAGACCATAGCTAAGACAACTGGAAGAAAGAGTCCTGGGGACCAGAGGGGACCGCAAGTTTTGGAGGAGTGTAAAATCCTGGAGTGTCAGGAGACTTCCTAGAGGCCAGGAGTGGGCCTGCGCAGCTTAGTACTGCGACCAAGGCTGAGTGAGCCTTGAGAGACAGGTGGCTTGGCATTTTTGTTTTTGTTGTAATTTTTGGGGGAAGAATCCCTGTGTGGGCAACTCTTGCATGTATGAACTTTCATTTTTGTTACTTTCAACCACACCCTAAACCTCATACACACAATCAAATTTTCTGATGGGAAATGTGTGATGACAGGCTGTTGGCGGAAAATCCGACCATGTGTATGCTCCATCGGACAACTGTTGTCAGACTTTCTGCCAACAAATGTTGGCTAGCAGGTTTTCAAATTTTCCGCAGACAAATGTGTGTTGTCGGATTTACCGAGCGTGTGTACACAAGTCCGTCGGACAAAAGTCCAACGTACAAACACACATGCTCGGAAGCAAGGACGAGCCAGAAGCGGTCGGTCTTGTAAACTTAATATAGAAGAAATTGCGTTGCGCTAGGTTAATATCCTAAGTGAAATTTACAAAATATCTCATCATTTACCTCAATTATGCATAACTATGCTGAAAAAAACTAATTCAAATATAATATAAATAAATACTCCTGTGAAAAAAATATTATCACTCCTGTGCAATGTGCATGAATGTAAGGATAATCAATAAAGATGCATATAGTGCCAAACAATATATGTACACAATTGTGCATAAAATTATTCTTTAAAAGGTGACTGCAAACAACAAACATGCAATACTTCATATAACATGCAACATGCAAAACATCAAAAGACGCAAAAAAACTATGATGTAAAGTTCTTATATAAGTGTCCCAAAATTGCAACTAAAAAGTGTTTCCGTGTCCATAAATCTCCATTAGATATCCAGGTGATCCAATGTGCCGAATTCCAGTGCTATAAATAATGGTATTGTGCCACAGTGCCCCCCCACAGTGGTTGCGCTCACCTCAGAGCGTGTGACACAGCTTTTACCTTGTGTCAAATCACGCTATGTAGCCACCCCTTGGGCTATATGCGAACGCTAGATCGATCTCCACTTTGGGTCAATTAGGCTCCATGGGCATTAATCATAAAAATAAGAAGAGACTATATAGTGTAATTCCGCTTTAAAATTTATTCCAACAAGACAAACTTCCCACAAAGGGGTACTCACATTTCATGGGTGCTGCTGTGCACCAAACAGTAAAAAGCTCCAAAGGGATATGTTGTGTGGTCTGCCGCGGGGTATGTGCTTCTCCCGGCTCAGCTGTTCACTTTTCGCTGTACGCTGCTCGCTCCGTCCTGGCCCCTCCCCTACGCGTGTTCGACACAGGGGGTCACGTGTCTTCATCAGTCTTCATCAGGGGGACACGTGACCCCCTGTGTCGAACACGCGTAGGGGAGGGGCCAGGACGGAGCGAGCAGCGTACAGCGAAAAGTGAACAGCTGAGCCGGGAGAAGCACATACCCCGCGGCAGACCACACAACATATCCCTTTGGAGCTTTTTACTGTTTGGTGCACAGCAGCACCCATGAAATGTGAGTACCCCTTTGTGGGAAGTTTGTCTTGTTGGAATAAATTTTAAAGCGGAATTACACTATATAGTCTCTTCTTATTTTTATGATTAATGCCCATGGAGCCTAATTGACCCAAAGTGGAGATCGATCTAGCGTTCGCATATAGCCCAAGGGGTGGCTACATAGCGTGATTTGACACAAGGTAAAAGCTGTGTCACACGCTCTGAGGTGAGCGCAACCACTGTGGGGGGGCACTGTGGCACAATACCATTATTTATAGCACTGGAATTCGGCACATTGGATCACCTGGATATCTAATGGAGATTTATGGACACGGAAACACTTTTTAGTTGCAATTTTGGGACACTTATATAAGAACTTTACATCATAGTTTTTTTGCGTCTTTTGATGTTTTGCATGTTGCATGTTATATGAAGTATTGCATGTTTGTTGTTTGCAGTCACCTTTTAAAGAATAATTTTATGCACAATTGTGTACATATATTGTTTGGCACTATATGCATCTTTATTGATTATCCTTACATTCATGCACATTGCACAGGAGTGATAATATTTTTTTCACAGGAGTATTTATTTATATTATATTTGAATTAGTTTTTTTCAGCATAGTTATGCATAATTGAGGTAAATGATGAGATATTTTGTAAATTTCACTTAGGATATTAACCTAGCGCAACGCAATTTCTTCTATATTATGTCTTGTGCACGGTTATGAGTACGTGAACTGCGGTTGCTGCTGGTTATTCCTCTTTGTTATACCTTTGGTATATAAATACTTGTCGCCGTTGGTCTATTAAGCATAGGAACATTGTGGCTCGCAAGATTTTCTTCTTTTTCTCGGTCTTGTAAACTAGCGTTCCTAATGGAGAATTACCATTCGTGACGTGGAAAATTATGAAATCTCAAAATGCAGCGCACATTCTCTTCTTCTTTAATGGGATAATAATGAAGCTGCTTTGCTGGTGATACTGATGGAATTATTACAAACAAATTTTCAAAGGCTTTTTTTTTTCCAGTGATATCAAGAATAATATTATTATGCTTTTTTTTTCTTTTTTTTTTTTTTATTTGGGCAAGTTACCACAACACCATTATCCAGTAATTTTTAAGATCAAAGATACAACTATGTTGGTGTCCCTTGTCAATTTTTTTTTAAATGTAACTGCCTACTCCCAAAATGTAATTTGAAGTAAAACACATAGGGGGTCATTATGCGCTAATTGACGCTAATTAGCGCTAATTGGCGCTAATTGGCGCTAATTGGCGCTAAAACGGTATTCACTATAGCGCTGGTGAGAAAATACTCCCAAAATTGAATTTACTATAGTTCCCTGAAACCAAATAGCGCCCAAAACCTTACTCTGCAGAAACATGGAGTAGTGCATGTGGAAATAATGTTTAGAGCATGATATAATTGCCTAAATGGTACTGAAATATGCAGTATATTATTTAAAGATAATATGCTTTTAAACTGTGTGAAAAACTGATTTCTACACTGAAATATCTTTAAAAGTCTGAGAAGTGAAAAATTCCTTGTTTTGGACAACTAGGTGCCAACACAACTGAGCATGCTCAGACCTGAAAATAGCTCAAGTGGCGCTATAGTGAATACCAAAATAAGAGCTAATTAGAGAGCATTTTTTTTGGAAGTGAAAATCTGCTTTATTCTAGTCCAATGCAAGTTTTAGCCATTGATTCTAATGGAACAATTGTAGCTTTCACAAAAAAACTTTTAATGTTGAGATGAAATGTATCTTTCTCTGAAATAAATTTTCCTTTGCAACATTGTTGCTTCTACTTAAAATATTTTGTTTTTAAGAATACCAGAATGTGGAATGTTTTGACATTTTGGTAAAACATATTTTTCTCTGTCACTTTCACTTGTTACTCTCCATCTCACAACAATCTTTACCCAAACTCACACAGGTGTCTTTACAATCCACAAGCAATACCATTGCTGATGCAAATTTAAAATGAATCACAATTTTTTGTGCTTTTTATTATTTCCAAATATTCATAATTTGAACCCAAAAAATGTGATATGTATACCAACATCAGAAATCAATATGTAATTCCCATAAATTTGAGGGTAATATTCTACTCTCACCCACAAAAATAAACACCAAATATCACAGAATAAATCAAGAAGAATAACGCTTGAGTAATGTAATTCCATCACTTGTATGTCCAAAGAAATGCAGTATTTATGTGTTTTTATGTTTATTTATGTGTAGCTATGAATAGGAGGTTCTCACACGTGGCAGCTCCGTGGCTTAGAGGTTAGAACTTCTGCTTAGTATCTCTGAGGGAGTGTAGGAGAAAAAAACTGCTCTACAGCGAATTATGAAGTAAAAAAGGGGGAAGCAGCCATCACTCAAACATACAAGGTTCAAACTGAAAATAAAATGACAGCGTGGCGGTAACTAAAACTCTGTAACCTGGATGTGGTACAGCTGTGACACAATAATGAGTGAGTGTACCACAACAAAGTAAAACAAAAAAAAAACAAAAAAAGAAAAAGTGAGCTAGACAATGAGTTGAGTCTGTGTAGCATAAATAATTAAATAAAGTCCACAGTATTGTGACGAGGTAAATCCCGTAAGGATGTCTTCAGTCATGTGAGGACAGTGAATTGCTTGTCTGCAGTTACTTTCCTGTAAACAAAAAATGAAGAAAAAATGGATACTCTTACCAGCTGTGGTGGACCCTAAGTGTCATATGACACTGGCCTCCGCACCTGCTCCATACATCATATGATCTAAAGCCTGTATGACCCTTCTGTCATCGCGGGAACCCATGACAGGTAAGTACTTATTTAAAGTCAGCAGCTACAGTGTTTGTAGCTGCTGACTTTTAATTTTTTTTTTCACGGCCGGAATCCCGTTTTAAGTATGTTTCTATAATCTTGCAGATAAAAATGTGATGTGTTGCCCGTTATACACTGAAATAAAGCTGTGTCACCTCTAAGGTTTTGTCAAATTTTAGATTGTAAGCTCCTATGTACAGGGCCCTTAAAATCCAATTGCTAAATGTAGCACCTTATATCCTGTCCAAATTTTTTTGAAGCTAATGAATGTACATTTTTTTTCTCTGCTGGTAAAATAAAAGTACATTATTAAGCTTAGTTGTGTGTTTTTTTTTTCCTTCTACTTTTCTTTCTCTTGAGTTCTTGTGGGTGGTGGTTTTGGAAAATATTTCTTATATCTTATTTCAATATGTATTTGTGCACCAAAAAACGAATCTCTTCGTCCTGGTTCACATTGATGCTACTTTAAAATTTTAAAGTAGCAAGGTCAGCGTGATTTCAGGTGCTACTTGATAGACAACTGTGTGGCTTCATACACAAATGTATATTGTAGTGCAGGAACTACTTTAGCAAATTGGGGCCGCACCACAAAATCGGTGTCTCATCGATTGGAACAGTGCCATTGCAGCCAATAGTCATGCGATTTGATCTCTCAAATCGCATGACAAGTCGCTCCAATGTAAACCTAGGCTTCTGCACACCTGCAAGTAAATGATAAAGGTGGAATATTTATATATAACAGCTGTGGAGAATTGCAGGTATTGAATTCAGCTGGTGGATAGGCAGTGTTGTATGTGTCAGCTTTAGTTCACATTGGTGCGATTTGACATGTCAAATCGGTGGCAATTGCACTGTTTTAATTGGTGCGACTTTGGGGTGCAATTTGTATTAATATCAGTGCAGAAACCTGCACAGATGTCTCTGAAATTCCCCCTGCAGTTGGGACTGACATGCGGGAATGAAATTGTGTGATTTCAGCTGAACGATTTGCTCCCTCTGTCAGTGTGAACCAGGGCTCAAACTGGGCCTTTTGTTTTTGTCATTCACCTGCTGCTAACCCAGGGACACCATTTCTTATCGAATGCCTTTAAATATCACAAGTAGAAATACAAATTTGCATATCTGCAAATAAACAAAAATAATAAAATTCTAATCGTGGTTGCGATCAAATATTTGCAGCAGCCATCAAAAGAGTGTGGTTTCACCTTCTGACCCAGAAATAAGTCATTGTAATCACCCAGAAGTTCCTGTGCTGGTCAGGATCTCCATATAGGTGGACATGGCGAGGTCTCTCTTTAGCAAAGAGGAGGTGCTGCTCATTTTCTTGGTATGATATGTACTTGTGCTTAATCAATGTGGGGTGGATGTGGTAGTTAGATTTGGTGTGGGAGGGGTTCATTGAATTGTTTGGCATCCCCACACATTTGCTTCTGGCCCATGTGCACACATCACTTCCTGCATTTGTTCTGCTGATGTAAATGCAAGTACAATTGAGAGCTCCTTTCTATTAAAATATATATGACTTGTTTTACAGTTGGGCGACTTTGGACCTCCGAGTTGCTTGACAAGTTGTACCCCGTGATTCTCAATGATAACTAGGGATGGGTCAAACACCCCCCTGTTCAGTTTGCAGCAGAACATGCGAACAGACAAAAAATTCATTCAAACACGTGAACACTGTTAAAGTCTATGGGACACGAACATGAATAATCAAAAGTGTTAATTTTTAAAGGTAATATGCAAGTTTTTGTCATAAAAAGTGTTTGGAGACCCGGGTCCTGCCCCAGGGGACATGTATCAATGCAAAAAAAAAATTTAAAAAACTGCTGTTTTTTCGGGAGCAGTGATTTTAATAATGCTTAGAGTGAAACAATAAAAGTATAATATTCCTTTAAATTTCTTACCTGGGGGATGGCGCATATTTGCCGTGTTTAGAACAGTCTGACAGCAAAATGACATTTCTAAAGGAAGAAAAAAGTCATTTAAAAGTGCTAGCGCTAGTGCCGGTGTTCTGCCGAGAAAGTTCCCCCCAGCGGATAAGGACTCCCCTGTATGGCGCAGTGCTTGCGCAGTACGATCCGCCGAAAATAGCCGAAGCTGAACACCTGTGAGTCAGCTGTACACGGCGCCTGTAACACGGCCTCGCTCGGCATATTTTTATCCTAACTCTATGTTCACTTGGATGGTGGGACTTGAACCTGGACTCAGGGCAGAATGTAGTGCACAGGCGCCGTGTAGAGCTGACGATCAGCTGTTCAACTTCGGAGACTTTCGGCGGCTCCGTAGTCGTTCGTACTGTGCAAGCCCATCGCATGTGCAGTACAGGGGAGTCCTTATCCACCAGGGGAACTTTCTCGGCAAGACACCGGCTATTAATAAATTGTCAGTCCCGACAATACACATAAAAGTTCATTGATAAAAACGGCCTGGGATTCCCCCACAGTCCATTACCAGGCCCTTTGGGTCTGGTATGAATATTAAGCCTGAATCAAAATTTTAAAAAAAATGCGTGGGGGCCCCCCAGTCATGCAGGCAGGGGGGTGTGCTTAGCTGAGAAAACCCCTCCTCCCCTCCTGAAGACTCACGGGATGAGTGAGTCACGGGATCATTTGCCTAGGCCAGAAACCAGGAAGTAACTGAAAAATTGTAAAAAAAAAAGTTTTAAAACAAGTAAATATGATATACTTTCCTATCTATTTACTAAGGATAGCAGCATAAGGATTAAAAATAGTTAATGTTGATTAAGAGAGAGCGAAGTTCTGTTTTTCTGTTACCGGAGTTGCATCTCCTCTGATCAATACATATATATATATTTGCATATATGTATATTATGTGTGTGTGAAGCCGCACTGTCACCTCAAGGCCCCTCTGCAAAGTGCGATCCCTAACTCTATTCTAACATGATCTCCAAATTGTGACATACAGAGCAAGAAGTACATTCAGAGTCTAAACTAGTTCATAAAAAAAATTCAAAACAGAGGTTTTGGTAGCTTGCATTTGCAATCATATGTGAAATCACCTGCCATTACAGGCTGTTCCAAACCTGCCTAAAAAAATACCAGCCTCCAACCTCCCCTAATAGCCGGTCCAACACATGCCTGAAAAGTATTGGCCTCCAACCTCCCCTCATAGCCGGTCCAACACACACCTGAAAAAAAGACTACCGACCTCCAACCTCATCTCATAGCCAGTCAAACAAAAGCTTGAAAAAAAAGTACTGGCCTCCAATCTCCCCTTATAGCCAGTCCAACACACACATGAAAAAAGACTACTGACCTCCAACCTCTCCTTATAGCCGGTTTAATACTCTCCTGAAAAAAATACCAGCCTCCAACATCTGCTGTCCAACCCAGTCCAACACATGCCTGAAAAAAGTACCAGTCTCCAACCTCTGCTCATAGCTGGTCCAATACACACCTGAATAAAAGGACTACTGGCCTCCATCCTGCCCTCGTAGCCAGTCCAACACATACATTAAAAAAAAGACTACAAGCTCCAACCTCTCCTTATGGTCGGTTCAATAGACACCCGAAATTGTGACATACAGAGCAAGAAATACATTCAGAGTCAAAACTAGGTCATAAAAAATTATTCAAAACAGAGGTTTTGGTTGCGTATATTTGCAATCATATGTGAATTTACCTTCCATTACAGGCTGTTCCAAACCTGATGATGACGCATCTAACATGAAATGCATAGAGGCTGTGTGTCCATCTTTTACTGACATCATATCCAGTCCTGCTGGTTTCCAACCCCTGGGATTTGAAACATACGCCGTGGCTGGTAGGACAGAGTGCTTATTCAATTAAAGCTTTACATGTTGGTGCTGACATTCTGCACAAATGTAAGTGGACATTTTTACATTCACTTGTTTCTATCCACTTTGAAAAACTTGTTGCGCTATGATCCTCCATATGTTTTCTCTGACCATCTAGCTATTGCCAAAGATAAAGGGAGACATCTTCACCTATATTGCTGGCTGCAAGATACCCACCATTGCACCAAGGTTCTTAGAACTTTTAGCTTTGGTGAGTGTGCATTTCTCACGCATGATTTGTGATGAAGCATCACTTGAAGGACTATATTTATTATTTTTCCTTTGAACCACAGAGATTGGACTTCTTTTTCTTTATGTAGATTTATTAGGAATTTATTGTCACTTTAGTATTGCATTTTAAGACGTCATTTATGATGAAACATGTAGGGCGTGGCTACGCACTATACGCTATCATGTTTTAGCCCCATGTTTGTTTTTTGTACATGGGTGTTCGCTACTATTTTCACTTTCCGGCTTTTTAGACATGTTTTTATGGTGGAGAAATGTTCCCCGCTAGGGATGAGCCGAACACCCCCCGGTTCGGTTCACACCAGAACCTGCGAACGGACCGAAAGTTCGCACGAACGTTAGAACCCCATTGACGTCTATGGGACTCGAACGTTCGAAATCAAAAGTGCTAATTTTAAAGGCATATTAGCATGGTATTGTCCTAAAAAGGGTTTGGGGACCCGGGTCCTACCCCAGGGGACATGTATCAATGCAAAAAAAAACTTTTAAAAACGGCTGTTTTTTCTGGAGCAGTGATTTTAATGATGCTTAAAGTAAAAAAAAAAAAAGTGAACTATTCCTTTAAATATCATACCTGGGGGGTGTCTATAGTATGCCTGTAAAGTGGTGCGTGTTTCCAGTGTTTAGAATAGTCCCTGCACCAAATGTCATTTTTAAAGGAAAAAATCTCATTTAAAACTGCTTGCGGGTTTAATGTAATGTCGGGTCCTGGCAATATGGATGAAAATCACTGAGACAAACGGCATGGGTACCCCCCAGTCCATTACCAGGCCCTTTGGGTCTTGTATGGATATTAAGGGGAACCCCGCACCCAAATTAAAATAAGGAAAGGTGTGGGGCCACCAGGCCCTATATACTCTGAACAGCAGTATACAGGCGGTGCAAACAAGACAGGGACTGTAGGTTTGTTGTTAAGTAGAATCTGTTTGTCATTTTGAACGGGTACATTTTTAACGTGTTTAGCTCCAGCCAAAAAATCTTTTTTAAGCTTTTTGGAAAACATAGGGAAGGGTTATCACCCCTGTGATATTTGTTTTGCTGTCTTTCCTCCTCTTTAGAAGATTTCACCTCACTTTTAGTCCCAATGACAAATGTTTTTTGAGAATTTGGGGTTTTTTGTGGAACAAGGATTGGAAAGCATCAGTGGAAAGGAGAAATGTTTTTCCCATATTAACTCTTACAGGAGAGAATTTCCCTTCCTAGGGGTAGATTTCATCTCACTTCCTGTTGTCTCCTTCCGTTTGCAAGTAGGAGTCATTTGTAAGTTAGATGGTTGAAAGTAGGGGCCTGCCCTATATACTCAGCAGAAATTTGGGCCTTAGGTGTTGTTGTGGCCACAACAACGTAAGCCCTCACAGGGCCCTGCTGTGAAATATTAGATCAAGAATTGTAATTACATGCCCCTGTTGAACAGAGGCAGAAAAACTGGGCCTTTGGTGGTGGTGGTGGTGGTGCTGGTGCCACAACACTGTAAGTCCTCACTCGCTCATGGTGGGTGCAGAAATGGGCCCTGCTGTGAAATATTAGATCAAGAATTGTAATTACATGCCCCTGTTGAACAGGGGCAGAAAAATTGGGCCTTTGGTGGTGTTGGTGGTGGTGGTGGTGCTGGTGCCACAACACTGCAACCCCTCACAGACACTCTAGTTGGAACGCAGGAACGAGCCCTGCTGCAAAGTATTGCATCAAAAATTGTAATTACACGCCCCTGTTAAACAGGGGCAGAAAAATTGGGCCTTAGGCACTGGTGCTGGTGCCACAACACTGCAACCCCTCACAGACACTCTAGTTGGAACGCAGGAACGAGCCCTGCTGCAAAGTATTGCATCAAAAATTGTAATTACACACCCCTGTTAAACAGGGGCTGAAAAATTGTGCCTTAGGCACTGGTGGTGGCGCCCAGAACCAAAAATGTTCTTACAAGCTATCAGCGTAATGATTGAGGAGGAAGAGGATAATTACTCAGGGATAGTCACTCAGCATCAGCAAAGGCAGTCTTTGAAGGCATCTGAGATTTCAAAAAAAATTATTCGGTTACATCAGCATCAGGTGCTTGGTAGCTGGTGGTGATCCAAGACTGATTCATTTTTATGAAGGTCAGTCGATCGACCGAGTCGGTGGACAGACGCACCCTGTGATCAGTTACCACGCCTCCAGCAGCACTGAATGTGCGTTCCGAAAGAACGCTGGATGCAGGACAGGCCAGTAGCTCAATTGCATACTGTGCGAGCTCTGGCCAGTGATCCATCCTCAAGACCCAGTAACCCAGAGGATTTTCGGTGGAAAAGGTGTCCAAGTCTGATCTTGCCCCTAGGTATTCCTGCACCATGTAAAACAGACGCTGGCGATGGTTGCTGGAACCGATCATACCTTGGGGCTGCGGACCAAAAAATTGTCTGAACGCATCGGTCAGACGGCCACCTTCTCCACCGCTCCTTCTTTGACTGACCGAAGCCTCAGCAACACGTTGTCCAGAAACAGGAGTTTGTAACCTCCCAGTCTCTGGGAACGCGTTGCACAGACCTTTCTGCAAGGCCTCCCGAAGATGTTTCATCCTCTGCTCCCTCTGCGATGGCAAAATAAGGTCCGCAACCTTACCCTTGTAACGTGAATCAAGGAGGGTTGCCAGCCAGTATTGGTCCTTCTCCTTGATACCAGGAATACGAGGATCCTTACGCAGGCTTTGCAGGATCAGGGAGGCCATGCAGCATAGGTTTGCTGAGGCATTCGGTCCGGAGTCCTCTAGGTCACTAAGGACGACATGGTCCGCAGCCACCTCCTCCCAGCCACGTACAAGTCCATGTGTTTCTTGGGACTGATCCATTAAAGACTGCTGCTGATGCTGAGTGCCAGGCTCCACCTCCATACTGACACAATCTTCCTCCTCCTCCTCCTCTTCCTGTGCGATTGGCAGGCACGCAGGAACACTGTCTGGATAAAGGGGGCCTTGAGAGCTAAGGAAGTTCTCCTCTTCCTGCCTCTGTTCTGCCTCAAGTGCCCTGTCCATTATTCCACGCAGCGTGTGCTCCAACAGGTGGACAAGGGGGACAGTGTCACTGATGCACGCACTGTCACTGCTCACCATCCTCATGGCCTCCTCAAATGGTGACAGAACAGTGCATGCATCCCTGATCATGGCCCACTGGCGTGGGGAAAAAAACCAAGCTCCCCTGACCCTGTCCTGGTGCCATAGTCGCACAGGTACTCATTGATGGCCCTCTGCTGCGTGTGCAGCTGCTGCAGCATGGCCAACGTTGAGTTCCACCTGGTGGGCATGTCACAGATTAGGCGGTTCTTGGGCAGGTTAAACTCCTTTTGGAGGTCTTTCAGCCGAGCACTGGCATTATATGACCGGTGGAAATGCACACAGACTTTCCTGGCCTGCCTCAGGACATCCTGTAAGCCCGGGTACCTGCCCAAGAACCGCTGCACCACCAAGTTAAGGACGTGAGCCAAACAGGGCACATGGGTCATTTGTCCCTGTCGGAGGGCAGAGAGGAGGTTGGTGCCATTGTCGCAAACCACCATTCCTGCCTTAAGTTGGCGTGGCGCCAACCACCTCTGAACCTGCCCCTGCAGAGCTGACAGAACCTCTGCCCCAGTGTGGCTCCTGTCCCCCAAGCACACCAGCTCAAGCACCGCATGGCATCTTTTGGCCTGCGTACTTGCGTAGCCCCTTGAACGGCTACGGAGCACCGCTGGTTCCGAGGACAAAGCAAAGGAAGAGGCCATGAAGGAAGAAGAAGAGGAGGGGGTGGAGGAGAGAGGTGTGTCACAATCATTAGCATTTTGGAGGCGTGGTGGCGGAACAACCTCCCACACTACTGCACCTTGTCCTGCATCCTTCCCAGCTGCCAGCAGAGTCACCCAATGCGCCGTGAAACCATGAGTCAGCGGTAATATGCACCTTACCGCTGACCGCCCTGTCCAGTGAGGCATGGACATTGCCTTCCACATGCCGGTATCCACATGCCGGTAGAGAGCCAGAATCGCCTTCCGTGAGAAAAAGTGGCGTTTGGGTACCTGCTACTGAGGAACCGCACATTCCACAAACTCACGGAAGGGGGCAGAGTCTACCAACTGAAAAGGCAGCAGTTGAAGTGCTAGCAATTTTGCCAAGCTAGCATTCAACCGCTGGGCATGTGGATGGCTGGGAGCAAACTTCTTTCGGCGGTGCAGCAGCTGGGGCAGGGAAATTTGCCTGGTACAATCTGACATCGGTGTACCAAAAGCAGATTGCCCACAAGTACTTGGCTGTGACACACCTAATTCTACACCTTCATTCCTCTCAGTGCAGGTCTCAGAGAGGACTGAAGGTATAGTGGGGTTGGAAATCTCAGCTGATGAGGAGCAAGGAGAGGTCCTCTTTGTTCTTTGGTGTGGGTCTTTTAGATACGCTTGCCAACGAACTGCATGGCAGGTCAACATATGTCTGGTCAAGCATGTGGTACCCAAGCAGGAGATGTTTTGGCCACGCGAGATACGCTTGAGACATATGTTGCAAATAGCAGCGGTGCGATCTGATGCACTCATCTCAAAAAAGGCCCACACCAAAGAACTTTTTAAATAACGCGCAGAGACTGCAGCGCCCTGCACATGTGGAGCTTTGGGGTGTAATGCAGTCAATGTGCTGCCCTTAGGCTGGCCCCTGGAGGGCATCCTGCCTCGTTGGTGATGTGCCGCCTCCTCCTCCTCCTCTCTCCTATCAGGCACCCACGTTGAGTCAGTGACCTCATCATCCCCTCCCTCCTCATCACTTGAGCAAACCTGGCAGTATGCTGCAGCAGGGGGAGCATGACTGCCAGATTGCTGTCCTTCTTGGGCACCCCCTCTGTCCGTGCTCATGTTACTGCCTTCATCGAGCTCAGTATCATCATCAGAGCCTTCCAAACGCTGGGCATCCTCCTGGAGCATGTACCCAACACTGTGGTCAAACAGTTTGAGGGACTCCTCAGGAGGACATGGTGGGGCTAGGGAAGGAGTCACTGATGACATTGAGCCGAGGGAAGAGGCCGCTGCTTTGCCAGACAAAGTACCCTGGGCATGGGTGAGAGAGGATGAGGAGGATGAGGACGGCTTGGTCATCCACTCGACCAAGTCTTCCGCATGTTGCGGCTCAACACGGCCAGCTGCCGAAAAAAAGGCCAAGCGCGTCCCACGGCCACGTGCTGATGAGGATGCACCGTCTCCACGACCAGCACTAGACACAAAGCCTGCTTGCCCTCTCTTATTGGCTTGTGACTGTCTGCTTCTCCTTCTTGGCCTTTCAGACATACTAATGGCCTGTAGCTGCACTAAGCTGGAATATATATATATATATATATATATATATATATGTACTGATACTGCAGCTAGCAAAATCAACTGCCTGCATGTAGTATGAGAACACCAACAACCTTCTACAGGTAGCTTTAGCTGAACACTGTGAGGTGGACGCACCCCACTAACTTGTAGGTTTAGCTGAACACTGTGAACAGGACGCACCCCACTAACTTGTAGGTTTAGCTGAACACTGTGAGCAGGATGCACCCCACTAACTTGTAGGTTTAGCTGAACACTGTGAGCAGGACGCACTGCACTAACTGTAAATAGTCTAGCTGCCTGACTGTGGTACTAATAGGATCAAAAGAACACCAGTAATTTTCTTCAGGTAGCTGTATATACTGTAACAAGACAAGCCTGCCTGTCAGTAAGAAGATAACAGGAACGGATCTAGCTAAACACTGTGAGCAGGACACACCCCACTAACTTGTAGGTTTAGCTGAACACTGTGAGCAGGACGCACCCCACTAACTTGTAGGTTTAGCTGAACACTGTGAGGTGGACGCACCACACTAACTTGTAGGTTTAGCTGAACACTGTGAGCAGGACGCACCCCACTGACTTGTAGGTTTAGCTGAACACTGTGAGCAGGACGCACTGCACTAACTGTAAATAGTCTAGCTGCCTGACTGTGGTACTAATAGGATCAAAAAAACACCAGTAATTTTCTTCAGGTAGCTGTATATACTGTAACAAGACAAGCCTGCCTGTCAGTAAGAAGATAACAGGAACGGATCTAGCTGAACACTGTGAGCAGGACGCACCCCACTAACTTGTAGGTTTAGCTGAACACTGTGAGCAGGACGCACCCCACTAACTTGTAGGTTTAGCTGAACACTGTGAGGTGGACGCACCACACTAACTTGTAGGTTTAGCTGAACACTGTGAGCAGGACGCACCCCACTAACTTGTAGGTTTAGCTGAACACTGTGATCAGGACGCACCCCACTAACTTGTAGGTTTAGCTGAACACTGTGAGCAGGACGCACCCCACTAACTTGTAGGTTTAGCTAAACACTGTGAGCAGGACGCACCGCACTAACTTGTAGGTTTAGCTGAACACTGTGAGCAGGACGCACCCCACTAACTTGTAGGTTTAGCTGAACACTGTGAGCAGGACGCACTGCACTAACTGTAAATAGTCTAGCTGCCTGACTGTGGTACTAATAGGATCAAAAGAACACCAGTAATTTTCTTCAGGTAGCTGTATATACTGTAACAAGACAAGCCTGCCTGTCAGTAAGAAGATAACAGGAACGGATCTAGCTGAACACTGTGAGCAGGACGCACCCCACTAACTTGTAGGTTTAGCTGAACACTGTGAGCAGGACGCACCCCACTAACTTGTAGGTTTAGCTGAACACTATGAGGTGGACGCACCACACTAACTTGTAGGTTTAGCTGAACACTGTGAGCAGGACGCACCCCACTAACTTGTAGGTTTAGCTGAACACTGTGATCAGGACGCACCCCACTAACTTGTAGGTTTAGCTGAACACTGTGAGCAGGACGCACCCCACTAACTTGTAGGTTTAGCTGAACACTGTGAGCAGGACGCACCGCACTAACTTTTAGGTTTAGCTGAACACTGTGAGCAGGACGCACCCCACTGACTTGTAGGTTTAGCTGAATACTGTGAGCAGGACGCACTGCACTAACTGTAAATAGTCTAGCTGCCTGACTGTGGTACTAATAGGATCAAAAAACACCAGTAATTTTCTTCAGGTAGCTGTATATACTGTAACAAGACAAGCCTGCCTGTCAGTAAGAAGATAACAGGAACGGATCTAGCTGAACACTGTGAGCAGGACGCACCCCACTAACTTGTAGGTTTAGCTGAACACTGTGAGCAGGACGCACCCCACTAACTTGTAGGTTTAGCTGAACACTGTGAGGTGGACGCACCACACTAACTTGTAGGTTTAGCTGAACACTGTGAGCAGGACGCACCCCACTAACTTGTAGGTTTAGCTGAACACTGTGATCAGGACGCACCCCACTAACTTGTAGGTTTAGCTGAACACTGTGAGCAGGACGCACCCCACTAACTTGTAGGTTTAGCTGAACACTGTGAGCAGGACGCACCGCACTAACTTGTAGGTTTAGCTGAACACTGTGAGCAGGACGCACCCCACTAACTTGTAGGTTTAGCTGAACACTGTGAGCAGGATGCACTGCACTAACTGTAAATAGTCTAGCTGCCTGACTGTGGTACTAATAGGATCAAAAGAACACCAGTAATTTTCTTCAGGTAGCTGTATATACTGTAACAAGACAAGCCTGCCTGTCAGTAAGAAGATAACAGGAACGGATCTAGCTGAACACTGTGAGCAGGACGCACCCCACTAACTTGTAGGTTTAGCTGAACACTGTGAGCAGGACGCACCCCACTAACTTGTAGGTTTAGCTGAACACTATGAGGTGGACGCACCACACTAACTTGTAGGTTTAGCTGAACACTGTGAGCAGGACGCACCCCACTAACTTGTAGGTTTAGCTGAACACTGTGATCAGGACGCACCCCACTAACTTGTAGGTTTAGCTGAACACTGTGAGCAGGACGCACCCCACTAACTTGTAGGTTTAGCTGAACACTGTGAGCAGGACGCACCGCACTAACTTGTAGGTTTAGCTGAACACTGTGAGCAGGACGCACCCCACTAACTTGTAGTTTTAGCTGAACACTATGAGCAGGACTCACTGCACTAACTGTAAATAGTCTAGCTGCCTGACTGTGGTACTAATAGGATCAAAAGAACACAAGCAATTTTCTTCAGGTAGCTGTATATACTGTAACAAGACAAGCCTGCCTGTCAGTAGGAAGATAACAAGAATGGATCTAGCTAAACTGAATACAGTGTATATATATATATATATGCAACACCTGGGATGCATATATACACAATACACTGTAAGTGCAGCTAACTGACTGACTGTTCTGCCTAATCTATCTAACTCAAATCAAATGTCACTGTCTGTCTCTCTCTCTCTCTCAATGAACGCCGGAACACACTCTACACAGGGCCACCTTGCAGGCGGCCTTATATAGTGTGGGGCTTGTACTAAATCCCCTGAGCCATAATTGGCCAAAGCCTCCTTGGCTTTGGCCAATTATGGCTCTCTGTTCAGGCGGCGCTGTGATTGGCCAAGCATGCGGGTCATAGTGCATGCTTGGCCAATCATCAGCAATGCACTGCGATGCCGTAGTGAATTATGGGCCGTGACGCGCCACACGAATTTGGCGCGAATGGGCCATATCATTTGCAATTCGGTGAACGACCGAACAGCCGATGTTCGAGTCGAACATGGGTTCGACTCGAACACGAAGCTCATCCCTATTCCCCGCCCCTTTGAGCAATAAAGGCTTATCTTTTTCATACTACACTATTGGAGTCTTCTGCGATTTTTGCACTCACGGCCCTTTGGACCAGTGAGTGCTTCCCCTTAGGTTGACACTCCGGATTTGCTCGCCCCTAGGACGTCACAGACATTTGAGGATCCAGACGTGGGAGTCCATCTGTCCACGCAGAGGGCTGTATCTGCCTGTGCATATGACCTTGCTCTAAAGGAGGTCCACCGGTTCCGGTAAGAGCATAATCTTATTGTCATCTGGATTCACCTTCAGCCTGGATGTTTCCTTCACGTTTCCCTCTTCCCCTCTCCTCTCATTCCGGTTAAGGTGGATGAACTTTGGATGTATGACCCTTCCTCACTGCATTTGCTCGCTTTCATCAAGCTTTCTTCATTTTGTCTATGTATGGACTTTATCAGGTACTTTTAAAGCAGTTTATGAACTTTAATTATTACTTTTGATCATTTTTGTCACGCATTATGTATGATCACTGATTTATGTCACTTTATTACAAGCGCACTTATATATTCTTTCTAGTTTTCACTGCATTAATATTTGTGGTTTTTGTTGCAGCTGCAGCCCCCCCTTTACAATTTTTGCTTTTTAGGGCGTTTTTTTCTTGTATATTCTATTTAGTATTGCATATTTGTTTGTTTGTTTGAGAGGTTCAGGAGAAGTGATTATACACTTGTAGCACGACCCCCTAAGGGACTGCTTGGAATTACCTGCTCATCTGCACTGCCATGACCTAATGGACATTCCAACCCACCTGACACACTGGGTTCCAACAACCTCCTTGCACTACCTTAAAGTAATAAATCAGACAAATCTGTTTTTATGTTCTGAGAATCTTTACTAGAACAGTTCAAAAAAAGGATATTGTCACAAAGAGGAGATCTGCTGAGTTTTTTAACAGCACCAACTAACACAAGGCAAGATATTTGCAGATAAACCGTCTATTATATACACTTGAAATGAAGTACTGCTAGCACCTGTAAGGATAAACACAGCTAATTGGTTATACAGACAACTTCTTAAGGGGTTACCTTGGCCAGCCTATTAACTGTTACCCTAATAAGAGGTCAGACTTAATGGCAATGGTATAAAGGCCCTTATAGCGGTAATGACAACAACATCCCCATTGCAGATCTGATGGTCTTCACCAGCACGTAGGAGCTTGTTAACTGTATCCAATGAGGTGTAATAGCAAACGATAAGGTTTCTTGAAATAGTGAATGCTAAAGGTGTCTATGCACAATGTTCAAAGTAGGTACAGTAAAGTATCCCTAGGGTAGAGATGTCTGTGCAAAGTGTCCCAGTGAACCCGTGAGAAAGAATTTGTAAAGGTTTGGCCTTTTTGAAGCCTTCCGGACAGTAGCTCATGTCGTGACACTTGTGCAACAGATCCGCTGTCTCAATCTGCCGATGTGAAGCTCAGGACAGGTTATCAGGCGACAGAAGTGGTGCTGGATGAACAGCAACAGAGCAAGGCCACTCTCATCCAGGTTGGAAAGTTGTATACCGCGTGGTAGGCCGCGACCCCTCTTTCCATGCACGGAGGAAGAGAGCTCTGCGTGGGCTTTTGCTTCTTTTATAGCTACTCCCAGCAAACTCCCTGATGGTAGCAAATATCCCTGGGATATGTAGTCCGGGTGCATAATCATGCAAAGCAATTCTCAGTCTGAGGAAATACTCACCCACAATCCCTTTAGTTTGGCTCACAAATGTGATGTCAGTTGATAACACTGGGCACTAGAGAGACATGTGATGCATGGAAATACCAGAGGATCACTGTACTTTGTGGTTGTAGTCCATATTGCTACATCCCCCCCCCTTGAAAATCTTTGGTCCCTAAAGAAAGACAGAACACAACCTGTGGAATCCAGTGGTGGCTGGTGCTCAAAATGTTTGGGGGGGGTGCAAACTGAAAAATTCTGAAAAAAAAACATCAATTGCAGCCTCACTGTACCATCAAATGCAGCCACTGTGCCCATCAATTGCCTCCACTGTGCCATCAAAGGCAGCCACTGTGCCCATCAATTGCAGCCACTCTGCCCATCAATTACAGCCACTGTGCCCATCAATTGCCACCACTGTGCCCATCAATTGCTGCCACTGTGCCCATCAAAGGCAGCCACTGTGCCCATCAATTGCAGCCACTCTGCCCATCAATTGCAGCCACTGTGCCCATCAATTGCCGCCACTGTGCCCATCTAATGCCACCACTGTGCCCATCAAACGCATCCACTGTGCCATATCAAATGCTCCCACTGTGCCCCATCATATGCTCCAACTGTGCCATATCAAATGCTGCAAGTGTGCCATATCAAATGCTGCCAGTGTGCCCCCTGCCCGCCGTCTGCACTTACCCTGTCTCGGTGGGACTGCTCCTCGATGTCTTCTCCCGTCCTCTCTTCCCGTCCTCTGCTATGATTGGATGCCTGATAGGTGTCCAATCAGAGCGCTTGTCATTTCAGCCAATCAGGTGACGGGTAACAGACCCGAGCACCTGATTGGCGGAGAGGTGGTTTAGTGTTAGAAAAGCGAATATTCATTTGCTTTTCTAACACAGCTGCGTGACCTGTGAGCGCCCAGCATGGCGCTCGTAGGTCACCTTTTTTGATGCCTATTAGAGCCTATGGCTCTAATCAGGTGCTTCAAAAACACCCTCCCCCGCCGCTGTAATAGGGGGTGGCAGCGGCGGCCATAGCTAGATTCATGCAATGCATGAATTGCATTGCATGAATCTATTGGTGCTAGAGGGGGTGGCAGGAGAGAGGGGGCGGCGCCCGTGCGCCCTTATGGACGCACAGCCACTAGGTTGTATAATAACTAGGTTGTATAATACATGCAATGCAATTCATGCATTGCATGAATCTATTGGTGCTAGAGAGGGTGGCAGGAGAGTGGGGGCGGCGCCCATGCGCCCTTATGGACGCACCGCCACTAGGTTGTATAATACTCATACTCTTTAGAAGAGGCTTCCTTCTGGGACGACAGCCATGCAGACCAATTTGATGCACTCATAAGTCTATTTCCCAAAGACAACCTCTGGATATGACGCTGAGCATGTGCACTCAACTTCTTTGGTCGACCATAGCGAGGCCTGCTCTGAGTGGAACCTGTCCTGTTAAATCGCTGTATGGTCTTGGCCACCGTGCTGCAGCTCAGTTTCAGGGTCTTGGCAATCTTCTTATAGCCTAGGCCATCTTTATGTAGAGCAACATTTCTTTTTTTCAGATCCTCAGAGAGTTCTTTGCCATGAGGTGCCATGTCGAACTTCCAGTGACCAGTATGAGAGAGTGAGAGCGATAACACTATATTTAACACACCTGCTCCACATTCACACCTGAGACCTTGTAACATTAACGATTCACATGACACTAGGGAGGGAAAATGGCTAATTGGGCCCAATTTGGACATTTTCACTTAGGGGTGTACTCACTTTTGTTGCCAGTAGTTTAGACATTAATGGCTGTGTGTTAAGTTATTTTGAGGGGGCAGCAAATTTACACTGTTATACAAGCTGTACACTCACTACTTTACATTGTAGCAAAGTGTCATTTCTTCAGTGTTGTCACGTGGAAAGATATATTAAAATATTTACAAGAATGTGAGGGGTGTACTCACTTTTGTGAGATACTGTACATGGAGGAAAAGGTCTCAACTCTGTGGTGCTATCTAGGAGAGGAGGAGCAAAGGGAAGATGGCTTATTATTATGTGCTGGTGTTCTGCGCCTAAATGACAACTACAGAATGTCTATACTTGCGTATGGCATTCAGTGCCAAAGAATTCTGTTAGTGTGTTAATGTGATGTTAGATCTCACAAAAAAATTGCAAAGTCACAGAAAAGTGTGGAAAGTACATTTTTATGTGTGGGCATTCCATTATTCTTGAATATTAAGGCATATGGCAGGAAATGTCTTGAGCAGGCCCACGGCGAGGAATGTGACGCAATATGACAGAGGGTACCTTCAGCAGCAGGTGGGTATTAGTCTTATCAAAGACGTAGTGGAAGAAGTGGGACAGGGAGGTGCATAGTTTGGCGCAAACACCTAACCAGTCATGAGCCCCCTTTACAAGTATGCTGGCAACAGTGCCGGAGTGAAGTTGAGTATTTTTAAGAGCTGCTGGGGACTACATTTTTTGTTTTGTCGCCAAGCTGAACTTGGGCTGAAAGTGCTGGCTCAGATGGCACAAAATGAGCAGTTTTCTCCAGAGATCCAAACTGGACCAACAATGTAAGCTTCTTTCCTAACACCACATCTCGACATAGTGCACAACATGCAATCCATGGATTGTATGCGCCCATCAGTGTGCAGGTCACCATTCTCCTGGCTTTGGTTCAGGTCTGCAACACAGAAGACCACATAATGAGTTCCAAAAAATAGGTTGTTGTCCTGCACTAAGCTCAGGAATTGGGAAGCTTTAGGTGCAAATCATTGTTAAAATTGACATCCAGGTATCATTTTTTTTTGTGTGGTTGCATTGGTCCAGCTTGGGCCAATGTAAGTATACATATTGCATAGCTGGCCAGTCCCCAGGGCCAGATCAAGGGGTGTGCTGGGGAGGGCTGTGCCCCCCTCCCAGATCCATGAGCCAATCTGATGCTGACAGTTGATGCAGGGAGGAACACTAATAGGGACAGTCCATATAAGGTGGCACTGTGTACGGGGGCACTCTAATGGGGTAACTAATTATATGCAAGGGACACTCTGATGGTGACAATTGATGTAAGCGGGAACTGTGATGGGGACACGAATATAGGGGTAGTTCTGACTGGGACATTTGATGTAAGTGGGCACTCTGATGGGGACATCTGATGTAAGGGGGTACTCTAATGGGGGCATGTGATGTAAAGGTGGTATTCTAATGGAGAGCCTGATGTAAGTGGACACTCTAATGAGGGCCTTGTTGTAAGGGAGCACACTGATGGGGACATCTGATGTAAGGGGTTACTGTGATGCGGACATTTGATGTAAGGGAGTACTCTGATGGGGACATCTGATGTAAATATGACATTCTGATGGGGACCCTAATGTAAGGGGGACATTTTTCCGCCTGACTTTTTTACCTGCACCCCAAGAGCAGATAAGCTAGATCCTGCCCCCCCAATCCCTGTGAAAACGGAGAATCATTGTATCTATATTGGTCCTCGCTATCTTCCGAGTCCCATGCTTAATGCTTGCCCTGTTGCATAAAGAACACAGAAGACCACTCAACAGTTATTGAACACCTTATATTTTCTTAATGAATGCAAAACATTCTCTGATTGGAAGAGATGGAAAGGCAGGACAGTAATGCCATGATCTCTACCTTGTCTAATCAGAGAACACTTGGATTAATTTAGAATAAACAAGGCATTCTCTAAATGGTGCCCATGCCAAGTGAGCAACCCTTGTGTTCACTATGCACCTGGGGCTGCCACTTGGTGTAAAGCCGCGTACACACGGTCGGACTTTTCCTCTACAAAAGTCCAACGGACGCTGACGGACTAAAGCTGGCTGGTAATCCGATCGTGTGTGGGCTTCTCCGGACTTTCAACTGACTTTTTTAGCCTCAAATCCGACGTACTTTAGATTTGAAACATGCTTCAAATCTTTCCGACGGACTCGAGTCCGGTCGAAAAATCCGCTCGTCTGTATGCTAGTCCGACGGACAAAAACCCACGCTAGGGCAGCTATTGGCTACTGGCTATGAACTTCCTTATTTTAGTCCAGTGTACGTCATCACGTAAGAATTCGACGGACTTTTGTGTGATCGTGTGTAGGCAAGTCTGTTCGTTAGAAAGTCCGCCGCAAGTCCATCGAAAGTCCGCCAAAAGTCCGTCGAAAGTCTGTCGGACAGGCTGTCGGACTTTTGTAGCTGAAAAGTCCGACCGTGTGTACGCGGCATAAGACTTGAAAGATAGCAAGGATCACTATAGTAGCGACTGCTACTACAGAGATCAGTCAGGTATGAAATATGCCTGCTTACATTAGTCCAAGCTGGACCAATGCACCTATGAAAAAAAATATATCTAGAATTCAGCTTTAACAGAGAAAAAGCTTCCCAGCAGGAATAAAGTAATTACTTGACTACATTTACGTTTGGCAATTAGCTGTGCTTTCTCTGCCAGAACTGTGGAAAAACAGAATGACAGACATTATACTGCAGCTTTCACTGGTATTTCTCAATTCTCTAAAAGGATTTACTGCTTTTTAACAGAAAGAATTTTACCACGCACCCCCTGGTGCAGGTCACCTTATCTCAAGTATGTGTGTAGCGTTTACAGTTCTTGCCAATACTTCCTAAATCTTTGTAAATGGTTTGGCAATAAAAATTACATAAACGGATGTTATATCTTCAGGTATTATTTTCTGTCTTTTTGAATTAAAGTGTAAGCAAAGCCAAAATTTCTTTTGTTTTAGATAGAATATAAACGTGTTAGAACCAATGTCAGGTTTTTATTATTGGCATTGCACTACTTGGCTGTATTACTTGAAGTCTTCCAGTTGAGGAACCTGTTTCAAGGGAAATTCTCTAACCCTACATTCACACATAAAAGCAGTGTAGCGTTACAAAAAACAAGAGATGGTTTTTGACAAGCCCGTTATTAAAAAAAAAAAACAGTCCCCCCATCGCAGCTCCAACATCAAGCATGATGTCTTCTTTTTCCTCTTCATCCGCCGATGACTTCTTTCTCTGCTTCCTGTGCCAATGTCCTCTTCCTCTGCTGCCGACCCTCTGAACATAAAAAAAGATGCTTTTCCACCAACGCTGGCTGCCGCCGTTCTGTCAGCTCTGGTGTCTGACAGTTCTTATATAGCTACGGGGCGTGGCCATGAGATCACCCTGAGACCCCGCCCCCTTGTGACATCACGGACCGGGTTCCAGAACCGTGTTTTTGGATAAATTTGTCATCAGGTTTCATCCATTCCCGAGCCAAAGGAATTGTTTTGATTGATCTAAGGACAAGTCGCATTCATCTAAATGTCAGATTAAAATCAGATCCCGTTCATTGAAGTCGCATGGAAGTCGGACCTGAAGTCGCAGGGCAAACTTGTCGGATCAGTGTGAATATATCCTGAAAAACAATACATTCTATTAAAATAACATTTTTGTATAGGAATAAAAAAGACATTATAAATACCTTTTTTCCCTTTTTTATAAGTGATCACAATCCCTCTGTTTACCCAGCTGCATAAGAGCTGGAGGAGGAGAAGCAGCAGCACACTGAGCTTCCCAGTGAATGGTTGTGCAGTGGGGGCATATCAGAATAAGTCTAATCATTGGAGGACAGCATTGGGGAGAGTTCCCAGCATAGCTAGAGAACTGACCACCGTGTGCTCTCCTGCTTAGTGTGGTCAGTTTTAATAGGAAAGCAAGGAGACTAGCAGGAATGCCAATGATTTCACACAAAGGTAGCAATACAAAGAGAACAGGATACTTTCTCATACAAGTACACAGTACAGCAGGCATATATCAGAAATATGGAGTTTGGGGAACAAACGCTTTAAGCCTTGACAAGGAAAAAAAAAAACGAAAGCTGATTGGTTTCTATGCAGTGCAGCACCAGATTTTGTACTCTCCAGGTTTAGTAAATAAACTTCAATGCGTTTGAAGATTGGTGCGGCAGCAATAATACACACAGTCCAGGTGCAATGTAACAAACTCTTAGGCCCTGTTCACACCAATGTTCTGTTTAGATCCACCTGTCACTTTTTCAGGCAAGCTCATAGCTCCCAACAGTCCCTGATTTAGAGGGACTGTCCCTGATTTGGAACAAAGTCCCTCTGTCCCTCATTCCTCCTCAGTTGTCCCTCATTTTGGTCTGATCTGTATAATTGTATATAAAATGCACTTTTTATCTATCAAAAAGTGTTTCCGTTCAACCAGTTTCTAAATTGTTGCATTTGTAAATTCCAAAAGCCAATAAAAAGGAATACAGTAGCAGTGGTAAAAAAAAGCACTTGTGGGTTTAACTAATCTTTTTTTTTTGGTATAATTCTCCTTAAAGGGGGTGTGTTCTATGCCTACATACTTTTGCTAATCAGCGTCCCTCGTTCCCATCTCAAAAAGTTGGGAGGTATGCAAGCTCCGTGATAGTCTATGTGACAAGTGTGCTTACCTCCAACTTAGTTTAGGGGAACAAAACAGAAAAGGTTTGCATGCTTTTCCATTTTTTTAGACCCAAACTTGACGGATCAAAGGTAAAAGAATCAAAATAATCACACGTCTGTTTAAATCCTGCTGCCTGTTGACCTAATATGGGTCTGTTATGAAAAAAGTGAACTGACACGGATGTCCCCAAAGTGACATCTATAACACTTGGCTCTGATTCAGAATCAAACCTATTGACAAATCCCCTGCTGATCAGAGTGAAGGAGTAAATGGCTTACTGTACAGTGGAAAGATCTCCCACTATCGGTTGTGACTTTAGACGGGTAGTGAAGACAAATCTCCCCAATAGGAAAAAAACTGATATGCCTCGTACATACAATCGGATTGTTGGCCAACAAAAACCGTGGAATTTTGTCCGAAGGGGGTTGGCTCAAACTTGTCTTGCATACACCCGGTCACACAAACGTTGGCCAACAATTACGAACGTAGTGATGTACTAGACGTACTACGTGGTGTTTCATCTCTTTAGGCCACCCGCATCTTCTGCTAATTTCGTGTTAGTAGAAGTTTGGTGAGTGTTGATTCGTGCTTTTTTTTTCGTGTTTTTCATTTAGCGCTTTTCAGTTCACGCTTTTCATTTTGTGCATTTTAGTTCGTTTCTGAACGGCCGTTCATCAACCAGACATGTTGCGGAATCGGAGGAGATAACGTGTTATTTATTATTGGCCTTGGAATTATTGCTTTGACATTATTTTTTTGGTTGAATAATGATTTGATTTGGTATATTTTCTATATTTTTGGATGCATAGAATGCACTTTTCGGTTAAGTTCTATTGGCAGATAGCATGTCTGATTTTATTTGTTTTCTTTTTTTAATGCACAATAAAAAAAATTGTGGAGAATAATACTTGGCTATGTGTTTTACTTCAAATGACAGTTTGGGAGTCGGCAGTTACATTTTAAAAAATACAATGTAAAATTGACAAGGGACACCAACGTAGTTGTATCTTTGATCTTAAAAACTACGGGATAATGGTGTTGTGGTAACTTGCCCAAATAAAAAAAAACAAAAAAACATAATAATATTATTCTTGATATCACTAGAAAAAAAAAGCCTTTTAAAATTTGTTTGCAAAAACTCCATCAGTATCACCAGCAAAGCAGCTTCATTACTATCCCATTAAAGAAGAAGAGAGGGGGCGTGACCGGAAGCCGCTCTGGATGGCAGCCTGATCTCTCTGCTCTCTCTCAGCCCGGGAACAATCAGCACATAGGGGACACTACACAGCATCGTATGGGCAAATCCAGGACCACCATGTCCACGGCAGCCAGGGGATCATCATTACCCCCTCCGGGAACCTCCTCAGACCTCCGGTCCTTCTTCCCGCCGACGGACATGCCACAGACTGGAGCAGCCAAGATGGCGCCGGACACTCCCGCGGCCTACTCCCGGAGCTCCGCTCAGATCTCTCCACCGCCCCATTCGCCGCAGCAGAAGCCCACAGACTCCGGATCAGCTCCGTCGGGCAGTACAACCGGACCCCTTAACTCGGGAGCGGTGAGTCCCCCCTCCAGACCCCCGCCTCATGAGACACCACAGCACGGCTCACAGGGCGCCATGACGGCCCCCCCCTCCCCAGCAGTACACACAGTGCTCAGAAGCGTTCCCTCGCTTGCTGAGAACAGCATCAGACCCCTGCATACATGGCACGGAACCGGACTCCCCAACCTCCTCAGTCTTTTCTATGGACGTTCCGGCTTTACCGGTTCCTATGTGCCCAGCTAACCGGATTCCTCCAGAACCTGCAGTAAGCCCAGCACCTCGCAACCACGCAGAGCCTGATTCACCACCACCAAAGGCCCAAAAACTAGCACTTCCACAGGCACTCGGCTCGCCCAGAGAATGGACAATACCACAGGCCACTTATGCTCAAAAAGTGAGCCTGCCTGACCCCCGCTTTCAGGGGATGGGTGCATCAGGGGCCACCCCCCTGCTCAGACTCCAACCTGGAGTGAACCATGGGACTCCCCACCGAGAACGGCACACCAGGCCTTAGGCCTCACCACCACAGGCCCTCCACCCTTACCACCCCGCACACCTCCGGCTCAGTGGTCCACAGTACCAGAGCACCCCCAGCCAGCACACCCACAATGGCAAACATATTTACAGGCGATCCCCACTAAAGAGGACTTTAGACAACTGATAGAAGATGTAAAGTCCACGTGTCGCTCGGAAATACAAGTGCTCCAGTTAGGCCTTAAACACCTAGCTGACAGAGTGGAAATGGCTGAAGAAGAGATCCAAGAGACCAAGCTTGCAGTCCACAGAACCCAACTTCAGGGAGCAGACCATCACACCATGTTAAGAGATATGCAGCGACAGGTGGAAGACTTGGACAACAGGGGACGCAGGAACAATATACGCGTGAGAGGAATTCCACTGCACAACCAAGAGACATTATTTGTAGGATTAACTCCTACCCTCTGAAAGAGGACATTATGCGACAAGCTCGCTTAGCACGCAGAGTGACTTACAAAAATGCTCAAGTACAACTATATCCAGATCTCTCATGGATCACATTACAAAAACGAAGACTTCTTCAACCACTACTGCGCATCTTACAAGAAGAAAATATCCCCTACCGCTGGGGGTTCCCCTTCAGCCTCACAGCTAAAAACCAAGGCAAATCTGCCATACTACGCTACCCGGAGGACCTACAAGCCTTCTGCAACACAGTGGGAATATCTGTCCCCTGTCTTCCAGATTGGGACCTGGTCACCAATCCGCCTACACCACCCGCAACCTGGCAGAAGGTTTCCTCATCCAACAGATCCCGAAACAAAGATGCTTCACGCAAGAGTACCAAGCACGGAAATGGCTGACTTCGGATGGCGTAACAACACCTTAAAGATACTTACTGATGGCCTATTTGACCACCAGATACCACTGGTGAACTAGCCCTGGACACCATAGTTTACTTAGTCCCCCCCTCCTTGCGCCCCAAGTTTACATCCCAGTTTACAATATGGGCATGTCTCCGAGGACATCTGAGAGGAGATATCACTTCTACCCACCCCCCTCCTGGTTAAATGATAGCAGTTGTAGCTATTTTACAGTTCATGTTTTGTATGACCAAATTAGGGCTCCCTTGCATCCACCCGACTAGTCCTTCTGGACCCCAGTTTGGGGGGATCCCTGGAATCCCGTACCGACCTAGGCCTTTTTGCCTCTCAAGGTCGTTTGATAACAGTTGTTCGAATTTATACTTGTTTGATTTATACTAATCACCTGTTTCTCTCTCTCTCTTTTTCTTTCTCCCCTTTCCCCCTCCTTTTTACTCGTCTTCCCCCCCCCTCGTCTACCCACCATCATGTGACCCAACGGGTAATCCGTGGAAACTATCTGGCTCCCCTCTCGAGGTATGTGCACAGCCAACCCACCGCCTTCCGAACATCCTCTCCACATCAGGTAAGACATCTATCCCATCCAAATTGACACCATGGCTAAGATCTTATCTTTAAACGTTCACGGCCTAAATTCCAATAAAAAGAGACATCTGGCGCTGAGGGAATTTAGACAATCTGGAGCAGATATTATTTTTGTCCAAGAGACACACTTTGATAAGGGGGGCTCATTTGCATTTGCTTCCAAACATTTCTCCCAAATATACCACTCTTCAGGTCCACATAAACGGGCAGGGGTCGCCATTCTCATTAAAAATGGATCTCCCTTTAAATGCACAGCACAATATAGCGACCCATATGGCCACTTTGTCATTCTTCAAGGACAATGACAAAAACAGGCACTCACCCTTTGCACCCTCTATGCTCCCAACATTAAACAACATAACTTTCTGACTAGAGTATTTACCCGACTCTTTAAATCTGAACATTAGATATTAGTGGTGGGAGGTGATTCTAACCTAACGCATTCAACAACTGCGGATCGTCAGGTGGTGAGCCCCAGGGCAATACCGGCTCGTGCCCTGAGGGACTCGAAGCTTTTTCGCAGACTCTCTAGACGTTATGCTCTCTTCGATACACGTTCTACTCAGCCCCCCACCAACTACACTCACGCATCGATTATTTCTTTGTAAATAATTTCACGCTTAGACATACAAGAGAGGCACGGATATTACCAATCTCATGGTCTGACCATGCACCTATTTTACTTAAATTGGAACTAGGTTCCGCAACATGTAGGCCATACAATTGGAAATTAAACACATTCCTCCTTCAGCACCTCCCATCGAAAATGGAATTAATATCCACTTTAACTCACTACTTTGCAGAAAACAACACCCCTGACATATCTCCATCCACATTATGGGAAGCCCACAAGGCCGTGATCCGAGGCAGATGCATGGCACTGTCATCTGCCATGAAAAAAGATGCCCTGGCCACAAAACTTCAAACCGAAAAAGAACTTAGAGCTTTAGAAATCCAATTACAACGGTCCCCTACCCTAACCCTCCTTAAAAAAGTCATACACCTGCGAACAACCCTGAGCGACTTAGCTATGGGGCGGGTAGAAAAAGCCATCCTCAGACTAAGACAACTGTACTATGATAAAGGCAACAAAGCACACTCCTTACTAGCGAAAAAACTACGTGATAACTCCCACATATCCACACCACATCAAATTAAGAATAAACTAGGCTCCCTACTATCCCACCCCAAGGACATTGCTGATACCTTTGTAGACTACTATCAGGACCTCTACAATAATCCTAATATCCCTAGTAATCCCGCCCCCCCGGACCTTCTCCACGGAATGCAACGTTACCTTGCAGAGAGCGGAGTCCCACAGCTCCAAACCTCTGATCTGGCAACTTTAAACATGCCGATTACCGAGGAGGAAATAGAACAGACTATAAAAACTCTCCCGTCTCACAAGGCCCCCGGTCCAGACGGATTACCCTACGAATACTACAAGGCCGTCCTCCCCATCCTCTTACCACATATGTGCAAACTATTTAATGCCTTTTACCGAGACTCCCCCATCCCGTCAGACATGCACCGCTCATTTATCACTCTGATCCCTAAACCAGATAAAGACCCTACCCTATGTGCTAACTATAGACCCATTGCCTTGCTGAACTCGGACCTAAAATTTTTTACCAAACTACTATCAATACGATTGAATATGATCCTCCCATCCCTTA
Source organism: Lithobates clamitans (assembly GCA_037952925.1). NCBI lineage: Eukaryota > Metazoa > Chordata > Amphibia > Anura > Ranidae > Lithobates > Lithobates clamitans. The sequence goes on from JBBGZY010000202.1 coordinate 723,707, forward strand.
TTCACAAAGACCAGGTGGGCTTTGTCCCCCTTAGACAGGCAGGTGATAACACCAGAAAGGTGATTGATCTGGTGGATGTGGCGAACAGAGAGAAAACGGCGTCTTTGCTACTTAGTCTGGATGCCGAAAAGGCCTTTGACCGACTTGGGTGGCCCTTCCTGTTCGCCACATTACAACACGCAGGATTTCGGGGACCATTCCTGAGAGCTATAAAGCACCTCTATACCAATCCCTCTTCACAGGTCAGGACTCCCTTTGCCATTTCCCCCGCTTTCTCGATAACAAACGGCACTCGCCAGGGATGTCCACTGTCACTCCTATTATTCGCATTATGTGTCGAACCCTTGGCGGCCTCTATTCGAGGTAACCGGGACATTCGGGGAATCTCTGTCAGGGGTCGGGAGTTCAAGATCTCATTATTCGCGGATGACGTGATCCTCACCCTGACCCAACCCAGAATCTCCCTGCCAAATTTTACATGCAGAACTGGACAAATATGGAGCCCTATCGGGCTATAAAATTAATACCTCTAAATCAGAGGCCCTCCCAATCAACATCTCGGATACGGAAACAACACACCTGAAGGCAAATTTCACATATCACTGGAAAACCACTTCCTTGAAATATCTAGGGGTACATATCACCACAAAATTCAACACTTTATACCAGGAAAACTTTCCTCCCATATACCGCTCTATCTCCCTGTTGGGTCGGATCGCGTCAATTAAGATGACAATCCTTCCGAAATGACTCTACCTTATCCAAACACTACCCATCCCTGTCCCCCGCAATCACCTGAGTAAACTGCAATCTGACCTTTTTAAATTCACCTGGAACTACAAAAGACATAGAATCCCTCAATCGGTAATGATGGCGGGGCGCTCAGATGGAGGTCTCGCATTCCCCAACCTCATTAAATATTACCAAGCCACCCAACTACGTGCCATAGCCTCATGGTTCACTCAAAGGTCCTATAATAGGTGGACAGAGATTGAAAAAATATGGTTAGCCCCAACCCATCCAAATAGCCTATTATGGAACGCGAGGGCGGAGGTCCCCCCTGAGCGCTTACTGGAAACTATGTCCCATCTTCGTCAATTGTGGAACAAACTATCCCACTTACATGAGTTGTCCTCAGAAAAATCGGTCCTAACGTCCTTTATCTGCAACTTCCAAAATCCCAGACAGTCTCACTCACCAGATGTCCCATTCATGGTCGTCACTGAACCTTTTCCACTACGGACACATAGTAGACCCTAGAACCCGCAGGCTACTGCCTTACTCTGATCTTCAGACCAAATATGACCTTCCGCATCAAGCCTTCTACAGTTACCTGCAAATACGCCACTATGCCCTGTCCATATCGTCTGATCTACAGTTCTCCCTTCCAACGCCTTTTGAAAACCTAATCCTGGGGGGCACGGCCCGGAAGGGCCTAATTTCTGACATTTACAAAAATATAAATGCCCACCCAATAGAAACTAAAGGTAAACATGCTTACATGATCAAATGAGAAAAAGCCCTCAGTGAGGAAATTCCCATGGAGCAATGGCAGACGATATGGACCCAGGCGGCAAAAAGCTCCCTTTGTACCCTATACAAGGAAAACATTTATAAAATCCTCCTGTACTGGTACATGACCCCGGATACCCTCCACGCCATATACCCCTCCAGCTCCGATCGCTGCTGGCACTGTCAAAAAGAAAGAGGAACACTCCTCCATATATATTGGAGCTGCCCATTGATAACTCCCTACTGGGCTGCAGTCCACCAGTTGTTGACCGGTCTTTTAGAAGTACAGATCCCCATGATCCCCAAGTCCTTTCTTCTAGGAGTCTTACAACTAAAGATCCCTACACCATACAAAAAATTAATGCGCCACATTCTCACTGCGGCACGCTGTCTAATTGCCCTACAATGGAAAAAAACTTCTCCCCCCACTCCTGAAGCCCTATACGCCAGGATTAAAGATGTGGAGTTGATGGAGAAGATGACGGCCAGAATACAGGATAGGCTGGAGGCACATAATAAAGTTTGGGAGCTGTGGCATCTTCGAGAGGATCCACCATGAACAAGTAAACAAGTTACTATAACAACCGCCCCCCCCCCCTCCTTCTCTTCCTTCATTCTCTTCTCCCTCTTCTTTCTTTCTCTATGCCTTGAATGTATTAACGACCTGTACAGTTTTGAACAGTGTTATGGGGAAGGATGTAGGGAACTGTTAAATACATGTCTCTTATAACATGCTCCCCCTCTTTCCTTTTTCCTTCCCCTTTTTTATTTTGTCGTTCTCTATATATTATGTACTCCTGTAATACAAATATTACAATAAAATGTTATTTGAAAAAAAAAAAAAAGAAGAAGAGAATTGTGCGCTGCATTTGGAGATTTCATTATTTGCCACGTCACGAATGTTAATTCTCCATTACGAACGCTAGTTTAGAAGACCGACCGCTTCTGGCTCGTCCTTACTACCGAGCATGCGTGTTTGTACTTTGGACTTTTGTCCAACGGACTTGTGTACACAGGATGGGAAAAATCCGACAACAGACATTTGTTGGCGGAAAATTTGAAAACATGCTAGCCAACATTTGTTGGTGGAAAGTCCAACAACAATTGTCCAATGGAGAATAAACACGGTCAGATTTTCCGCCAACAGCCTGTCATCACACATTTCCTGTCGGAAAGTCCGATCGTGTGTACGGGGCTATAGAGTTGTAGTGGTAAACTCTGTTAACTTTAAAGTTTCATTTGGCTAAATACAATAGACCACTGTACATTCCAGTATATGTTCAACTAACAAAAGACTGTTAGCATACGATGACGAGCTATACATAAAATGCACAAATTACAAAACCCAGCTGTCTTAAAACTTGGAGTTTGCAGGGAATGCAATCTGTTAAAATGAGTAAGGAACACGAAGTTGAACCACACCTGACTATGGAAAAAAATTGCTTTATTCAGATGTTGTGATAGGTGTGGGACATTTGCCAGGAATTTGCTGTACTCAAATAAGGTTTAGACAAACAATTCACAAGGAACTTGCATATTGACACAAGCACAGACCCATTGGAGACTTTGGCAGAAGAAATGAAAATGTAGCAAATTACAACCCTTTCTTTAAAAAAAAGTACATGGCTCATATGAGGTTCTGCCAAGTACATATAAAGAATTTTTCATTTGTGTTCCTGGAAAAATAACTTTTTCTTCGTACTGCATTGTACTCCCATTCTGCCTTGATTCTGCATGAAAAATGCTGTTAAAGGCTAAGGGGTTGATTTACTAATGACAAATAAACGGTGTACTTTGCAAATTGCCGTTGCCCTCTGCAAGTGCAGTTACTCCAGAGCTTAAAGGATAAGTTCACCTTTTTGGGCAGAATTTCACTTTTCATAATAAATACAAGTGTTTTCCAATGCCATTCCTGACCCAGCCCTCCCAATGTGCTTTCCTCTGAGCTCATTCACATGATATTTAGAATCTTGTCAGTCTTGTTGTAACTAAGGATGGGCTCAGGCGTGTTCGCAGCTCCACGTGCCCGCCAGGAAGCTTACACTGCGCAGTGCTAATCACAGGTAGGGAGACATTTCCAGATCTGTGCAGCCACGGATCGGGAAATGTTTCACTGTCTGTGATTAGTGCTGCGGAGTGTCAGCTTCCTGGCGGGTGCGGGCACGTGGAGTTGAGAACATACCTGAGCCCATCTTTAGTTGTATCTTTGAATATATTTTCAGATTACATCACTTCCTTTAGCAGTATTTACTTCCTGTTAGGTCATCTCCCAAAAGTCATTACTTCCTTGTTGCATCACAGAGGAGGGCATGATAGGGTGTGTTCACCACTCTGGACCACACCTCCCTCATTACAATACCACCTTTCATCAACTTCCTATAAAATCTGATTGTACAATCTCCTTTAGATCTCCCATCAGCTATGTAGTACAAAGTACAAGGGCCTGCCTGATTTGCTACAAATTGAATGAATTGTTCTATTCCAAAGTTCTGGTAAATCTAAAGGAAATTGTACAGAGATTGTACAATCAGATTGCATAGTGTATGGCATCTTTATACAAGCAGGGCCAGTGCTACCACTAGGCAAACTAGGCAGCCACTTAGGGCGCACTACCACCCAGGGTGCAGCCACAGCCTCTGTCCCAGTGCACTGAAGCTCCAGGCGCGTGTGAGCTTGGCTCTCCTCTCCTGATCGCTCACCCCTGTTCAGCGGGAACACATCCGCTGCAGGTGCCGTGTCACCAATCCCACGATGTGTCTCCGAATGACCCCCCCCTCCCACTGTCACATCTACTCACTGCCGCCCTGGGACTCCTTTGCTCCAGCCTGTCCCTCTGGTGCGGACTGTGTGAGTACAGAGGGTCTTGGTGGAGATCATGAGAGCATTGAGAGAGATGCAGTGGCTGTTAGTTTAGCTGACCTTCCAGCCGGTGGGGGACACCACAGGGCAGCTGGATGGCACTGACGGGGACTCCTAAGCAATACTGCCCACCCAGTGCTGGGGAGAGCCCTCAGGAGAGATGTGATGGACAATGAGACCATGGAGAGGTAAAGAGGAGGATGAATCCTCTGATCTACATCGAGCTGTGTGTGTGTGTGGATGGGAGGGTGAGTAGTGCAGGAAGTAGGAGTCAGGTAGGTCAGTGTATGTGGTCAGGTAGGTCAGTGTATGTGGTCAGGTAGGTCAGTGTATGTGGTCAGGTAGGTCAGTGTAATGGTCAGGTAGCTTACATGTGTTCAAATAAAAAGCAATCAGCGCAAAAAATGACAGATGAATAAACTATGCAAGCTGAACACTACAGGATTCACCAACCCAAGGCACGTAGAAATATTGAAATTAAGTGCAGCGCAATGACTCTCGCTGACGAAGTCCGTATGGACGTAATGCCGCGTACAGGGGCGGAGTTTACCTGTGACGTCACCCGCAACCTTCTCAGCTGTTCGGACGTGAACAGTCTGAGTCTTCACTGGACGGTTTTATGCTTATCACTGCTTTGCTTCTAAATTGCGCTCTAGCGCTTTTATTGTTACTGTGCCCTGGAGTTCTTTAATAAATCAGCTTTCAGTCTACACTTAGAGGACTTTTTTCTTTTATTTTTTGGGCACCTCACCGATGACTGCTCATATACACCCCACTGAGGATTTTTTAAAGGAAATTACAGAGTGGTCCGATTCATGAAGTTTACGGTTTCCAGCTCACATGAGTTCACTGGCGGATGTGGATACTGTTCAAGAGATCCAGGCCATTTATCAAGGTTTTTGTGAATCAGGCCCGCATGACCTCCTATAACTTAGAGGTCCATCACGTCCGGTAAGCGCAATTTCCTAGAGATTTGATTAGCAAGGGTGTCTGTGAAGAAATTATCCGCTCTTTCTCCATCAAGAGTGGGATTGTTATCATTCATGAGCTTACATGTGTTACAAGGGTAGGGCAAAGGGGAAAGAGTCAGGGGTGGAGCCAAGGGGGGCTGCAAAATGAGGTTTTGCTTAGGGTGTCGAAAAACCTTGCACCAGCCCTGTATACAAGTACATAGGAGGGAGTGGACAGAGACAATCAGTCATGAGGCCTCATTCACATCTCCACCCTTACAAAAACTCACATTCCCACATGCGTTTGTTTTGTGTGTTTTGGAGTGTTTTTACTCATCACGCATAGGGCAGCCCATTCACTTGAATAGACTCTACGCACAACAATCGCCCCAGAGAAGTTTCAGAACTATTTTTGGAGCGGCACATGGTGCGCTACTGCAGTTTTCAGTATGTTTTCTGCACTTGGGGAGCCTTTAACATGTGATGACAATACAAACACGATGCACATTTGCAGCATTTATGAAATGCCTGACAAAGCGCACATTTTCTGTGCAGTTTGCCATGCGTTTGGAAACACACAGATGTGAATGGAGTCTCATTGTTCTTCTGTAAATGCACCAATTTTACTTTCAGGCCCCATTCACACCTAGAGTTATGGGAGTGCATGTTGTGGGAGTGCATGTTTTTTGGCTCGTTTTTCCAGTGACACACATAGGGCACCAGTCGATTTCAATGGGCTGCGCTCCACCTGGCAAAGTAGCTCAAAGGACATTTGTGTAAATTTGTTACTGCATTTGTCACCTGATTTTTCATGTGGCAAAATGTGTGTTTTCTTCTGTGTTTGGTGTGCCATTAACAATTAATGACACTGAAAGCACAACTAGGTAATTTTAGGTGTATAAATGTGGCCATACACCAGGGGACTCAAACTGGCTGCCCTCCAGCTGTTGTGAAACTACAAGTCCCATCATGCCTCTGCCTGTGGGAGTCATGCTTATAACTGTCAGCCTTGCATTTCCTTATGGGACTTGTAGTTTCGCAACAGCTGGAGGGCCACCAGTTTGAGACGCCTGCCATACACTATACAAATCTGATTGTACAATGTCCTTTAGATTTACCAAAACTATATAATAGGAGGAGACACCATCAATCCAATCACTCTGTATCCAATCAGACAGGCACTTGCACTACGTCAGGGATGTCCCATGGGCCACATGTGGCCCCAGGGAATTTAGCATGCACCCTGAGCCCGTCCGAAGGGGACGCTGGGGAAGTCAGGCAAATTCACACATGGAGGAATTCCGAGGGTGCTGTTGATGGGTGAAGGTGAAGGTGTGCTAATGAGGACAGCTGGTAAACTCTTTCCTGGGTCATCCTGGCTGGTCTGTCCTGTGTGTCTGCCCTCTGTCTACCAGGAAGTTTCTGAAGGGATCTGCAAACCACAGCCATGGGTGGAGGTGAGGCCTGGTCTTCAAAACCAAAGAACAGTTGTATTTTTGTGCAACAGAGGTACATTACTGGTATATTGGTACATGGGGAGCTGGATTTTAGAAAAAAAAAAAAAGGTGAATTTAGCCTTTAATAAATTAGGTAAAGCTTCACTTTGCAATGAGTAGCAAAGCACGTGCAAGGAAATTTTTAAAAACTGCATTTTAGCTTGTACACCATTGGATGATGGAAGTCAGGAGAACTTCTGCTCATTTACTAAGCTCTGGAGCAACTGCACTTTGCAAAGTGCATAGTCTATTTGCCTTTAGTTAATCAGTTAATATTCCAGTGGTGCAGGGGTTAATAGATCCAATAAGCCTGTGACGGGCCTTCATCAAGATTGCCAACTATGCCCACAGCACCGCTGTGGTAAAAGATATTTATAGCCATGACTAAGGACTAACGTCCGAAACGCGTAGGCTATTTTACAGCTTTCTACATGTACTTAATAAAGAAATACTATTTTGGATGTCATCCTGAGTGCCAACCCTCCCTTTTCTTACTCTGGTACGTTGGAGGTGTCAGCAGCCTCAAGGTCTGTACACCGGGCGTAGTTTTTATGTGGGAAGGTTGCCGCGTCTATACCCCTGTTTTCCTGGGAAAAGGTACTTACTAAGCCTTTGCAGCTTACCAGTTTAGAGTTACACAGGAGGTCTGGAGCTAAAATGATGGCTCTCGCTCTCACTTTTGTGGCAATGGGGTTTATTTACTAAAGACAAATCCACTTTGCACTATTTGGAAGTGCAGTCGCTGTAGATCTGAGGGGGACAAGCAAGGAAAAAAAAAAACAGCATTTTTGCTTGTACATGATTGGATGATAAAATCAGCAGAGCTTCCCCTCATTTCAGAGCTTCCACTCAGATCTAAAGCGACTGTACTTCCAGGTGCACTTGTAGTGCAAAGTGGATTTGCCTTTAGTAAATAAACCCCACTACCTCACAAGTGTGGTGCGATCACCATTTACATATGCGTGCACATTTGCGCATAAGCACTGGGGGAGGGAGCGCTTTAAAAAAATATATATATTATTTATGTTATTTGAAATTTTTTTTTTTTATGCTGTCACAGTTTTTTTTTTATTATCAACTTTATTGCTTTCACAAGGGATAAACAGCATCCCATGTGAAAGCAAGGGTCATGACAGGTCCACTTTATGGACAGATCTGGGGTCTATTAGATGAGATGATGTCAGTGTTCATGATTATAAGGGCCTCTACCCCACAACCTTGGCCTGGTGGTTGTGGGGGTGCTGGGGTGACTTATCGAAATATGGAAGCCACCTTTAACAAGGAGCCCCCAGGACCCTGGCCCCCTATGTAAATGAGTATGTAATAAAAAAGAAATGACCACCAAAATAAGTCCAGCATCAATCATGATGAATGCCTCCCGCTGATCCACATGAAAAAAAATTGAGATCTGATGCTTGGCTCCTGCCAATTGACAGCTCCGCTTCTCCAATATGGAATGTGACCATGGGGGTTATTTACAAAAGGCAAATCCACTTTGCACTGCAAGTGCACTTGAAAGTGCACTGAAAGTGCACTTGGAGGTGCAGTCACTCTAAATCTAAGGGGTAGATCTGAAATGAGTGGAAGCTCTGCTGATTTTATCATCCAATCATGTGCAAGCTAAAATGCTGTTTTTTATTTTCCTTGCATGTCCCCCTCGGATCTACAGCAACTTTACTTCCAAGTGCACTTTCAGTGCAAAGTGGATTTTCCTTTAGTAAATAACCCCCCATGTTTCATGTTACACCCTAAATATGAGTATAGCATGAATCATTGCCAGAAAGGCAGAATTGGCCTTTAAAGTTCATCTCTAGCCAAAACTTTTTGTCATTGTGAACAGAGTAGGGAAGGACCCATAGGAGAAGCCCAGCCAAACGAGCTCAGGCTGGACTTCTTTAAATCAGCTCAGAAGAAATGGGCTGAATGATGCTGGCCATCAGACCGAGGACAACCAGTGGCAAAAATGTACTGGTGAAATCTCTGGACTAAAAGTGAATATTGCAGAAAATATTGGTTTTGGTATTTTATCTTTTCATGAGCTTTTTATTTTTGTTTTGTTATTTTTGGCTGGATTTCTGCCTTAAAGCGGAGTTCCACCCAAAAATGGAAATTCCGCTTTAATGAAGGTGACCCCCTGACATGCCACATTTGGCATGTCATTTTTTTGGGGGGGAGCCGATACCCTCTTTTTAGAGGGTCCCAGCTCCCACTTCCTCCCGGCACATCGCGGCAGGAAGGGAGATCACCTCTCCCCCCTCCCTCTCCGCAATCATATGGGACACGTCACAGGTCCCAAATGATTGCCCGGCCAGGCACGCGGCCGGGCGCGCACAGTTACAATGCCGGCACCGCAGAGAGGAGGAGACGAGCGGGGCTTCGTACGCCTGCATTGCTGGACCCTGGGACAGGTAAGTGTCTGATAATTAAAAGTCAGCAGCTGCAGTATTTGTAGCTGCTGACTTTTATTTATTTTTTTTAAGTGGAACTCCGCTTTAAGCTTCTTTAGTTACCATATCTCTGCAAGTGAGTGAAGCTCGGAGTCATCATCTGCTGGACTTGTAAGTATCATAAATCTTCTTTTGTAGAGAGAACTATTTTCACATCGAGGCACCACGTCATCGCGACAATAAAGTCTGGATCCGCCAGGTGCCTGGACTGACACCCATCTCAGCCTCTCAGCGAGCCGCTGAGAGGCTGAGACGGCTGCTCCCCGTCCCTCCACTGCTTAGCGCTCCAGTGAGTGAGGAGGGAGCAGAGCGGACAGCAGCTGATTGACAGGCAACAGCTCTCTGCTCGGGGAGCTGTGAGAACCGAGCCATCGGCGATGTTCGATCACTCGGTTCTCGGTGTAGAGGCACCGGGGGACAGATACAGCATCCACCTAGGTAAGTAAAATGGAGGAAAAAACCCCAAACCCATACTTCTCTTTTAAATATGTATTTAGAGCTGCATTAACCTGTGTTTATTAAATCTACCTTGAGTTCAGATTTAAGCACCCGACACAATTCCAGGTGTGGTGCTTGGTCTTCCGCTGCATGTTGTGGGTCTACCTAGCACTCACTATGTACTGTAGTGGCCACATTTGCAGACTACAAATGGTGGTCTATGAGTCAGTTGATGACTGAACACAATGCTCTGCCTGTGTGGCTGATAACTCACATCAACAGTGGATTAAAAAATAGAAGACATGGAAATCGCCTTGATCCACTAAGAGCTCTGCGTTTTTGAGGATTTCCAGTACTGGCTTTGTTAAGGTTGGCATCAAGTTTCTGGGTTAAGTGAGGAAATGAGACGCTCCCTGATTGTTATAGCCAACGCAGACTGTTCTTTTTTCAGGTCCTTTCAATATTGAGCCCTTCTGTCACTTACAGAGGGTATAAAGAAAAACTGGAAATCCAATCGTTTTGGTCTGATCTTTAGAGTTCTTTATAAAATGCGCTATTTAACTTTCAAAAAGTGTTTCCCAGTGCTAAACCTTTCATCCAAATTCTAAATGCCTGCATTTGTAAATTTCAAAAGCCAGTATAAAGGAATAGTAGTGGTAAAAAAAAAGCACTTGTGTGTTGAACTTATAAAATGTTTTATAATTCTCCTTTAAGGGGGTGTGGCAGTGGGTGTGTCCTTTGCCTACATACTTTTGCTAATAGGGGTCTCTCTCATTCCCATCTCAAAATGCGGAGAAGTATGGTTGACATCTTTAAAATTAAATTAGTCTTGTTTTTATTTAAAAAAACAACAAACATGTTATACTTACCTGCTCTGTGCAGTGGTTTTGAACAGAGCAGCCTGGATCCTCCTTTTCTCGGGTCCCACGTCGGCACTCCTGGCCCCTCCCTCTTGCCGAAGGCCCCCACAGCAAGCAGATTGCTATGGGGGCTCCCGAGCTGAGCCGCTGCTCTGTGTGATTTGGCCCTGCCCCCTCTGTCTCCTGATTGGTTCACTGGCTGTGCTTGACAGCAGAGGGAGCAATTGGCTCCCGCTGTTGCAAAAAGCCAATCAGAAGTGCAAGTCTCCAGAGAGGCAAGGCTCTTGTGGACATTGCTGGATCGAGAGGGGGCCCATTACTAACTTTTTGACGATAGTCTAATTTTATGGGATGCACCTGTAGTTAGTAAGAGAGATACCTCCAGATGAATGTTGCAGAGTCCCCTGAGAATGATCACAATGTGGCCTTCCTCCTGGTGTCAGAGACCTGAAGATAAGATCTGTGGTGATGAGTGGACCCTCCAGCCATTGTCTAATCAGCCTGGAATGCAGCTTTTCACAAACAGATTTCTTTTCATTGATGGAAGCTATAGTACTGTTTCTATGAATAAAGGAGGGAGTGGAAAGGGTGGACATAGTAGGACACTCTTGTACCAATGACAGGCGGTGCCTCGGTTCTGTTAACCCCAGCAGCACTGGAAGATCACAGCTGCAGGGGTAGAAGAAGGGGCGGAGGACTTTGGATTTCAATTTAAACAACAGCCAACAGCCCAAGGATGGTTTTAATTGAATGTAAGCAATGTGCTGATATTTTTAAACACATTTGCCTTCAATCCAGGTACTTCCACTGTTTGCATTTATTAACAATTTAAAGATTTATTAATGATTACAGAGCAGCATTATTTGTGTCTTTTCTAACCACCTGGAGTTCAGCCTTAAGAATACATTCAATTAAAGGTTTTAGATTACTTAGCAATGTGGTTTCAGAGTTTGTATTCTATTCTAGTGGGAATCTTTGTTTACATGGAAACTTAGGAAGTTTATATAAAGATCAAGATGTTTGTTTTCTACAATGTATTAGTGGAGCAGATGTACGTAAAACAGCAGTCATGGGTCCAGTAATGTAATACTATTCAATGATTGCAGCATTCAGGCATGTAGCAGTTAATAACATGAGACAAGAGACATGATCTAATTACCGTCTAATTATCTCTTTTAGTGGCCTGGGGATACAAATTTGCAGTGAATAAATCCTCCCTATCCTCCATGTACATACATATTCTAGTGTTGACATCTATGATTAAAGCCCCATACACACTATTAGATTTTCTGCAGATTTTTGTCTTCAGATTTACCAAAACCATGTAGTGCAAGAGCTTGCCTGATTGCATACAAATTGAAACTTTTAAGGTTTGAAGGTTTGACCTCATATTATATTGTTTTAGGTAAATCTGAAGACAAAAATCTGCAGAAAATCTAATAGTGTGTTTGGGGTCTTAAGCCTCGTACACACAAATGGATTTTCTGATGGGAATTGTGTGAAAAAAGGCTGTTGGTGGAAAATCCGACCGTTTGTACGCTCCATTGGACAATTGTTGGATGGCAGGCTTTAAAATTTTCCATGGACAACGGTCTGTTGTCGGATTTTCCGAGCATGTGTACACAAGTCCATCGGACAAAAGTCCAAAGTACAAACACGCATGCTCGGAGGCAAGGACGAGCCAGAAGCGGTCGGTCTTGTAAACTAGCGTTCATAAATGGAGAATTAACATTCGTGATGTGGCAAATTATGAAATGTCAAAATGCAGCGCACAATTCTCTTCTTCTTTAATGGGATAATAATGAAGCTGCTTTGCTGGTGATACTGATGGAGTTCTGCCAAACGTATTTTAAAAGGGTTTTATTTTCTAGTGATATCAAGAATAATATTATTATGCTTGTTTTGTTTTTTTTGGGCAAGTTACCACAATATCATTATCCCGTAGTTTTTAAGGTCAAAGATACAACTATGTTGGTGTCCCTTACATTGTATTTTTTTACAATGTAACTGCCTACTCCCAAACTGTCATTTGAAGTAAAACACATAGCCAAGTATTATTCTCCACAATTTTTTTATTGTGCATTAAAAAAAGAAAACAAATAAAATTAGACATGCTATCTGCCAATAGAACTTAACCAAAAAGTGCATTCTATGCATCCAAAAATATAGAAAATATACCAAATCAAATCATTATTCAACCAACAAATAAAATAAAAGCCTCATGCATGTGTCCTGCTTCTTAATATAGGGGGTCAACAATGCCAAGAGTTGGTGAAAGCAGGTGTCCGTCATCCGGAGATAATTTCGAAAATCAAACGGATTATTCTCCTGGAGCTCCCGCAGCAAAGGCATATGACATAATTGGTTACAATTATTAAAGCAACCAATTTTTGGCCCAAGAAATCCTCCTCCTCCTGTTTCTGGACTGGACTTGGGTCAAAGCAATAAGTCCAAGGCCAATAATAAATAACACGTTATCTCCTCCGATTCCGCAACATGGCTGGCTGATGAACGGCCGTTCAAAAATGAACTGGCTGTCCACAGAGCTAGTGATTACCTGCATTGATCGCTGCTGGAAGCAACTTTGTGTACATTCAGCAGGGATCAGTGCAGGGACTCACTGGCTCTATTGACAGTGACTGATAGCTTTGGCCACTGATGGGCAAATTGCATATTACATATCTCCCTTTTAATAATGTGGCTCACTAATGCATTTTAACCACTTTAGCCCCGGAAGAATGTATCTCCTTCCTGACCAGAGCACTTGCGTTATGGCACTGCGTTGCTTTACCTGACAATTGCGCAGTCGTGCAATGTTGCACCCAAACAAAATTGACGTCCTTTTTTCCCCACAAATAGAGCTTTCTTTTGGTGGTATTTGATCACAGTTTTTATTTTTTGCACTATAAACAAAAAGAGCGTCAATTTTGAAAAAAAAGCAATATTTTTTTACTTTTTGCTATAATAAATATCTCCAGAAAATATATAAAAAAACAAATTTCTTTCTCAGTTTAGGCCGATATGTATTCATGTAAAATCGCAATAAGCGTATATTGATTGGTTTGCGCAAAAGTTATAGCGTCTACAAAATAGGGGATAGATTTATGGCATTTTTTAATGATTTTTATTAGTAATGACGGCGATCTGCGATTTTTATCGTGACTGTGACATTATGGCGGACACATCGGACATTTTTGACACTTTTGGGACCATTGTCATTTATACAGCGATCAGTGCTATAAAAATGCACTGATTACTGTGTAAATGACACTGGCAGGGAAGGGGTTAGACACTAGGGGGTGATGAAGGGGTTAAGCGTGTCCTAGGGAGTGATTCTAACTGTGGGGGGATGGGCTACCACTGACATGACAGCGATTACTGCTCCCAATGACAGGGAGCAGTAGATCTCTGTCATGTCACTAGGCAGAATGGGGAAATGCCTTGTTTACATCTCCTCCGTTACATGATCGCAGGACACCGTCGGACATTGAGTCCTCAGTACCCGCGGGCACGGTCACGGAGTACGCGGCAGGCGCACGCACGCCCACAATGCCGCGTCTTAAAGGGGACGTACCTGTACGCCATTTGTGCACCCGTGCCATTGTGCCGATGTACAGTATATCACGCGCTGGTCGGCAAGCGGTTAAGTCTCCAAATCCTGGTCAAGGAGCCATATAAGGTCATATGTATTGTTGTACCTTACTGATGTAAAGCTTGAGGAATGCAAGATGACCACTGTCTGATCACTGTCCAAACAAATTTGAATTGGTCATTTATTCACATACTAGCATGTATCTACCACAGCTCAAACTGGAAAAAGTTAGTCTCATCCAGAGCTTCATCATGTAACATGCAAGCGTCTGAACCTGGTCGGCCATGTTGCGTAACAGCAAACGGGACTCATGGCGGAAACAGCATCTTTAGTTAAGTAATCTTATTATATTTTCAACAATGGAAAAAAAGCCATTCATATATCTAGCAAATCGTCAGCATGTATCGAGCACTGGGACAATGCACAAAAAATACTCAATAGGTGGTATCTGACCCCATATAGATTATCGAAAATATATCCCTCTACATCTAATTTATGTTGGAGATGCAATGATCAGACGGGTAACCTTTTACACATTCTATGGAACTGTAAAAGTTTGCAAAGCTTCTGGAATTCAATAATTTCCTTCATTGCAGACCTTACGGGCATCCTAAATAAACTAAATCCTGCCACAGCCTTGCTAGGTATTAATTTAGATATATATCCTAAAGAATTCAGAACAATTGTATTCCACACACTAATAGCAGCAAGACTCACTATATCCAGCCTCTGGAAATCCAGTAATGCACCCAATTTATCGACAGTTATAGCCAGGCCCAATACGAATTAATGCTGGCTTATAAAAACTATTCCACCATTACATTTAGAAAGAAATGGAGTACTTGGATATCCCATCCCAAAGCATCCAATTACTTAAAACAATGTAATATATAATCTTATGACAAGTTGGAAGTACACTGAAGTCATGTATAAACACACCTCAGATGTAGTATATCATCCTGGACCCACTTTATTAACCTATGCAACAAGTTTTGTTCAGTTAATTTAAATATATATATATAGATATATATAGATATATATAGATATATATATATCTATATATATATATATATATATATAGATATATATAGATATATATATATCTATATATATATATAGATATATATCTATATATATATATATATATCTATATCTATATCTATATAGATATATATATATATATATATATATATATATATATATATATATATATATATATATATAGATAGATATATAATTTTTTTTTAATGTTTTACTTACAATTTTCTGTATTCAACTAATTAACACAATTGATGGCCTATCCATGCCTACAGTTTGAACCCAATAGGGGTAGGCTGGTACAGACTATCAATTAGTGTATTTGTATAAGAATATTCTTAAGAACTATTGCAAAGAAGTTAGTCACAATAATTATTGTGACAATGTCAATCTGTATTGTTAAGAAAATCCCTTCAATAAAAACCTATTGTTTAAAAAAATAAATAAAATACCGTATTTATCGGCATATAACACGCACAGGCATATAACACGCACATTCATTTTAAGAGGGAAGTTTCAGGAAAAAAACTTAAATTTTAAATAAGGAACTTTGAAGCAAAATAAGGTTCAGTGCCCATCTGCAGCCTCACCATTGCCATCAATGCAGCCTGATCAATGCCCATCTGCAGCCTCACAAGTGCCATCAATGCAGTCTCACCATTACCATCAATGCAGCAGCCTCATCATTGCCATCAGTGCAGCCTGATCAATGCCCATCTGCAGCCTAGAGGGGACAGGGAGGGGGGCGGGATGAGTGTAGACAGATTACATACAGTGAGAATCTCCTATGATAGACAGAACAATGATCCAATGGCGGCCCAGGAGACGAGACTTCCTATTACAGAGGCTGCCAAGTAAACAGGAGACTCTCACTATATGTAATCTGACAACGCTCGTTCCGCCCCCCTCCCTGTCCCCTCTGAGGCAGCTAAAATTAAAGTTATGGGTATAACACGCACACACTATTTGCACCCGATTTTCATGGTGAAAAAGTGAGTGTTATACGCCAATAAATACAGTATTCACACTGGGAAGGCGGACAAAAATAAAATGTTATTGGCAGTAAAAGAAAAAAAAAAAATCTTGTTATATTTTCTTTATATGTATCTGTATCTGTCATTATCTTTAATAAATGTTATACTTTTAAGCATTTGTGTGATCTCTCTTTGCACATATCGAATAAAAACCCTAAAAGAGATTGTGACCTTGATACAACAGCCATCAACAACCTGAAACGTACAGGGCTCAGCGGTCGCAGCTTGCCGCACACAGGTGGAAAAGGATACAGTTATTTTGCTAATTACATGACATTCAGTAAGGGTTTACATCTACTTTAACATACAGTCCTTACAGGCCTTAAAGCGTTTGTTACCCCAACACATCATATTCCTGATATGTGCCTGCTGTACCATGTATTTATATGAGAAAGTATCCAGTTCTCTTTGTAATGCTTACTTTGTGTGAAAAACCTGGTGTTCCTGCCAGTCCCCTTACTTTCCTATTAAAAACTGACCACACTAAGCAGGAGAACACACCGTCATCAGTTCTCTAGCTATGCTGGGAGCTCAGCCTACTCTCCTCCAATGATCAGGCTTGTCCTGACACGCCACCCGCTGCACAGTCATTCACTGGGAAGCTATACAAAAAGGTTTTGTCTTTCATTTCTATTTTAAACTGAATAAGTTGTTTTACAAGGCGATCATTTACGATCACTTCAAGCCTGGTACACACTGTGAATTTTCCCCTGAAGAGCTCAGGAGTAGCTGCTGTACTAAGAATCTCATGTTAGTACAGTGATCCCCACCTCTAAGCTATTGTGTTCTGACAGGGGGACGGCCCCCCTCCAGAACACACCGGTCAGTACTCACTACCATTGGCTGAGAGCACTGAGCGAATCGGACTGGCTGCTTTATACACAGACATAGAATGAACCCTCCGATGCCACCCAACATTCGGCCCGTGTGTACTAGGCTTAAGACTAATTTCTCCCTGTGCAGTTTGTCAGAAGCACTACCTATGCTTCACAGATAAAGCACATTGTCAATATGATTGCTGTGACCTTGCCCTTTTATAGTGAGGGAGCTGGCTTATCTAAAAGCCTCCTTATGGTCCCTCTAAAGCCAGCTGACCTAAGATCAAGGACTTTTGAATACAAAGAATCCAGTCTGGCAAATTTCCACACTAATTCATCAAGACCATGACTTTTTAACCAGCTGGATCCACCCCAAAACCCATGGTAGTGGAAAACTCCAACCTCCCCCCTAGCTGTCACAGGACAATATGCCTAGACATGATCAAAAGGGCTTATAGGGCTGTCATTCCGGAAGACTTACCGGTATCTTCCCTGGAGTCTATTTCTAACCTTCAGTTGCTTCCCAAGGCATACCTGAATGATGGTGTCCTTTTCTACAAGCCCTGCCCCATGTGTCGTAAAAAAAAAATTGTACATTTTTTATTACAATGTGCTAATGAAATCAGCATAGGGTCCGCTTCCCAAAGAGGGAAATAATTTATAGAAAATGTTATCACTGTATCAAATGCCACTTTATATATTGTCATACCTCCTTAGACAAAGTCTGTTGAGACAATATGGTCACCTGCTGACTTGGCACTATAATAATATATATAATGATAGGCAGCTTAACTCTTCAATAAAACACAGAAGTTGAACGATTTTACTTCAGAAAAATGGATATTTATTCTAGTCCTATGAAGTGTAAGAAGACAATGACTTTCTATACCCTGTTTCTGCAATGACTATGAGCAGGAGGGAAGACACAGAGGGATGTACCAAATCTCAAACAAACAAGTTGTAGTGGCTCCAAGTGTCGGTTCACACAGGGGTGGCTTCAAAGTCACCTGACTCCCGTCCAACTCTGAAGCCACCCCATACAGCGCGACTTGCAAAACGACTTCTGTATAGAAGTCAATGCAAGCCGCTCCGAAGTCGCCCCCAAGTAGTACAGGAACCTTTTTGTAAGTTGGAGCAACTCGAGTCGCTCCTATTAGAACGGTTCCATTGTACTGCATGAAACGCGACTTGTCAGGGTGCCAAGTCACCTGACAGGTCGCCCCTGTGTGAAGCATCACTAAAACAGCAATAGATGTTTGCATATATGAAAACAATAATAACAATATACAGTTTAATGCAGTAACAAGAAAACACATTGTAGGTGGGAAAGAATAATCACAATTTGTAAAGTGCCGTTCATACATAGGCGATTTGAATTGCGGATGGAATCGCGATGATTCTTCCTGCGATTCCAGATCAGCAACAAAACATGGGACACGTTTGTGATGCTATTATTACTTAATGGCACCCTAAACGCTGTTTGATGTTGCCATGAGTGTTGCGTGACAAATCGTGCTGTAAACGCGCAAACAAAATCGTGTGTCCAAGAAAAGTTCCGGAACTTTTTTGGGCGGCACGCGTCACACAATTTTCTTTGCTTGCCAAAAATCGCACCTCGTTTAGGGTGCCATTAAGAAATAATGGCATCGCAAACGCGTCCCGTGTTTTGTTCTGCCCCTCTATTCCTTCTGCCCTAGGCACTGTCCCACAAATGCTGTTGTGGTAAACACAGCCCTGATTTTTACTTGAGATCACATGAGCAATGCCTAGACCAGGGATCCTCAAACTACGGCCCTCCAGCTGTTACAGAACTACACATCCCATGAGGCATTGTAAAACACAGACATGACTAGGCATGATGGGAATGGTAGTTCCTGACCTGAACAACTGGAGGGCCATAGTTTGAAGACCCCTGGCCTAGACATATAGTTATGGATAACCCCATGCTAGGATCCTACAGAAGCACATTGTAGAACAGGCATACCTCCCAACTGTCCTTGATTTTGAGGGACTGTCCCTGATTTGGAGCAATGTTCCTCTGTCCCTCATTCCTCCTCATTTGTCAGTCATTTTGGTCTGATCTATATAATTGTATATAAAATACACTTATTATCTATCAAAAAGTGTTTTCCAGAGCTAAATCTTTCATCTGATTTCTAAATTGCTGCATTTGTAAATTCCAAAAGACAATATAAAGGAATAGTAGTGGTAAAAAAGCACTTGTGGGTTTAACCAATCTTATTCTTTTGTACAATTCTCCTTTTAAGGGGGCGTGGCACGGGGTCCTATGCCTGCATACTTTTGCTGATAGGTGTCCCTCATTCCCATCTCAGAAAGTTGGGAGGTATGGAACAGGTAAGTATTAAAATCTATTTTTTCTATAGGAGCAGAGATGTGAGATTGGGTATGTGTGGGATGGAGGGATTGAGATTGGATTTGGCTCTAAGGTTTTTCTAATGCCTAATGAAATAGCATGTTTTGCCAGTCCATAGTTCAAGTCCTACATGGAAAATCATCTCCCCCACATAATTACTCTTCTCTCAGCATAACAGATGTTATAACTCAGCATAACACCTCTTATCATGCCAAGCGCTGAATTCTATTACCGCAGAAGAAGAATATCTTAAGGTTTAATGTCAAGCAGTTTTCATTGTATTTTATGAAGAATTCAGGAGATTAATTATTAAGATAAATTTATCCTGTGCAATGCAATCCAGGCTCAAACTGCTCCGTTACGGTCTAATTTCATTTTGCATTTTTTTTTTTTTTGGTTTGCATTTTACCTCCTTTTTACCATTAAGTAGAATTGTATTTCCTTGGAATTCAGTCATTCAGTCATAAGGCAAGGTCTTTACACAGAATATTAGAAAAATAAGACGCTGTATAATGCCTTATGAGTATGCAACGATCCAGTATCAGGTTTTAATACTTTCTCCTGCTCAGTAAGGTTCCTTTTAAAGTGGACCTGCCTTTTAAACTCTCACCTCTTATAAATGATTGTGAGCATTGAAGGGACTCTTTTACAAACTTAAAAATGTAAAAAGAAAATTGTGACTTTTCTAAAAATAAATGCAATCCCATCAAAACAATATCAATAAAAATATTGTGCAAATTTCATCATTAATCAAGTGCTAAGGAAAGTTCATTGCCAACTCCAGAGAGTAGATAGCCGGCTCTGTGATCAGCCAGGTGGGAACCTAATACAGGTGCACAATACTCTCCTTAGGCAGGCCATACATGGGTCGAATTTCTAAAGAATTTTCTTTCGAAAATCTTATCTAAGAATTTTTGTTCGTATTTCGCACCATTAGTGGGCTGCAGCAACAGTCAATTTTCGTGTGGCCATCGAATTTGAGTAATTGAACATGTTGGAATTTTTTTGAAAAACAAACAATTTTCTAATCAATGATGGGAGAATTGCGCGAGAAATGTAATCAAAAAAGAAATGCGCATGTGCAAGAAAAGAAAATTCCCAGAAAGAAAAGAAGATTCCCAGCCACGAAAATTCTTTTCTGTAGCAACATGAGGTGAAATTGAAGGCTTGGTTGGCCGAATTTCGAAGTCAATGGTGGCCCCATCGGATCACAAAAAGCACAAATTTTCTGATTTTCAAAAGAAAATTCTTTCAAAATTTGACCATGCATGGCCAGCCTTAGCCTTTCCTCCCACTCAGGCAGGGAGATATTGAACCCAATAAACCTAGGCACTCAGCTGTTGGTGATGCGCCGCACCCTCAGCGGACTTCATGCATGTTTTCTGGACCTGTCCACAAGTAAATTCCTTTTAGAATGAGGTCATCACATTTATTCTAACAGTTACCAGTGCCACTTTTCAAGTACTGCTGGCAGTGGAGGCGTGCCTGTTGGGGCTTGTAGAACCTCTGGCCAATCGCCCGGTGGTCCGAACCCTTCCGAACCACTCTAGGATTACTGCTATATTATGCCTGCAAGGCCATTGTACTCAAGTGGAAATCCCCTATTGCACTATCCACTAATTTCTGGAAAGTTATCTGTCTACGGGGTGTGCTAAGAAGTTCCATAAAATGTGGAATATCTGGATAGAGTCTTCAGCTACTAATGCAGATTCTCCGGATGACTAATGAGTTTCAGGCTATGAAATTTGTTAGTCCTTAAGTGTTGGAATTTTATGTCTCTGCCACACCAGGTGGATGATTTCCTGCGTGACTAGGTTCTGGGAGGGAGGGCATCTCGTTATTGTGTTTGCCATTGAAGATTACCTGGTAAAACTCCTGCACCCCAATTTGCGTAATTTGACTGAGCGTACAACTCTTGGTAGTTTTAGGATGTTTTAATCTTGCTTAATCTTACTGTTTTAATTTTTGTTCTTTTGTGTCTCTGAGCCTGGGTATGCCCAAGAGGCTCTGTTTTGTAATATTAAAACTGCAGTAAAAATAATTTTCAAAAAAAAAAAACTTAGGCACTCGGGCCAAGGCTGCTCCTAACAGTACCATGATGGTCCCCTCCTCTGTATGCACCCCCTGCAAAGAGGAGCATATCCTGCCAACTACGTTAAGTTTGGGTATGTGCAGCATGATGCGGTGAGCATATATGTTTTATATAGTGTAACAGAAGTTCAGCAATACACAACAACCCTGGTGGGAAGGCAACTCGACCAGGAACACTCACAAGATTTAACAGTGATGGGACAGTAGACTGAAGACTTGGAGATGCTGACAGCCTCTGCCACAAGAAGTGGAATGCGGCCTGGCTTGTTTTTGCCCAAAGGGGAAGCTTTCCAATGGTTTGGATTGATCCCTTTGCTTTCCCTACTCCTTTGGAACCTTTCCCTGGCTGTATGTATTGTCCCTGTCAGATGGGTGACCTGTCTCTACTCTAGCCACTCACAAAATGTGCACCAAACCCTGGATCCAGGTTCTTAAATAGACTCTGCCTGACGCAAGATGGCCGCCAAAGTCACATAGGGTGGTGGCATCCAATTGGAAAGCTCCCTCCCTGTGACAGAGGAAACCATAGAAGAACTAGATTCCTCTTCACTTCCTCCCCTATCTAAATTGCAGTTGCGCCACCTGCAGTGGAAAAAATAGACTGTATCTGTCTACAAAAGCACTTTTAGGGCCACATATTGCCCTTTCATCAGAGCTACAACATGACAGGAAAATATACAATTATTAAACTAAGATTAATGAATGAGATATCTCAATCATGCATTTTATACATATTTAAATTTTTTACCAAATTCACTTAGATGAATTGAAATGAAACTATTATTTGAGCTAAATATGGATGCACATTTATGAGTAGATAAGATCACAATCTATCTTTTCTGATTTTATCTATTTTTTTCTCTCAAAAGTGATACATTAGTTACAGTTGGAGCTAGATAGGCAGAGTCAGCCCCTGGCTAACCATATATCTTGGATACTCCTTAAAGTGAGAGCTCCCTGCCAGAATTCCTGACTGTGTTTCTGCACACCTGGGTGTTTTGAACATTCCTAACCAACTTTTTATATTCCATCTTCTGTTGTTTTATTCTAAGTCATATAAAATACTTTAACATCCAACCAGGAGAGGGGACATTTCCCATAATGGCCCCAGCAGGTGTACAGGCCGGAAAATCAGCGCAGAGTACAGCCCTTAAAGCAGAACTAAAGGAAAGGATACTCACCTATGCTCCAACAGTCCAATGCACTTGAGGTCTCTTGCTGGTGCTGATATCTTCTCCCTGGCTTCTTCTGGGTACTGGTCTTTGGCCATCTTGATTGGTCAGTGCTGGGTGACATCATTAATTCCGGTGTCCTGACACTGTGCCAGCATGCACAACTAAGTGTACATATTGCACACAGGCAGGTAAGTGTTTTTTTAACATTTTTTTTTATATTTTTAGCCTTTAATTCTGTTTTTAATCCTTAAAATATTCTTTTTGGCTTTTTTGCCCCTTTAAAGTGGCTGTAAAGCCTAAACATTTTTTACCT
The DNA here is from genome assembly GCA_037952925.1 of Lithobates clamitans. NCBI lineage: Eukaryota > Metazoa > Chordata > Amphibia > Anura > Ranidae > Lithobates > Lithobates clamitans. The sequence goes on from JBBGZY010000202.1 coordinate 746,704, forward strand.
TAATGCATTCCTTGGGTTGGGAAACCCTTGCTTGAGCTCCCCATACACCTCCTATGTCTAAGTAACCCTGTGTCTATTAGGGGCACAGGGTGACTGAGAACCCCAGTCTGATCTGTACTAATTGGACTCACTGTACAACCACACTGGAATGTTGTGTGTGTGTGTATATGTATATATATATATATATATATATATATATATATATATATATATATATATACATATATATATTTATATTGTATATTTTCCTATACTGTTGGGGACTCTTTGCTGGGTCCTTTGGGGTGTGGCTGTATTCCATTGTTCTACTGTGTCTGTCTGCCTTGGGTATTATGGGATGTGTATGTAGATTAGCTGTGAGAGGGGAGGGGGGAATTCCTCCAACAGCTCTTACTGCTGATTGGACAGTCTACTAATGAGAAGTTTGAATATCGATGTGTACCTGTGTTCAATAAACAATCCATGTTCAGCAGCCAAAACGAGTACTGCCTAGTTTGTGGTTGCTAGCGGTTGGAAGATCTGATATCTATATTCAGACTGGAAGGAAGTGGTGTATGATGAAAGCCCTCAAGCGGAGTGTGGGAAGTGATGTTACAGGAGGCGAGGCCCGCTGTCTGTGTCGATGGACGCAGCAGCGGGGCTTGGGTACAAGCACGCACGAGTTGGGCATGGGACAGAGGGGAGAGGCCAGGAGTACCGGTGAGGGACCCGAAATGAGGAGGTGCGGGCCCGCTCTGTGCAATTCAATTGCACAGAGCAGGTAAGTATATAGGTAAGTATAGACCTGTTTGTTATGTAAAAAAAAAATAAAAAATTACCTTTACTATCACTTTAAAGTGGAGTTCCACCCAAAAGTGGAACTTCCGCTCATTTGTCTCCTCCCTCTCTCTGGTGCCACATTTGGCACCTTTCGGGGGGAGGGGGAAGTGGATAACTGTCTTTGACAGGTATTCTGTCCCCACTTCCGGGAGTCTGGGCCGCAGGGCATTATGTCACAGCTCGGCTCCCTCCTCCTCCCTCCTCCTTACCCCACCGTCAGGCCAGTAGGAGAGAGCAGCGGTGCCTCGCGCATGTACAGTAGAGACCTGTGTGAAGCCGTAATGCTACACTGCCAGGTTCCCTTATCCGCAATGGAAACATCAGCTGAAGTGCAGACATCGTTGGACTCCAGGACAGGTAAGTGTCCTATTATTAAAAGTCAGCAGCTGCAGTATGCATAGTTGCTGGCTTTTAATTTTTACAGGGGTGGGCGGACCTCCTCTTTAAGATCAGAGTTAAAATGATAAAAAAAGTACCAGGTTCAGCTCTGAATTTGTAACCTTTTAATGAGGCCTTCCTAATTGCCGAGGTGTACAGACTGTGAGTTGTTTGGGTGGGTTTAGCAGCCTATGACACATAGGTCTGTGTCCACAAACTGTAATTTGAGAGTCATACAGAACTAAGACATAGAGAAAGGTTTGGTTCTGATTCACTGCATGATTGAAAATAAACAACTCAATAGAAAAAGCCTATGTGTCAATACCCTCCAGGGTGCACTGTGCATTCATTTAAGCCTAGGTTTCCTCTGTAAACAGCTTTCCAGACACAGTTTAATCTGTGAGGTTGTGTGCATGTCTACAGAGTAAAGTGGTGCATTGCAACTGTGGAGAAAGAAAGGCAGATAAGAAGGGAGAGAGAGAAAGAAAGACAAAGAAATAGATGGAAGGGAAGAAAGAAAGAAATATACACTATATTGGCAAAAGTTTTGGGACACCTGCCTTTAAACGCACATGAACTTTAATGGCATCCCAGTCTTAATCCATAGGGCTCGATATTGAGTTGGCCCACCCTTTGGAGCTATAACAGCCTCAACTCTTCTGGGAAGGTTGTCCACAAGGTTTAGGAGTGTGTCTATGGGAAAGTTTTATCATTCTTTCAGAAGCGCATTTGTGAGGTCAGGCACTGATGTTGGATGAGAAGGCCTGGCTCACAGTCTCCGCTCAAATTCATCCTAAAGGTGTTCTCTTGGGTTGAGGTCAGGACTCTGTGCAGGCCAGTCAAGTTCCTCTACCCCAAACTCACTCATCCATGTCTTTATGGACCTTGCTTTGTGCACTGGTGTGCAGTCATGTTGGAACAGGAAGGGGCCATCCCCAAACTGTTTTCACAGAGTCAGGAGCATGAAATTGTCCAAAATCTCTTGGTATGCTGACGCCTTACGAGTTCTCTTCACTGGAACTAAGGGGCCAAGCCCAACCCCTGAAAAGAGACCCCACGCCATAATCCCCCATCCACCAAATTTTGTGGACCAGTGCACTAAGAGTCCTGACCTCAACCCTACAGAACACATTTGGGATGAATTAGAGCGAAGACTGCGAGCCAGGCCTTCTTGTCCAACATCAGCGTCTGACCTCACAAATGCACTTCTGGAAGAATGGTCAAACATTCCCATAGACACACTCCTAAACCTTGTGGACAGCCTTCCCAGAAGAGTTGAAGCTTTTTTAGCTGCAAAGGGTGGGCCAACTCAATATTGAACCCTACGGACTAAGACTGGGATGCCATTAAAGTTCATGTGCATGTAAAGGCAGGTGTCACAATCCTTTTGTTAATATAGTGTAGATATATAGATAGGTAGATAGATAAGAAGAGAGAAAGAAACAGAGAAACTTAGATGGATCGATGATAAATAGAATGAAAGAGAGCAATGTATGTATATGCTGTCACCACAGGATGGCGCTATGGACAGCATGGTATAATATGCCCCGTCTTATAATTTAGATCAACTGGGGTTTGAAAAGAATGGACTTTATAGGCATACTAAAAGAAGTATCACAAAGTTTATTTGAATTTATAACAAAATCATAAACAAACACTTGATAAAAAATTTCCGAACAATGGTTAATGATGGGTAACAGTAGCCAACTCGGGAAGTGCCATTTCTGCTTTTTGAGATACAATTTTGTTTTATATATATTGATCTAGCTCCAGAAGAAGTGCACATACAGGGGCGAAACTAGTCGAGCACGCTACATGTATCTTGAAATGCAAACATGAGACCTCCTGTTACCCAACATTAACCATTGTTAGGAATTGACCTATTCAGGTTACTATACGGTGCATACAGAAAGTATTCCTAGCGCTTCAGTTTTTGCACATTTTGTTATGTTACAGCCTTATTCCAAAATGTATTTAATTCATTCTTTTTCACAAAACTCTACAAACAATACCCCATAATGACAACATGAAAGAAATTTGTTTGAAATCTTATTGAAAATAAAAAAACTAAAAAAAAAAAAAAATTACTTGTACATAAGTAACTCACAGCCTTTGCTCAATACTTTTTTGAAGCACCTTTGGCACCATTTACAGCCTCAAGTCTTTTTGAGTGTGATGCTACAAGTTTGGGACACCTATTTTTGTGCAGTTTCTCCCATTCTCATTTGCAGGACCTCTCAAGCTCCAGCAAGTTGAATGGGGAGCACCGGTGCACGGCCATTTTCAGATTTCTCCAGAGATGTTCAATCAGGTTGTTGGCAGTGTGCTTAGGCTCTTTGTTCTGTTGGAAGATGAACCTTCATCCCAGTCTGAGGTCCAGAGCACTCTGGAGCAGGTTCTCATCAAGGATGTCTCTGTACATTGCTGCATTCATCTTTCCCTTGATCCTGATTAGTCTCCCAGCTCCTGACGCTGAAAAACATCCCCACAGAATGATGCTGCCACCACCATGCTTCACTGTAGGGATGGTATTGGCAGGGTGATGAGCGATGCCTGGTTTCTTCCAGACATGAGGCTTGCCATTCAGTTCACTCTTTATTGGAAAAATTCCCAAGGGGATATGTACCTGAGAACAGGGTGACACTGTAGGTACTTTTGTAGTAGTGTGCCAATGTCCTTATATCAATTGCATGAAATATAAAAACTAGGAACGTGGACTTTGAAGGCACACGCGTAGCTTAACTATAAAAAGTAAAAATAGTTTTATTTAGTTTAAATTACACAGATAAATGAAGGAATACTATAAATGTTACATTGATTATATGAAAATGCTCTGTATTCAAATTTTTCCACCCTACATGCAATTTAGACCTCCTCTTAATATACATATGACTTAAAATCGAGCATTCACAAAGTATGTGGGGCATAGATTCCCAAACCAGTATTGCGATTAAATGAGTGTCAGATGAATAGTTGTGGCTTCAATTGCAGGTCTGGGTGGGTATTTCTCTTAGTTGCTCAACATGTTGCGCGTCTGCGTGACGCTTCCTCAGGAGCTTAAGGAGTGAATCAATGTACATCAATGAGTACATATAGAATGTCAGCACAAAACATATTACAAAATATAATACCTAACATTAAATAAAATGTAAAAAGTGTTCCGACCGAGTATAATGGCTATAAGGTAGGCCCCATAAAGGAGCTGGTCACACAGGGGCAGACGGTAAAGCCAAGTAACTGGGGAAGCTATATAAAAGCACATGCATGCGGTTAAATAAGATAATCACATCAAAAAGCCTAATATATGGTATCATAGATTAATGATTTACAAAGGGAAATATCCAAGATAACTATTGGTAGAGTATTAAACCAATGGTATTTCTACCCATATTAACTGGGTTTATAATCAATGTATGAAAAAAAAAAAAAAAGGTAAATTAGATGTTTAGCAAGTATAGGCAAAAGGACAAATTCAATTGTAGCCAACAACTATGTATGTATATATATATATATATGTGCATACAGCTTACCCCATACGATCAGACATAGTGAGGAGCATACAATGTAGTATTACAGATGATAAGATGAGTGATCATTTAGATTGTATTGGAAGGTTAGCAGTGTATACAAGGCGTTGCGGAGGCACCAATGCAGCCACAGTTCCTGGTATGGGGATAGGCGTCACTGGGGAGCCTGTTCGAATAGTAGTAGCATGTAGAAGCTATCGTTTATAAAGTAAGAAAAAAAGGGGGAAAAAAAGTATGATATAAAATCTTTTTGACACAGACGGTCCTTTGATAAAGTTCATAATAAAAGAAAATATATATATATATGTATATAGTAAGCTGTAGTAATGGCATTTTACCTCAAGTTAGTTGGTGGTAGGGCTGTAAAGTATGGTGCGACTCCCTCTAATTATAGCAACGTCAGCTGATCGTATGGGGAGGCTGTGTGTGCTTATATAGCCTCCCCCACCGGAAACGCTGAGAGCCCGAGTGGGTTCGGCATATCCTGGTCCGACCGCTGGCTACTGCGCATGTGCCAGATGTCGCCGCCGACACAGTGATACCCGGCCAATGCGGACGCAACAGAGAGGAGACTCGAAGGAGCTCGCCGGCTACAGCGCATGTGTCGGGCATATTCGCCGGCGCGGCGGCGCTCGGCCAATACAGCAGCAGCAAAGGCGGGGACTGGGAGGGAGCCCGAAGGCGCCCCGTGTCCCCGTCTATCGCCGCACATCCGGTCGGAGGAGGGGACTGGATGTGCGGCGCTGTGCGGTCAAGTTTACTGGCTAAGGACCATGAAGCTAGCCAGGCGACCAGGACCAGGGGGATATGCCGTGGAGCCATATACAGGGGGGGGGGGGAGAAAAAATAAAAAAAGAACACAAGTGAAACAGATTGTACAAATGAACAGTATATCAACTAGAAAATATTTTACTTATATAATATTGTTCAACAATTATTTTATATGTATCCGAATTAGTGGCTAGATGAAACAAATAGTAGATTTGTAAATCACAATGATCATCTTTAAATATTAAAAACTGAAAGGATGTCAGTGTCTATTCTGTATTACACTAAACCAGACCTAGTCCTTTTGTATTTGTAGCATGTACATAGGTGTGCGCAGCCTCTTGCATTAGGGTGTGCACCCCAAAGCTCAAATACATATGCATGTGTATATGTACTGATGGTGTCAGTAGGGCAGTAGACAGTGTAATTTTGTTATTTTTCTTTTTCCAAAAATTTTTGGCTTGTGTAACATTTTTTGGGGGGGGGGGGGATGAAATATCAGTGGTCTAAACAGGGGGGAATATGCAGCACACAAGGCAATTAGGGTGTGCCCAGGCACACCTGGCACACCCTGTGCGCACGCCTATGAGCATGTATCTGATAGGGGTCATGCAGTACCGGTTGAGAACGTTTTAAAGGAATGGTTTATAAGACTGGGTCTCATTGAGTCCTGGCGTTCACGTAGCGTTCAGGCGCTCTATCCATAAAGTCTCTTTCTGTAGTATGAATTTATCCCAGTCGCCCCCCCTAGGGTTTTTAGGGACGACGGCCAGAACAGCAAAAGAGACAGAGGAGGTATCAAATCGATGGTACAAGTCGGGGTGTCGGCTAATGCGAGTAAGCATTTTGCCGTTCCCCGAATAATATATATGGTCGTTGATTCTCTGTCTTAGCTGTCTGGCCGTCTTCCCCACGTAAAAGGCCCCACATATACATGTCATAAGGTATATCACACCTTGTGTATTACATGTAGCCGAAAATTTAAGATAATAGATCTCACCGTTGGGAAGTAGGACTTGATGTCCAGGTGATATCCAAGGGCAAAATGTGCAATTGCCACAACGTGATGTACCTAATGGTAGTTTTGATGTAGATGGATTATGAGCGGTATAGTGGCTGGACACAAGTCTATCTCTGAGGGAATTGGAGCATCTAAACACGATTTCCGGGTGCGTATTGATGTACTTTCTTAAAATTGGATCTTCCTGTAGGAGGTGCCAATGTGTACTCATAATTTTCCGGATGTCATCATGGTGAGATGAAAATTTAGTAATTAATTTAACAGTAGGTTCTTTAGACTGAGCCCTAGTTTTATATAATAAGTCATTACGTGTTGTCTGTATGGCTTTATTATAGGCCTGGCGCAGTAGGGATCGGCTGTACCCTCGCGCCAGCAGGCGTGATTTCAAAAGGTTAGCTTGATGTTGAAAATCTGATGTATGTGTGCAGTTACGTCGAAGTCGAATGTATTGTGCGTAAGGTATGCTCCGAATAAGGGCTGGGGGGTGTGCACTAGCAGCGTGCAATAATGTATTCCCAGCTGTCGTTTTATGGAACAAGTTTGTTGCTAGAGTGTTATTTGTATCCTTGTAGATGACAAGGTCTAAGAAATTGGTAGTTCTGACATCACAACTGTAGGTAAATTTTTAATTAAATCGGTTGGTGTTTAAAACCTTAATACATTTTTTTTTTTTTCATGCATTGATTATAAACCCAGTTAATATGGTAGAAATACCATTGGTTTAATACTCTACCAATAGCTATCTTGGATATTTACCTTTGTAAATCATTAGATACCATATATTAGGCTTTTTGATGCAATTATCTTATTTAACCACATGCATGTGCTTTTATATAGCTTCCCCAGTTACTTGGCTTTACCATCTGCCCCCCGTGTGACCAGCTCCTTTATGGGGCCTCCCTTGTAGCCATTATACTCGGTCGGAACGCTTTTTACATTTTATTTAATGTTAGGTATTATATTTTGTAATATGTTTTGTGCTGACATTCTATATGTACTCATTGATGTACTTTCTATGTATATCCAGCAGAACTCCTTAAGCTCCTGAGGAAGCGTCACGCAGACACGCAACATGTTGAGCAACTAAGAGAAATACCCACCCGGACCTGCAATTGAACCCACAACTCCTCATCTGACACTCATTTAATCGCAATATTGGTTTGGGAATCTATCCCCCACATACTTTGTGAATGTTCGATTATAAGTCATATGTATAATAAGAGGAGGTCTAAACTGCATGTAGGGTGGAAAAATTTGAATACAGAGCATTTTCATATAATCAATGTAAGATTTATAGTATTCCTTCATTTATCTGTGTAATTTAAACTAAATAAAACTATTTCTACTTTTTATAGTTAAGCTACTCGTGTGCCTTCAAAGTCCACTTTCCTAGTTTTTATATTTCATGTAATTCATATAAGGACGTTGGCACACTACTACAAAAGTACCTAGAGTGTCACCCTGTTCTCAGGTACATATCCCCTTGAGAATTTTTCCAATAATTATCGGGGTGGAAGCACCCATTTTCTTCCCATATAGAAGGTGACTTTTTTAAAATGTAAAATTTTTTAAAATAAAATTATAAAAAAAAAAAAATTTATTTAGTTTTTGAACATCTTATCTAACCATCACTGGTGTCAACAGATTCCTATATCATGTACTTCTTCTTTTAGAACTGAACTTCTTGACATTATCAATGACGCCTATTTGAAGGGTCTGATTAACAAAGATGTATACGATTACCTGAATGTTCAGTCTCCCAGGGCGGCGACGTTTTATGCACTCCCCAAAGTGCACAAGGACCCTTTGTCGCTCCCTGGGAGACCGATAAATTTGGGTATCGGCAGCCTCACTGAAAATGCCAGTAAATTGGTAGACTTTGTCCTAATGCCACATGTCACGGCCTTGCCTTCTTTTACCAAAGACACGCTGGACTTACTCAAACAAATCAAGGGACTTTCGGTCCCTCCCGGCTCCCTGCTCGTGACACTGGATGTGGAGGCTCTTTACTCCAGCATCCCTCACGAGTGGGGAGTCGAGACGGTCCGCACCTTCCTCTATGAGGAGGACCACCACCATTGGAACTATAACGAGTTCATTCTGAGGTTACTGAATTTTATTCTTATTCATAATTGACTTGAATTCATGGGCTCCCACTACCTCCAGGTGCAGGGCGTGGCCATGGGCACCTGTTGTGCCCCTGGCTACGCCAACCTAGTACCTGGGGGGGTGGGAGCACCATTTGTTTTCTCACGAGCCTCTGACAAAATTTGCTGACCACATTCTACGTTGGAAACGATACATAGATGATATTTTTGTCATTTGGACGGACACCCATAGATCCCTTGAGAAATGTATTAAGGTTTTAAACACCAACCAATTTAATTTAAAATTTACCTACAGTTGTGATGTCAGAACTACCAATTTCTTAGACCTTGTCATCTACAAGGATGCAAATAACACTCTAGCAACAAACTTGTTCCGTAAAACGACGGCTGGGAATACATTATTGCATGCTGCTAGTGCACACCCCCCAGCACTTATTCGAAGCATACCTTACGCACAATACATTCGACTTCGACGTAACTGCACACATACATCAGATTTTCAACATCAAGCTAACCTTTTGAAATCACGCCTCCTGGCGCAAGGGTACAGCCGATCCCTACTGCGCCAGGCCTATAATAAAGCCATACGGACAACACGTAATGACTTATTATATAAAACTAGGGCTCAGTCTAAAGAACCTACTGTTAAATTCATTACTAAATTTTCATCTCACCATTATGACATCCGGAAAATTATGAGTACACATTGGCACCTCCTACAGGAAGATCCAATTTTAAGAAAGTACATCAATACGCACCCGGAAAGCATGTTTAGACGCTCCAATTCCCTCAGAGATAGACTTGTGTCCAGCCACTATACCGCTCATAATCCATCTACATCAAAATTACCATTAGGTACATCACGTTGTGGCAATTGCACATTTTGCCCTTGGATATCACCTGGACATCAAGTCCTACGTCCCAACGGTGAGATCTATTATCCTAAATTTTCGGCTACATGTAATGCACAAGGTGTGATATACCTTATGACATGTATATGTGGGGCCTTTTACGTGGGGAAGACGGCCAGACAGCTAAGACAGAGAATCAACAACCATATATATTATTCGGGGAACGGCAAAATGCTTACTCCCATTATCCGACACCTCGACTTGTACCACCAATTTGATACCTCCTCTGTCTCTTGCTGTTCTGGCCGTCGTCCCCAAAAACCCTAGGGGGGGCGACTGGGATAAATTTATACTACAGAAAGAGACTTTATGGATAGAGCACCTGAACGCTACGCGAACACCAGGACTCAATGAGACCCAGTCTTATAAACCATTCCTTTAAAACGTTCCCAACCGGTACTGCATGACCCCTATCAGATACATGCTACAAATACAAAAGGACTAGGTCTGGTTTAGTGTAATACAGAATAGACACTGACATCCTTTCAGTTTTTAATATTTAAAGATGATCATTGTGATTTACAAATCTACTATTTGTTTCATCTAGCCACTAATTCGGATACATATAAAATAATTGTTGAACAATATTATATAAGTAAAAAATTTTCTAGTTGATAAACTGTTCATTTGTACAATCTGTTTCACTTGTCTTCTTTTTTTCTTTTTTCTTTTTCCCCCCCTGTATATGGCTCCACGGCATATCCCCTGGCTGGCTTCATGGTCCTCGGCCAGTAAACTTGACCGCACAATGCAGCACATGCGGTCCCCTCCTCCTACCGCATGTGCGGCGATAGACGGGGACACGGGGCGCCTACGGGCTCCCTCCCAGTCCCCGCTTTTGCTGCTGCTGTATTGGCTGAGCGCCGCCACGCCGGCGAATATGCCTGGCACATGCGCTGTAGCCGGCGAGCTCCTTCGAGTCTCCTCCCTGCTGCGTCCACATTGGCCGGGTATCGCTGTGTCGGTGGCAACATCTGGCACATGCGCAGTAGCCGGCGGTCAGACCGGGATATGCCGAACCCACTCGGGCTCTCGGCAATTCCGGTGGGGGAGGCTATATAAGCACACACAGCCTCCCCATACGATCAGCTGACGTTACTATAATTAGAGGGAGTCGCACCATACTTTACAGCCCTTCCACCAACTAACTTGAGGTAAAATGCCATTACTACAGCTTACTATATACATATATATATTTTCTTTTATTATGAACTTTATCAAAAGACCGTCTGTGTCAAAAAGATTTTATATCATACTTTTCTTCCCCCTTTTTTTCTTACTTTATAAACAATAGCTTCTACATGCTACTACTATTCGAACAGGCTCCCCAGTGACACCTATCCCCATACCAGGAACTGTGGCTGCATTGGTGCCTCCGCAACGCCTTGTATACACTGCTAACCTTCCAATACAATCTAAATGATCACTCATCTTATCATCTGTAATACTACATTGTATGCTCTTCACTATGTCTGATCATGTGGGGTAAGCTGTATGCATATATATATATATATATATATATATATATATATATATATATATATATATATATATATATATATATACATATATATATATATATATATACATAGTTGTTGGCTACTATTGAATTTGTCCTTTTGCCTATACTTCTTAAACATCTAATTTACCTTTTTTTTTTTTTCAAATATTGATTATAAACCCAGTTAATATGGTAGAAATACCATTGGTTTAATACTCTACTAATAGTTATCTTGGATATTTCCCTTTGTAAATCATTAATCTATGATACCATATATTAGGCTTTTTGATGTGATTATCTTATTTAACCGCATGCATGTGCTTTTATATAGCTTCCCCAGTTACTTGGCTTTACCGTCTGCCCCCGTGTGACCAGCTCCTTTATGGGGCCTACCTTATAGCCATTACACTCGGTCGGAACACTTTTTACATTTTATTTAATGTTAGGTATTATATTTTGTAATATGTTTTGTGCTGACATTATATATATGTACTCATTGATGTATTTTCTATGTATATCCAGCAGAACTCTTTAAGCTCCTGAGGAAGCGTCACGCAGACGCGCAACATATTGAGCAACTAAGAGAAATACCCACCCAGACCTGCAATTGAACCCACAACTCCTCATCTGATACTCATTTAATATTGAAATATTGGTTTGGGAATCTATCCCCAACATACTTTGTGAATGTTCGATTATAAGTCATATGTATAATAAGAGGAGGTCTAAATTGCATGTAGGGTGGAAAAATTTGAATACAGAGCATTTTCATATAATCAGTGTAACATTTATAGTATTCCTTCATTTATCTGGGTAATTTAAACTAAATAAAACTATTTTTACCTTTTATAGTTAAGCTACTTGTGTGCCTTCAGAGTTCACTCTTTGTTTCATCAGACCACAAAATTTTGTGTCTCATGGCCTGAGAGTCCCTCAGGTGTCTTTTGGCAAACTCCAGATACGCAGTCATGTACCTTTTACGGAGGAGTTGCTTCCGTCTGGCCACTCTACTATACAGGCCTGATTTGTGGAGTGCTGCAGAGATGATTGTTCTTCTGGAAGGTTTTCCTCTCACCACAGAGAAACGCTGGAGCTTTGTAAGAGTGACCATCGGGTTCTTGGTCACCTCCCTGACTAAGGCTCCTCTCCCTCGATCGCTCAGTTTGGCTGGGCGGCCCCCTCTAGGAAGAATCCTGGTGGTTGAAAACTTCTTCCTTTTACAGATAATAGAAATCACTGTGCTCATTGGGACCTTCAATGCTGCAAACATTTTTCTGTACCCTTCCCTAGATCTGTGCCTTGATACAATCCTATCTCGGAGGTCTACAGACAACTCCTTGGACTTCATGGTTTGGTTTGAACTCTGGCATGCACTATTATTTGTGGGACCTCATATAGACAGATGTGTGCCTTTTCAAATCATGTCCAATCAACTGAATTTCCACAAATGGCAGCCTCCACAAGGGGATTAGAAGCAAAATCCAGCAGGAGCTACAGAGTATAAAAGAGAAGAGAGGCGCCTCTAAGTGTAGCAATATGGTTACATTTAATGAAGGTACAACATTTAGCAACTCACATAGTTGATGATTAAAAGAGGCACATCTAAGTATGCAGGCAGAAAGCTGTCCACATAGACCATACTCCGCACCGCCGGCTCTCACCCCTGTCAGTCTGCAATCGTGACCAGGAAGACTACCCTGCAGTAGAGCAATCTGAAAGGGAGGCTTAAAAAAGTTGCGGAGTGCAGCGTGGAAGTGATGACGTCGATGGCGGTGCATAGGGATGAGCCGAACACCCCCGGTTCGGTTCGCACCAGAACTTGCGAACAGACCGAAACTTTGCAGGAACGTTAGAACCCCATTGAAGTCTATGGGACTCGAACGTTCAAAATCAAAAGTGCTCATTTTAAAGGCTAATTTGCATGGTATTGTCCTAAAAAGGGTTTGGGGACCCGGGTCCTACCCCAGGGCACATGTATCAATGCGAAAAAAAGTTTTAAAAACGGTCATTTTTTTCAATAGCAGTGATGCTTAAAGTGAAACAATAAAAGTGTAATATCCCTTTAAATTTCGTACCTGGGGGGTGTCTATAGTATGCCTGTAAAGGGGCGCATGTTTCCCGTGTTTAGAACAGTCTGACAGCAAAATGACATTTCAAAGGAAAAAAGTAATTTATCCGCTTCCCGACCGGCTCCCGACGGTATATGTCGGCAGAATGGCACGGCTGGGCAAATCGACGTAGCTGTACGTCCATTTGAATTCCCCGCTGTGCCACTGCGCGTGCCAGCCGGAAGCTCCGTGAGTCGGGTCGCGGGTCCCGCGGACTTGATCGCCGCGGGGATACCTGCGATCGCCTCACAGAGAGGACGAACGGGGAGATGCTTATGTAAACAGCATCTCCCCGTTCTGCCTAGTGACAAGTGTCGCTGATCACTGCTCCCTGTCATCGGGAGCAGTGATCAGTCTAGTGACACATACAGCCCCTCCCCCCTACAGTTAGAAAACACTCCCTTAGTACTGATTAACCCCTCCCCGCCCCCTAGTGGTTAACCCCTTCACTGCCAGTGTCATTTACACAGTAATCAGTGCATTTTTAATCGCACTGATCGCTGTATAAATGACAATGGTCCCAAAAATGTGTCAAAAATGTCCGATGTGTCCGCCATAACGTCGCAGTCACAATAAAAATCGCTGATCGCCGCCATTACTAGTAAAAAAAAAAAATTATTAATAAAAATGCCAATAACCATTCCCTATTTAGAAAACGCTATAACTTTTGCGCAAACCAATCAATAAACGCTTATTGCGATTTTTTTTTACCAAAAATATGTAGAAGAATACATATCGGCCTAAACTGAGGGAAAAAAATGTTTTTATATATATTTTTGGGGGATATTTATTATAGCAGAATGTAAAAAATAATGCGTTTTTTTCGAAATTGTCGCTCTTATTTTGTTTATAGCGCAAAAAATAAAAATTGCAGAGGTGATTAAATACTACCAAAAGAAAGCTCTATTTGTGGCAAAAAAAGACGTCAATTTTGTTTGGGAGCCACGTCGCATGATCGCGCAATTGTCAGTTAAAGCGACGCAGTGCCGAATCGCAAAAAGTGCTCTGGTCAGGAAGTGGGTAAATCCTTCCGGGGCTGAAGAGGTTAAAACTACTCACGGCTATTAATGAATTGCTGTTCCGACAATACACATAAAAGTTCATTGATAAAAATTGCATGGGATTTCCCCACAGGGGAACCCCGAACCAAAATTTTAAAAAAAACTGGCGTGGGGGTTCCCCTAAATTCCATACCAGGCCCTTCAGGTCTGGTATGTATATTAAGGGGAACCTCGCGCCAAAATTTTTTAAAAAAAATGACGTAGGGTTCTTAAATAATGGTGCGGAGCCACTCGGTGGCCCCGCCCTCCGCTATTTATGAACAGTCAGAAGACGAGAAGCGTCACACAGCGGGAGCCTCCCTCCATGCCATCATGGATGCGGAGCGGCCCGAAAAGAAGATGAAGAGAAGAAGATGAAGAGAAGAAGATGAAGAGAAAAGATGAAGAGAAAAAGATGAAGAGAGAAGCGTCACACAGCGGGAGCCTCCAATCCAATCATGGATGCGGAGCGGGCCGAAAAGAAGATGTAGAGAAGAAGACGAAGAGAAGAAGATGAAGAGAAAAAGATGAAGAGAAGAAGATGAAGAGAAGAAAATGTCGCGGAGGGAGATGCCGGACGAGAACACCGGAGAAAGAAGCAGAGGATCAGAGGAAGAAGAAGATGGAGGAAAGAAACGAAGGAAGATAGAAAAAAGAAGAAAGAAAATAGAAGATGGAAAAAAGAAGACTTTAAATAAAGGAATTGTCAAAAACCATCTCTTGTCATTTATAACATTTTATGACAGTTTTTTTGTGAAATGGTAGGGGTACTTTTGTACCCCTTACCATTTCACACAGGGGGGGGGTCTGGGGGTCCCCTTGTTAAAGGGGGCTTCCAGATTCCGATAAGCCCCCTGCCCGCAGACCCCCACAACCACCGGGCAAGGGTTGTGGGGATGAGGCCCTTGTCCTCATCAACATGGGGACAAGGTGCTTTGGTGGGCTACCCCAAAGCACCCTCCCAATGTTGAGGGTATGTGGCCTGGTACAGTTCAGGAAGGGGGGGCGCTCTCTTGTCCCCCCTCTTTTTCTGCGGCCTGCCAGGTTGCGTGCTCGGATAAGGGTCTGGTACGAATTTTTGGGGGGACCCCACGCCAATTTTTTTTTTTGCCGCGGGGTTCCCCTTAAAATCCATACCAGACCTGAGGGGTCTGGTATGAATTTTGAGGGGGACCCCTACATCATTTTTTTTTAATTTTGGCGAGGGGTTCCCCTTAATATCCATACCAGACCTGAAGGGCCTGGTATGGAATTTAGGGGGACCCCCACGCCAGTTTTTTTTTAAATTTTGGTTTGGGGTTCCCCTGTGGGGAAATCTCATGCAGTTTTTATCAATGAACATTTATGTGTATTGTTGGACCGGCAATTCATTAATAGCCGCAAGTAGTTTTAAATGACTTTTTTTCCTTTGAAATGTCATTTTGCTGTCAGACTGTTCTAAACACGGGAAACATGCGCCTCTTTACAGGCATACTATAGACACCCCCCAGGTACGGAATTTAAAGGGATATTACACTTTTATTGTTTCACTTTAAGCATTATTAAAATCACTGCTCCCGAAAAAACGACAATTTTTAAAACTTTTTTTTGCATTGATACATGTCCCCTGGGGCAGGACCCAGGCCCCCAAACACTTTTTATGACAATACCATGCATATAAGCCTTTAAAATTAGCACTTTTGATTTCTCCCTAGACTTTTAAAGGGTGTTCCGCGGCTTTCAAATTTGCCGCGAACACCCCAAATTGTTCGCTGTTCCGCGAACAGCCGATGTTTGAGTCGAACTGGAAGCTCATCCCTAGCGGTGCAAAGGATGGTCTATGTGGACAGCTTTACCCCGGATGCCTGCATACTTCGATGTGCCTATTTTATTCATCAACCATGTGAGTTGCTAAATGTTGTACCTTCATTAAATGTAACCATATTACTACACTTAGAGGCGCCTCTCTTCTCTTTTATAGTTCTGACATGACGCTACTTGTATATCAAGACATTGCTTGTTTGTCTTGCAAAAATTCTCAAATAAAGTTACTCTCAATCCAAGGTTTTACTGTACATTTGAATTAATTTTTTTCGTAATTTTTTTTCGTTTTTTATTTTTAATAAACTTGCAAAGATTTCAAACAAGCTTCTTTCACATTGTCATTATGGGGTATTGTGTGTAGAATTTTGAGGAAAATAATGAATTGAATCCATTTTGGAATAAGACTGTAACATAACAAAATGTGGAAAAAGTGAAGCGCTGTGAAAACTTTCCGGATGCACTGTATATGCTATAGTATTGGGGTTTTGCCGTATTTTTTTAGGCCACCTAGTGTATCCATTGAGCCCTTTTGTACTCTGGATAGACGAATGACCTGGGAGAAGGTTTTGATCACTTTTACTTACAGTATCTAACAAAAGTGAGTACACCCCTCACATTTTTGTAAATATTTTAGTATATCTTTTAATGTGACAACACTGAAGAAATTACACTTTGCTACAATGTAAAGTAGTGAGTGTACAGCTTGTATAACAGTATAAATTTGCTGTCCCCTCTAAATAACTCAACACACAGCCATTAATGTCTAAACCGCTGGCAACAAAAGTGAAAATGTCCAACTTGGGCCCAATTAGCCATTTTCCCTCCCCGGTGTCATGTGACTCGTTAGTGTTACAAGTTCTCAGGCGTGAATTGGGAGTAGGTGTGTAAAATTGGTGTTAATGCTCTCACTCTCATACTGGTCACTGGAAGTTCAACATGCCACCTCATGGCAAAGAATTCTCTGAGGATCTGAAAAAAGAATTGTTGCTTTACATAAAGATGGCCTAAGAAGATTGCCAAGACCCTGAAACTGAGCTGCAGAATGGTGGCCAAGACCATACAGTGGTTAAACAGGACAGGTTACACTCAGAACAGGCCTCGCCATGGTTGACCAAAGAAGTTGAGTGCACGTGCTCAGCGCCATATCCAGAGGTTGTCTTTGGGAAATAGACGTATGAGTGCTGCCAGCATTGCTGCAGAGGTTGAAGGGGTGGGGGGGTCAGCCTGTCAGTGCTCAGACAATACGCCACACGCTGCATCAAATTGGTCTGCATGGCTTCCAGAAGGAAGCTGATGCACAAGAAAGCCCGCAAACAGTTTGCTGAAGACAAGCAGACTAAGGACATGGATTACTAGAACCATGTCCTGTGGTCTGATGAGACCAAGATAAACTTATTTGGTTCAGATGGTGTGAAGCGTGTGTGGCATCAACCAGGTGAGGAGTACAAAGACAAATGTGTCTTGCCTACAGTCAAGCATGGTGGTGGGAGTGTCATGGTCTGGGACTGCATGAGTGCTGCCGGCACTGGGGAGCTACAGTTCATTGAGGGGACCATGAATGCCAACATGTACTGTGATATACTGAAGCAGAGCATGATCCCCTCCCTTCAGAGACTGGGGACCAAGGAAACCCGCATCCAATTTGCATAGGTGTGAACCCAGCCTGAGTCTATTTAAATGGAGGAAAGTAGTCACTCCACTGTTTGGTATCATCAGGGCTTTTTTTCTCAAACAATAGGTGCTGGAACTTAACCACAACCCCACAAAACCCCTCCCCCTACACACACCCTCCAAATCACATCAAATAGTGGGTGTGGTCAGTCAAATTTCACGAACAGTAGAAGGGTCTTAAAGGGGCATTAAATACCAGAATTGCATTACATACAGAGTTCAGAGCTGTCACTTGTAAACATAGAAACCAGACTTCTGTGTTTACAAGTGATTGTGGTGAGCAGGCACCAAAGGGTCTGACCAAGTTCCCCCTGAAAAAAAGCCCTGGGTATCATCATGTGTACCCCACGGGATGTGGACCATAGAAAACAAAGCTGTCGAATGAGATCAGAAAGTTAATTATAGACCAGCATGTCAAAGGTGAAAGCGATAATTCCATCCCAAGCAACCTGATATTCCTGTGATTACAGCTACAAATATTAGGAAGTTTAGGGTCAATGTATCCAACCCTCCTAGATGTGAAAAACAATCGCCCCCATTATGGTTTCCCTGTTACTACACAAATTGTCAAACCATCGGTGTGGTAGGCTTCTTGATATGTGATTGGAAATCCTTTTATACATACAAAGTGGCCATTTTGGAGAAGACTATATGACCACTTATACTTAATTGCCAAAATGACGTCCCCCTATCTCTAGACATGTAGGATTATACCACAGATATGACTTAAGGGTCATGTGGTTTTACACACTGGAAACATGTCCCTACTTCCATTTGTGGGAGGAATGTGGATCAACAACTTATTTGTCTGGAAACTAAGTGGATCCAACTCCTGTGCGCAGATAGGGCCCTGGGGCTCAATGGGGTGATTAACATTAAATTTTTCTTGTAAATGGATGCATAGATGCGTGGTTCCATACTATGCTGACCACTATAATCCTGGCCAGAATTATATTATTATGATTTGTATAGTTCCTGATGTGTATTAGTTTATGTTTCAGCATATTACTTTATATATATGAGCCAATGATCCTGCGTTAGTATCCATTATCATTTACTGAATGTCATACGATATATATTTATTTGTTATTTGATGTTACTGATGGGTTATATAAGGTCATGTAGCTACAGGGTAGCATGTTTTGGATTGTGATTTAAAGAGAGTTTAATAAGACTTGTGGCCACTCATTACAATTAGAAGAAAAGAGGTTTAACCTTAAACTATGTAGAGGGTTCTTTACTGTAAGAGCGGCAGGGATGTGGAATTCCCTTCCACAGGTGGTGGTCTCAGCGGGGAGCATTGAAAGCTTCAAGAAACTATTAGATAATCACCTGAATGACCGCAACATACAGGGATATATATATATATTTTTTTTTTTTCATTCGTAATTGAGCTGTGCGGATGTCCACACTTGACATGATTATTTGGGGATTGCAGTCGTGTTTTAGACATGCTGATCTGCTTGGACCTTTTTTTTTTTTTTTGATGACCATTTATCACACACTGCTATAGTGTAATGTATTACAGAATTGCTTGTTTAATATTAGAACCCCAACCATAGGCGTGTGCACAGGGTGTGCCAGGTGTGCCTGGGCACACCCTAATAACCCTGTGTGGCACACATTCCCCCTGTTTTAAACCCTGATATTTCACCAAAGCCCTCCTAAAAAAATAGAAAAAAAAAATTAAGTATTTAATAATTCAAATTAAAATTACTAATGCCGCGTACACACGGTCGGACTTTTCGACAACAAAGGTCCGACGGTCTTTCCGACTGACTTTTGACGGACTTTCTAACGACTTGCCTACACACGATCACACCAAAGTCCGATGGATTCGTACGTGATGACGTACGACCGGACAAAAATAAGTAAGTTGATAGCCAGTAGCCAATAGCTGCCCTAGCGTCGGTTTTTGTCCGCCGGACTAGCATACAGACGAGCGGATTTTTCGACCAGACTCGAGTCCGTCGGAAAGATTTGAAGCATGTTCCAAATCTAAA
Organism: Lithobates clamitans; assembly: GCA_037952925.1. Classification (NCBI taxonomy): domain Eukaryota; kingdom Metazoa; phylum Chordata; class Amphibia; order Anura; family Ranidae; genus Lithobates; species Lithobates clamitans. The sequence continues at coordinate 766,362 of JBBGZY010000202.1, forward strand.
GTCTGTCAGATTTTCAACCGAAAAAGTCCGCTGCAGGTCCGATGAAGCCCACACATGGTTGAATTGTCCGCCGTCGAACAGTCCACTCTTGTGTACGCGGCATAATAAATACATTTTAATAAATTAAAGAAATAAAATTGGAAAAAATTAAAAAATAAAAATACTGACACCATCCACTGCCCTACTAATATCATCCACTGACACTATCTACTGACACTAATACTTTTTATCTATATATAGACACATGCATGTGTGTTTGAGCTTTGGGGTGCACACCCTAATGCAATAGACTGCACACACCTATGACCCCAACCAGGAGGAAGCAAAATGTGTGAAACGTGTTGAGTGAGGCCGTACTCACCATGTTACCAGCAGTTGAGTTCTGTTCATTCCATATTTATAGATCCAGAGATACGGTTAAATTACCATGGTGCTTTTGCCCCACTGGCCCCAAATATAGCTTCTTTATGGGTGTGTAGCACCCTCTAGTATGTGTGCTAGATGTAAATGGGTTTGCTGTTAGAGTAGGAAAAACATAGTTAGCTCAGGGCTAAGGCCCCCATACACACTATTAGATTTTCTGAAGATTTTTGTCTTCAGATTTACCAAAACCATGTAGTGCAAGGGTCTGCCTGATTGCATGCAAATTGAAACTCCTAAGGTTTGATCTCATATTATATGGTTTTGGTAAATCTGAAGACAAAAATCTCCAGAAAATCGAATAGTGTGTATGGGGCCAGCTTTCTCCCTCTCTGGCACTCCCTCCTGGTCTGGAGGTTTGTAGAAACTTCCAGAGCTGGAGGGTGAGAGTAAAGAGGGGCTTCCTGAAAGATTTTTTGAGGGCCTTGACCAATCCCCAGCAGAAAGGGGCTGGATGGGGCAAGCCACCTCATAAATAGACATGGGCTATGCCAGCAGGGGCAGTCAGGTGGAATATGGAGATGGAGTGCTGAGGAGGCTGTCAGTGGCCCTTGAGGGTGCCCCCTTGTCTGGGAAAGGGGGGAGTGACCTCGGGCCTGAGGCTTGTGTGCTGGAAGGATCCTGCCAAAACACATGGAGGAAGCCCTTCCTACTTGAGAAGGTCAGCACGTCTGAGAGATCTCCTGAGAGTCAGCCAGATGGGCTGGTGAGTGTCAGTCTGGAGGACTGTGGAGAGAAGTTAGCCTGGAGGGCTAGTGAAAGGGACAGCTGCAGCCAGGTAGATTGGCACTGCCTGAAGAGGTTGTGCTGGGATCAGTAGCCGCAGGAGAAATGGAAGCTGGATATTGAAAGTCTGCTACACAACCAAGGGGCTTCGGGTTCCTGCCTGTAATGGGCCACTGCTTTATTCTGACTGGCTGTCAGATATTCACAGTGTTCCAGCTGGGTTCTGCTAGCAAGTGAGTGCTGGAGGAAGAAGTGGACCTGTATATAGAGCTGTATATAGGGCACTGTATATAGGGCACTGTATATAGGGCACTGTAAATAGGAAGAGTTGTTGCTGAAGTTTGTTGTTGTCAAGTCAAATGGGTATCTCATAACCTCCCATCCCTATCCAAGTTATTACCCTAAAAAAAAACAAAAAAAAACAAAGTCACGGACTGTTCTCTAAATCAAGTGTGCCTGTAAAGATTTTGGTGTGCCTGGCTGTGCAGGGTAAGGGGATCCCAGTTCCTTGGGGGTTTCTTAGGGGGTGCGCTACAGGCATACCCCCAAAAACATTTTGAGATGGGGATGAGGGACACCTACTAGCAAATGCATTTAGGCATAGGGCACGCCCTCTGCCACACCCCCTTAAAGGAGAATTAACCAAAAAAAAAGGTTAATTAAATCCACAAGGCCTTTTTTTTACCACTACTATTCCTTTATATTGGCTTTTAAAATTTACAAATGCAGTGATTTAGAATATGGATGAAAGGTTTAGCTCTGGGAAACACTTTTTGAAGGATAAAAAGTGCATTTTATATACAGCTATATGGATCAGACCAAAATGAGGGACAAATGAGGGGGGGAGAGGGACAGAGGGACATTGCTCCAAATCAGGGACAGTCCCTCAAAATCAGGGACAGTTGGGAGCTATGGCTACAGGTGTAATATACAATGCTATTTGGGATTATTTTTTAATCATGTATCAAGAATTTTAACTGTTGTTTTGTCATTTGATCCTAATAAAAATCATAATTTTAATGCTTTTGGTGCATGTTTAATTACCTGGGGTGCCCCACCCTAAAAGTCCTAATATTTTTAAGTGTGTATTTATCTTATTAGTGAAGGATGTGGTGTGGCCTGGTGTTCTTGGAGGGGACCTTTATCCTCTAATCTAGGTTAAGGGTCACATCATTTTTGTCCATGACAAATGCATTTGTTTTATTGATTAATTTTTTAAAAATCTGTTAAATTGAAAGCAAAATCAGATTTTAATAAACATGGATTAAACAAAGATGGATGTCAAATATTTTGGTAAGTTTCAAGTTATTTCACAGAAATTGTGCGTTCTTCTTTTTTGGGGAAGGGTGCCGATAAACCTGTTCATGATAGATAGATAACAATGATGGATGCCAAATACTTTTGTCAGTTTCAAGTTATTTCAGAGAACATCATAGCTTCGTAAAGGCGTACAAATAACCACCTCTTCAGGGTGCAGGAATGCCTGGTGTCTGTCAATATCAGGCATCAGTGTTTTCAGAGGGAGAGGTCCTTATTTCTGGGGTGGTCCTCTTGAAGCACTCTTGGGTGGCAGGGAGTATACAGGCTGGAATGCTCACAATCCTCTAAACATAGAAATACCCATGGAGATACCAGCCTGTATGTCTGGTCTGCTGTATCTCTGGGAAAGGGGGGCCTTCCCATTTTTCATTTTGGTAAAGCTGAACTCCAGCCATTTTATTTTTTTTTAACTTACATTGCATAGCTCCCAACTTTCCCTGATTTTGAGGGACTGTCCCTGATTTGGAGCAATATCCCTCTGTCTCTCATTCCTCCTCATTTGTCCCTCATTTTGGTCTGATCTATATAGATCAGGGGTATGCAATTAGCGGACCTCCAGCTGTTGAAGTCCCATCATGCCTCTGGGTGTCATGCTTGTGGCTGTCAGAGTCTTGCTATGCCTCATGGGACCTGTAGTTCTGCAACAGCTAGAGGTCCGCTAATTGCATATCCCTGATATAGACGTATATAAAATGCACTTTTTATCTATCAAAAAGTGTTTTCCAGCACTAAACCTTTCATCTGATTTCTAAATTGCTGCATTTGTAAATTCCAAAAGCCAATATAAAGGAATAGTAGTGGTAAAAAAAAGCACTTGTGGGTTTAACCAATCTTGTTTTTTTTGTACAATTCTCCTTTAAGGGGGCGTGGCAAGGGGTGTGTCCTATGCCTGCATACTTTTGCTGATAGGTGTCCCTCATTCCCATCTCAAAAAGTTGGGAGGTATGACATTGGTTCAGATTTTGTTCCATCTAATGCTTCACAGCTCACATCCGAAAGGCCGCTTGTAAAAAGGATTGTGATTTGATGATTGTTGGCGCCAAAAAGGGCAAATCCCTGCCCTGCTTCTTCTTTGATAGAACAACACATCACCTGTTGGTACCCCTCTGCCATATTGTGCTTAAGGCTGGCCCTACACAGAGCAAATATCTTTCCTGCAACCACGGGTTGTAGGAAAGAAATTAGCTTGATTCCCCCATCAACACACACAATGTTAACAGGGGAATCCCTGCCACAGAGTAGACATGTGCATGACGAAAAAATTTGTTTTGTTTCGTTTAGATCCATTAATCTAGTTATTTCGTTTCGTTCAATTCAGTTGATTCGTTCAATTCGTATTCGGGATTCATATTATGAAACATTCAAATGAATACATTTTGAATCGGTTGAAGTGAAAATGTTATATTTTTTTTCGATTCGAATGTGGCAAAGTGAACAAACAAAAGAAAAATCTTCATCAAAATATTACAATGACACTTTGGCCTCATACTCACAGACGTTTTAACAGCGGCTTTTTTGAGCTTTTTTTGCTGCTTAAGAACGCCACTCCGTGTTATTTAATGGGCTCATACACACCATGGCGTTTTTGAGCTGTAACAGGCATGGTCGTTTTTAAGGTCCAAAAAAAAACAAGGACCAGCGCGTTCTGAGGCTCCAGCGCTAGAGCTGTTTTGACGGCGACGCCGGAAAAAGCTCAAAAATGCGCATTAGCGATATACCAACGTTTTTTTAGCGTCAGCGTTTTTAAGCTGTAAAAATGTTTATATGGGTAATTTGGGAGTGGAAAATAGCAGAGGGATGTTTTTTTTAAAAAAACGCGCCTTAGCGTTAACGCTTACAAACTACTTTAAACGCGCATTGACGCCAAATCTAAACGCTAATAAAATCGCGTTTTTAACGCTGCTTTTTTTCCAGGTGTTGTTACTAGCTTTACAGGTCGTTTTTTTAAAACGTCCGTGTGTATGAGGCCTAAAAATCACCTTTGACTTAACAGAAACAGCATTATTTCCAAATGGTGCTCCAATAACCCACACAGTCCTTGATTTCAGAAATATGTTTAAAGTTCAAATTTAAATGGAATTCAATGTAAAATTTGATTCGAATTTCAATTAGAATTTCGGAAATTCGGACGAATTTTGTTTCGTTATTCGGAGCATCCAGTAAACTTAGTTTATACTGTAATTTGGCTATTCGGATATATCCGAATCTCTGAATAATGAAAAATTTGTCCGAATATTCATTCGGAACTAAACGAACCGCGCATGTCTACCGCTGAGCCATTTTATTCTCCCCCACAGGATGGGGGCAGGGAAATCTGTGCCCCCGGGAGAAGACGATGAAGACAATGATTTTGATTATTCATGATTCATTATTAATGATTATTGCTAGCGGATATAGCAGTCACTAGTGATAATCACAGGCTGGCAGGCTGGTTGTACCCAAGTTGATCAATTGATCAACTTGGTACGTTCAGCATGCCCATACATGGTTTGTATCTCGGCTGGTTCCTGTAACATTCCCAGCCATTAGCCTTTATATTGAAAGGAAAGGAATGTTCAAGCCAAAGATATAGTTTCTGCATTTTACTGATGTTACTTCGGAAGATGGCAGTGACAAATCACATCACACAGACATGCTATTAGAGGTCACTTAACATTGCCTTGTCAATCACATTTTGTGGATGCACTGCAGCAGTCATTATGTGAAAGCAGCACCCAGCACATCACCCTTAAGACATCTTCCCTTTGCACAGTCTTTCGCTCTTTCCCAGGGTCATTAGTACTCACTCAGAGGGCTCTAACTTGCCATAGGCTCTATGTATCCAGCTCGTGACTACCTGTCGTTCCAGGGACAGGATTGCTGCAGCTGCACTTCTCCCAGGTCCTCCAGGGGAATAGCACTGACAACAGAGAACACGTGACTAGACAATGTTCCCAGTCCACTTAGACCAAGTCTAATGCCCTCGGACATTGATCGGACATTCCGACAACAAAATCCATGGATTTTTTCTGACGGATGTTGGCTCAAACTTGTCTTGCATACACATGGTCACACAAAGTTGCCGGAAACTCCGATCGTTCTGAACGCGGTGACGTAAAACACGTACGCCGGGACTATAAATGGGGCAGTAGCCAATAGCTTTCATCTCTTAATTTATTCTGAGCATGCGTGGCACTTTGTGCGTCAGATTTGTGTACACACGATCGGATTTTGTTGTCGGAAAATGTGTGAAGGAGCCTATACACGGTTGGAATTTCCGACAACAAGGTCCTATCACACATTTTCCATTGGAAAATCCTATTGTGTGTACAGGGCATAAGTCTTCAATGCCAATGACATTTTTACAGTAATCAATGCATTTTTATAGCATTGATCGCTGTATTAATGCCAATGGTCCCAAAAACGTGTCAAAATTAATTGTCCGATGTGTCCGCCATAATGTCACATTCACAATAAAAATCACAGATTGTCGCCATTACTAGTAAAAAAAAAAAATAATAAAAATGCTATAAATCTATCCCCTATTTTGTAGACGCTATAACTTTTGCGCACACCAATCAATAAACGCTTATTGTGATTTTTTTTTTACCAAAAAAATGTAGAAGAATACGTATCGGCCTAAACTGAGAAAAAAAATTAGCTTTTTTTTTAAAAAAAAATGGGGATATTTATTATAGCAAAAAGTCTCAAAAAGTCTCCTTAACCACTTCCCGGCTACTGACATACCGGTAAGTTGCTGGACTTTCGGTGGTTGTACCAAGATGATGCCAGGCGGCGCATCCGGCTGTTCATTATAGTAAACCGGAAGCAATGACATCGCTTCCGGTTTACACAGAAACGATCGGCGCCAGTTTTTGAAAATCTAAAGCAGTGTTTCTCAACTCCAGTCCTCAAGGGACCCCAACAGGTCATGTTTTCAGGCTTCCCATTATTTTACACAGATGATTTGATCAGTTTCACCGCCTTAGCGCCGGTTCACATAGGGGCGACTTGTCAGGCGACCTAGTCGCCTGACAAGTCGCCTCCCGTTCTGTGCTACGGAACCGTTCTAATAGGAGCGACGCAAGTCGCTCCGACTTAGAAAAAGGTTCCTGTACTACTTTGGGGGCGACTTGCATAGACTTCTATGCAGAAGTCGTTTTGCAAGTCGCCTCGGAAGTAGTTTGCAGGTCGCCTCGCTGAGGCGACCTGCAAGTCGTGCCGCCCCTGTGTGAACCGGGGCTAGGTAATTACCACAGCCATTTCATCTGAGGGAAATCCTGAAAACATGACCTGTTGGGGCGCCTTGAGGACTGGAGTTGAGAAACACTGATCTAAAGCATTCAAAAACACGGATCTTGGTGTTTTGAATGTTTTTTAAGCGCAAAGGAGGGACCTGTCATGTGTCTATTGCTGTCACAAGGATGTTTACATTCCTTGTGACAGCAATAAAAGTTGTCTAAAAAAAAAATATTAAAGCAACAGTGTAAAAATGAATTAATTAATTGATAATTTAAAAAAAAACAAAAAAAAAACCAGTAAAGTTCCAATGTCCTCCTGTGCTTGCGCTCAAAGGCGAACACGCACTTTGGTCCCACACGCATACAAACAGTGATCATCCCACACATGTGAGGTATCGCCGCGAACGTCAGATCATGGGCAGTAATTCTAGCACCAGACCTCCTCTGTATCTAAAGTGGTAACCTGTAAAGGCTTTTAGACCCCTTTCACACTGGAGCGTTTTGCAGGCGCTATAGCGTTAAAAATAGCGTCTGCAAAACACCCTAAAACAGCCCGAGGGCTTTCACACTGGAGCGGTGCGCTGGTATGGCATCAGAAAAAGTCCTGCCAGCAGCTTCTTTGGAGCGGTGAAGAAGCAGTGAACTCACCGCTCCTCCACCGCTCCTCCACCGCTGCTCCCCATTGAAATCAGTGGGGCAGCGCTGCGATACCGCCGGCAAAACACCGCTCCGGCGGTGTTTTGCGGGTAGATTTAACCCCTTTTCGGTCGCTAGCGGGGGGGGATAAATTTTATCCCCCCGCTAGTGGCCGAATAGCGCCGCTAAAACGATGGTAAAGCGACGCTAAAAATAGCACCGATTTACCGCTGACGCCCAGGGCGGCTCGGTGTGAAAGGGCTCTTAAAGCTTTGCCTATGGATAGTAAAATTTACATTGTTTGTCGCCGTTGCACGGGCGTGCGCAATTTTAAAGTGTGACATTTTTGGTATCTACCGTATTTATTGGCGTATAACACGCACTTTTTTCCCCTTAAAATCAGGGGGAAATCGTGGGTGCGTGTTTTACGCCGATCCCCCCCCGGCTGTTTGTGAGCGGAGCGAGCCGGCCGCTGATATACATAGATAGCCGAGTGTACTCGGCTAGGTTCGGCTAGCTCCGCTCACAGTCACGCCCAGTCCCGCCCTAAGATGGACATAACGCCGGGACTGGGCGTGACTGTGAGCGGAGCTAGCTGAACCTAGCCAAGTACACTCGGCTATGTATGTATATGGTCCGGCGCTCGGCTCCGCTCACAGTCACGCCCAGTCTGGGCGGGACTACGAGAGGAGCGGAGAAGAGCCGGCTATGTGTATCTCGGCGCTGGCATAGCCATTTTCAAACTGCAGTGACACTGACAAGTCACTGCAGTTTAACTGCAGCCTGGGCAAGGCTGCAAATGTCACTGACAAGGCTGCAAATGACACTGGACAAGCATGCAGATGGACACTGATAAGGCTGCATTGATGAGCATTTAAATGTAAGTTTTTTTCCTTAAAAAGTTTTTTTCCTTAAAATTCCCTCCTAAACTTGGGGTGCGTGTTATACGCCGATAAATGCGGTATTTACTCGGCGTGACGTCATCTTTTATATTTCACAAATAAATTGGGTTATGTATTGTGTTTTTTTTTTTTATTTTAATGCAAAAAAAAAGTATATTTTTCCCAAAAAAATGTGCGCCTTTGACATTATGGGGTTGATTTACTAAAGGCAAAAAGACTGTGCACTTTGGAAAGTGCAGTTGCACACGGCAAGAGCAGTTGCTCCAGAGTTTAGTAAACGAGCAGAAGCTCTGCTGACTTTCATCAACCAATCATGTGCAAGCAAAAATGCAGTTTTTTTTATTTACCTTGCATGTGATTGGGTATTCTTTGCAAAGCGAAGCTTCACCTCATTTACTAAGCTTTGGAGCAACTGCACTTGCAGAGTGCAATTGCACTTTCCAAGGTGCACAGACTATTGGCCTTTAGTAAATCAACCCCTATGTGCGAACTGAGCGGCGGCTGCCTGCTGATGCTGAGGCTTAGTTGCTTGCTGCAGAGAGAAGAGAGTAGGAACACCAGTGGCTGGGCGCCCTAGGCGGCTGCCTAGTTTGCCTAGTGGTAGCACCGGCCCTGCCCAGACTGGAAGTAGAAGAGAATACAGGAGGGTGTATAAGACATAGGACAGCGATGAACAGATATAACCATGCGCTTTCAATGTATAGTTAACAGACCACAAGGAGAACAAATAAGAGAAATTCATCGTTAGGATTTTCATACACTTCTATTATAATTTACCCAGAGTATTCTGAAGCATTTTTTACAAAGGTAAGGTATTGTAATGGCAGGACAAGCTGAATAAAAAGAATAGCTTTAGGTTTTTACAAATTACTCCATTATAGACTTTTTTAAATAGTCACCTGAGGGTGTTTGTAATCACTGCTCATAGAGAAGATACAGCAATAAAAAAGGCTTAGAACATAAGATTTAAAATGTTACATTTAAAAGACATCAAAATAACACTAAAACTAAGCATATACTACAAACAATATTTTAAAACCAAACTCCAGGCTGATACATTAGCTATATACATAGTTTAAAGAGAATCTTCATCCCCCTCAAATATTACTGTAGCTGCTGACTTTTAATAACAGGACATTTACCTGTCCGGAGATCCAGCGTTGTCCTCACCAGGGCCGGTTCTTCACCGGTTCTTCAGGTCCCTGATGCGGACATAACTTGCTTAGGGAATCCAGCTGTGACGCCTTGCGGCGTCACAGCTAGCTTACCATTGCGCATGCGCGAGCCACACTGAGCCTTGCGAATGTTCCTGCAGCCTCCTGGGACCTGTGACTTGTCCATCCAAGAATGCTGCGGGGAAGGGGGGGAGGGGGGCAAAGTTCTGCTCAGATCACATGGGTGATCTTAGCAGAAGTATGAGCTTGTGCCTACCAAAACTAGGTACCTACCTGCCTCCAAAACATAAAATGTGTCCAAAAGTGGGAGGGGGTTTACAGAAAAGCATAACTTCCCTTTTTTTGTGAATCTCTTCTTTAACCATTTGCCTACGGGACCTTTTACCCCCTTCCTGCCCAGGCCAATTTTCTGGTTTCAGTGCTGTCACACTTTGAATGACAATTGTGCAGTCATGCAGCACAGTACTCATATGACATTTTTATCATTTTTTTTCACACAAATAGAGCTTTTATTTGGTGGTATTTAATCAACCATTAAAAAAAAAAATTAAATGTTTCTTTCCTCGTTTCTGTTATTTTGCAAACAGGTAATTTTTCTCCTTCATTGATATGCACTGATGAGGCTGCACTGATGAGGCAGCACTGGTGGGCACTGATAGCCAGCACTGATGGGTGCTAATAGCAGCACTGAAGGGCACTGATAGGCGGCACTGATGAGGAGGCACTGATTGGCAATACTGATGGGCACTGATAGCCAGCACTGATGGGCACAGTTGGGGCTGCACTGATCATCAGGACACTGGTGATCAGTGCCCTGGTTATTAGTGCAGATGTCCCCTTTCACACTAGCCGGTTACCGACTCTCTCCTCTCCTCACACTGTGACCGATAACTGGCAAGTGTGTTTACATCGTGATTGGACACAGCTGGTCATGTGGTAAAGAGCCGCTTTGATTGCCTCTTTACCCCAATCTGTAATCAGATGGGGTCACCCGGTGATGTAAACGGGTGACCCCGCCTCCCCCCGACGCCGCGTGACGTCAGAGGAAGGCGGGGTCGCCCATTTACGTCACCGAGTGGCCCCGCCCTCAGCTATATAACAGCTGTCATTGAGAAGAAGGGTCACTCGGCGGGAGCCTCCCATGGAGGCGGAGCTGTTGCAGCTTTTTTTTTCTTTTTTTGGTCCGGCAGGCGGCGTGAGATGGATCTACATTTTTTTAAATCTTTTATTTTTTAAATTTTTTAATAAAGGACTTGTCCCAAAGTGTCTCCTGTCTTTTTTACTATTTTTGACACTTTATTTGTGAAATGACAGGGGTACAATGTACCCGTCACCAATTCACATAGGGGGAAGGCCGGGATCTGGGGGTCCCCATGTTAAAGGGGGCTTCCAGATTCCGATAAGCCCCCCGCCCGCAGACCCCCACAACCACCAGCAAGGGTTGTGGGGATGAGGCCCTTGTCCCCATCAATATGGTGACAAAGTGTTTTGGGGAGCCCAAAGCATCCTCCCCAGGTTGAGGGCATGTGGCCTGGTACGGTTCAGGAGGGGGGGGGGCATTCTCTGGTCCCCCCCCTCTTTTCCTGCGGCCTGCCAGGAAAATAATACGGGTCTGGTATGGATTTTGGGGGGATCACTATGCCATTTTTTTATTTGGGGCAGGGTTCCCCTTAAAATCCATACCAGACCTGAAGGGCCTGGTATAGATTTTGGGGGGACCCCCACGCAATTAAAAAAAAAAATTTGGTTCGGAGTTCCCTTTAATATTTATACCAGACCCAAAGGGCCTGGTAAGGGACTGGGGGGGGGGGACCCATGCCATTTTTTTCAGTGAGTTTTATCTATATTTCCAAGACCCGACAATTCATTACAGCCGCGATCAGTTTTAAATGACTTTTTTTTCCCTTTAGAAATGTCATTTTGCTGTGGTACTGTTCTAAACACGGGAAAACTGCACCACTTCACAGGCATACTATAGACACCCCCCCCAGGCACGATATTTAAAGGAATATTTCATTTTTATTGTTTTATTGTTCCTGGGGCAGGACCCAGGTCCCCAAACACTTTTTACGACAACAACTTGCATATAAGCCTTTAAAATTAGCACTTTTGTTAGTGTCCCATAGACTTTAACGGGGTTCCTCGGCTTTCGAATTTGCCACGAACACCGCATAATGTTCGTTGTTCCCCGAACGTTCGAACAACCAAAGTTCGGCCCGAACTTATGCTTGGGCCGAACCGTTCTCCCATCCCTAATGGAGAGCAAGGTTTCAATTCTGCAGCTTCTGGCATGGGACAGCCCTTTCTATTCAGGCTTTAGCTGAATAAAGCCTTTGGCATTCTCGCCATGGGCTCTGGATAACCACTGCCTTCCACTGACACCAAGGATGGGGCACTATTCCTCTCACTGACACCAATAATGGAACTCTATTCCTCCCACTGACACCAATGATTGGGCACTATTCCTCCCACTGATATCAATGATGGGGCACTATTCCTCCCACTGACACCAATAATGAAACTCTATTCCTCCCACTGAGACCAATGATGGGGCACTATTCCTCCCACTAATAACAATGATGGGCCACTATTCCTCCCACTGATACCAATGATGGGGCACTATTCCTCCCACTAATACCAATGATGGGGCACTATTCCTCCCACTGATACCAATGATGGGGCACTATTCCTAACACTGACATCAATGATGAAACTCTATTCCTACCACTGATACCAATGATAAACACTATGCCTCCCACTGAAATCAATAATGAAACATTATTTACTCCCACTGACACCGGGGCATTTTCTACCCCAACTGGCCACAGTCTGCCCCCCCCCCCCCCCCCATAAGCTAGGAGGACAGTAAACTGGGCCTTTGTTTAGAAAGTTTGGAGACCCCTGTTTTGTATATTTATTCAATAAGCAAATGTTTCAGCATTCACACAGTCTTCACAAGCAATCCCCATAATGTGCCTGAAATGTTAATTTCTTGTGACCATCAGTTCCATCTAGCGGCCAAAATTTTCCTGATTGAGGTATTTCAGGAAAATATAGCACTATGGCCATTAGATGGAACTGATGTGTCCAATCACAGGTTAGAGACAGGGAGGTGTCCAATCTGTATTGCTTATATGCAGTAGGGACTAGTGAGGTCACCAGCTCTATGGTCTGGCTGTGTCTTTAGACTAAATATGCAGAATTACAAATCCTTTGGCAGGCATAACGGCTCCCATATATACATATACAGTATTTTTACTTTGTATTTAGCTGTTTGCCTGGAATTCATCTTTACACTCAATCAATGTGCTGTTTATGATGTACAACAAATCATACACATATTACTGCATTTATGTGAGAGAATAAACTCGAAACATTCGATTGCTTTAAAAAATAGACAACGCGTTCCTGGCATTTAATGAATAGACATTTGTGCTAGTAAAACTGTCTATTCCTTACTGAATTGTAAAAAGCACTAAACAAAATGAAGGCAAAACAATATAAAGACTTGCTTGGCAATTAGAGGGTATCACGTATTACCAGACCAATAAATATCTCCTGTCCAGTTTTTGCCCTCTTAGACCAACTTATAGCTCCTGCTGTCTATCAAATGACCAGCCTTATGCCGTCATTTTCGAAATTTCGAACAATTCCTGCTAAATCTGCCATAAATTCAATCTGTGGGTGACCCGATTTGGCCTCACCAAGCTTAACAAACTTCAATCTGAAAATCGAAGGTGAAGAATTCTTGTCTGATTGATGGCTGCAGCCAGTGCCGCTGATAGGGAGGGACAACCAATCCTCCTGTAGGGGGCCCGGGCACACAGGGGGCCCGAACAGCAGGGGGAATCGGTGCAGCTGGGCAGAGGTGCAATTACAGAAGGATTCCCTGAGCGGGTCTTTGCAGCAGCTGAAAGACAGTTTCTCTCCCTCATTTTAGCTGCTGCAGGGAGAGACACAGACACAGGGCATTGTTCCTGTAATTGCTTCCCCTACAGCGATTAGACATGTTCGTTTCGTTCCAAAGTAATATTGGGACAAATTTTTCGCTATTCGGAAATTCGGATATGTCCGAATACCCGAATTACAGTATAAACTAATTTTACCGAATGCTCCGAATAACGTAACAAAATTCGGACTATAATTCGAGTCGAATTTTACATTGAATTCCAGTCGAATTCTAACTACACGTAATGCTGAAATCAAAGACTTTGTGTGTTATTGGAGTACCATTTCGAAATAATGTTGTTTTTGTTAAGCCAAAGGAGATTTAACAACTTCAGCCCCAGAAAATTTGGCTGCTGAATGACCAGGCCATTTTTTGCGATTCGGCACTGCGTCGCTTTAACTGACAATTGCGCGGTCGTGCGGCGCTGCACCCAAACAAAATTGACGTCCTTTTTTCCCCACAAATATAGCTTTCTTTTGGTGGTATTTGATCATCTCTGCGGTTTTTATTTTTTGCACTATAAACAAAAAAAATCGTCAATTTTGAAAAAAACACAATATTTTGTACTTTTTGCTATAATAAATATCCTTTTTTTAAAAAAAGCTAATTTTTTCTCAGTTTAGGCCGATACGTATTCTTCTACATATTTTTGTTAATAAAAATCGCAATAAGCGTATATTGATTGGTTTGCGCAAAAGTTATAGCGTCTACAAAATAGGGGATAGATTTATAGCATTTTTATTATTATTATTTTTTTTTTTACTAGTAATGGCGGTGATCTGCGATTTTTATCGGGACTGCGACTTTATGCCGGATACATCGGACACTTTTGACACATTTTTGGGACCATTGGCATTTATACAGCGATCAGTGCTATAAAAATGCACTGATTACTGTAAAAATGTCACTGGCAAGGAAGGGGTTAACACTAGGGGGCGATCAAGGGGTTAATTGTGTTCCTTGTGTGTGTTTCTAACTGTGGGAGGAGGGGACTGACCTAAAGGAAATGACAGATCGTGATTCCTAGCTATTAGGAACTCACGATCTGTCTCCGCTCACAAAACAGGGATTTGTGTGTTTACACACGTCCCTGTTCTGCCTCTCGTGCCTGCGATCGCTCGCAGCCGGCGGTCACCGCAACTGCCAGTCACGAGCATCGGCACCCCCGCAAAGCAGCAGGCGCGCGCCTGCTATCCCCCTTAAAGGGACCGATGTATAGCTACGACGGTTTGCGGGATCGTGCCGACCTGCGGTTAAAGAGTCATTGTAATCATTTGAAGATTTTTCTTTTGTTTGTTCACTTTGCTGCATTCAAACCCGAAAACAATATAACATTTTTGTTTCGACCGATTCCAAAATTTATCGATTTGAAAGTTTCGCGAAAAAAGAAAAGAAAATTTGAAAAATACGAATTCCGAATACAAATTGAACGAATCAACCGAATTGAACTAAACAAAATAACTGGATTAACGAATCAAAACATAACAAAACAATTTTTTTCATCATGCACATGTCTAGCAGCGATGTTCTGCCTTCTTCTGATTCCACCCGTGTGCCCCTTTGTCACTGTGCCTCCCTCCCACCCCTTCTCGCGGCGCTGCCAGCTTCCCTGTCCCGCCGGCTGCCGTGGGTACAGGGCATGTGTCAGGATGGAGAGTGGAGCAAGGGACTGGTAATTATGTAGTTTACCAGCCTCTTCCTTTTTTGAGTGGACAAAGTGAGTGATTGGCACTGACCATTCCTGTGTCCATTGATAATTGAGCATAGTAAACTATGTTTACTATGCTTCAGTTTATGAATGAACAGGAGCCTCTGTCTCCTGTTCATAATTCACCTTCAGAGTAGCTGAGGCTACAGAGAAAGGAATTGAAGAATCTGTGCTCTCAATTTCTTTCTCAAATGTGAGATGTCAGGAGACTGTTTCGACTCCTGATATCTCACCAAGACCCCCCTACAGTATTGTAACAAAACAAAAAAAGTACATAAACAAAAATATATAAAAAATGTAAAACATAAATGGTAAAAAAAAACTAATTGTTAAATATTGTAATAAAAAATTTTTTAAAAAATTGTAAAAAAAATAAAAATATTAAGGGCTAATTCACAAGCGGTATGTGCCCGCTAATAATGATTTTAGTGTATTTTTAGTAAAAATATTGTTTAGATATATTTGGTGGGGAGAAGGGGGCCCTGCCAGGTAGGCTGTACAGGGCCCCGTGATTTCTAACAGCAGCCCTGGCTGCAGCCAATTAGATGAAGGTAACATTTGGGTATTCTGCAAGAGCGGCAGCTGCAAGAATCCAATACCCGGCAGGTGAGATTCCTGCTCAGTCTATCAACTGACTAGCCTTATGGCTCAATTTTCGAACAATTCCTGCTAAATATGCTAAACATTCGATCTGTGGGTGACCCTGTTTGCATTCACCAACCTTAACAAACTTTAATCTGAAAATCAAAGGTGGAAATACAATACCCAGCAGGTGAGACATAGCTCCCAACTGTTCCTGATTTCGAGGGACTGTCCCTGATTTGGAGCAATGTCCCTCTGTCCCTATTTCCTCCTCATTTGTCCCTCATTTTCATCTGATCCATATAGTTGTATATGAAATGCACTTTTTATCTTTTAAAAAGTGTTTCCAAGTGCTAAACCTTTCATCTGATTTCTAAATTTGTAAAATGTAAAAGCCAATATAAAGGAATAGTAGTGGTTTAAAAAATGCCCTTGGGGATTTAACTAATCTTTTTTTTTTTTGTAAGGGGTGTGGCAGGGGGTGTGTCCTATGCCTGCATACTTTTGCTAGTAGGTGTCCATCATTCCCATCTCAAAATGTTGGGCGGTATGGGTGAGATTCCTCCATCCATTCTGTTTAGCATGGATAGGAGAATCTTCGAGTCTATGGCTAGCTTAAAGTGATTGTAAACCTTCATCTTGTAAAGGGAATGGGTTGTTTTACAATAGAAATGAAAGGCAAAACATTTGTATATAGATTTAAAAAAAAAAGATAAATACATTTTCTTCCCCGTTTTTTTATATAACATTCCCTCTGTTCTCAGCTGCATAATAGCTTGGAGAGGAGAAACAGCAGTACACTGAGCTTCCCAGTGAATGGCTCTGCAGCGGGGGCATGTCAGGACAAGTCTGATCATTGGAGGAGAGCACACTGAGTTCCCAGCATAGCTACAGAACTGACCACGGTATGCTCTCCTGCTTAGTGTGGTCAGTTTTTAATAGGAAAGCAGAGGGACTGGCAGGAACACCAGGGATTTCACATAAAGGAAGCAATACAAAGAGAACAGGAGACACTCTCATATAAGTACATGGTACAGCAGGCACATATCAGGAATAGGAAATGTTTTATTTAAGTATTGGCACCTCTGAAGGCACCTTTAGCCCTTGTGTATCATATGGTGCCCTTCCCAATAAATACTAATAAATGCAAGAGCTGTGTCTGATGCATTTAATCATAATGAAATGCATAGCTGCCAACTGTCCCTGTTTTCGGGGGACTGTCCCTGATTTGGAGCAATGTCCCTCTGTCCCTTATTCCTCCCCATTTGTCCCTCACTTTGGTCTGATCTATATAGATGTATATAAAATGCACTTTTTATCTATCAAAAAGTGTTTCCCAGTGCTAAACCTTTCATCTGAATTCTAAATTGCTGCATTTGTAAATTCCAAAAGCCAATATAAAGGAATAGTAGTGGTAAGTACAGTAGTGGGTTTAATCAATCTTATTTTTTTTTTCAATTCTCCTTTAAGTGGGTGTGGCAGGGGGGTGTGTCCTATGCCCGCATACTTCTGCTGATAGGTGTCCCTCATTCCCATCTCAAAAAGTTGGGAGGTATGGAAATGGGTTTACTGTGCACAATAAGTAAAGATAAGTAAAGACTATGGTATTTTTTTTCCATTAAACCAGTATTAAACCCCAAAGCAAACATTTATTACACTGCAGCTCCCCAGTTCATAGATGTGATGGATGCAGGAGTTTTCTTTTTAGGCTCTCTCTTTTTTTTTATTTTCACCTGGTGATCTGGCTAATAAGTTGTTTTTCAAAAGCACAAGCTGTCTTGCAGGTGAATTGGTAACTGGAATGAGACAAACCATTTGTCACTGGCAGGGGTGCTTACAATGATAAGCTTTTATTTATTCATGTAAAACCTTTATCCCAAAAGGAAAAAAAAACTGTTTGCTGTAACGAGGGCCAGGACAAGGTCATCTAGAGCTCAGGGCGCCTCCCCCCCCCTCCTTCCAACATGTGTGACATTATATGTCAGCAAGAATCCCCCCACAAATCGAACCCACCAAAAAAACATTCCTCCTAGCACAAATCCTCTACCCCTCAATTTTCCCCTCCCAGTACACAGCCGCCCCCCCACTCCAAATCCCCCCACAAATTCCCCCCACCACCTTCCTAGCACAAATCCCCCCAAATCATTCCTAGTAGCACAAATCCCCCTTCTGGAAAAATTCATACCCCCTGCCACCCCCTAAATTCCCCCTTCCAACACAAATCCCCCCCACCCGATCTCCTTGCGCCGCCTCCCACCTCTCATGATACCACAATGCCCAGGGCAGCTGCCCCTCCTGCCCACCCATTGTCCCAGCCCTGGCTGTAACTGATTATAAAGTGTTAGCTGAAATTTGGCTTCAATTTAGTATAATTAAATCTGCTATTACATTTAACACCCCCTCCCCCCAGACTAACTATCCTGCTATCCAATGTTTGTTGTATGAATAAATATAAATATTGTCACAAGCCAAGCCAAACATAGCGAATCAGGTGCTACTCTGACTATGACTGGGTTCATTGAGGAGCAGAGTCTATGGGAAAGGCTGTGAAATTTTCCACATTTTGTCATGTTCCAACCAAAAAATGTTAATTTATTTTATTGGGATTTTATGGGATAGACCAGGGGTAGGCAACCTTTTGAGCACAGTGTGCCAAAAAATGTTTTCAAAGAAATTGAGCGTACCGATTTTATAAAAAATGCCAACTTCACACTCTCAATCATGAAAAGGATTCTTTAAAAAGTAAATGATGTAAACTACTATTATTAGTAAGAAATTAACATCCTGCACTCTCACAGCTCGGATCAGCCCCAATTCATGCACCTTCACACCTCAGATCACTGTCCCTCCTGCAAATCTGTTCCACCACTGTAACCCCCTTCTCATCTGTTCCACCACTGTAACCCCCTTCTCATCTGTCCCACCACTGTACCCCCCTTCTCATCTGTCCCACCACTGTATCCCCCTTCTCATCTGTCCCACCACTGTAACCCCCCTTCTCATCTGTCCCACCACTGTAACCCCCCTTCTCATCTGTCCCACCACTGTAACCCCCCTTCTCATCTGTCCCACCACTGTAACCCCCCTTCTCATCTGTCCCACCACTGTATCCCCCTTCTCATCTGTCCCACCACTGTAACCCCCCTTCTCATCTGTCCCACCACTGTAACCCCCCTTCTCATCTGTCCCACCACTGTAACCCCCCTTCTCATCTGTCCCACCACTGTAACCCCCCTTCTCATCTGTCCCACCACTGTAACCCCCTTCTCATCTGTCCCACCACTGTAACCCCCCTTCTCATCTATCCCACCACTGTAACCCCCTTCTCATCTGCTCCACCACTGTAACCCCCCTTCTCATCTGTCCCACCACTGTAACCCCCCTTCTCATCTGTCCCACTACTGTAACCCCCTTCTCATCTGTCCCTCCACTGTAACCCCCCTTCTCATCTGCTCCACCACTGTAACCCCCCTTCTCATCTGTCCCTCCAATGTAACCCCCCTTCTCATCTGCTCCACCACTGTAACCCCCCTTCTCATCTGTCCCTCCAATGTAACCCCCCTTCTCATCTGCTCCACCACTGTAACCCCCCTTCTCATCTGTCCCACTACTGTAACCCCCTTCTCATCTGTCCCTCCACTGTAACCCCCCTTCTCATCTGCTCCACCACTGTAACCCCCCTTCTCATCTGTCCCACCACTGTAACCCCCCTTCTCATCTGCTCCACCACTGTAACCCCCCTTCTCATCTGTCCCACCACTGTAACCCCCCTTCTCATCTGTCCCACTACTGTAACCCCCTTCTCATCTGTCCCACCACTGTAACCCCCCTTCTCATCTATCCCACCACTGTAACCCCCCTTCTCATCTGCTCCACCACTGTACCCCCCTTCTCATCTGCTCCACCACTGTAACCCCCCTTCTCATCTGTCCCTCCAATGTAACCCCCCTTCTCATCTGCTCCACCACTGTAACCCCCCTTCTCATCTGTCCCTCCAATGTAACCCCCCTTCTCATCTGCTCCACCACTGTAACCCCCCTTCTCATCTGTCCCACTACTGTAACCCCCTTCTCATCTGTCCCTCCACTGTAACCCCCCTTCTCATCTGCTCCACCACTGTAACCCCCCTTCTCATCTGTCCCACCACTGTAACCCCCCTTCTCATCTGCTCCACCACTGTAACCCCCCTTCTCATCTGTCCCACCACTGAACTGTAACCCCCTTCTCATCTGTCCCACCACTGTAACCCCCCTTCTCATCTGTCCCACCACTGTAACCCCCTTCTTATCTGTCCCACCACTGTAACCCCCTTCTCATCTGTCCCACCACTGTAACCCCCCTTCTCATCTGTCCCACCACTGTAACCCCCTTCTTATCTATCCCACCACTGTAACCCCCTTCTCATCTGCTCCACCACTGTAACCCCCCTTCTCATCTGTCCCACCACTGTAACCCCCTTCTCATCTGTCCCACCACTGAACCCCCCTTCTCATCTGTCCCACCACTGTAACCCCCCTTCTCATCTGTCCCATCACTGTAACCCCCCTTCTCATCTGTCCCACCACTGTAACCCCCCTGCTCATCTGTCCCACCACTGTAACCCCCTTCTCATCTGTCCCACCACTGTAACCCCCTTCTCATCTGTCCCACCACTGTAACCCCCTTCTCATCTGTCCCACCACTGTAACCTCCCTTCTCATCTGTCCCACCACTGTAACCCCCTTCTCATCTGTCCCACCACTGTAACCTCCCTTCTCATCTGTCCCACCACTGTAACCCCCTTCTCATCTGTCCCACCACTGTAACCCCCTTCTCATCTGTCCCACCACTGTAACTCCCTTCTCATCTGCTTCACCACGGTAACCCCTATACATCTGCCCCACCACTGTAACCCCCTTCTCATCTGTCCCACCGCTGTAACCCCCTTCTCATCTGTCCCACCACTGTAACCCCCTTCTCATCTGCTCCACCACGGTAACCCCCTTCTCATCTGTCCCATTACTGTAACCCCCCTTCTCATCTGTCCCACCACTGTAACCCCTATACATCTGCCCTACCACTGTACAACCCTTCTCTTCTCTCCCTTCACTGTAACCCCCTGTTTATCTGCCCCACCAAAGGTCCCCCTTTTTATCTGCTCCACCGCTGTACCCCCCTGCTCTTCTGCCTCACCGCTCAACCATCTTCTCATCTGTCCTAACACTGAACTTATCTGCTCATCTGCCCCACCACTGTAACCCCCTTTCTAATCTGCCCAACCACTGTACCTCCTGCACATATGTCCCACATCTGTTCCCCCTGCTCTTCTGCCCCACCACTTTACCCCCCTGCTCATGTGTTCCACCGATGTATCTCCTTTCTCCTCTGCCCCCTTCTGTCCAACCTCTGTACCCCCCTTCTCCTGTGCCCCACCGCTGTAATCCCCTGCTCATCTGTCCCACCAATGTACCTCCTTTCTCATCTGCCCCACCGCTGTACCCCCTGCTCTTCTGTCCCATCGCTGAACCCCCTCTCATCTGCCCCAACACTGACCCCCCCCCGCTCATCTGTCCCACCACTGTAACCCCCTGCTCATCTGCCCTATCACTGTACCCCCCTGCTTTTCTGTCTCACTGCTGAACCCCCTTCTCATCCCTCCCACCACTGTACCCTCTTGCTCTTCTGTCCCACCACTGTAACCCCCCCTGCTCATCTGCCCCATCAATGTACCCCTTTTCTCATCAGCCCCACCACTGTACCTTCCTGCACATCTGCTCCACCGCTGCACCCCAATGCTCTTTTGTCTCACTGCTGAATCACCTTCTAATCTGTCCTAACACTGAACCCATCTGCTCATTTGCCACACCACTGTAACCCGATTTCTCATCTGCCCCACCACTGTACCTCCTGCACATATGTCTCACCTCTGTTCCCCCTGCTCTCCTACCCCACCACTGTAATGCCCTGCTCATCTGTCCCACCAACATACCTCTTTTTACATCTGCCCCACTGCACTACCCTCCTGCTTTTCTGCACCAACACTGAACCCCCTGCTCTTCTGTCCCACTCCAGAACTCCCTTCTCATCTCTTCCACCCCTGTACCCCCCCTGCACATCTGCCCCACCTCTGTACCCCCCTGGTCATCTGCTCCACCGCTGTACTCTCTTCTCATCTATGATATGCATGATATGCAGAGTGGTGAAAGGAAGCAGAGATGAGACACATCTACCTGTCCTGGCACACTCATCCTGCTGATCCACCTCACATCCAGCTCATGTGCTTGTATGTGATGTATGGGATGTATATGATGTATGGGATATATAGGATATATGGGATGTATGGGATGTATGTGATGTATGGGATATATAGGATGTATGTGATGTATGGGATGTATGTGATGTATGGGATATATAGGATGTATGTGATGTATGGGATGTATGGGATGTATGGGATATATAGGATGTATTGGATGTATGGGATGTATGTGATGTATGGGATATATAGGATGTATGGGATGTATGTGATTGTATGGGATGTATGGTATGTATGTGATGTATGGTATGTATGTGATGTATGGGATGTATGTGATGTATGTGATGTATGTGATGTATGGGATGTATAGGATGTCACATACAAGCATCTAGAATGGATCTGCAATGATGAGCTCAGGTCAGGGGCATTTTCTGAAAGCAGTGGGCCTGTGTGCAGGATCATAAGTTGTGCCCCACAGCTGAGAAAAAGTGGTTGGGTGGGATTTTCATTGCGCTGAATACTGGCTATGGCTTAAAGGGACACAGAGTGCCGGGGTTCAGTAGTAAGTGACGCAAAGGCAGGGGCGGATCCAGGGGGGGGGCAACAGGGCAATTGCCCCCCCCGAAATAATAGCACACACACTCTTAATGTAACTGTCTCCTGCGCTCCGCTGCCGGCCCGAGTCTCTCTCACATGTGCCGATCAGCGGCGCCGAGAGAGAGACTCGCGTGTGGTATGTACGGGTGGCGGCGGCGGTCACTGACACTGAAGGTGGGTGGAGCCTCTTCCCTGCTCTGCACTCGTTGCTAGACGCCAGGCGGCCCTGGCATTAGCAACGAGTGACGTCACGGTCAGTCACACTCACACTGCAGTGAGTGAGTGAGTCACGGCGTCACGTCGGAGGTCGGACTCGAGTCTCTCAGAGCCGACCGACGTGACAGTGTGACAGGGCCTGGAGCGGGCGGCTGGTGTGTGACTGAGGCTGAGCGAGGCAGCGAGCAGGCAGGTGTTGAAGCCGCTCCCCTTCTGATAATGTGACTGAAGGGACGTTGCGTCGCGGCCATCTTGGTACTCCCGCACTTGTCCACAGTAAGCCTAGTGTTTGTAAGTCGGCAAGCGGACATCTTTATACACCCACCAGAGTCTTGCTTATCATAGTTATTTTCAACAGTAAACTCAACTTATATTTCACTAAATAAGCTGAGTTTACTATTAAAAATAACTGTGAAAAGCAAGACTCCGGTGGGTGTATAAAGATGTCTGCTTACCGACTTCTAACTCTAGTCTTACTGCTGACAAGTGAGGGTGTACCAAGATGGCCGCAATGCAACATGCTTTTGCATGCATGTTCTGATGAGTTACAATATCTCTCACTGCCCGCCCTCACTCTAGGACACATCCACTGGCAACTTGGCAAGTGACAATCCGCATGTTGTGGCAGGCGACATTGGCAAGTGACAATCCGCATGTTGTGGCAAGCGACATTGGCAAGTGACAATCTGCATGTTGTGGCAGGCGACATTGGCAAGTGAAAATCCGCATCTTGTGGCAGGCGACATTGGCAAGTGACAATCTGCATGTTGTGGCAGGCGACATTGGCAAGTGACAATCCGCATCTTGTGGCAGGCGACATTGGCAAGTGACAATCCGCATCTTGTGGCAGGCGACATTGGCAAGTGACAATCCGCATCTTGTGGCAGGCGACATTGGCAAGTGACAATCCGCATCTTGTGGCAGGCGACATTGGCAAGTGACAATCCGCATGTTGTGGCAGGCGACATTGGCAAGTGACACGCTGCATCTGGTGGCAGGCGACGGTAGCAAGTGACACGCTCAGGGCTCCCAATGATTCTGCATTATGGTGAGTTGAACGATTTCATTTTACATTACAATGTAATAATATAAATAATGCGCCTCAATCATCCTGACACCACATCAACCATGGTGCTGTTATGATTGAAGCGCCAACACCAGCCATTGCCCGACAAATTGCCCGCAAAATTTTATGGCAGTGCCCCTCCCGAGACTAGGCTCTGGATCCGCCCCTGCGCAAAGGTTCAGGAATAATTTAAACAAAGTTCCCAGAAGCTCAACAGTAATTCCACAAACTGTCCCCTGATTGGTTTTCTCAATCACAGTGAAATCTCTTCTTCCTGAGATTGGTAGTGGCAACCAGCCGACTCATCTTCCTCCAGATGGTGGGTGGGGCTAGCAGGACTGTGATTGGCTTTAGTAGTGGCCAATCACAGTCCTCCCCCTCCTGGAAACAGGGACCCCCCCCCCCCCCCCAGCAGAACTGCACCCAATCTCTTCCCCATCACAAAAGCTGACGATCGCAGCTACAGCAAAGTTAGAGAAACAAACAATGTTTCCCATCTTCTACAATGTGTGGGGGCGCAGTGCCTCCCCCTCAGTGCGGTGTGGGGAATTCTGACATTGGAATGTATTAGTGTCTCACTGACACTTCCCTGCGCTGCTCTGCTGATAGGGAGGGAGTCGAGTGCCGGCAAAAGAGGCTTCGCGTTCCGCTTGCGGCACCAATGCCGGGGGTTGCCTACCGCTTGGATAGACCAACACAAAGTGACACATAATAGTGAAGTGGAAGGAAAATGATAAATGGTTTTCCATTATTTTTACAAATAAATATCTGAAAAGTGTGATGTGCATTTGTATTCAGCCCCCTTTTCTCTGATACCCCTAACTAAAATCTAGTGGAACCAATTGCCTTCAGAAGTCACCTAATTTAATCTCAGTATAAATACAGCTGTTCTGTGAAGCCCTTGGAGGTTTGTTAGAGAACCTTAGTGAACAAACAGCATCATGAAGGCCAAGGAACACACCAGACAGGTCAGGGATAAAGTTGTAGAGAAGTTTAAAGCAGGGTTAGGTTTTAAAAAAATATCCCAAGCTTTGAACATCTCATGGAGCACTGTTCAATCCATCATTGGAAAATGGAAAGAGTATGGCACAACTGCAAACCTGGGAGGTAATAGGGTTAAAGTGGTTGAAACCTCAGACATGAAATATCAACAAAGCACATCCCATAGGGTGTACTTGTCTCAATTAAGAGCACTAAGTGACTTCTGCTTCCTTTCTTTGTGATCAGCATGAATCACTTCTGACAAATTTTCCTGACACCAAGAGAAAAAAGGTGACAGGGGAGGGACCTCCAGCTGATTGACAGCATCAGCTCTGTTCCTGTGTGCTGTGTAAAGGGGGGGGGGTGCGTCTCTTCCCTCCAATCAGCTCTCAGAGCTCCCCTCACTGAGCTCCGCAGTGTAACCTCAGCTCTCCGCCCCCTTTTCCCTTAAAGCGGAACTTCAGTCATTTTTTCATCTTTCCGTCTATTAAATCTTCTGCACTTGTTGTTTTAAGTTTGGATAGTAAAACTTTTTTTTTTTTTTTTTCTACCAGTAAATACCTTATACAGCCCACTTCCTGTTTCTTGTCTGGTCATTAGCCTAGGCTCATGACCTCATGCACAGTTCTCTTATGCCCTGTACACACGATCAGACTTTCCGACAACAAAATCGTGGATTTTTGCTTGAAGGGTGTTGGCTCCAACTTGTCTTGCATACACAAGGTCACACAAATGTTGGCCAACAATTACAAATGTAGTGACGTACAAGACGGACAGCGAGCCGATAAAAAGGAAGTTCAATAGTCATGAGCCACCCTTTGGGCTCCTTCTGCTAATATTGTGTTTGGTGAGCATTGATTCCGAGCATGCGTGGACTTTTGTGCGACGGACTTGTATACACACGATCGGACAGTCTGACAACAAAATTTGTTGGCGGAAAATTTGAGAACCTGCTAGCCAACATTTTGTTGGCGGAAAGTCCAACAACAAATGTTCGATGGAGCATACACACGGTCGATCTTTCCGCCAACAAGCTCACATCCAACATTTGTTGTCAGAAAATCCGATCGTGTGTACGGGGCATTACTCTTGTGAGAGTTTGCCAGGAAGGGAGGGGGGGTGAGTCATAAGAGGGCCAATGAGAGCTGCAGAGCTGGAGGTGTGCCTCTGTGTGTCTGTATAAATCCAGGAAGTGAACAGGCAGCAGCTTCAGCTGCCCACAGTTAAAAATGGTTGCAGCCAGACTCAGTGGAGGGAGATTTCTGCAACATATTTGGCAAGTACAGAATCACAGTATATGTATAAAATAATATGCAAAGTGGTTGGAGGGAAGCTTCAGAATGGCAAAGATGTTTTTATTACAAATTATGTGAGCAGACCGCAGTTCCTCTTTAAAGCGGAGTTTCACCCTGAAATTTTTTATTTCAGAATCAGACTCCTCTAAACCTATAAAAAAAAACATTTGGAGGAATTTTTTTTTTTTTTAATACTTACCAGAATCGCCCTGTTGCTATGTAGTCCTCCTAAATCTGCCACTTCCTGGTCAGCGGAGCTCCTCGTCACTTCCTCCCTCGCCTGTGCTCCTGGGAAATGATGACCATTTCCCAGGAGTCTGTGGGCAGTACTGTGATCAAAAATCACGTTATTTCCTGACAGCGCCAAGATGTGTTTATATCTATGTTGCCATAACAACGGGGCGGGACCTTCCTCCGTCGCCACCAGTTGTTATGGCAACTTTAGAAACAATCGGCGCTATGGCCGCCGGTGAATCGCGCATGCGCAAGACCGAGAGGTGCACCAGCATGCACCCCTCAATCTCGCACATGCGTGATTCACCAGCGGCCATAGCGCCGATTGTTTGTAAAGTTGTCATAACAACGGGGCGGGACCTTCCTTCGTCGCCGCCAGTTGTTATGGCAACTTTAGAAACAATCGGCGCTATGGCCGCCGTGGAATCACGCATGCGCGAGATCAAGAGGTGCACCAGCATGCACCCCTCGATCTTGCGCATGCGCGATTCACCGGCGGCCGTAGCGCCGATTGTTCCTAAAGTTGCCATAACAATGGGGCGGGACCTTCCTCCGACGCCGCCCCTTGCTATGGCAACTTTAGAAACAATCGGCGCTACGGCCGCCGGTGAATCGTGCATGCGCGAGACGGAGAGGTGCATGCTGGTTACCCAGCATGCACCTCTCCAAAGCTAATACAGGAAGAGATATTGATTGGGCTTCACATGCCCACAATCACGATAGCAACGGCCACACCAGGAGGAAGAAAATATTATTAGATTGTAAGCTCTTCTGAGCAGGGCCCTCTTAATCCTTTGGATTTTATTGTATTATAACTGTATTGTCTCCCTTTTATATTGTAAAGCGCTGCGTAAACTGTTGGCGCTATATAAATCCTAAATAATAATAATAAAATAATAATAATTGAGTAAGAAATGTATATTTTTGCTAAATCCATAATGAACATTGTGTAATTTTTGGGCCGGAACTCCACTTTAACTTTAAAAAAAGCTTTATAAATTCTGGCCTTTGAATGGCTGTAGAGAAGGGCCAGTCACTGCACTATATGGAAGGGTCAATACTTGTTACTGATGCATCAAAATGCATGTTCTATGTTTTGATGTGCTACTGTACTTCCCAATGCGCTAAAATGCAAAAAAAAAAAAAAATAGTATTTTTTAAAAACACTGCAGCACAGAGATAGGAACAGATCATTATACTAGCTTTATTATAGGGAACCACGGCGCGTGCATTTTAGTGTCAGAACACATGCATTAAAATGCAACACTGTTAATGGGCAAATATGTTCACTTTTTTGGGCTGTTAGTTGTTGTTTAACACACATCCCTTTTCTTTCTATTGTGTTGCTAAATACACCTAACATCCCCACTATGACACAATCCACATTCTTTCAGTCACTTTGTGCTCCAGTAAAACTCCTGTGAGCTGTCAGTGTCAGGTCACCCAGAACTCCCTGCCATCTATTCTATGAGATCTGTCATCTATGGAAAGTTATATAAACAGAGATTAGTGTATGAAAATATTAGATATCCTGGGGCGTAATCCTTACAGTCATTGAAAAAAATGCTGGGATTGTCTGCAGGCAATGAAGGAGTTAAGAATCTATCCCCCCCCCCTCCTTGTAAAGTGTCACCCTGTCTGTGAGTAAAGTTCTCCCTACTGTCAGCCCCGCCCCCCAGAGGTGTGTCCTGAAGCTATAAAAAGTCTTTGCTAAAGTTAGGGTGTCATCTACTACTGGGAGTGAGGTCTGTGCAGGAGCTGGACCATGGCAGAAGGTATTGTGCCCATCACTGCGCCTATGTGTGCCCTACAGACACCTAACTCTGCTCTACTAACTTTTACTAACTAAAACTTTTACTATGTTTGCTACACACATAACACGTTCTCTATACATCATATTCTATATGTCATATACTCAATGTTCTCAATACATAATATGTGCTACATACATAATAAATGCTATATGTGTAATAAGTTCTCTTTACATAATATATGCCATATACACAATGTTTTCTATGCATAATATAGTATACGATATACATAATAGCTGCTATATGTGTAATATGCTCTCTATACATAATATATATACATACATACATATGTTCTCTATATAAAATATGCTATATACACAATATGTTTTCTATACATAATAAATGCTACATACATAATATGTTCTTAATACATAATATGCGCTACATACAATAAATGCTATATGTATAAGTTCTTTTTACATAATATATGCCGTATACACAATGTCTTCTATTCATAATATACAGTATACAACATACATAATAGATACTATATCCGTTGTATGCTCTCTATACATAATATATATGACATACATACATGTTTTCTATACATAGTAAATGCTACATACTTAATACACTGTATGCTATATTCATAATATACTCTATGCATGAAATATGTGCTGCATACATAATATATGCTATATACATCACATGCTCTGTACATGCAATATATGTTATATGCATAATATGTGTATATATATATATAATATATATATATATAATGTTCTCTATACATAATCTATGCTATATACATGATATGTTTTCTATAATGGAGCTATACATAATTTAATCTATATACATAGTATATTCTCTATCCATAACATACGCTATATACAAAATATGTTCCATATACCTAATCTATGTTATATACATATATTCTGAATACATAATCTATGCTATATACATAATATGTTCCATATACATGATCATTATATCATAATGTACATTATATGTTCTCTATAAGTAACCCTTGCTATACACTGTACATAATATATTCTCTATACATAATATATGATATATATTGTGTTCCATATACATGATCTGTGCTATATACATACACACACACACACACACACACACACATGTTCTCTATACGTAGTATACACTATATATACATAATATGTTCTCTAATATATAAAACATATGCTATATCCATAACATATCCCATGTACCTCATCTATGTTATATACATTATATCATACCTCCCAACTTTTTGAGATGGGAGCGAAGGACACCTATTAGCAACTGTATGTAGGCATAGGACACACCCCCTGCCACGCCCCCTTAAAGGAGAATTGTACAAACTAATTATTAGTTAAACCCACAAGGGCTTTATTTTTACCACTACTATTCCTTTATATTGGCTTTTGAAGTTTTCAAATGCAGCAATTTTAGTAATTGGATGAAAGGTTTAGCACCGGGAAACACTTTTTGAAAGATGAATAGTGCATTTTATTTACAACTATATGGATCAGACCAAAATGAGGGACAAATGAGGAGGAATGAGGGACAGAGGGACATTGCTCCAAATCAGGGACAGTCCCTCGGAATCAGGGACAGTTGGGAGGTATGTATATATGTTCTCTATAAATAATCTTTGCTATATACTGTATATAATATATTCTCTATACATAATATACACTATATATATGTTCCATATACATGATTTGTGCTATATACACATGCACTCTATACATAATATGTTCCCTGTATATAATCTATGATATATACATCACTAATAATAATAAGGCTGTCATCTGTCCTCCTGACTTTCCTTTCTTCTAGGTCTGATGTATAGATCTGTATAATAAAGTGTAACATTTGACTGCCTAATGCTTTCAGTACCGCGTCTAACTTTTCCCGAGCTGCGCGTCTTATTTTATAGAGTACAGTAAAAGTACTGTGACCTTTCAAATGGAAACATTTTAGATTCTGGTTGCTATGCAGCACAATTATGTTTTGGGTTTTTCTGGCTTTTTTTGCTGCCGCACATGTCTTGTGATGGTAAGCATAGCGGAGGTCTGCAAATACATGAAAATGGTTTTGTGGGTGAAGTTTTGTCATTAGCGGACAGTGGAGGTTAGACTGGCGAGGGTGTGACTGTTGCCTTAAGGGGCCATTCACATTTAAGCGCTCTATTGGGGTGCGTTATCGCACAAGAGTTAACCTGTGATATGGCACTGTGCCAAGGTCGATGTGCGTTGCGTTGGGGCAGCCTGTTCATTATGAATAGTGCGTTATTGTGTGCATTGCCACAAGGCGTATGAATGGGCTTGTAAAGTTTTTTTGCTCTAAATACCTAAAAAGTTTTCGTGTATTAAGCTTTATCATTAGAGGACAGTAGGAGGTTGTACTGGTGAAGAGGTAATAGTTGTCTTAAGGACACACTTAAGCATTTTGTTGAGGGCCCATAATTAACACACATCATGGCACGTGTTAACATGTATTCTTTAAGGCTGCCAAAGCCACGGACAAGAAAATGTCCATAATCCATCCTTCAAAACGCTGCCCACTGTATGCAGTGTGGTGCGCTGTAGCTCAATAAGTATTGTGCCTACCCTGTACAATGCATTGGGGTGACATTTACAATAAAAGGCACCACAATGCACCCACACATAGAGCAGGGGAGTTGCCATGCCTTGTAGCGATGCTCATTAAAACATATGCAACGGACAAGTGTGAATGAGCCCTAAAAGTTCTTTGCTCTATAAGGTGTCGCTCCTTTCCTATCATAGAACGTTGGAAGGTACAACTATAGCACAAATACACTATTACGCCTTAGCACTGCTTGTCTATACACTAGAGAATTTAGGAAATTTCATGGACAGCAATTTAATTGGAAAATTCTGGATAAATCAGCTATTTTCAACCAGGGTTCCATGGAACTGCCCTGTTCCTCCACATGTTACTAAGGGTTCCTTGACCTGTGGCTGGTTGACCTCACATTTGATGGTGCCTGCATAGTTTCAGGGCTAATGCCACTTGGAAGAGCCAGCTGCATGAACCCAGTAATCTTTTTAGCTATCTGTAAGGATGGCGTTCTTCCCAGTGACGACCAATATAAACGTAGCATTCTTCCCACTGACCCCAAATGTAAGAGTGGCATTTTTCCCACTGATCACCAATGCAAGAATGGCATTTTTCCCACTGACCACCAATGTAAGGGTGGCATTTTTCCCACTGACCACCAATATAAGGGTGAAATTCTTCCTACTGACCACCAATGTAAGAGTGGCATTCTTCCCAATGACCACCAATGTAAGGGTGGCATTGTTCCCTCTGGCCACCAATGTAAGAGTGGCATTCTTCCCAAATGACTACCAATATGAGGCTGGCATTCTTCCCAATGGCTACAAATGTAAGGGTGGCATTCTTCCCAATGACCACCAATGTGAGGGTGGCATTCTTCCCAATGACCACTAATGTTGGGGGTGGCATTCTTCCCACTAATCATCAATGTAAGGGTGGCATTCTTCCCACTGACCATCAATGTAGGTGTGGCATTCTTCCCACTGACCACAAGTATAAGGGTGGCATTCTTCCCACTGACTATCAATGTTAAGAGTGGCATTATTCCCAATGACCACTAGTATAAGGGTGGCATTCTTCCCACTAACCACTAATGTGGTCGGACATTGATCGGACATTCCAACAACAAAATCCTAGGATTTTTTCCGACGGATGTTGGCTCAAACTTGTCTTCCATACACACGGTCAAACAAAGTTGTCGGAAAATCCGATCATTCTGAACGCGGTGACGTAAAACACGTACGTCGGGACTATAAACGGGGCAGTAGCCAATGCATGGCACTTTGTGCGTCGGATTTGTGTACACACGATCGGAAATTCCGACAACAGATTTTGTTGTCGGAAAATTTTATAACCTGCTCTCAAACTTTGTGTGTCGGAAAATCCGATGGAAAATGTGTGATGGAGCCCACACACGGTCGGAATTTCCGACAACAAGGTCCTATCACACATTTTCAGTCGGAAAATCCGACCGTGTGTACAGGGCATTAGAGTGGCATTATTCCTACTGGCCACCAATGTAAAGGTGGTATTCTTCAAATGACCACCTATGAAAATTCTCTAGTGGCGTTCTTCCCACTGATCACCAATGTAAGGGTGGCATTCTTCCCACTCACCACCAATATAGGGGTGACATTCTTCCCACTCACCACTAATATAAGGGTGCCATTCTTCCCACTGACCATCAATGAAAGGGTGCCATTCTTCCCATTGAGGACCAATATAAGGGTGAGCAATGATGAATTGTTTTCAGCAAGGGTTCCTGGAGGCCTGAAAATTATTTCGAGGTTTTCTTGGGGGTAAAAAGGTTGGGAAATGCTGTCTTAAACGATTGTCAGCACAGCTACGAGCAATGGCCGATCACAAAGCATTCACAAAGATAATATGAGAGATTTCTAGCATAGTAAAAACTATAATTAGCAGCCCCATGTCCCATTCTCCCATATCCTGTACTGTCCATGAACAGTTCCAGAATTGTTCGATTCCTTAGAATTGCCTGTGATTATCCTGTGACTTTATGACCTTGGAGTTCCCATACATGAGATGGCATTTAAAAGATATGAGCACAACAGATCATTCAGTTGAGCAATTGTGGAATAAACATTAATGCTGGGTTTGGTCATGTAGACATGGCAATGCATTGAACAGAAACAGAGGATGTTAGATGAATAATCAGGAAAAATCCAATTTGGACAATTTTTTTTCTTTCTAGGGATCAGTTAGCCATGGTGTGTGTGCAGTAGTTCACATACTTTCAGTAAACATATGAACTTTTCCTGATATTACCCTAAAAAACTGCATGCTGCATCACCCGAAATACTGAAGCACCCTGTAAAATGTAAGCCTCCCCTTATATGAACCCCAACCCCAACGTCATTCCCCCTTTATAATTTTTTTTTCCCCCTTTTTACCTGTCTGCTGGGTTGCCCATAAAAAAAAACATTCATACACACCCAGTGAACCCAACGTTGTCTGGTGTAAGCCACCAATCCATCTAGACACTCTAGGTCGCGTGCCGCCATCTTCTCATATGACGTCATCAGGAGGCTGTCTGTCTCTTCTTAGCCCTTTGAGTTGGCCCCTGGTGATGCGTCAAAGGGCATCTGCAGTGCGGTGGAGACTGACCCAAAGCCTCCTGAGAAATGTGATGTAGGTATCTCAGGAAGGTTCGGGCTGGGGAGGGGTGATGTCATCCTCACCTAGGTGAGAAAGCAGGAAGCATGGGTCCCTCAGAAAAGCCACTTAACTCCCACCTCCTGCAAAAAAAAGTTCATATTTCATAGTTCGTATTATTGCTGGAGTGGGTGGTTGCTTTTAGGGATCTATTGTTTTTGAGGGGGTCTATTGTTGCTGGGGAGGGTCTATTGTCGTGAGAGATGAGTAGGAGGCAGAGACAAGAGATGGTGCTCAGAGGTGGGTAGGCAACAAAGACAAGGGGTGGCTTGGGGGGAGTGAACCTGCACCTATTCTCCGAGAAAAAAGCCCTGTGTATAGTACCTTCATTCTCCACCTGGTGGCTTTTTACCACTTCAAATGTGCTCCTCTGTACCAATAATCCACACATCTCAAAAAGAGAACTCATTCTTGTGGACTTCTATGGACCATAGATATCTCTGAATAATATAAATGTCCAACTAATCATAAAAAGTGTAACTGGAGCGTATTCACTATAGAAGGTCTGTTTATTTATATTATACAACTTTTGATTGGTGAATTTGACATTTATAGTATTATTAGATATCCATGGTCTGTAGAAGTCCACAAGACAGGGTTCTCTCTCTGTTTATGTACCTCGTCCTGTACCTGGAGCAGCAGTGCCAAACATTTGTATTTGAAGAAGTGGGTTAGAGGCACTGGAACCTGCTGAACCTGAAGGATTTACAACATCTCCTTGGGTTGTAATGAGGATGAAAAAAAGTCTAAAATAGAAGTGCCATACCTTAACCGCTTCAGCCCCGGAAGATTTTACCCCCTTCCTGGCCAGAGCACTTTTTGCAATTCGGCACTGCGTCGCTTTAAATGACAATTGCGTGGCTGTGCGACGTTACACCAAAACAAAATTGACGTCCTTTTTTTCCCCACAAATAGGAGCTTTCTTTTGGTGGTATTTGATCACCTCTGCGTTTTTTTATTTTTTGCGCTATAAACATAAAAAAGAGCGTCAATTTAAAAAAAAAAACAATATTTTTTATTTTTTGCTATAATAAATATCCCCCCAAAATATGTAAAAAAACAATTATTTTCCTCAGTTTAGGCTGATATGTATTCTTCTACATATTTTTGGTTAAAAAAAAATCGCAATAAGCGTATATTGATTGCTTAGCGCAAAAGTTAATGTGTCTACAAAATAGGGGATAGTTTTATGGCATTTTTATTATTAATTTTTTTTTTATTAGTAATGTCGGTGATCTGCGATTTTTATCGTGACTGTGACATTATGGCGGACACATCGGACACTTTTGACACTATTTTGGGACCATTTTCATTTGTACAGCGATCAGTGCTATAAAAATGCACTGGTTACTGTGTAAATCACACTGGCAGGGAAGGGGGTAAACACTAGGGGGTGATCAAGGGGTTAAGTGTGTCCTAGGGAGTGATTCTAACTGTGGGGGGGGGTGGGCTACCACTGACATGACAGCGATCACTGCTCCCGATGACAGGGAGCAGTAGATCTCTGTCATGTCACAAGGCAGAACGGGGAAATGCTTTGTTTATATAGGCATCTCCCTGTTCTGCGGCTCCGTGACACGATCACGGGACACCGGCGGACATCGAGTCAACGGGACCTGCGGGCACCGTCACGCTGTACGCGGCGTGCACATGCCCGCTAGCCCCGCCAATTAAAGGGGACTTATAGGTACGCCCATTTGCCCACCGCTGCCATTGTCCCGACGTATATCGGCGTGCCGCGGTCGGCAAGTGGTTAATATTTCCAGTCCAGATAGAAGTTGCTGCTAACAAATGCTTTGGTAATTCAGCCACCATCATAACACCCAATAATTATATTTCATATTTATTGATCTCAGAGCCTGCATATATTTTTTTTAATTTACTCAAGCCCTGATGAAGGAGGCAGAACTAAGATCCTGAAACGCATTGGAATCCTTTTAAATATCTATCTTTATATTAAGCTTACTGTGTATCTGGACTCCAATGTTAGTGTGGCACTTCTAATTCAGTGTAAGAGCTGTCAGCACTGAAAATTTTAATCGCCTGTCATGTCAACAAACTTGGGCTGAATTCAACAGCAGTAGTCTGACTGTATGTCCCCTAACTAAATCCAATAAATGTATTATTTTGCAGCCTACCATAATTTAGATACGGTGGCTTCCTCCATGGATACAATGGAGCAGTAAGGGT
This sequence comes from Lithobates clamitans, assembly GCA_037952925.1. Lineage (NCBI taxonomy): Eukaryota > Metazoa > Chordata > Amphibia > Anura > Ranidae > Lithobates > Lithobates clamitans. The sequence continues at coordinate 801,821 of JBBGZY010000202.1, forward strand.
AGCCGCTCAGGGACAGGAAGTGTGTTACTTACAGGTTAACCAGGTGAAAATAAAGGGGGAAAAAGCCTGAAAAAATAAAATTAATGCAGCCACTCCATCTAAAGAATTGTAAGCTGCAATTTGGTATTTTTTATTGTTTTTTGGGTTAAGATATGCTTTAAAGAAAATCTGTACTGAGAGAAATAGATCTCATTCACATGTGCATTTAGGGATAGACTAAGATTTCTAGTGGGAGAATGCAGACACGCAGCAATTACCTGCAAACGATCGGCCCTGGACACAAAGGGGGAGATTTATTAAACATGGAGCGTGAAAATCTGGTGCAGCTCTGCATAGAAACCAATCAGCTTCCAGGTTTTATTGCCAAAGCCTAATTGAACAAGCGGAAGTTAGAAACTGATTGGCTACCATGCACAGCTGCACCAGATTCTGAATACTCCAGTTTTAGTAAATCTCCCCCAAACTGTTCAGGCGTCCAGGGCCAATCATCTACATGTGTCTGACTACATGTGAACGGCTGTGGGCGCTGTCAGCATCCTATTAAAGCGGAGTTCCACACAAAAATGGAACTTCCGCTTTTCGGAACCCTCCCCCCCTCCGGTGTCACATTTGGCACCTTTCAGGGGGGAGGGGGGTGCAGATACCTGTCTAAGACAGGTATTTGCACCCACTTCCGGCATAGACTCCCATGGGAGTCTATGCCTCTTCCTGTCCCTCCGTGCTGTCTCCTGGAAAACACACAGGTCCCAGGAGATAGCGGGGACCAGTTACGATGCGCAGCGCGACTCACGCATGCGCATTAGGGAACCGGGAAGTGAAGCCGCAACGCTTCACTTCCTGATTCCCTCACCTAGGATGGCGGCAGCAGCTGCCGAGAACCGAGCGGGTTCTCGGCGTCGGCTGCCGACATCGCTGGACCCCGGGACAGGTAAGTGTCCATTTATTAAAAGTCAGCAGCAGCAGTATTTGTAGCTGCTGGCTTTTAATATTTTTTTTTTTAGGCAGTTTAGGTGGACTCCCTCTTCAAGCTGGCCATAGACAGTTCAGCAGGGACCAGCCGAGATTTAAACCATGTATGGGCAGGCTGATTGTACCCAAGTTGATCGATTAGAACCAGCCTGTTGGATTTTTCATGCAAATATTGCCAACAGCTATAGCCGCTGGCAATAATTACTGTGTTCTCCACCTGCTCCTAATGCGCTCCATAGAAGCTGCTGACAGGACTTTTTCTGACGTCCTGCCAGCGCACCGCTCCAGTGTGAAAGCCCTCGGGCTTTCACACTGGCGTGAATGGAGCTGCTGTTTCAGGGTGCTTTGCAGGCTCTATTTTTAACGCTATAGGGCCTGAAAAGCGCCTCAGTGTGAAAGGGGTCTAAAGGAAAATTGTACAAGAAAATTGAACATGTATGGCAGTGGCGGCCCAACCATTAGTGGCGCCCGGGCGCCGCCCCTTCTCTCCAGACCACCAATCTATCCACGGCCGCCGTGGCCACCCCCTATTCATGCGTCTGGCCCATTTCAGGCACCGGGCGCATGAATCAAGGCAGCCATTTTTTTTAAGCACCTGATTAGAGCCAGGGGCTCTAATAGGATTCAAAATAGGTTGGGCTCGAGTTGCAGAGCGAACGACCGGAGTACACCCAGGTGCGTTACAACAGCGAATGAATATTCACTGTTGAAACACTGATCCTCAATCTGGCCAATCAGAAGCGGATGCGAGACCTGTTTTCCCATCGGCCGAAAAGAGAAGACTCCCGATTGGCCGCCAAGCAGGAGGGAGGAAACGGAAGCTGCCACTGGCGTGATGACCCGTTGAGAGCAGGAGAAAGGGAGACTGCCGCCGCCGAGCAGGGGAAGCCGCCGGTGATGGGGTAAGTGCTACTGACTTGGGGGGGTCATACGGTTTGCCCCCCAAAAAAAATTTCCACTGGCCGCCACTGATGTATGGCCAGCCTAAATCTACCCTTTGTGTCACTGACCTGGAACAGGCATGCAGATTAGAAAGTCTGAATCGAATCTACTATTATTCACTGTGACAGCCAGACAACTAACGTTTATAGAAGAATGGGTGATCAATGGCAGCCTCCATATCCTCTCAGTACAATGGTCCCTTTAAAAATGCAGAGAAGAATTAGAATGTTATTTTAGTATGCTGTGATGTCATAATAGTCTTTATGCAGATATATTTTTCCTGATTTGTGCAGTCGTGTTTGCCTTTATTATACTCTGCAACTGAAAATATTATGTTTTTAAATATATTTTAGTTATTTATGAAGTGCCAGTGCGACTCGCTGTGTTTCAGGAGGCTTTAATACAGCGAGTACCGGGGATCTGGGAAGGAAACATGTTATTGCAGTAACTCGTCTGCATTGTGTCCCCCTTGGGGGGAACATGAGTAATAATTTCAATAAAGGTTCTTTGAAGCTCTTTAGAAAATAAACACTAGCAGATCTTTCCATTAAAATTCCATACACAGTGAATTCAGCCACAGCTCTGCCAGGGATGTACTCTTAGACCTATGTGAGAACAGAGATCACCGACAGGAAGGAATGTCAAAATTGTCACACCAGATAAGACTTGCGACAAGACAGGACAGAGAACATTTGGTGATGGGCATAGGTCAAGCTTGCCAGGGGACGGGTCACAGTTGGAATGTTGTAGAAGTCACAAGAAGCCTTTTCATGGCCAACAAAGGTCAATTAAAAGAGCTGTTGCTGTAGAACTCAGGACTTAATTAACATTGCACATATCTAAAATTAAAGGCTACGCAGACGAAACACGTGTGTCCATGGGGGGCAGAGGTCTCTGTGCTGGGACTGTGGTCACTGCATGCTCCCAACACAATGAGCTGTTAGTCTCTAGTAATGACCAGGAGCTGGTTGGACTGGCTCTTGATGATCAGCCAATCAGTGGGCATGTGATAGGGCCTAAAGACCCAGTTAAGGTGACACTGGCTGGGCTGGATGGGGTTAAAGTGACATAATGGGCAGCAGAATCTTCTGCCAAGGGATGGATTTCTATAAAATGTTGTCAGATTTACTACCGGTAATGATGATAATTTATAACAAGGGGGGGATCACACTTATATGTCTTTAACAAGGCATAGCAAATGTAACAACGGATGGGCGTTAAACCCAAAAACGAAAAACAAATATATTGCAACTTGTTAATCCTTATGCTGGCTATACACTGTAGAATTTGGTAGTACAATCTGCTTTATGGTGGATATACAGTGCCTTGAAAAAGTATTCATACCCATTGAAATTTTCTACATTTTGTCATTTTACAACTAAAAATGTAAAAGTATTTTATTGGAATTTTATGTGATAGACCAATACAAAGTGCCATGTAATTGTGAAGTGGAAGGAAAACGTTGCGCAAACTGTTGGCGCTATATATAGGAAAGCCTATCACCTCTCCAACTAATCTCCTACCACTTCCACCAGCTCATTCCCAACAGTTACAACCTTTTGTACCACCTGCCCCACCCTATTAGATTGTAAGCTCTTCTGAGCAGGGCCCTCTTAATCCTATTGTATTGTATTGTATTATAACTGTATTGTCTCCCTTTTTATATTGTAAAGCGCTGCGTAAACTGTTGGCGCTATATAAATCCTGAATAATAATAATAATAATAATAATAATATAAAACATGTATAATAATAATAATAATAAATGGTTTTAATTTTTTTTTTTACAAATATATATGTGAAAAGTGTGGCGTGTATTTGTATTCAGCCCCCTTTACTCTGATACCCCTAACTAAAATCTAGTGGAACCAATTGCCTTCAGAAGTCACCTAATTAGTAAATAGAGTCCCTCTGTGTGTAATTTAATCTCAGTATAAATACAGTTGTTCTGTGAAGCCCTTGAAGGTTTAGAGAACCTTAGTGAATGAACAGTATCATGAAGGTCAAGGAACACACCAGACAGGTCAGGGATAAAGTGGTGGGGAAGTTTAAAACAGGGTTAGGTTGTATAAAAAGTATCCCAAGCTTTGAACATCTCACGGAGCACTGTTCAATCCATCAAAATAAAAAGAGTATGGCACAGCTGCAAACCTACCATGACATGGCCGTCCACCTAAACTGACAGGTCGGGCAAAGAGAGCATTAATCAGAGAAGCAGCCAAGAGGCCCATGGTAACTCTGGAGTTGCTGCAGAGATTCTCCAAACACAAAAACTTTTCTTCCACTCATGATTAGTGTTTGGCTGAAGCCATTTATTATCAGTCAACTGTGTTTACTCTTTTTAAATCATAATGGCAACAGAAACTACCCAAATGACCCTGATCAAAAGTTTACATACCCCAGTTCTTAACCTCCCTGGCGGTATGATTATTTCGGATTTTAGGTGCTAAAAGCGGTACAATTATTTTGCATGGAAATGTGGCGTTTTATATTGTAGGTCTGTAATTCTTAACAATAACAGACTTAAATCTGTCCAAACAAGAGTCTAGTATATATCCCGGGTATGATAAAGTTTGAAACACAAAAACATAAATTTTGATATAATAAATAAAAATAAATAATAAAAAAAATAAATAAATAAAATAAAATAAATTTCCCCACGATTCACTATCGCTCAATTCTGCAAGTGTTCTAATTTACTATCGCTGTTTTCTAGCTGGTCTAAAGCCACTTTTGACGTAAAGGGACACTTTTTGGTTGCTATGGACAATCTCCAGTTTCCAGGCAGAAAGAACAGTATATGTAATAAAAAACTGCATGCAGGGCATGGGCCAAAGCACTGGGGACAAAAGGGATGTGAAATCATTTCATACAGTACTGTAATCTGTAAGATTACAGTACTGTATGTGTTATGATTTTTACATTTTTTTGAATTTGCCGCCAGGCTCCGCCCCCGTGCATCGCGACGCTCGCAGGGAACGGAGCCTGGCACAGAGAGGCTTCGGAGGAGACACAGCCCATGGACATTGCGGGGGACATCGCAGGAGTAACACAAGGTAAGTATACCGCTCCAGGATCCTGCAATGTAATCCCGAGTGTGGCTCGGGGTTACCGCTAATGGTGCTGAATTTTAACCCCGAGCCGCACTCAGGAAAACCGCCAGGGAGGCTACTACCGTGTATTGCAACCCTTTAACATCAATGACAGCTTGACGTCTCTTGTGGTATTTTTGTATGAGGCTTTTTATCTTCTCAGGTGGTAAAGCTGCCCATTCCTCTTGGCAAAAAGCCTCCAGTTCCTGTAAATTCTTGGGCTGTCTTGCATGAACTGCACGTTTGAGATTTTCCCAGAGTGGCTCAATGATATTGAGGTCAGGAGACTGAGATGGCCACTCCAGAACCTTCACTTTATTCTGCTGTAGCCAATGACAGGTCGACTTGGCCTTGTGTTTTGGATCATTGTCATGTTGGAATGTCCAAGTACATCTTATGCGCAGCTTCCTGGCCGATGAATGCAAATGTTCCTCCAGTATTTTCTGATAACATACTGTATTCATCTTGCCAACAATTTTGACCAAATTTGCCGTGTCTTTGTAGCTCACACACCCCAAAACATCGGCGATCCACCTCCATACCTTTCATCATAGGCCTTGTTGACTCCTCTCCAAATGAAGAGTTTATGGTGTGGTCAAAAAGCTCAATTTTGGTCTCATCACTCCAAATGACTTTGTGCCAGAAGGTTTGAGGCTTCTCTCTGTGCTGTTTGGCATATTGTAAGCGGTATACTTTGTTGCATTTGCGTAGTAATGGCTTTCTTCTGGCGAATCGACCATGCAGCCCTTCTTTCTTCAAGTGCCTCCTTATTGTGCATCTTAAAACAGCCACACCACATGTTTTCAGAGAGTCCTGTATTTCACCTGAAAATATTTGTGGGTTTTTCTTTGCATCCTGAACAATTTTCCTGGCAGTTGTGGCTGAAATTTTAGTTGGTCTACCTAACCATGGTTTTTGTTTCAACAGAACCTCTCATTTTCCACTTCTTGATTAGAGTTTGAACACTGCTGATTGACATTCTCAATTCCTTGGATATCTTTTTATATCCCTTTCCTGTTTTATTCAGTTCAACTACCTTTGACAGTTCTTTTGCTTTCCCCATGACTCAGAATCCAGAAACGTCAGTTCAGCACTGGTTGAAAGATGCAATGGTCTGTCAGGAGTCCAGAAACTCATTGACTTTTTATACACACACACTAATTACAAGCAAACAGATCACAGGTGAGGATGGTTACCTTTAATAGCCATTCAGACCCCTTTGTGTCAACTTGTGTGCATGTTATAAGGCCAAAATCATCAGGGTATGTAAATTTTTGATCAGGGACATTTGGGTATTGAAAAATATTTTTGCGTTATCATTCAAATTCTCTGAAAAATGGCCAAGAAATCATAAATTCTACCAGGGTATGTACTTATGAGCACAACTGTGTGTGTGTATATATATATATATATATATATATATATATATATATATATATATAGCTATATCTATAGATATATATATATCTATATATATATATACACTGCATATATAGATATATCTATATATACAGGGCTTTTTTCTCAGAACTCAACCATGACCCCCAAAACCCCCTTGACCCCCACACACACCCTCCAAACAGCATCAAACACTGGGTGTGGTCATATTTCACTAACAGTGAGAGGGTCTTAAAGGGGCATTAAATACTAGGAGTACATTCTGTGCAGTGAGCAGAGTTCATGGGTGCGCTACGTGTAGAGTTCAGGGTTGCACTACACACAGAGTGCAGAGTCCTTCTTCTATAGCCGTTTACCTCTGCATCCCCATCCACATCTCACTTTCACCCCTCTTCCCAGCTTGCTTTTGGACCTCCCGGCACACTGTAAATGCCTCTGCCTCTCTCACTTGCAGGGAGATCATCCCGTGGGGGTGTCGGCATCTGCACTGCACCCCAGGCACCCACATCCCCCTTGTCCGCATCCTGCACTCAGTGGGAGCCACTAAGGAGACCAGATTTGTGGGGACTGCTGAGAGACAAGCTGTCACTTGTAAACACAGAAGTCAGACTTTGTGTTTACAGGTAATAGTGCTGAGCAGGCAGCACAGGGCTTGAGCCAGAGGTGGTGGAACTGAGTTCCACCAAGTTCCAGCTGAAAAAAAGCTCAAAATTTCAAGTCCTGAGCTACTAGCCAGGCCTCAAGGGTTACTTACCACCAGTTGTCCCAGCCAACCCCTACCATGCCTCGCCCCTAATTCCACCCCTAAACATGCCCTCATAAATTATCTCATGAAATGACACTTAAATGTTTTATGCAGAATTAAGTTCTAAAAAGAAATATTAACAACAACTTTATCCATGCCCATCAATGCAGCCTCACCTGTGTCCACCATGCAGCCTCCCTGTGACCACCAGGCTGCCTCCCTGTGTCCACCAGGCTGCCTCCCTGTGTCCACCAGGCTGCCTCCCAGTGTCCCCCATTCAGCCTCCCAGTGTCCACCATTCAGCCTCCCAGTGTCCACCATTCAGCCTCCCAGTGTCCACCATGCAGCCTCCCAGTGTCCACCATTCAGCCTCCCAGTGTCCACCATTCAGCCTCCCAGTGTCCACCATTCAGCCTCCCAGTGTCCACCATTCAGCCTCCCAGTGTCCACCATGCAGCCTCCCAGTGTCCACCATGCAGCCTCCCAGTGTCCACCATGCAGCCTCCCAGTGTCCACCATGCAGCCTCCCAGTGTCCACCATGCAGCCTTCCAGTGTCCACCATGCAGCCTTCCAGTGTCCACCATGCAGCCTACCTGTGTCCACCATGCAGGGGAGAGGATGATCAGAGAGTCGAGGAACATCATTGGAACAGCTTTCATTTCGATAGCAGTGTGTTCCCATTGTTCGGCGTCACATACAGCCCTGCCCCCCGGGATGTCACTCGTCCCGGGATTGGACGGATGATCCGCTTATTAAAGACGGGGCTGTGTGTGACAACGAGTGCAGGGAACACTCTGCTATTGAAATGAAAGTTGCTAGCGATATTCCTTGTGCTCTGATCATTCGGCCACCTGCTCTCCTCTCTTCCCCTACATGAGTGCTGGGAGGAGGACACCCATACAACCCACCTTCCGGCGATGCTCGCCCTCCCCCTGCGCTCTAGACAGGAGCCAATTAACCTACCAGGATGTCTTTGTAGTGTGGGAGGAAAATGGAGTACTCGGAGGAAACCCACAAAGGCACAGGGAGAACATGCAACCTCCAGGCAGATAGTTCTGTGGTTGGGATTCAAAACCAATGATCCTAGTGCTGCTAGGCGGAGGTGCAAACTGCTAAAACTGACCACAGATGGATCAAATCTTATCCAGTTCAGCAGGGACATTCCGAGATGTGATCCATCTATGGTTGTATCCATGTTTATCCATCAATTTGAGTACAACCGGCCTGTTGGACTTTTCCCAAGCGATTACTGCAGCTACTAGCAGTAATCATTGTGTTCTGGTGGCCGGGAAGGCTCCTCGCTGGCAGAACACAATAGCTCTACAGGAGAGATTCCACAGTAAGTGTTGATGGGTGAATCAAGCTCTTTTCTTTCCTTCCACCCATGGTGGAAAGAAAATCAAATGATTTATGGCTTGCCTTAGCCACTGTGCCCATCATAGTTTGCTTTCAGTTTTGGTAAATCTAATGCTGGCCATACACTATACAATCTGATTGTACAATGTTCTTTAGATTGACCAACAGCTCTGTAGTGCAAACACCTGCCTGACTGAACACAAACTGAATAGATTGTTTAGGTGTGTCCTCATATTACTTTGTTTTAGTAATCTAAAGCTGGCCATACATGATGCAATTTTCTTGTTAAATTTTCTTTAGATTTACCTTCAACTATGTAGTACAAGGGTCAGCCTGATTGCAATCAACATTGAAAGTGTTTAGGTGTGACCTCATATTATATGGTTTTGGTAAATCTAAAGGAAAGTTGTAGAAGAAAATTGTATAATGTATGGCCAGCCTAAAGGAGATTGTTCAATCGGGTGTAGTGTTTGTTGGAATATATACCATGGCGTGTATATGGCCAACTTTAGATGTGGTGGCTGTATTAGTCTTAGAACTGCACGATTCTGGCTAAAATGAGAATGAGATTTTTTTTGCTTAGAATAAAGATCACGATTAAACTGACCTCATTTACAGACGGAAGTTCATTCCTTTGATCTAAAAGAACAGAAGATACAATGTTTCTCTTTATCTCAGCCTAATGGCCCGTACACACGATTGTACGATAATCGGATAGTTAGTACAAAGCTTTCATGGCAGCTGATCCAAAATTATCTGATTGGACAAACGCAAATTTTTTTTCCCCGTATGATACGAGATCGTACGATTTTCGTCTAATCAGTACAGATGTCTTCCGAAAATACAATACAAGTAAACTATAACACATAACATCGCTTCCGATTTTTTTATTCTGTCGTACGAGAATTTTCGTTAATTTAATAAACTCTTCAGGTTTGAAATACGACTAGCATGGAAAAAAAAAAAACGGACGATCTGTTGTCAGAAGTAAGCAGAGAACTCTCTGTACTTGTTACATAAAATCAAGAAAAGGCTTTTTTAAAATGTGAGGAGAGTTAAATCGCGATCTCGATTCTTTGAGATCTTGTGTCCCTGTCAGTGACATACTTCCTATCCTTTGTGACAACACTCAGCTTACTACTGTATAAAGGAGCAGAGTTGTCATTCACCTATGACAGAAGCTGTTTTATGACTACAGAACACCTTTCCCTTTCCTCTTCTCCATAACATAAAGAAGGTTTTCTGCAGTCCACGAAGATTACCTGGAACATGAACAATGTAGCACAGGATGTTATCAGCGCTTAGGATTTCTGGCACGATTCACAGGAATTTTTGGCACTCTTTGAATAGATGTAATAAAGTTCATTCTGTGGTATAAATAACAGAGCAAAAGGCACCGATGTTCATTGTTAGGGATTACATCCACCTTAAAGCTAAACGCAATGTAGGTTTGAATGACACTGGTGAATGCAGCTCTGTATTAATTAATACATTGATAAATGTATTTGGTAAATGTAAGTAGTGTAAGTACCTGAATGTGACCTGATATCAGCTGCTGTGCAACAGAGCTGGAGTGTGAAAGGAAGAAGCAGCACCCTAAACCAATCAGTTCATGTGCTGACAGGAGGAGAAAGCAGAGTGATTGAGAGATGATCTGATCACTGTGCTGCTTCTCCTTTCACTGTCCAGTCACAAGCAAGGGTGGGTCCAGGACTGGGGTCATGGCCTGGCTGGAGTCCGGGCTGTTGTTGCCACTCTTACACCGATTTCTAGGGACTACATGGACGTGAAGTTACACGGATTCCCCCTCTTTGGTTCTGGGTCTAGGACATCCTGGACTCAGAAATGTGAGATGAATAATGCTGGCCATCAGATTGAGTGTGTTTAGTAGCATGGGGAACCCTTAACTTGAAACTAAATATTGCAACAAAAGCTGGTTTTGCTATTTTATCTGTTAGCAGGCTATTTATTTGTATCCTAACTAGAGATCTACTTTAGGGCTGGTTCACACTGGTCTGACGCGCACTTCGACTTCCAGAGCACAAGTCGCATGACAGGGCAAAATCAATGGTTCCCTATGAGAGCCGTCTTAACTGGTCTGACTTTGAAAATGCATCCTGCACTACTTTGGTCTGACTCGGGCACAATTTCAGCCCATTGATTTGAATAGAAGTTGGGATCATCATCTTAACTGATCCAACTTGTGGCATACGACTTGTGCTCTGAGGCATTGGGTCCCCCCCCCAGATCCATACCAGGCCCTTTGAGTCTGGTATGGATCTTGAGGGGGAACCCAGGTCAAAATAAAAAAAGAAAAACGGTGTGAGGTTTTCTCCCCAAGACCATACCAGACCCTTCAGTCTGGTGTAGATTTTAAGAGAAACCCCCATGCCAAAATTTAACAAAAAAAAATGTATGGGATCCCCCCAAATCCATACCGGGGCCCCTATCTGAGCATGCAGCCCAGCAGGTCAGGAAAGGGGGGAAAGAGAGAACGCCCCCCCCCCTCCACACTCCTGGACCATACCAGGCCACATGCCTTCAACATGCAGGGGTTGGTGCTTTGGGGCAGGGGGGCTCTGTGCCCCCCACCCCTAAGCACCTTGTCCTCATGTTGATGGGGACAAGGGCCTCTTCCCGACATCCTGGCCGGTGGCTGTGGGGGTCTGGGGCAGGGGGCTTATCAGAATCAGAAATCCCCCAGATCCCACCCCCCTCCCATGTTAATGAGTATGGGGTACATTGTACCCCTACCCATTCACCCAAAAAAAGTGTAGTGTTACAAAAAAACAAGAGACGGTTTTAGAAAAGTCCTTTGATCAAAATGAAGAATGTCCCAGTCGTAGCTCTGTGTCTTCTTCTCCCACTTCTTCTCCCTCCACCGATGACTTTCTCTGCTGACCTGGTCTTCCCCTGACTCCGCTCAGATCTAGTTTCTACCATTTCTTATATAGCAATGGGGTGTGGCAATTCAGGGGACATTCCCCCCCCCCCTTCCTGACCTGCCAGGCTGAATGCTCGGATGAGGGTCTGGTATGTATTTTTTATTTTATTTTTTTATTTTGGGATTGCGGTTCACCCTTAAAATCCATAAAAGACCCTTCGGTCTGGTAAGGTCTTGGGAGAGGGGACCGCCAGGCTGTTTTTTTTTTATTTTGGCGTGAGGTTCCCCCTCAAGATGCATACCAGACTCAAAGTCGGATCCCTTTCATTGAAGTCAAATGGAAGTCGGACATTAAGTCGCAGGTCAAAATTGGGTCAGAAGTCGTGCAGTTTCTGCGTCGGAACGGTGTGTTTGGGGGTTCCACCCAAATTTTGAACAATATCTGTATGTATTCTCTTCTTTGCCTAGATGCTGACATGCCGTTTAAAAAAATTTAAATTGCCGTAATTACCTTTTATTTTTCTATTCTTCTTTGCACTTCCTGGTTCTCCTCCCGTGGGAGTAGGCGTGTTTCTAGCCTCTCCCAGACTCCTGGGAGCTAGTCTCAGGCTTCCCAGGATGCCACTGAGCATGTGCGGGAACGAGCAGTGAATGCTGGGAGCACAGCATTCACCACATCCAGGAAATAAATGCTTGTGGGCTTCAAATGCCCACAATGAAGATGGAAACCGCCTGCAGTGAATAATATAAGTTATTCTTTCCGACGAAATCTGACACAGGCGGACATATTACACACAATATGTGAGTATGTAATGCTGAGAAGAAAAGTTTGTGAATGAACTCAAAAAAAAAAAAAACGATAGATAGGTGGACCCCCGCTTAAAAGTCTGACTCTATCTGGATGCAATCTGCAGTCAGCAAAGCCCATGCTTGCAGATGATTGGAGAGCACTAGCTCTGATTAAGCAGGAGGTGTGTCAGATCTCTACAGAGAGACCACTGCTTTTACACATTTATGTGATTCCATTGGAGCCTATGGAGCCAAAAAAAGCACTGTGCTATGTCTAAATAAGTCCTTGCACCGTTAAAAAAAAAAAAAACACGTGTTGAAACTGCATAGATGTAAACGTGACCTATAGGAACTAATGTTAAATGGACTGTAGTGCATTTCTGCAAATCTGCAGGCGCACTGCAAAATGCATAGGTGTGAACCAGGCCTAAACCTTTTAACTGAAAGCAAAAATTAGGCTGTAAAGAACATGTGTAAGGACAGGGTTAACATCAGGCAGGAAAGAGCTGGAGAGGAGAGATACAAGTGGAGAGGCCGAAGCTGCTGAAAGAACAATGGCACAGTGTACAGTACATGGTGCAATGTGTAATGAGGAGTAGACTGTGGAGGTTGTCCTGTGTCTGCGCTGCGTTCTCCTGACCAGCAATGACATATCGGAAAACTCGCATTACACTCACTAATCCCACCGCCGGCGTCCCAGTATGTGTACGTTCTGGGTGTGTACAGGAGCAGAGCTGTGCCCACCACCCACCACACCAAACCCTTCCCTACACTCAGACCCATTAACAAAACTATTTTAGGTGCTCATACAGCCAATATTTAACGTGTCAGTCCACAAACAACTGATCTTTCAGCTTTTGGCAGATGATGAAGAGTTGAACAACCAGACAGTTTCTTCTGTTTCTCTGGAACTCTATGGGAGAAATCTCTGCACTTGAGTTGCGCACAGTGCTGGGACAAGGTCATTCGGTGCCCAGAGTGAAGATGGCAAACTGCCCCCCCCCCCCCCTGGGTGTAAGAAAAAAAGCAACCATTCCCTCTGTAAAGAGTCCTGCATTGTTTATCCACACAGGGCTCAAGGCTCAGAGCAACATGTCCCTTACCACCGTCACCTACTGCCAGATGCCATGTGTCATTTGCCACTGTCACCTGCTGCCAGATGCAAAATGTCACTTACCACTGTCACCTGCTGCCAGATGCCACGTGTCATTTACCACTGTCAACTCCTGCCAGATGCCACGTGTCACTTGCCATCGTCACCTGCTGCCAGATACCACTGTCAGCTGCCAGATGCCACGTATTACTTACCACCATCACCTGCTGCCAGATGTCACTTGTCACCACCGTCACCTCCTGCCAGATGCCACGTGTCAATTACCACTGTCACCTCCTGCCAGATGCCACGTGTCTCTTACCACTGTCACCTCCTGCCACATGCCACGTGTCACTTACCACTGTCACCTCCTGCCAGAAGTCACTACTGTAACCTCCTGCCAGATGCCACGTGTCACTTACCACTGTCACCTCCTGCCAGATGTCACTACTGTAACCTCCTGCCAGATGTCACCACTGTCACCTCCTGCCACATGCCACGTGTCACTTACCACTGTCACCTCCTGCCAGATGTCACTACTGTAACCTCCTGCCAGATGTCACCACTGTCACCTCCTGCCAGATGCCACATGTCACTTACCACTGTCACCTGCTGCCAGATGCCACGTGTCACCACCATGTCATGCCAGATGCCATGTGTCACTTACCACCATCATCTCCTGCCAGATGCCACGTGTCACTTACCACTGTTACCTGCTGCCAGATGCCACGTGTCACTTACCACCATGTCATGCCAGATTCCATGTGTCACTTACCACCATCATCTCCTGCCAGATGCCACGTGTCACTTAGCACCACCGTCACCTCCTGCTAGATGCAACATGTCACTTGCCATCCATAGCCTGGCTCTCTCCTCCTTAGTTCAGCATGCTGGGGGCTGCAGTTTCCCTCTTAGGAATGCATTGGGCCAGTCCTCAGCACTACATAGCCTATGATCCTCCTTTGTGCTCCTTTTTTGACTTTTTTTTCTTCTGCCCAATAGGAAGGAGAGGGCGCCGCTCCCCGCTCCTGAGTACAGCAGCAGGAGAAGGGGGGGGGGGGGAAAAGAAGATCTTGCGGCTGCTCTCTCTACACAGAGACACAGCCGCTCTCCCCGCTGCTGACCGAAAGAGGGAGGGGAAATGGGCTGGAAACAGAGCCCTCTCCTGACAGCGGTGGCTCGAGGGGGGGAGGAAGGGGGCAGCACAGTTTCTCCTTCTCACACCCCCTTGCCACTCCTATCATTTGCCGACAAGAAGAGTTTCCGCGGCAACTGGGCTTTGGGGCCCCTACCCCTCTGCCCTTGCTTGTGGCACCTGCCTGGGATCAGCCGTGATTATAGCTATTAGGGGCGCCGGTGGCTAGTGTGTACAGTCACACACACACACACACAGTTGTGAAGCACACTACCACACTTCACCTGCGCCCCCCTCCCTCCAGCATATTGTACCGCCCAGGGCATCTGCCCCCTCTGCCCCTGCCTTCTACCGGCCCTGGTTGCGCACATCCATAGCTCCCAACTGTCCCTGATTTGGAGCAATGTCCCTCTGTCCTCCTCATTTGTCCCTCATTTTGGTCTGATCTCTATAGATGTATATAAAATGCACTTTTTATCTATCAAAAAGTGTTTTCCAGCGCTAATCCTTTCATCTGATTTTTAAATTGCTGCATTTGTAAATTCCAAAAGCCAATATAAAGAAATTGTAGTGGTAGAAAAAAAGCACTTGTGGGTTTAACCAATCTTGTTTTTTTTTGTACAATTCTCCTTTAAGGGGGCGTGGCAAGGGGTGTGTCCTATGCCTGCATACTTTTGCTGGTAGGTGACCCTCATTCCCATCTCAAAAAGTTGGGAGGTGTGCACACCTGTTGTGCTCATTAGGAGGAACTGACACCCTCCCTGTTGGGTCTTTTCATTTGGGGGGTCGCCGAGGGACCCAAAACTTCCAGGAGGCCAGGGGCGGATCCAGGGGGGGGGCAACGGGACAATTGCCCCCCCCGAAAATATCAGTGACTGCAGTCCCGACCGAGTCTCTCTCTCACACCAGTATAAGCAGCTGATAAGCGGCGCGGAGAGAGACTCTGTGTTATGTCCATTATGCTATTGCAGCGCTGGAGGGAGGAGGTGGGTGGAGCTGCGCCGCTGGCTAGTCTTCCCTGCACTGGTTGCTAACGCCTGTGCCGCTTGGCGTGTAGCAACCAGTGACGTCAGTCACATCAGAAGCAGGAGCCGCTGCTGAGGAGGAGGAGAACCCCAGCAATCATAGTGGAGCCTTCTTCATTCTCCGCCCCTGCATGAGAGTGTTGGCTCCACCCACCTCTTCCCTCCATCTTCTCCACAGCACGGCGTGAACACAGGAAGAAGCAGTGACTGTGTGTCACTGTGATCTGATGCTGCCGGCTGCACCTGCTAACGGATCCTGCTCCTCTCCATTGCTCCTGCATGGGAGCCCCCCCACCAGTGACCAGAGCACCAAAATATTATATAAAAGTGAGTAAAAGAATTAGCAAATGTGTAAAATCGCAAAATCTTGTGTGCCATACTGTCATTATTTATGAAAAACAAATGCTGCCCTTTGAGTTTTATTCAATCTAAACCCCTTCAGCTCTGGAAAGTTTTACCCCCCATGAACAGGCCATTTTTTGTGATACTGTGCTGCGTTACTGTAACTATCTGACAATTGTGTGTCGTGCAAAGCTGTACTCAAGTAAAATTGATGTCCTTTTTTTTCCACTAATAGCACTTTCTTTTGGTGATATTTTATTTTTTGCGATATAAACAAACTGAAAATTTCGCAAAAAAAGCAACATTTTTTACTTTTTGCTATGAAAAAAATGTCTTCCTCAATTTAGACCAATATGAATTCTGCTACATATTTTTGGTAAAAAAAATCCCAATAAGTGTATATTGCTTGGTTTGCACAAAAGTTATTGCATCTAGAAAATAGGGGATAGATTTACGGCATTTTTATTTCTTTTTTTACTAGTAATGGCAGTGATCAGTGTTTTTTTTAGCGGGACTACAACATTGTGGCGGACAGATCGGACACTTTTGACACTTTTTGGGGACCAGTAATAAAAATATGCACTGTCACTGTACTAATGACACTGGCTGGGAAGGGTTAACATCAGGGGTTATCAAAGGGTTAACTGTGTCCCTAGGGGGTGCTTGCTAACTGTGTGGGGGGTGGACTGACTAGATGAACAGAGTGATCTGTGTTCCTGGTTAGCAGGAACACAAGATCACTCTGTTCATCATTGACAGAACTGCGATCTGCCTTGTTTACATCAGCAGACCGCTGTTCTATCTCTGTGTGGAGCGATTGCAGGTGGCCGGCGGACATCACTTCTGCCGGACCCGCTGGATTGGCTCCCCCTCTGGCCAATCAGCACGCGTGCCTTTGCTGGCTATTTCACAAAATGGCATACAGGTACACCTTATTTTCTGGCAGTGCCCCTCCCGAGACTAGACTCTGGATCCGCCCCTGCAGGAGGCCTGGAACAAAGTCAGTAAATACAGTGCCTTGAAGAAGTACTTAAAGTGCCTTGATAAAGTATTTACATATAAGTAGCTGAAATGTGTGGCATGAATACAGCCGCAAGTCTTTTTGGGGATGTCTCTACCAGCTTTGCACATCTAGAGAGTGACATTGCCCATTCTTCTTTGTAAAATAGCTCAAGCTCTGTCAGATTGGATGGAGAGCGTTTGTGAACAGCAATTTTCAAGTCTTGCCACAGATTTTCAATTGGATTTAGGTCTGGACTTTGACTGGGCCATTCTGAAGAATGATTATGCTTTGATCTAAACCATTCCATTGTAGCTCTGGCTGTATGTTTAGGGTCGTTGTCCTGCTGGAAAGACAGCGTCAGAATAAGAAGTTAGCATTCCAGCGATTTGGGAAGCCCCTGAGAGTTTCCCAGATATTATGCATTCCAAAAATTTTAATGTTCAATTTATTTTAGCTAAATATGGAAACTGTTAAGGCTTATACAGTATACATTTTATTTCAATGACTTTGAAATAAAATACAGCATCATATTTTATTTTAATATACTGTGTGTGTGTGTATATATATATGTTTATATTGTGTGTATATATATATATTTATATTGTGTATGTATATGTATATATATATATATATAGTGTATATATATATATATATATATATATATATATATATATATATATATATATATATATATATATATATATATATATATATAGTGTATAGATCGATATATTATATTGAGTATATCTATCTATCTATCTATCTATCTATCTATCTATCTATCTATCTATCTATCTATCTATCTATCTATCTATCTATCTATATTTTGTGTATATGTGTGTGTATATATATATATATATATATATATATTAGTATGTACAGTATATGTGGGTGGACGCTATCTAGATTGCAGTTCTTATGCATGCAACCTGGCAATCCCCGGGACAGAAAAAAACAAATAGGGTTTTGGCACAGAACGCTTTTATTGATAATCAAACATATTTAATGTCCAGCTTGGACGTTGTATATATTTCATGAGCAATAAAGTCTCCCGTGTGCCACAACCCCTTTTGACTTTTTTTTTTTTTTTCTTACTGGAAAACTAGCATGTCTATTATGCCTATTATATACCCCTTGACCAGGCAACAATACTTAAAGTGGATGTAAACCCATTCATGAAATCTGACCTGGGCACATCTATCTGTAGTGTTTTCATAGCTCTCTCCAAAGCACTAAGTGCCCTTTGCTTCTGCTGCTTCGTTCCTGTTATCAGCATGATGACTTCTGACAAGCTCTGCAACACACAAGATAAAAGCAGCTGGAAATTTGTGTGGGGGAGGGAACTTAGAGATAGATTAGCAGAGAGCTGGTTTATTCATAGTACAGCTCTGCAAGTTTCTTCGTCCCTCTGCCTATGTGGAGTGGGGGAGAGGGGGTGCCTTTCCTCCAATCAGCTCACACACTGTAAGCCCAGACGCCCCTCCCACTGCTGAAACGGGAAGAAATATTTGTAACACGATGTGCACTTTCTAAAGAGTAAAGAAAGGGAAAGACAGCAGATATACATGTAAAACTTATGTAGGGAGATTTGCTTCATCTCTGTATATCATCTATTCACTTTACTGGGTATAGGAGGGGGTTTACATCCACTTTAAGTGTTTATTTTCCCGTGGCAGCTGCAAACCTTTCAGCTTCCACCAGACACTTTTCATTGGGTCCTTCAGACCAAATCCTTACATCCAGGAGTAATTCAAAATAGGCCCCTCAGCTCTGCTATAGCTTTGACCTCATTGAACATCAGCTGACTCCAGCAGAACTGTGTCAAAGGGGCAGCAGCCCCTGAGGATGGCAACCTTCCCCAGTCACCTACTGGGAAAACCTCCCCAGGGATTGACTAAAACACAATAAATATTCCAGCTGCCCATTTCACTCTCCCAGCCCTCTATGTTCTGGAAGCATCCAGAATGCAGGGGGAAGAAATCAAACTTGCAGCTTGTGAAATCTGAAACAGCCCAAAGAAATCAATAGCTGCTCCAATGACTACAGAGGAGCCAACAATGAAATTTACCTATCATCCTATGTTAGGAGGGTGCTACATGCATAGAATACTTCATGCTGTTATGCAGTATACTTGTATATACTTACATGATTCTTTTCTTTTTAGCTCTGTACCTGGAGAACAGTGATCTGGACTGTGGCACCAATAATCGCAATCACCATACGGGAGATATTGGTTGTGAGAAACTAGTTGTCCGCAGGGGCCAGGCTTTTGAAATCAAGCTGCAATTTTCTCCCCGGGGATATGAAGAAGGAGTGGACCAGCTGAGTCTCATTGTTCAGACAGGTATTGTACTTTGTATGATTTTCATATGTGAAATGTGTCGTGGTACAAGAAACGCAGAGAAATCACAGAGAAGGACACAGATCACATTAAAAATACTTTTTTTCATTAGCGTAGAGGAAGGGTAAGACCCTGACGGCTTTTTCTTGCTGTCTTTTGCCTTAATGTAGATTTTTCTCTCAATTGCTGTCCAGATGACTGTGTTGTCACCAGGATAGGAAGCACGGAAAGCACCTTTTCCCTCTCTACTCTACTTTGTAACAAGTTTTTGTTGCATTTTTGATGCATTTACAGATGCCTTGCAGATATTTTTGTTCTTCTCTTTTTTTCACTGTGCTGGGATCCAGTGCATTTTTTCTGTAATTTTTACGCTTTTTGCCGCACTCCAGTGCAGGAAAAATACGACATTGCAATGTTGTACTTTTTCTGGAACTGAAAAGTACTGGTATGCATTGCACTGGTGTGAACTATGCCATTGGAACCCATATAACCTATTTTCCATGCGCTTTTGATGCAGAAAAAAAAGCACTGCACTGCACTGCATGTGGTGTCAACGGGCCTTTACTGCATTCTTTTAGGCTTGATTCACATCTATGCATGTTGCTTTTGAGCGTTTCTGGAGTTTTTTTTGTGATGCTTTTTTTAGCAGCGTTTTTACAGCATTTTTGCTGTGTTTTTGCCGCGTTTTTTTTTTTTTTTTTACAGTTTTTTTAAGACTGTATACAGTCTAGAAAAAAAAAACGCCAAAAACACTGTAAAAACGCTGCTAAAATGCTGCACTTGCGTTTTTGATGCTGGACCATTGAATTCTATTACATGCAAAACGCTGCATTTTGCATGAAAAAAAGTCCCTGACCCTTTCCAAAAACGCAGAGGTACAAAAAGGCATTGATGTGAACATGTTCCATAGGAACCCATGTTAAAAAATTCCCATGCATTTCTGCAAAATGCAAAATGCATAAAAAAGGGGGCTAGTGTGAATGGAGCCTTAGGTTGGATTCACACCTATGCATTTCTAGTGCTTTTTGCATTTTGCAGATTTGCACTACAGTCCATTTAACATGGTTTCCTATGGAACACGTTCTGTAGTGCAAATCTGCAAAATGCAAAAAGCACTAAAAATGCATAGGTTTTTTACACTGTATATAGCTGGTTGCTAAGCAACCACAGTGTAAAAAAAAAAAAAAAGTGTAAAAAAAAAAAGTGTAAAAAACAAAACAAAATGAAAACAAACGCAAATCACGGCAAAAACACATGTTCAAAAACGCGGCAGGCACTGCAAAAAAATGCATAGATGGGAATCGAGCCTTAGGCTCGATTCACACCTATGCATGTTGCTTTTGAGTGTTTTTGGAGGTTTTTTTTCATGCTTGCCACGTTTTTGAGCAGCGTTTTTGTGGCGTTTTTGCCGCGATTTGCGTTTTGCGTTTTTTTTTCAGTTTTTTTTTACAGTCTTAAAAAAAATTCAAAAAAACAAAAAAACCCCAAAAAAAGGCAAAAACGCATCAAAAACGCACCAAAAACGCATCAAAAACGCTGCAAAAACGGTGCACTTGCGTTTTTGATGCTTGTCCATTGAATTCTATTACATGCAAAACGCTGCATTTTGCATGAAAAAAAGTCCCTTTCCAAAATGCAGAGAAACAAAAGGCATTGATGTGAACATGTTCCATAGGAACCCATGTTAAAAAATTCCCGTGCATTTCTGCAAAATGTATCAAAAAACGCGCTAGTGTGAATGGAGCCTTAGTCTCGATTCCCATCTATGCATGTTGCTTTTGAGCGTTTCTGCAGTGCTTGCGGTGCTTGCCGCGTTTTTGAACATGCGTTTTTGCCGCGATTTGCGTTTTGCGTTTTTTTTTTTTTTTACATACAGTGTAAAAAAATAGAAATAAAAAAAAAACGCAAAACGTGGTAAAAACGCGGTGCTTGTGGTTTAGATGTGGGTCCATTGAATTCTATTACATGCAAAACGCTGCATTTTGCATGAAAAAAAGTCCTCGACCCTTTCCAAAAACGCAGAGGTACAAAAATGCAGTGATGTGAACATGTTCCATGGGAACCCATGTTAAAAAATTTCCCTGCATTTCTGCAAAATGCAAAATGCATCAAAAAACGCATTAGTGTGAATGGAGCCTCATAGTGCTCCAATCAAACAAAAAACGAGAAAAAGAGAAGCACATAAAAAGTCAGAAAATGAAGAAGAAAAATGGAGGTTTTATGGGGGCTGCAAAGTAGGTCAAGCCAAGAGTACTGAGCAAGTATTTACTCAATTCCCCCTCCTACCAGTAATTGCTCAGACTGTACAGTGTAACCTTGTCACAGCTCACAAGATGATCTGTAAGAGTAGGGGAACTGATAAGTGAGACAGGTACACATAGCCAGCAATGTACGGTAAATGCTACTGTTCACGCATGGGGCAGCATTTTAGTCCCAAAAAGAGAAAAGCAGATGAAGACTTTGTCAGGGTGAGGAAACTGATCTCTGTGAGGGGCAGGGGCATTCCTACCATGATGCAAGTTGAGCTGGCTGTCTAAGGTGGCACTCATGGAGGGGCGGCACTGATGCCGAAGTGTCCAAATGGAAAAAAATCACAGGCTCGTTGTAAGGTTATACGCCCTAATGTATGGCTATACGCCCTAATGTATGGCCGCATCCAAGAGCCCTTAGAAGTAGATTTGAAAGACAATAGATCAGTGGTTCTCAACTCCTGTCCTCAGGACCCACTAACAGGCCAGGTTTTATGTATTACCTTGGGGAGATGCAGACTACAATACTGCAATCACTGAGCAGCAAATGATATCACCTGTGATGTATTTCAGTTATCTTGCAAACCTGGCCTGTTAGTGGGTCCTGAGGACAGGAGTTGAGAACCACTGTGGGAAACCATCCCAGCGTGCCAATGCGTCTCTTTTCCGGGTATGCAAAATAAATGGATTTTCATTAATCTCTTAGAGCTTGTTCACACAAGCGGCCAGGGGGCTCAACCACCTGATTTTACTTACTCCTGACCTCCAGGGCGTACAGCCGCTCAGGGCTGTGCACATTCCTTGCTTCTTGGCCACAGCAAAAAGTTAAGCGGTATGTTGCTTTTGGCAGGTGTCCCATTCAAGTAAATGGGGCTACGGCGCAGTGGGTCGCTTTTCGCTACCGCACGTATCAGCAAGCCCTTACTTTATTCTCAGAGGTGGAATTTTAGTTATTTGTGGATAATCCCGATGTGGTTACTGATTGATCCAGCTGTATACATGTGTCTTAGTGTTTGTGTGCACAGGACGAGGCGAGGGAGCGGTTCCTTTTCATTTTCTTATCTTAGATCACAACACAATGAGAGGAAGCCTCACAGGAGACACTGCGCCTCATCGCCAGCTTTAACCCTAATGACAGTACACCTTATCTGAAGGCTACTATGGCGAAATCCAACTAGTGTACCTCAAATTTTTTTACAGGGTATTAGCTAGTTTTGGTGACAGGTATGCCGCGTACACACGAGCGGACTTTGCCCGGCGGACTGGATTTGGTCAGACAATTCGATCGTGTGTGGGCTCCAGCGGACTTTGTTTTCTCAAAAGTTGGACGGACATAGATTTTAAACATGTTTTAAATGAATCCGTCGAAATCGAGTCCGGTCGAAAAGTCCGCCGTCTGTATGCTAGTTCGACGGACAAAAAGCCACGCTAGGGCAGCTATTGGCTACTGGCTATGAACTTCCTTGTTTTAGTCCGGTCTTATGTCATCACGTACGAATTTGAAGGACTTTGGTGGATTGTGTGTAGGCAAGTCCGTTCATTCAGAAAGTCCGTCGAAAAGTCCGCCGAGCAAAGTCTTCCATAAAGTCCGCTCGTGTGTACGCGGCAGTAGAGTCATATTATTGGAGGGGCATTCTGGGTACTATATAAATAAAGTGTAAATTAAAGCTTTTGGACAATATATGCATACGGAAAAAATGTAATGAAAAATGAACCTGATAATCCAGTGCTGCTAGTCACATGTTATCACTGGCTATATTTATAGAACTGAGCATTTCTTCCCCCGGGCCATACAATCCTCCCACTAGGGTGGATGGAATAGGTGAAATCTTGGAATGTGGGAGATGTGCCAGGAACAGGGTGGTGAATCAGGAGATCCTGTCTGAGAACATGATTAATACGCCTGCAAAAATACAGATGCAAAATAGTTGATAGTGATGGTGCTAACAGAGTTACTATATTGTTTCTTATTAACGAGGAACTGAGCTTTGAATGTCGTGCCAAAAAAACAAACAAAAAAAAAACACTATTACCTGTGGTCTCCCTCCAGCTAAACTTTTCCCCAATCATGACATGCCATGCCTTGATCCTCACTGTGCCTCAATGTGGAGGTGGCCATCTTGGTAGAAGCAGGGCTTTGCTTCCTCATGTTAGAGCCTCCAGCAAGGAGAACAGTGGGCAGCATAGTAGTAGCATCACCAAATCTCATCAAACCAGAATTCAGAGGCAGGAGAACCTTAGATCTCACATTGTGAATATACAAGTATGAGACTGTGGGCACAGGAGCAGCTAGGCACCCTCACATACCTGGAAATGCACCGCTAATTTTCATAAAAATATTCCATACAAAAGGTCATTTTTTAAACATGTCTTAAGGGTACTACTTAGATACAATTAGAATTGATGTTCCCTATATTCCCTATACTTTTTGGACTCAGGTCCCCTTGGAACCATTGTGGAGTTGGGGTGATTATGCTCATATGGTAGGTGCTTTTCCAGTGAGTTGTACCAGTCCAAAATATACTTTATAAAAAGCAAGAAAAACTGCGCTCATGTATGCAAACTCAATATCATATAAACAGCAGCACCACTGACGTGAGATATGATCACCTAAACAGGTAAATAAAGTGCAAAGTCAGTCCATGTGTCTTCAATATGGCACCATATAATGCCTTCACAGTATTGTATATGTGCAAAATTCTGGTTCACTTGATTCCACCACCATGTGAATAGACCACCACCATAAGTATGGATGTACTCTTACCAAAGACTGTTGACCAACTATTACTGGGGATTCAAAAGGGGCAAATATGTATCTCTTATGCTCCATCCCCGGTCTCTATTCAGCATACAAAGGACGAGGAAAGTCACCCAGATACCACTGTCCGGTGTAACGTATCAGCAAAGAGATAACGCCGAATAGTGTAAAATCCTTAAAACAGGCTTTATTCAAGTAATGCAATGACGGGGGCGTGGCCGGCTGGAGACCTGATCAGACGTGCCCAGTGAGAGCTCCTGCCGTTTTGGGGAATAACCTCATCCTTTTCCCCCTAGCAGGACCACCTCACCACTTCCACTGAACCGGGGGTCCCCCTGCACACCGAGGTGTCACCTGCGACCGCCAACACGCCGATCCTGAGAGCCGGCCGAATCTACTACAGGCCGCGGCTTCGGCCTTCACAAGGGGAGCGGCCATATTGGTACACCCGGCCTGCACAGGCCGCATCCGGATCTTCCTGGCCGCACAACGCTTAGTTCTCCCCCTGCACGAACACCGGGACGGCTTAGCCTGGGGCCGCTGACACGGCGGTCCCGTGGTCCGGCCGTTTTAACTACAGGCCGCGGCTTCGGCCTTGGCAGGGGGAGCGGCGGCCATATTGGTGCACCCGGCCTACACATCCAGGCCTTCCTGGCTACTCCGCACCTGGATCTACCTCCACACAGACACCAGAGCAGCCCAGCCTACTGACCGAAGCCTGCATTCTCCCCTGTGCCACTCCTGCATGCCAGCCTGGAAGACTACCATCTCACACAGTAAGTGGCGGCCATCTTACTACACCTCAGTAGCCTCCTCATCTCTCCTGTGCTCAACCCAGGGCCAATCTAAACACCAGGGTGCCCTGACATAGCAGACTGTGACCTCAGAAAGGGACTAAACTAATATTTACCCCCACTCGTGGGGTGGATTATAACACTAACCCTGAGGCCACGTGGAGCGGCCATCTTGCTTCACCCTGCTGCAGTGTAGGCACTTGTTCCTTAACCCCTTTGCTCCTGGATCACTGTATATCTACACTGTCACAAGAACTGCCCAGAGGACCCAGCTGCCACCTGTAACCCTTCTCCCAGAATAAATACTCCTTGGCTGACAGTTTGCTACCTCGCCATAGTTCTGCAACACGTCTCCATCTCATACTGTGGTGTAAAACTAGCAGTCCTGGCTCCAGAGTCGCAGGTAGCGACCGTCCTATCCCCCATAGTAGATATGTTTACTGGCTGACGATGGATGGCTGAAAAAATGGGCTACTGAGCTCTGTGCTCTCCCGACATTATCAGGCTGTGTTGCAAATTACCTACACCCGGAATCTCTATGTCATCCTCAAGCTCTCACTCCTCTGACTCCGCTGAGCTGCAGCAAGGTACAATCCAGCGCTACCTACTACGTACATCATCGCTCGACTCCCGCACGGGAAAAGACAAGCTGGCGGCCAGTCGCACCCCAGGCAAGTCTAAACCTCCTTCTCTGGCTCACATGGACTCCTCAAAATACAAGGACGCTACGGGTGAGCCCTCGGCCCCTTCAATGGCCACTATGCCCCTTGACACCCCCTCCGAAGATGGCCCTGCGGAGCTATTTCCTCCGGCCTTGGGCGGATCAGCCGGCTCTGCGACTACAGCCCTTCTTTCTGCCTTTAGGGCGGACTTTGAATCCTGGGCGTCCAAGATGGAAGCCTCCCTCCATGTAGAACTACAAGCCCTCCAGCATCGGGTTTCAACGACAGAGAATGCTGTATCCGTTCTGGCTACTACCCAAGATGACCATGCGGCTCGTATTGTGGCCCTCGAATCTGCAACCACCTCACATTTATCCCGCTTGCGGCAACACCAACTCCGCATAGAGGACAGCGAAAACAGGAGCCGCAGGAACAACATTAGGATACAGGGAGTGCCGGAAGCAACCTCAGGTACTGATCTAAAACCCACTGTCGTTTCTATCCTCAACCAGGTCCTGGGCAGGGAAGTTACATCCCCTATTGAACTGGACAGAGTACATAGAGTGGGAGGCATGGGGGGAGACCGCAGCGACCGCCCCCGCGATGTCCTATGCCGGGTCCATTACTATACCCTCAAGGAAGAGATTATGCGTAAGGCCTGGCGCTTAGGTCCTGTAGAATTCGATGGATCTACAGTACACCTCTATCCGGACCTCTCCCGCAACACCTTATACATGAGACGGGCGGTCCGCCCACTTTTGGATTTGATACGTCAAGCAGGGGCTTCCTACACCTGGGGCCATCCATTCAGTATCAAGGTAACCCGAGACGACAATTGTAAGTTTGTTCTGTCAGACCCTGAACAACTTCCTGCCTTCTTCACCTTCCTCGCACAAGACCCTATCAGCATCCCGAACTGGCTAGACCCTCCAGAGGATCGTCAAGGACTACAGGGCCCTCTCCCACAACGTCGCGGACGCTCAAGATCTAGATCTGCTTCTTTTGGTCCTAGAGCAAGACGTCCAACATCCCCGGAAGACTGATTTGGCTCCCCACGTGAGTCAACACTGTTACTCGTTCTACCTGTTCAATGTTTTACAATGGACCTACACCTTTCACTCCACAGTTTCATTAAGGGACTAGTCCAGGTTTGCAATGATACCGTGTTTTCTCTGTACCCTCCTATGAACTCATACTAACTATACCACTCCATTTACAGGGATAGTATAGAAGTCTACTAAGCTCAGGAGGTGGGGGGGTGCTGTGTTGCCCTTAATGGGACAGTTATAGTTACATTTAAGAAAGGGTGTAGATTAGACGGTGGTAATGTTACTGCTTTTTATGGCTGCGTGGGAGCTCCACTCGACACCGGACGTCCCTAGCTTTAAATATACACTTATCCACACATGGACCATACTACGACCAAATTGAATGCTAGGAGCATCGTTTCCTTAAGAGACCTTGCTCTGTTATACAATTTTCCAGAACCCTATGATTCTTTTATTCGGGATGCGGCCTGGCCCGCATCCCGAATAAATACCTGTAACCAATGTGCCTTTCCAGCTCTTTGGGCCTGGGGACCCGCTGACTGACTGGGAGTCTTCCAGAAGATACCTTATTACCTGTTATGGGCTTCTTGGTCTCCTCTCAGTCCAGGGTCTAACTTATCCTACACCATAGAACTAGTTGAATTCCTCAATGTTACATCATTTAAATGTTTATATACATACTATTGCTTGCTGACTGATTATGGGTGTTTAAGTGTTTTTTTCTTTTTTTTTTTTTTTTCCCCCCCCTTTTTTTTTTTTTTTTTTTTTTTTTGAACACTGATTAGATACATGACATGTTCTTCTATAACCTAAAATATTAAGTATTCAATATACTATGATTGACGGGTGTGATACATATACGTTATATATGCCTGCTATGTTGTCGGGATCACAACTCAGACCTCTCTAATCCGACCTCCCCCCCCAAATAGGTTTGGCACGATTTGTGCCTAGCACGTGATATTTCACGGAGTGTTTTGCTGTTGCGAACACATTAGATTTTGTTTTGAGACACCTTTCCCAGGTGTCCTCTAACTAGCCATTCTCCATTCCTCTTCCCCTTTTGCAACTACCTTCTCTTTTCCGTATCTTCCCCAACCGCCTCCCCCTCTTGTTCTAGACTTTCAAATTCTTTCCTATTTCTTCGCTCCACCATGGCCTATACAGTGTTGTCTCACCCTCGACTAAAATTATGTTCATACAATGTAAATGGACTCAATGTTGCCTCTAAACGGGGACAAATACTATACCAAATGCATAAATGCCAAGTTAATGTACTCCTCTTGCAGGAGACGCACTTTCAAGCAGCCTCCACCCCTTGCTCTAACAGATATTTCAACAGATGGATCCATAGTACTAATCCATCTCAGAAAACTAAGGGAGTATCTGTAGCTTTCCACAAAAGCCTCCCCGTTGAATTGCTCGATCACCTCTCCGACCCTCAGGGAAGGTATGTCTTTGTGAAATTTTTGCTGTGGGGAGTCAAATTTACGGTAGCTAATATATACTTGCCAAATGTTAACCAAGTTCCATCAGCTTTGCAGTATCTGAGGATCCTATCTGAATTCATGGAGGGCAAACTCATCCTCGGTGGAGATTTTAATACTCCCCTGGAGCCAGCCTTAGATTCCTCCACTTCAAGGTCACGTATCTCATTCCCCAAATTGAGGGCCCTGAAACGAGTACTATACGACTTACGCCTTGTAGACGTTTGGAGGGTATTATATCCCAAGACTCGTAACTACACACATTTTTCTCAGGTACACCAGACCTATAGTCGCATAGACTATCTATTGAGTGACCACAGTTGCCTAGACTGGTCTCCCGAGTGTGAAATAGATTCTATGATCTGGTCAGACCACTCCCCTATATACTTGACATTCTCGCTCCCCTCCTCACCTATCAAGGAGTGGACATGGCGCTTGAATGACTCACTGCTAGCTAACTCGGACTGTATTACACGTGTCTCGGAAACAATCTCTAACTTTTTTGGGGACCACGCACAAGATACCACGTCGTTCCCCATCCAATGGGAGGCACTGAAAGCAGTATTACGTGGAACCTTCATTCAATTAGGATCTCGTCTGAAAAAGGAACGCTCAGCTGCTATAGTGGATGCAATCCAGAAGCTCCGAAACCTGGAAACTGACCATAAGCGTTCCCCAACAACCGAAACGCTCACTGAGGTTTCCAAAGCCCGATTACACCTCAGAGGACTATATGAGACATCTGCACGTACATTTACGGACAAACTTGCTTTCCACCAGTATAAATTCCAAGACAAGTGTGGCAGGTCACTGGCCCGCTCCCTACACCCAAAAAAATCCTCCACCTTCATCCCCCATATCCAAGGACCACATGGAGAATTAATCTCCTCACCTTCTAAGATTGCGCAGACATTCAGGGATTTTTATCAATCCCTATACAACATACCTGTGGCCCAATCGTCAGGCTCCCCCTCTACTACAGAGGAGCACAAGTCCTCTTATATCAGGGAAACCGCGCTCCCCACTTTGGATGAGGACACCATTACCGAACTTGAAACACCTATAACAGCAGATGAAGTTGCGAAAGCCATTGCAAGTACACCAACTGGCAAGAGCCCAGGGCCGGACGGCTTTACCCCAAAGTTTTATAAATTATTTGCTCCCCTCCTTATTCCCTTCCTCACTAAAGTATTCAATTCTGTATCAGAGGGCTCAGTGTTTCCCCCACAAACACTTGAGGCTCATATTTCCCTTATTCCAAAACCAGAGAAGGACCCGACTTTACGTACAAATTATAGGCCAATATCTTTGATCGGGGTGGATTTAAAGATTTTCGCTAAAGTATTAGCCAACAGGTTACAACCATTGTTGCCCAGTTTGATCCACTTGGATCAAGTAGGATTTGTGAGTGGCCGAGAAGCAAGGGATAACACCCTGAAAACCCTTCTTTTATCCAACTATGCCCGAACCCACGATATTCCCCTATGCCTCTTAACAGTCGATGCAGAGAAGGCATTCGACCGAGTAGATTGGCAATTCCTTCGGTTATCTCTACAACAAATAGGACTGGGAGCCCACATGATCTCAAGGATAATGTCCCTATACTCCTCTCCATCCGCTAGGATAAGACTGAATGGTACTTTGTCGTCGGCATTCTCTATCTCTAACGGGACACGACAGGGATGCCCCCTATCTCCCCTCCTGTATGTTCTCACCATGGAACATTTAGCCATTGCTTTGCGAAACAATCCCTCTGTGCACGGAATAACAGTCGGACCCACTCAAACTAAACTTGCTCTGTTTGCAGATGACCTTCTTCTATTTGTGACACGTCCACACTTGTCTTTAACCTCGGTGATGCAGGAGTTCCAGAGATTCGGGGAAGTCAGTAACTTTAAGGTAAACTATAACAAATCGGAAATTCTCAATATTTCTCTGCCAAAGTCAGACCTACGCAGGCTTTCTACTGCCTTTTCCTTTAAAACAGGATCCACCTCCATCAGATACCTCGGTATTCAGATACCGGAGGATGTATCCCAACTCTTTTCCAAGAATTTTACCCCCTTGCTTCTCAGAACTCAGGCCGATTTGTCTAACTACACACTTAAACGGCTCTCCTGGCTTGGTAGGGTGAACACCCTGAAAATGGATGTCCTTCCCCGATTTTTGTACCTATTTCAGACAATCCCTATATACATACCTAACTCCTATTTTCGGAAATTGCGCCAGCTGTTCTCTAAATTTATTTGGAATTCAGCCCGTCCTAGAATTAGATACAAAACGTTATCTCTTCCGAAAGCAAGAGGGGGAGCTGGGGCCCCGGACGCTTCATTATATCATAAGGCAGCAATACTTACTCGCATATTGGACTGGTTCCATAACCATACGACTAAGCTCTGGGTTCACTTGGAAAGCCATATGAACTCCATTGATCTCTCAGCTCTTCCATGGACCACACCCGCAATTCGTAGGGGTTCACTCCCCCTCTGTGACCTCACCCGCCAAACGATCCAAATTTGGGATCGCCTAAACTCTGGAGGTAACATATCCAATCCTTCGGGACCTATGACCCCCCTATTTGGGACCCCAGCCTTCCCACCGGCTATGCACGTGACAAGCTTTGGACCTTGGCGGAAAGAAGACCATAGGAGGCTTTCTCAGGTTCTCCGTACAGACCCCACTCTAATGCCAGGTACTCCCCCCGAATCGCTCTCTAGATACCCTATGCAATGGCTTCAGAAACAACAATTGACTTCCTATATCCAAACCTTCCATTCAATAAAAGATATTCTAGCTGAACCCACAGGATTCGAGGATATGCTCCTCCAAAACGATCCTCCAACACACGTGGTATCACAGCTTTATTCCCTTTTGTTGAATGCTCTTCACCCTGATCTCCCACCCTACACGAAGGCTTGGGAAAAAGATCTCCAACACTCCATCTCCCCCATTGACTGGCAAAAATGCTTTATTCTAACACACAAGCTCTCCCTAGCCACTAAAACTCAAGAAAAGGGGTTTAAACTGGTAACGAGGTGGTATAGATGCCCTTCGACAGTACATCGCTTCAACTTGACAAATCCAGATACTTGCTGGCGATGTTTAAACTCCAGGGGCACCATGCTCCACATTTGGTGGGAATGCCCACCCATACAAAAATTCTGGCAACAGATCTTCCTACTATACTGCAGGCTGATGGCAACGGCTCTCTCTCCTTCACCCGAGATAGCTCTCTTGTCCATACTCCCGGGCTCACTCAAATCCATTAAAAAAGATGTATTACGCCATTTCCTGGCTGCTGCTAGAATGGTGATCCCAAGATATTGGAAGTCAAGAACTGTACCTTCCCTGGGGGAGTGGGCTATTGAGGTGGACCGCATCAGGGACCTTGAACGCCTGTTGGCTGAGGAATCTAATAAAGACAACCAGTTCTCTCTTACATGGACTTCGTGGTCCATGTTCCGATACTCATCGGACTTCATCCCCTGGGCAGAGGGCAACCTGGACGGTACCGCCCCGTGACCATGCTGGAGCGACTCCTGTTCCTAATCTTTCTGTTTCTCTACTCTCCCCTAAACCCTTCTCCTTTGCATAGCAATGTATTCCTTAAAATTTAGATGCAGAATACGGCCTGCACAAGCTAATCCTATACAACATAACAGATTCCTGGAATAAGTTGATTGTAAACACACACAAAGTTTACTTGTAATCTCCTCCAGTATATAGTGAGGGCTCTCGGATTATCCTTGTTATATTTCATTATGCTAATTAAACAATGTTTTTTCCTTGTGATCTGCACACATAACGTGCTACAATATGTATCCTGCGAATACATTGGACCTATTGTTATCAACACTACTACTACTAATGATGTCTATGTGAAGTACTTTTTCTTGTATGATCTTTCTTTTTCAATAAAATCAGATTGAATTAAGTAATGCAATGACATGCCATTACATAAAAAACTTCAGCCAAACTTTTCATAGGCTCAATCCACACACAATAACAGGAAACGATGCCTTAGGCATTTTTTCCCCCTAAAAACACACCTTCTAATATATAATGTGTGTGTGTGTGTATATATATATATATATATATATATATATACACACACACATATACAGTACACACACACACACACAAGATCAAAAGAGAGAACAATTTATGAACACTTGATTTCTTTCAGAAATAATGTGATATTAATTGCTCAACATTTCATGGAATTTTTGTTGTGTGGATACCAGGTAATAGAACAGTGTTTTTCAAAATAACCAAGGCACTTCTAAAAAAAACTTTTATTTTGTAGAAAACACAATGATCAAAATTAGAGAACGACAATGACTGTAGCACAGAGAAAGATTACAACTAAATTTTCTTAAGGCTACAACACTCAACAATTAGTAGGAAGTGGAGGGGCCCTTGCTTTGAATGACTTCAGTACATCTGCGGCCATGGGACATTACTAGTCTCTCACACTGCTCTGGTTTGATTTTGTTCCAACCTTCTTCCAGTCTCTTCCACAGTTCGGTGACTGTAGTGGGTTTCTTGGCCATAACTTTGTTGCAAGGATTTTCTAGAGGTTTTTTTATTGGGTTTAGATCAGGACTTCTAGACTGGCCATTTCATTATTTCAATGTTTTCAGCTTCAAGGAACTGCTTTACCCATTTTGCTGTGTGACAGAGGGCATTGTCGTACATGAAAATTGCTGGCTGATTGAGTGAGGAGCGCAGGGAAGGAACTGCATGTTGTCGAAGAAAGTTCAGATAAACATTTGCATTCGCTCTGCCATGTAGCTGTATAAGAGGCCCAACTCCTGCTGCAGAAAACGTCCATGCTTCCCCCTCCATCTTTCGCTTACTTCTTTGGGCTCAGTCTTTCCCCAGTTTGACGATGAACATCGGACCCAATCAAATTAAACTTGCTTTCGTCACTAAAGTGAACTTTGGCCCAGTTCTCCTCTGACTGTATGATGAGACAGATCCTTACTCTGTTCAGCGCTGAACTGGCGAGCAATCGCAGCTGTGGTGTTGAACCAATTGCCCATTGAGATTATCTGCATTATCCCATCCTCTCTTGCATTTGTCTTTCGTGGACGACCAGCCTTCTTGGGGGACTTGAATGAGTTTATGACGTTGTAAAGATGCAGTATTCTAGAAATCACAGATTTGGAACGACAAGCTTCTCTTGCTATGGCTAAAAGGGGTCATCCCTTTGGCCTTCATCTGGGCAACCTGCTGCCGGAGGGTTTCAGTCACTTTAGAACGGCTCACCATTTTGCAAAGTCAGCGAAAACTGGAAAGTTAAGCTGCCAGTTAAATAGGGATTGTCAGATAATTAAAGAAATTAGCACAAGGTGCCAGATTAACACCAATAACTGGGAGGTATCTGAAAGTGTTCTCTAATTTTCATCAATGTTCTTTTTCAAATCTCATTGAAGTTTTTTATTCTGTTCTTCGAAATATGTGTAACTCATGAAGTATGCTTAACAAAACTGCTCTTTTACTGCTGTTTAGATAATTTCAAATAAGACTAAACATTAACGTTGAAATTTAGGAGATTATAGGTTGTTCTCAAATTTTAATCTCCAGTGTATATCTGCTTTCAGCAAAACTATTATTCTGTTATTCCTACGCTATCTGTCACATCTTATCTCCCACAGACTTTATTTTTTTAGGCATCAAATGTCATTTTTGTGTTCTTCGACCAGATTTGAAATGTCTGAAGATTTTAGACAACACGTTTTGGCACTGAGGCTATAGGGAATAGAATGTTTTTTTTATGTAGCCCATGAAATAGCTTTTGATAAGCCTGGCATATTTTCAGGATTGAGAGATTATCTGATGACTGTGAGTTCCTCAACATATATATTATTATTAATTTTACAGGATTTAGATAGTGTCTATATTTATATAGATTTATATAGTAAAGCAGCGCTTTACAATATGAAGGCAGACAGTACAGTTGCAATACAAATCAATACAGGAGTAATCAGAGGGCCCTGCTCGTTAGAGTTTACAATCTAGAAGGGAGGGTCAAGTGAAACAAAAGGTAATAACTGTGGGGGGTGAGCTGATCGAGAAAATTAAAATACAGTGGTTAGGTGTGGGTAGGATAGGCTTCTGAAGAGGAGGGTTTTCAGGGATCCTCTAAAAGCTAATAGAGTATTAGATAATCTGACAGATTGGAGTAAGGCATTCCATAGGATTGGAGAGGGTCTGGAAAAGTCCTGGAGGCGAGTGCGGGAGGAGGTGATGAGGGAGCTAGAGAGCAGGAGGTCTTAAGAGGATCAAAGAACGATTAAGTTGGTATTTTGAGACTAGGCTAGTGATGTAGCTGGAGGCTAAGAGTTGGATGGCTTTGTAAGTTGTTGTAAGTATACTGCAGCTTACCTTAGATGTGGTGGCTGCATTCATCGCAGTCCATTGCATTTCATCTTTTTTCAAGTTTTTAATTTTTTTTTTTTACCTAGTGTTAGTGATCTACACAGTAATCCTACTTCCCGTACAAGGCTGACAACATTCACTGAGCTGTATATATAGAATAGTCTTCCTCAACCTTTTTACCCCTAGAAATAATTTTTAGGTCTTGGGAAAACCCTTCTAAAACCAATTAATTGGGGGATCAGTGGCAAAATGTGAAGAAGGCCTCCTTTACAGTCAAAATGTCAACCTTGCAGATAGCTAAAAAGGCCATTGGTGTCATTCTGTTTACTCTGCCATATGACACTGGCCCCAGAACTATGAAGGCACCATCAAGTGGGTGGTCAATCAGTCACAGCTCAATGTACCCCTGATAACATCTGGAGGAACCATAGGGCTCCATGGAACCCAAGTTGGGAATTGCTGCTATAGGATAAGCATTGTCACCCTAGTAAGGAAGTGCGTTAGGTCTACTAAACACATTTCCTTCTTCTTATCTTCTTATTATAAGGTAACCCAGATAATTTAGGCAGGGCTGATAACATATTTTAAGATTTGATTGCAGAATTGCCATATCACTACAAGAAGTGGTGAACACTAGATTTTTTTTTTCTCAGTATATAAATAGAGGGAACAATTACGCTGTTGATGGGAAGGCAGCCCATTTTTCTATATGTATCCCCTACATTTATGTGTTTACCATGGCAGGTAACATTTTGGGCCAGAGCTTTATTTAAAATCCATTTTCATGGGGATGGTAACAAAACACTTTCAATGGTATGCTTAAGAGACCAATAGGGACCGAAGAGAAGTTAATTTTTAGACTTTATGTACACTTTAACGGTGCTCATCTACTATGAAACTTGCTGCTACTAATACTGGCTTCAAATTGGCAAATGTTTAACAGATCTGGCCACATGTAAAATAAAGAAAGTCAAGTTGAGCCCTGATATTACTCTCCTCAGCTAGCCCTGAGGGCCTGGAAATTATAATTGATAATTTGAACATGCTGATTACACATATCATTGATGCTCATTTGTTTATTTGTGTAGCAGCAAGAAAATTAATGTTATATCGTTCCATTTCTTAATTGCCTTACACATCCTACAAAACTAATTACTGCAATTTCTTAAACACCCTGCAGCCCACCACCTGTGACTCACAATATTTCATGCTTTTAATATCTAATACTATAACATGCAGAATGGTTTCTTTTTATTTTAATTTCTGCCAATGACGCCATGGGTGAGACTGATAGTGTGTGTTGGGCAACTGTCTTGGGAAATAACATTCAAAGGAATGTAGATTAAAGTTTTCAATTGCTTGTGTTTAGGGATTTCAACAGTTCCTCATTCTAAAAATATACCATAATTCATTAGACCTTCTTTAACCATCTTGGAATTACAGTATGTGCTACAGTAGGATGTAGCATACACATGAGCTGGCGGATGACAGATCTGACCAATGTAAATATATTCTGTGAAGTATTTTAACATAAACATGCATGGCCAGTTCTGCCAGATGCTCTTGTTTATGCAGCATCCAGATATTCAAAGCATAACTCTGAGATCAGTCACCCAAGGGATATCTAAAGCAGGGGTGTAACTAGAAATAGCAGGGCCCCATAGCAAAATGTTGTATGGGGCCCCCCTGCAAACAGCCCCCCCCCCACAGCTGCCCTAGTGTCAATGCAGCGTGAGCTGTGCCACATACAGCATGACCTGTGCACAATGCAGCGTGACCTGTGCCCAATACAGCGTGACCTGTGCCCAATACAGCGTGACCTGTGCCCCATACAGCATGACCTGTGCCCCATGCAGCGTGACCTGTGCCCCATGCAGCGTGACCTGTGCCCCATGCAGCGTGACCTGTGCCCCATGCAGCGTGACCTGTGCCCCATGCAGCGTGACCTGTGCCCCATGCAGCGGTACCTGTGCCCAATACAGCGTGAACTGTGCCCCATACAGCGTGACCTGTGCCCAATGCAGCATGACCTGTGCCCAATGCAGCGTGACCTGTGCCCCATACAGCGTGACCTGTGCCCCATACAGCCTGGTCTGCCTGTGCCCCATACAGCATGACCTGTGCCCCATACAGCGTGACCTGTGCCCCATACAGCGTGACCTGTGCCCCATACAGCCTGGTCTGCCTGTGCCCCATACAGCATGACCTGTGCCCCATACAGCGTGACCTGTGCCCCATACAGCGTGACCTGTGCCCCATACAGCCTGGTCTGCCTGTGCCCCATACAGCCTCACCTATGCAGAGGAAGAGGCAAGCCACCCGGACCAGCAGAGAGCGGGATTGCCCGCTGTAATAGCTTTCATTTGAATTTCCCGTCTTCCCGGGGCTCATCGTCACATAGCCCCACCTCTTGGCCCGACGCCTTTTAAGACGTCACATGTCCCGCATTGGATCAGCGTTCTGTCTATCAAAGGCGCCGGGCCAAGAGGTGGAGCTATGTGACGTGAGCCCCGGGAACACTGGAAGTTCTAATGAAAGCTATTACATCGGGCAATTCAGCTCTCTGCTGATACGGACAGCTTGCCTCTTCCTTTCCTCTCTCTTCCCCTGGCTGGGAGACTGTGCCGGCGGTGCTCTCATCCTCACTGGGCCCCACTCGGCTGCGGGCCCCATAGCGCCCGCATGGGTCGCTATGGTGGTAGTTACGCCCCTGATCTAAAGTATTGTAGAGTGCCCACAAACACAGCAGACTCTAAAAAACTGGATGGGGTCACAGTCATCCCATGTCTATGGCTGGCATCTAAACCTGGCCAGCTCAAGAAGGCACCACTACACCAAAAACTGTCTGCATTGTTATATTGGTTACAGCATATACAGATCTTGTCAAAACTTTTTGGGACACCCTAGTAGTGGAGGGGGAGCACAGAATTGAGTATCTTTTTCCACTCAAGGTAGGAGGAAGAGGCCTCTTCCAAGTGATTGGGATGTTGTTTTGGTATTAACGTATAATGCCTTTAACAATTTTTTGGAGTGTTAAAGGGAAGATCCTCATTCAGCCCCAAAGGGCATGCCTTTGAACAATTTAATTTGGGAAGGCCCAAGGTTTCGATAAAGCTATATATTTGTGTCCAGAAAGGTTGTATCCTGGGGCAGGACCTGAGATCATAGAAAATTGGGACCAGCATCTTGAAGACAAAAATACACAACAGCAAGAAGCTTTATATGGGTTCCATCCCAAATTCTACAGAAAAATTGTTTTTTTTTTTGTTGTTGCTGTCTCTTTACCTATTGAATAAAGTTTTCAGAACTTTCTGGGGGTTGGGTAAAAGCACAATATTTTATGTACTAGAGAACTCACTTTTCTTTGTCAATAGAGAACTCTGACGTTGGAGAGCTGCGACTTGTTAGGCGACAATAAGGAACGGCTTAGGGTGACCAGTTGTGCAGATAGGTTGAAGCCTTTGGTAGTGAGCAATATGGTGACATTTTACACTAGTTCAAAGCTCAGCTTTATCGCTTTTGTGGGAATCGTGGGCAAACTTACAAGATGTGGGGCAAAAATTATTACTTTGAAGTCATTGGAAAATTTTATCCACTTATCTTACGCTGGCCACAGGTAGAATTTTTAAAAAAAATCTTAGTAAAAGAATGTTTTAAAAACAATTGTTCCTTTTTCTAATCACTAGTGGGTGAAATCGACTTTCTCAGTGATGAAAAAATTAAGAGGAGCAATTTTGGAAAAATTTTCTCGAACAAATGAATTTCTAACAGTGTATATGGTTTTCATTTGGTCCATTCATTCAAAAATCAAATGTTAAAAAGCAAAAAACAAAATCTTTGAAACAACAACATTTGAATGTCCTGGGAATTTTCGTACAAATTTTCTTAAGACTTTTTCCTAAGAGTTTTTGTTCAAAGTTCTATCCATCTATGACTAGCTTAACACTTTGTTGTTCTAAGGCCGGCCATACACGATTCGAACTGTTAATTGGCAGGCTGACTGTACCAAGTTGATCGATCAATCAACTTGCCAGATCCTTTTACTTTTTACTAGATTATTGCTAGTGGCTGCTATAGCCACTAACGATAATCACGGGCTTCTCCTGGCAAGGACGGCTTCCCTCTGCCCCTGCACTGCAACCCTTAAATGCGTATTTAGGTCTAGGGTACGGGAAAAATACATTTTTCTTGCCCAATCCACTTTTCGGGGGCTCCCTCTGCATTTTTAGTCCAGTCCTCAGCCTTTTCTCCCCATGCTCCTGCGGTCGTGGATCTTTTGACCTCATCAAGTATAATGCAGGGCCCACAGTCTTGCACGGAATGTGAGGACACCAAAAGGACATTCCACCAGCTGGAGCATAGGGAGGAAGATTTGAGTGCCAGCTGCCTGGGAAACAGGGTAGCAGGTAAGTAAAACTGCTTTTTCTGGTACCCTGGAACAAGCATTCAACCCTTGCAAATTGGAGGCAGCCCCATTGCAAAGAAGGATTTTTCCTTTCCTCAATGACAGGCTTTTAAATAAACAAGGGTATGCTTGACCTCACTTCTTACTTTTCTCCAGTGGCGGCTGGTGCTCAAAATTTTTTGGGGGGCGCAAACAAACTGAAAAAAACCCCCCATCAATTGCTGCCACTGTGCCCATCAAACGCTGCCACTGTGCCCATCAAACCCTGCCACTGCGCCCATCAAACGCTGCCACTGCGCCCATCAAACGCTGCCACTGTGCCCATCAAACGCTGCCACTGTGCCCATCAAACGCTGCCACTGTGCCCATCAAATGCTGCCACTGTGCCCATCAAACCCTGCCACTGTGCCCATCAAACGCTGCCACTGTGCCCATCAAACGCTGCCACTGTGTCATCAAACGCTGCCACTGTGCCATCAAATGCTGCCACTGTGCTCATCAAGTGCAGCCACTGTGCCCATCAAGCGCAGCCACTGTGCCATTAAACACAGCCATTGTGCCCATCAAACGCAGCCACTGTGCCATCAAAAGCAGCCACTGTGCCCATCAAACGCAGTCATTGTGCCCATTAAACGCAGCCACTGTGCCCATCAAACGCATCCACTGTGCCCATCAAGTGCAGCCACTGTGCCATCAAACGCAGCTACTGTACCCATCAATTGCTGCCAGTGTGCCCATCAGTTGCCGTTACTGTGCCCCATCAAATGCTGCCAGTGTGCATCGCCCGGCACTTACCTGTCTCGCAGCGGGTCAGCGGCGGTGTCCTGCGCGCTCCTCAATGTCTTCTTCCGTCCTCTCTATCAGGTGTCCAATCAGGTAACAGACCCGAGCACCTGATTGGCTGAGAGGCGGTTCAGTGTTAACAAAGCGAATTTCTTTGCTTTGCTAACACACAGCTGAGTGAACAGCGAACGTACAGCATTGCGCCCTTTTTGGGCGCCTATTAGAGCCTACGGCTTTAATCAGGTGCTTCCAAAAAACACTCCCGCCGCTGTAATTCAGGTGCCCGTCACATGAAAAGGGACCGGACACCTGAATAGGGGGTGTCAGCGGCGACCATAGATAGGTTCATGCAATGCATGAATCTATCTATGGTGAGAGAGGTGACAGGAGAGAGGGGGCGGCGCCCCTGTGCTCTTTATGGACGCACCGCCACTGCTTTGCTCCATTTATGTGGCTGTTCCTGTAATCTCTGCAGTTGTTCAGCAGTGATCCTCATAGCACTGCCTTATTTCCAGATTAGAGAGGAAGCTATGTATCAAATACAATTAAGAGTATATGTAAAAGCAAGATTGTAAAAATGACAGAACCATCAATGAATACCTGTAGATAAATATTATGCGGCTTTCTGAAAAAAACACTATTGCTTCCTTATTTATGGAAAACTCTAGTCAAAATTAAAATTGCAAACCTTGAAATGTACAAAGGTGGGATAGCCTATCCGCTGAGCACGTGTGATTTTCATCCAGACATTGCTGTATTGCACCCCTCCATATAACACTGTTTGATCTGATGATCCTGGAACACACCTGCTGTTGATGCTAGAACATTCTCCTTGCTGTCTCATATACAGATAGCCCAATTTAAATAATGCTGGTGCCTAAAGCGTTTTTCAAAGCCAACAGTCAAAGTAAATCATTCTTTGAAGGTTTGCAGGTCTCTGGTGCTATGCAGAAGCAGATATGATGATATAATGTACAGTAACTTGGACAGGCACATTGCTACCATCCTCCCACTGGGTCTCAATGGATCTGTGTGTGCTGATTTTGCAAAGACGCTGAATTTTGAGTAAGGTGGATTGAATCAACTTTATCACCTAAGCATAGTTACAGTGTTTACTGCATAGCATTACGCTACACTCATAGGTGTGCGCAGCCTATTGCATTAGGGTGTGCACCCCAAAGCTCAAAACACACATGCATATGTGTGTGTCTATATATACACTAAATTACCAAAAGTATTGGGACGCCTACCTTTACATGCACATGAACATTAATGGCATCCCGGTCCTAGTCCGTAGGGTTCAATATTGAGTTGGCCCACCCTTTACAGCTATAACAGCTTCAACTCTTCTGGGAAGGCTGTCCACAAGGTTTAGGAGTGTGTCTATAGGAATGTTTGACCATTCTTCCAGAAGCTCATTTGTGAGGTCAGACACTGATGTTGGACAAGAAGGCCTGGCTCGCAGTCTCTGGTCTAATT
Organism: Lithobates clamitans; assembly: GCA_037952925.1. NCBI lineage: Eukaryota > Metazoa > Chordata > Amphibia > Anura > Ranidae > Lithobates > Lithobates clamitans. The sequence continues at coordinate 842,985 of JBBGZY010000202.1, forward strand.
TATCCCAAAGGTGTTCTATAGGGTTGAGGTCGGGACTCTGTGCAGGCCAGTCAAGTTGCTCCGCCCCAGGCTTGCTCCTCCACATCTTTATGGACCTTGCTTTGTAAACTGGCCTAAATAATTTGGTGGAGGGGGGATAATGGTGTGGGGTTGTTTTTCAGGGGTTGGGCTTGGCCCCTTAGTTCCATTGAAGGGAACTCTTAAAGTGGCAGCATACCAAGACATTTTGGACAATTTCATGCTCCTAACTTTGTGGGAACAGTTTGAGGATGGCCCCTTCCTGTTCCAACATGACTGCCCACCAGTGCACAAAGCAAGGTCCATAAAGACATGGATGAGTGAGTTTGGGGTGGAGTAACTTGACTGTCCTGCACAGAGTTCTAACCTCAACCCCATAGAACACCTTTTGGATGAATTAGAGTGGAGACTGCGAGCCATGCCTTCTCGTTCAAATCAGTGCCTGACCTCACAAATGCGCTTCTGGAAGAATGGTCAAACATTCCCATAGACACACTCCTAAACCTTGTGGACAGCCTTCCCAGAAGAGTTGAAGCTGTTACAGCTGCAAAGGGTGGGCCAACTCAATATTGAACCCTACGGACTAATGCCCCGTACACACTATCGGATTTTCCGACGGGAAATGTGGGATGTGAGCTTGTTGGCGGTAAGTCCGACTGTGTATGCGCCATCGGAGATTTGTTGTCGGACTTTCCACCAACAAATGTTGGCTAAAATGCTCTCAAATTTTCCGCCAACAAATGTGTGTTGTCGGACTTTCCGAGCGTGTGTACACAAGTCCGTCGGACAAAAGTCCAAAGTACAAACACGCATGCTCGGAAGCAGAAGCGGTCGGTCTTGTAAACTAGCGCTTGTAATGGAGAATTAACATTCATGACGTGGCAAATTATGAAATCTAGAAATGCAGCGCACAATTCTCTTCTTCTTTAATGGGATAATAATGAATAATAATATTATGTTTTTTTTTTTTTTAATTTGTTCAAGTTACCACAACACCATTATCCCGTAGTTTTTAAGAACAAAGATACAACTATGTTGGTGTCCCTTGTTAATTTGACATTGTATTTTTTAAAATGTAATGCTGTGTACACACAACCGGACTTTCGATAGACTTTTTGACGGTCTTCCGTCGAATCGGACTTGTCTACACACGATCACACCAAAGTTCGATGGATTCTACCATGATGACGTACGACCAGACTAGAATAAGGAAGTTGATAGCCAGTAGCCAATAGCTGCCCTAGCGTCGGTTTTCGTCTGTCGGACTAGCATACAGATGAGCAGATTTTTCGACCAGACTCGAGTCCGTCGGAAAGATTTGAAACATGTTCTAAATCTAAAGTCCGTCACATTTTCGACAGAAAAGGTCCGCTGTAGGTCCGATGAAGCCCACACACGATCAAACTGTCTGATGGATTTGTTCTGTCGGACAAGTTTGGTCGAAAAGTCCGGCCGTGTGTGCATTACTGCCTACTCCCAAACTGTCATTTGAAGTAAAACACATAGCCAAGTATTATTCACCACAATTTTTTTTATTGTGCATTAAAAACAAACATCATTAGACATGCTATCTGCCAATAGAACTTAACCAAAAAGTGCATTCTATGCATCCAAAAATATAGAAAATATACCAAATCAAATCATTATTTAACCAAATATTAATGTCAAAGCAATAACTCCAAGGCCAATAATAAATAACACGTTATCTCCTCTGATTCCGCAATGCCTGGTTGACGAACGGCCGTTCAGAAACTAACTGAAAAGCACGAATCAACACTCACCAAACTTCTACTAACATGAAATTAGCAGAAGGAGCCCAAAGTGTGGCGCTAAATAGCTGAAAAACCACGTAGTACGTCTAGTACGTCACTAAGTTCGTAATTGTTGGCCAACATTTGTGTGACCGTGTGTATGCAAGACAAGTTTGAGCCAACACCCTTCGAACAAAATTCCACAGTTTTGTTGTCGGAAAGTCCGATCGTGTGTACCAGGCTTAAGACTGGGATGCCATTAAATTTCTTGTGCGTGTAAAGGCAGGCGTCCCAATACTTTTGGTAATATGTGAAATTATAACATAAAGAATAAGGCGCTATACATGTTCATATAAAAAAAACTGTCACAAAGAAAAACACTGCATCAAACTCAAATGTGCACAATAATGAGAAATTTAGGCAAGCATAAAGTCCATAAGTGAATAAATCCCAACACCAAAACAGAATGCTCTGAGATAAAACTTCTAGATCTTCCACCACGAGTGCTCAGTATGAAGATGGCCACTCACCAGAGCTGTTTGACCCCTTTTTACAGGCAGGTCAAGAAACACCTTGGGAACCTCAAATTGGTTCCACTAATGGCATGAATCCAATGGCCACTCAGGAAGGAGCTAGAATGTAAAAAATGACTCCACAGGAGACACAGATGAAAGTCTCATAGTGTAGTAATTTTTAATAGAGTAAGAACAGCAGCAATAATAGCAGTTACACTCACATGTGATAGTGCCTTGGCTGGCACTAGGTGTAAACAGCGTGTGTGAGTCAGCTGATCCCTGGGGGTAGCGTGCGTTCCACATCTCACGCCGAAGGTGCAAAGCCTGGAGTGGTGTATCAAAAATGAACCCGGATATGACGGATCCTCTGTTCCGACTTCTTCTTTTGTCATATGATGGCGTAACAGAAACGCCACTCACTCGTGCCCGCGGGGGCGCGCAGAGCGGCGATCTCGGCCACGCCGTGTTGCTAGGACACAGCACCACCCCGATCTCTGTAAAGAGCCGCGTCCGTGGCTCTTTAACCATGTGATCGGCTGTGTCCAATCACAGCCGGTCACATGTAAACAAGGAAGTGCCGGTAATCGGCTCTCCTAGCCTCACACTGACAGAGTGTGAGGAGAGGAGAGCAGATCAGCGGCATCTCCTCACAGGGGGACATGTAGGAATGTAATCACGGCACTGATCATCAGTGCCCTGATTACAATAGTGCAACACAGTGTCACCAATCAGTGCCCACCATTGCCCACCAATGCCAGCTATCAGTGGCAGCAATCAGTGCCCACCACTGCCCACAAGTGCCACCAATCAGTGCCCATTAGCGATGCCAGTCAGTGCTGGCAATCAGTGCCACCTATCAGTGCTGCCCATCACTGCTGTCAATCAATGCCCATCAGTAATGCCCATCGGTGCCCATCAGTACCGCCTATCCGTGCTGCCTATCACTGCTGTCAATCAATTCCCACCAGTGCTGCCTATCCGTCCCCATCAGTGCCACTTAACAGTGCCCATCAGTACCACCTATCAGTGCCCATAAGTGCGGCATATTAGTGCCTCCTCATCAGTGCCACCTAATCAGTGCTCATAAGTGCCGCCTCATTAGTGCCCATAAGTGCAGCCTATCAGTGCCGCCTCATCAGCGCACATCAGTGAAGGCGAAAAATTACTTAGTTACAAAATTTACTGACAGAAAAAAAGTAAAAAACATTTTTTTTTTCAAAATTTTTGGTCTTTTTTTTTTTTTTTTTAAATAAAAAACCCAGCAGTGATTAAATACCTCCAAAAGAAAGCTCTATTTGTGTGAAGAAAATGATAAAAAATGTGTTTGGGTACAGTGTAGCACGACCGCGCAATTGTCATTCAAAATGCGACAGCGCTGAAAGCTGAGAAATGGCCTGGGCAGGAAGGGGGTGTAAGTGCTCAGTAGGCAAGTGGTTAATCTTGTATGATAAGCATGAATTACATTTATGAATTTTACTATGTTTTAGTATTATTATATTAAGGCCCCTTTCACACTTATACGACTTTGTACTGCAAAATCGTATGACAAGTCATTCTCCATGATTTTCAATGACTACCATTCACATTGGCACGACTTTAAGTCGTGCCGACTTGAAAGTAGTCCCTGCACTACTTTGGTCCAACTTCTATGCGAGTTGTACTCCATAGACCTCATTGTTAAACCCTGAAGTAGCATGCAAATCGTGCCTGAATAATATAGACACGATTTCAGTATGACTTTGTAAGCACAAGCCTGGTTCGCTGATTGGGAAAGGAAAACTTTTTTTTCCTTTCCCGATGAGCGACAGGCAGTGCTGACAGCTGTCTGGTATGAATCCAGAGGGGGAACGCCGCGCCAAGTTTTAAATGAAAAAACCGGCGTGGGTTCCCCCCCAGGGGCATACCAGGCCCTTAGGTCTGGTATGGATCTAAGGGGAACCCCCTACGCTGAAAAATCGGCGTGAGGTCCCCCCAAAATCCATACCAGACCCTTATCCGAGCACGCAGCCCGGCCGGTCAGGAATGGGGGTGGGGACATGGGGGGGTGGGTGCTTTAGGGCATGGGGGGCACCCTGCCAGGCCCCGCCACCCCAAAGCACCTTGTCCCCATGTTGATGAGGACAAGGGCCTCTTCCCGACAACCCTGGCCGTTGGTTGTCGGGGTCTGCAGGCGGGGGGCTTATCAGAATCCGGGAGCCCCCTTTAATAAGGGAGCCCCCAGATCCCGGCCCCCCACCCATTCACCTAGGGAAAAAAGCGTCAATAAAAAACACAGTACACAGGTTTTTAAAATAATTTATTAGGCAGCTCCGGGATCTTCTTCCGACTTCGGGGGTCCTCTTCCGACTTCGGGGGTCTCTCCGGCGTCTCCTCCCGGTGTCCTGATCTTCTGCCGGCTCCTCCGCTATCTTCTGCAGCTCAATTGCTAGCGGTGGTCCGGACTTCTGCCTTCTGCCTTCTTCTTTTCTTCCAGAGATGTTGACACGACGCTCTCTCCAGCTGGAATGGTCTCTATGAACGCTCCGCAACGGATTTATATAGGCGGTGACCCCGCCCCCTTATGCCGTCACAGTCCTGAATTTATCTGAACACTGTGCTTAGACATCTTTAGCCTTCCTCACTACAAGGAATCTACTGTTTCCCACTACACTTAATCGGATTACAGTTAGCCAGCTCCTACATGCCGGTGAAGAACATCAGATCTGCAACGTGGACTTTATTGCCATTACCGATAGAAAGGGTCCTATATTATCATTTCTAGATCTGCTTTCCCTTCTTAGGATAGCATTATATGCTGGCTAAGTCCCATCTCTTAGAGTTGGCACTGTTGCCTAGAACTCAGCAGATCTCTCACCTCCTGTTGGAAAAGTTTTAATGTACATTTCCCTTTATTGGTTCAAGTAAAATATTCATAGAACCTAAATACGCAGAGTTGTCTGATTATTACTCTATAGTGATAACAAGGATGTCTGAACCCAGAGTGTCAGGTGGGTTGGAAGGTTCACCAGGTCATGGCCATGCAGATGAGCAGGTAATTCTAAGCAGTCCTCTAGGGGGCCATGCCACAAGAGCAGTGGGTGGTCCTGTTGGTACCCTATTACTCAATATTCAAAATTGAGGGAGCTAGGCGAAAATTCTTGGCCGAACAGCGTCTGCAGCCAATCAGCTGCAGGCACTGTTTGGCTGCAACCACTGTATTTAAAATACAATAGCCTCTGTCCAAGATTTGTCTATCCAAGCTGTATGGAGTAACCTGTTAAATTTTTTTGTTGAGCCCACAGCCAGCTTGAGTATCTCAAAGAAAGCTTTTACTTGTAGCTTGGAATTTCTCTTTACCTCTTTAAATACCCTTTTCCTTACTTATTAAGTTTTTCTGTTCCCTAGGTCCCCAACCATCCGAGGAATCTGGCACAGAAGGTCACTTCAAGGTTTCAGATGCTCTGGAGGATGGAGTATGGAGTGCTGCAGTGGTCAGCAGTGAGGGAGACTCCATTGTTCTTTCCATCCGCGCCCCACCTGATGCCCGCATTGGACACTACAGCCTCACTTTGGAGACCTCTAACGGAACTGAGGAGAATTCCTGCAATGTTGGGGAATTCAATCTTATTTTTAATCCATGGTGCCGGGGTAAGTGAATTAACTTCAACCTGACAAGGAGGAAACTTTTGGGCGATATACTTTACAAACTACATTTTACAGTATTATACCAAAGTTTCAACATGCACAAATAAAAATCCATCAAAATGGGAAGATCACTTTTGAGGTTAGAGCATTAAAGTGTAGTTCCACTCAATTTGTGCATGTGTAATCAATCTCATGGCCATCCAGAATGCTCTTACAAATGGCAATTTTTTTTTTTAATAAGTACATTTTTTTAACAAGTGCTCTTGTTTAGATGTGCCATTCGTTATTTCGGATAATTCATAACTTTGAATAAATTCGTATTCGTTACGTTCACTAACAGCCAAATTTGAAACGAAATTCCAATACCTATAATTTAATAATTAGTTATTTATAGTTCGTTGGTTATTTAAAATTTTCAGATTTTCATTCGAATTTTCAAATTTACAAATTTTCTAATTTATGAATTGCGATCATAATGAATGGCCTGAAAACGGAAAAAAAAACCCCAAAAACGAATGAAACGAAAAAGAACACATTTTTTTGGCAATGCACATGTCTAGTCTTCTTTTCCCTACATCTGTTCAAAGTGCAAAATTTATAAAGCTTGGCTGAGATGACATAAAAAAGGGGCAGAGAGCTGAAATTACACACTGCAGAGCTCAGTGAGGAGAGCTCGGAGATGCACAGCACACAGAAACAGAGCTGAGGCTGGCAATCAACTGGAGCTCCCTCCCTTGTCACCTTTTTACTTTTGGTGTCAGGAAAACTTGTCAGAAGTGATTAATGCTGATATCAGAGGAACAAAGCAGCAGACAGAAAGGCACTTTGTGCTCTTAATTGAGACACACTATAGAGGGATATGCTTTGTTCATATTTCATGTCTGAGGTTTACAGCCACTTTTTATAGTAACCATATCACAAACCTAGGGTAAGCTGAGCGAAAACAAAATCGCAGGTTGCCCTGAGTAAAAACTAGAAGTTTGGGGGGGAATTTTTTTAAGATTCATACTTACTTAGGTGGATGCAGCAGTGGTCCTCTGCCAGCTCAAAGAGTGAGAACCGAGTGATCAAAGACCGCTGATCCCTCGGTTCTCAGTGCTCCGGTAGCAGAGCACTGGCTCTCTGCCCCCCCCCCCCCCCCGCACTCACTGGAGCTAAGCTGTGGAAGGGGCGGGAGCGGCTGGATCAGGCTGAGCCAGGTACCACTCCAGGCATCTGGGGAGATCCCATCTGGGCGGGATCTTTACCGAGCCTGGACCAGGCTTCAGCCCCATGTCTGCTGAGAACGGGTCACAGGAGTGCAGAACGAACTGCACTCCTGTGATCCACAGGAGAAGTACAGCCAAACAAGCTTTGACTGTACTTGTCCCTTAATTGATCCAGAGTTATAAACAGCTGATGTTGCAAATGTCAAATCCAAGCTTGGTCCTGCCTTGTGAACCTACTTATTGGTCTGTGAAGCTACCTATCTTGGTCAGTAGGGAGACTTGGAAAGGACAAATGGAGAAGGAACAAGCTTGATGTTTGCAGGAAAGACCTAACCTTGGCTTATGCATTTTCATGATATGCCCAGTTTGGTTTATACAAGTTTTTGACAGGTTTACCGTCACCTTTTACCTCAAACATGGCAGGTGCTGTTACCAGCCTCTCCTTCTAAAAATATTAGCTGCCTGACTGTCATGGTGACACTTTAGCTGTAACATTAAAACTTATAAGCTGAAGGATTCCTGACTTTTCTTTGACTTCCTGATCTGTATAATTATTTAACTAGAGGTTGGGCATAACGGTTAAGCACCTAGCATATTTAGAAGGTCAGCAATAGCAGTCCCCACGTTTATCTCGTAATAGCTTTACTTTAGTGTATGTGGAAGTCCTAGAACAGTGATGGTGAACCTTGGCACTCCAGATGTTTTTGAACTACATTTCCCATGATGCTCTTGCACTCTGCAGTGTAGTTGAGCATCATGGGAAATGTAGTTCCAAAACATCTGGAGTGCCAAGGTTCACCATCACTGCCCTAGAACCTCTTTCAAATTTTAGTTGCTGTTTGTGTCCTTGCTGGGGAGATTCACCCTCTCTACTGGTTCTGGAGATCATTGTCTCTAGGACTGAAAGTTGGGTTGTCGCAGGGACAGATTGTAAGGAAAAATCTTCCAATGGAGAAATTTGATATCTCCTTGATTTTAAGGGATCTCCTCTTCCTATCTTGTCTCTAGGAAAAGGAAATTAGGAGAAATCTCCAAAATTGGACAGAAAAAAGAAAGCTCAGAAAAAATGTTCAGCACACTAATGCCCCGTACACACGGTCGGACATTGATCGGACATTCCGACAACAAAATCCATGGATTTTTTCTGACGGATGTTGGCTCAAACTTGTCTTGCATACACACGGTCACACAAAGTTGTCGGAAAATCCGATCGTTCTGAACGCGGTGACGTAAAACACGTACGTCGGGACTATAAACGGGGCAGTAGCCAATAGCTTTCCCCTCTTAATTTATTCTGAGCATGCGTGGCACTTTGTGCGTCGGATTTGTGTACACACGATCGGAATTCCCGACAACGGATTTTGTTGTCGGAAAATTTTATAGCCTGCTCTCAAACTTTGTGTGTCGGAAATTCCAATGGAAAATGTGTGATGGAGCCCACACACGGTCGGAATTTCCGACAACAAGGTCCTATCACACATTTTCCATTGGAAAATCCTATCGTGTGTACAGGGCATTGGAGGTAGATCGCAAAATGTTAATAGGATCCAAAACATAGCTTATGCCGTAAAAAAAAGACCAACTATTCAAAGACTAATAGGTCCCCTTTCTCAAGGTGACAGACCAAAGAAAAAGGGGACCTGTGTGTCTCCAAAACCTCTGTATTTTTTTACTGCATGAGCTAAGTTTTTTAAGTTTTGCTATTGAGATCTCAGTAAAAATTTGAGATCTACTCCACTCCTCTTGGGAGCTGGCCATTTTTTTCTATGGATTTACACATTATCTGCTGACCAAGCACCTTTTATTGGGTGTGAAAGATGAAGGTACAGGATGGATGTTTTGCCAAGGGAAAAATAAAAGTACAGGGTACTTAACCATTCCCTAATCTATTGAAAACTAAAAAAAGTTATGGCTTTATATACACTCTAAGCAGCTTTCCAATGCTGTTAAAGCGGGGGTCCACCTATCTATCGTTTTTTTTTTTTTTTTTGGAGTTCATTCACAAACTTTTCTTCTCATGATTATCTACTCACATGTTCTGTGTAATAAGTCCGCCTGTGTCCGATTTCGTTGTAAAGAATAACTTATAAAATTCATTGAAGGCGGTTTCCATCTTCATTGTGGGCATTTGAAGCCCACAAGCATGTATTTCCTGGATGCGGTGAATGCTGTGCTCCCAGCATTCACCGAGATGTTGTGATGACTCTGTTGCACAATGCATGCTGGGAAGCCTGAGACTAGCTCCCAGGGGACTGTGGGAGGTCTGGGAGAGGCTAGAAACACGCCTACTCCCATGGGAGGAAAACCAGGAAGTGCTAAGAAGATTAGAAAAAAAAAGGTAATTACGGCGATTTAAATTTTTTTACACAGCATGTCAGCATCTAGGCAAGGAAGAGAATGCATAGAGATAATGTTCAGGATTTGGGTGGAACCCCGCTTTAATAAGAGGTACAGCATGTACATAGAAACTTATTTTGTCCTTGTTGAGGAGACTAGCACCAAGGGTATATATTACCCGATACCTATGGGCAGTGATCATATTCAGTACAGACGATATACAATCATAGAGAGTACACCATATATGACAAGATGAAGTATGAACTCTGTGCATACTGTATTTACAATCCAGCAGGGACCAAGATTCGATCCATGTATGGGCAGGCTGATTGAACCCAAGTTGATCCATTGATTGACTTGGGTACAACCAGCGTGTCGGATTTCTAGCATGCGATCATTGCCAGCCGCCATGGGGGGGGAGGGGGGTGCAAGAGCTCCATGGGTAGGGGTCCCCCTATCAGCACGGAATGAAGCAATTTCCTTCCTGAAACCTGTGCATAATCTATGGCCTGTTTGAATGATACTCCCATCTATAGCACAATGAAGCAGAAACCAAATTACAACAGGAGGGCAGCCCCTGTGCTCCTAGGAGCAGGGATCCGTGCAGTTAATTTTTTAAGTCCTAACCACGTACATGGGAAACCAAAAACAACTCTGGCATCTAAGTGGGAAATCAGTTCTGTGTTCCTGTTTTCAATTTATGAAATTTAGAAACTAATAACAGTAATATTTCCAACTGTGTGCTTTGTGCTATTTTTCAATATGTTTTTTTTATGAAATGTTTTTATTGCTTTGTAAGTCATACAAAAAATGTTGTGTTTCGCAAGCCGCTAACATCTGTATTACCTATATGTGCTCTGCCGTGATATTATTCTCCCAGCTGTTCTTCGCTCCCACCAATTCCCATTCAATTTATTTTAAGCATGATGTTTTGTTTGACATTTATGTTAGGGTCACTGAAATACGAATTGTGCCAGGGTCCTTCATTGAGTGTAACTCTATCTTCATTTCTTAGAGGACTCCGTATATCTAGAGCATGAAGATGAACGCATGGAATATGTTCAATTGCAGTATGGGCTCATCTTTCAAGGCACCAAAGACTCAATTGACCCTGTTCCTTGGAACTTTGGACAGGTACATTCCTGGGATGCTTTTCTTTATGCTGCTTTATGTTCTTTTTTTTTAATAGGCTTCCAGGAACAGACAAATCCTTGTTTTTTTGTTTTTTTGAAGCAGGATTCTGGCCATTTTTTTTTTTTTGTGATAGAGTGAGAAAGATTTAGAACCTTTGTCAGTTCTTGGATTGCAGTGTTTGTCCTCTTGGGGAGATTTCCTCCACTTCCCGTTCTGGTGATATGACAGGAAGTCAGTGAAAACCATCCCAAAGCCAGGAGAAAGCCAACCTTTGGAAATTGTCACTGGAATAAACCTCCCTGTGTAGATATCCCTACCACTTGTTCAGTGGATTTCCCCACCACTACTGTTTTAAAGACCAAGAAAATATCTGTAAAACTACTGATGTGTTTATAAGCATAAAGGTCAGAATTGTCCAGAGTATGGTATTTTCTGTCACTTTCTATAGATGGGAAAGCTGAGCAATTCAGAAGCAAGCAGGAAAATTATTGATACCTTTGAACTTGTTGTTGGCAAAGAATTCTGCCAGTACCATGGACAGCAATGGAATGAAACAAATGGATCCTTTAACAAATTAGCCCAACTTGTCTGTGACTATAAGCCCATATAACTAGGCTGAAGCTGTCTTATACAGTGTATCCAGAAGGTATTCACAGCGCTTCACTTTTTCCATACTTTTTTATGTTACAGCTTTATTGCAAAATGGATTCAATTCATTATTTTCCTCAAAATTCTGCAAACAATACCCCATAATGACAACATAATAGAAGTATGTTTGAAATCTTTGCAAATTTATTAAAAATAAAAAACGAAAAGAAAATTACATGTACATAAGTATTCACAGCCTTTGCTCAAAACTTTGTTGAAGAACCTTTGACGCCAATTACAGCCTCAAGTCTTTTTGAGTAGGATGCTACAAGCTTGGCATGCTCTATTTTTGGGCAGTTTCTCCCATTATTATTTGCAGTATCTCTCAAGCTCCATCAGATTGGATGGGGAGCGTTGGTGCACAGCCATTTTCAGATCTCTCCAGAGATGTTCAATCGGGTTTCAAGTCTGGGTTCTGGCTGGGCTACTCAAAGGACATTCTCAGAGTTGTCCCGTAGCCACTCCTTTGTTATCTTGGCTGTGTGCTTAGGATTGTTGTCCTGTTGGAAGATGAACCTTCCCCCCTGTCTGAGGTCCAGAGCGCTCTGGAGCAGGTTTTCATCAAGGAAGTTTCTGTACATTGCTGCATTCATCTTTCTCTCAATCCTAACTAGTGTCCCAGTTCCTGCCACTGAAAAACATCCTCACGGCATGATGCAGCCACCACCATGCTTCACTGTAGGGATGGTATTGGCCAGGTGAGGAGTGGTGCCTGGTTTCCTCCAGACATTACGCTTGCCATTCAGGCCAAAGAGTTCAATCTTTGTTTCATCAGACCAGAGAATTTTGTTTCTCGTGGTCTCCGAGTCCTTCGGGTGCCTTTTGGCAAACTCCAGGCAGGCTGTCATGTGCCTTTTACTGAGGAGTGGCTTCCATCTGGCCACTCAACCATACAGGCCTGATTGGTGGAGTGCTGCAGAGATGGTTGTTCTTTTGGAAGGTTCTCTCTCCACAGGAGAACGCAGGAGCTCTGTCAGAGTGACCATCGGGGTTCCTGGTCACCACCCACTCAGTTTGGCCAGTCGGCCCAATATAGGAAGAGTCCTGGTATTTCCAAACTTCCTTCATTTATGGATGATGGAGGCCACTGTACTCATTTGGACCTTCAATGCTGCAGAAATTTTTCTGTACCCTTCCCCAGATCTGTGCCTCGATACAATCCTGTCTTGGAGGTCTACAGACAATTCCTTGGACTTCATGGCTTGGTTTGTGCTCTGCCGTGCACTGTTAACTGTGAGACCTTATATAGACAAGTGTGTGTGTCTTTGTAAATCATGTCCAATCAACTGAATTTATCACAGGTGGACTCCAATCAAGTTGTAGATACATCTCAAGGATGATCAGTGGAAACAGGATGCACCTGAGCTCAATTTTGAGTATCATGGCAAAAAGCTGTGACTACTTATGTACATGTGATTTTCTTTTGTTTTTTAGGACTGGTTCACACTGCTGCGATGCGGGAACCCTGCAAATCCACTGTGGGTTCCCACATCTCATGTCTCCAAACCGCAGTTCACACTGCCCTATGCAAACCTCCAAATCAGTTTGCAAATTGCAGTGCGATCTGCAAATTCGGACAGGAATCGGATCGCATGGGTGTTCACACTAGAGTTGCCACCTCATCCCTTTAAACCCGAACACCTTTGAATTACACAGGTTCTGAGGCTAATTTAATGCAGATAAGGCACCAATTGAGTTTAATTACCACCTTAATCAGCCACAGAACCTGTCTAATTAATATGTGTTCGGTTTTAAAGGGATGAGGTGGCAACCCTAGTTCACACCCATGCAATCCAATTCTGCTACGGACAAAAAAAAGGGTCCTGTGCGAGTTTGGTCTGAATGCGATGCAAATTCAGCCATACTATCTGTATGGCTGAATCGCATTGCACGGAGATCGCATGTGATTTGCACTGCAGTGTGGTGCAAATCACATGCAATCTCGCACCACGCACCAGTGTGAACCAGCCTTCTTTTTTAATAAACTTGCAAAGATTTCAAACAAACTTCCTTCACGTTGTCATTATGGGGTGTTTGTAGAATTTTGAGAAAAATAATGAATTTAATCCATTTTAGAATAAGGCTGTAACATAACATAATGTGGAAAAAGTGAAGGGCTGTGAATACATTCTGGATGCACCGTATTAAACATATTGGGGGAGATGCACCAGACTAAAACTGGTGCATACAGAATCTGGTTCAGCTGTGCCTAGTAATCAATCAGCTTCCAGGTTTGAGGCTGGGTTCACACTGGTCCGACAAACGCTCCGACATTGGGAGCTCATGTCGCATGACGTGTGAAATGTAATGTTTCCCTATGGGAGCCGTCCTAACTGGTCCGACACAAGTCGTTCCGACTTTAGAAATGCTCCCTGTACTACTTTGGTCCGACTTTGATCCTACTTCAGCCTATTGACTATCATTGAAGTCGGATCAAAGTCGGATTGCCGTCTTGCATGATCCGACTTCGGCACGCGACTTGTGCTCAGATGTTCTTGAGGGGGAACTCCGCGCCAAATTTTAAATAAAAAACCGGCATGGGTTCCCCCTCCAAGAGCATACCAGGCCCTTAGGTCTGGTATGGACCTTGAGGGGAACCCCCTACGCCGAAAAAACGGCGTGGGGGTCCCCCCCAATCCATACCAGACCCTTATCCGAGCACGCAGCCCGGCCGGACAGGAATGGGGGTGGGGACGAGCGAGCGCCCCCCCCCCCCCTCCTGAACCATACCAGGCCGCATGCCCTCAACATGGGGGGTGGTGCCTTGGGGGAGGGGGCGCGCTGCGGCCCCCCACCCCAAAGCACCTTGTCCCCATGTTGATGAGGACAAGGGCCTCTTCCCGACAACCCTGGCCGTTGGTTGTCGGGGTCTGCGGGCGGGGACTTATCGGAATCCGGGAGCCCCCTTTAATAAGGGAGCCCCCAGATCCCGGCCCCCCACCCTATGTGAATGAGTATGGGGTACAGCGTACCCCTACCCATTCACCTAGGAAAAAAGTGTCAATTTAAAAAAAAACACTACACAGATTTTTAAAGCATTTTATTAGACAGCTCCGGGGGTCTTCTTCCGACTTCGGGGGTCTCTCCGGTTCTTCTCCGCGCTCTCCGGGTCTTCTGCTGGGCTCCTCCTCTCTCTTCTGCTCTTTTGCTGCTCTTTTGCTAAAGAGGAGGAGCCCGGTCTGCTGCCTTCTTCTCTTCGGGGGTCTCTCCGGTTCTTCTCCACGCTCTCCGGATCTTCTGCCGGGCTCCTCCGCTCTCTTCTGCTCTTTTGCCGCTCTTTTGCTAAAGCGGAGGTGCCTGGTCTTCTGCCTTCTGCCTTCTGCCTTCTGCCTTCTGCCCTCTTCTCCCGATGTTGACACGACGCTCTCTGGGGCTAGAATGCTCTCTGTGCGCTCTGCTCTGACTTATATAGGCGGTGACCCCGCCCCCTTAAGCCGTCACAGTCCCTGGGCATGCTGGGACTGTGACGTTTTAGGGGGCGTGGTCATCACCCGATGACCACGCCCCCTTATGCCGTCATAGTCCCAGCATGCCCAGGGACTGTGACGGCTTAAGGGGGCGGGGTCACCGCCTATATAAATCAGAGCAGAGCGCACAGAGAGCATTCTAGCCCCAGAGAGCGTCGTGTCAACATCGGGAGAAGAGGGCAGAAGGCAGAAGGCAGAAGATTGAAGACCAGGCTCCTCCGTTTTAGCAAAAGAGCGGCAAAAGAGCAGAAGAGAGCGGAGGAGCCCGGCAGAAGATCCGGAGAGCGTGGAGAAGAACCGGAGAGACCCCCGAAGTCGGAAGAAGACCCCCGGAGCTGTCTAATAAAATGCTTTAAAAATCTGTGTAGTGTTTTTTTTTAAATTGACACTTTTTTCCTAGGTGAATGGGTAGGGGTACGCTGTACCCCATACTCATTCAAATAGGGTGGGGGGCCGGGATCTGGGGGCCCCCTTATTAA
The DNA here is from genome assembly GCA_037952925.1 of Lithobates clamitans. Lineage (NCBI taxonomy): Eukaryota > Metazoa > Chordata > Amphibia > Anura > Ranidae > Lithobates > Lithobates clamitans. The sequence goes on from JBBGZY010000202.1 coordinate 858,166, forward strand.
AGGGGGCTCCCGGATTCCGATAAGTCCCCGCCCGCAGACCCCGACAACCAACGGCCAGGGTTGTCGGGAAGAGGCCCTTGTCCTCATCAACATGGGGACAAGGTGCTTTGGGGTGGGGGGCCGCAGCGCGCCCCCTCCCCCAAGGCACCAGCCCCCCCATGTTGAGGGCATGCGGCCTGGTACGGTTCAGGAGGGGGGGGGCGCTCGCTCGTCCCCACCCCATTCCTGTCCGGCCGGGCTGCATGCTCGGATAAGGGTCTGGTATGGATTGGGGGCGACCCCCCACGCCGTTTTTTCGGCGTAGGGGGTTCCCCTTAAGGTCCATACCAGACCCAAGGGCCTGGTATGCTCTTGGAGGGGGAACCCATGCCGGTTTTTTATTTAAAATTTGGCGCGGAGTTCCCCCTCGAGATTCATACCAAACACAATGCCGAGCATTGGCGGGGATCCAAGTCGGATCCCCGTTCATTGAAAGTCGGACACATGCCGGCTTCATGTCGCAGGGCAAAGTCGGATCCAAAGTAGGACGGCTGTCGTGTCGCACCAGTGTGAACCCAGCCTTATTGTCAAAGCTTAATAGAACAAGCTGAAGTTAGAAGCTGATCGGTTACTACGCACAGCTGCACCAGATTCTGTGTGCACCAGTTTTAGTAAATCTCTCCTATTATGAGAGAAACCCACTGTCTAATAATGTAGGCACATTAAGACCTCATTCACGCGTGCGTACCTATCCATACACCTGTGCAAAGGGCTGTGTTTGCCCACAGGGAATGCTCAGGTGTTCCATGCGTCCGCAAGCAGTCAGTCCCTTTCATGTCTTTTGGGATTCGGAAGCTGCACAGACACCATAGTGCACAAATTTTGTGACGTCAGATTCTCGGGATGTTTGGGTACATTGGCAGCCCATTATTTTCCATTGGCTGCCCTTGCACAAGGCACATTAATGTACAATACAACATGCATTTAACACGTGTGGGTAGCTGCAGCGTGGTGCAGCGGCAGAGAACATTTGGAGACCAGATGCAGGAAACAACTGTGTTGAAATTGAAGTTCAGCAATACACAACAAGACTGGCGGGAAGGCAACCCAACCGGGAGCACTTACAGGATGAAATGAGTAGTAACAGTAGGTCTCAGGTGTGCCAACCACATTCTGCCCCTCAAGACAGAATCTGTTTGGCCGGTCTGTACCAAAGTGGGGAAGCTTCCAGGAAGGATGGCGTGTCCTTGCACTTTCTCCCTGATCTGGAATAAGCACTGTCCCTGACAGACAGGTGACCTGTCCTTACTCTAGCCAACACGTGAAATGTGCACCAAGCCCGGGAGCCAGGGTCTTAAGTAGACTCTGCCTGACCCAAGATGGCTGCCAAAGTCACATGGGACGCCAGCATCCAATCAGATAGCTGCACCCTGTGACCCAGGAAATCATAGTTCCTCCTGACTTCCTCTCTGCAATGCCACTACAGTTTAGTGACACCTACAGTGGAGAAAGCAGACTGCACCTGCCTGCACACTACAAAAATGTAAAATAGAGTAGGGAGTTATTAAAAACCCATCTCTGGGTATTTTATGCTGTTTGTATCCCATTTGGGAGATTTCTGTTATATTTTTGTCTTGGAGATACTACAGGAAAATCTCTACACAGTGATTGTAATCTACTCTTGGGAAATTTTCAGCTAAACAGGTGTCCCCATTTGAAGATTTCCTCTCTATTTCCTCTTCCAACTCCTTCATATTTCCTCTCTATTTTTTTCCTCTGGTGACAACTGTAACTGCTGGATTGCCCTTCATTCTGTCTCAGTAACAATGTTCACCAGGACAGAGAGGAGGACCTAGCAGAGACAGCAATAAAAACTTGAAAGTGGTACTAGTTTTTCCCCACTCTAAAGTGTATATATGTGTCTGTAAATTTTCTTTCAAACTCCCTATTCTTAGCTGTAGTAGGAGTCTGTAGGACTCGTGCCCTTCTAGTGAAAGTTGTACCCCTTCCGACGTTCCTTATCTCCCCAGCGCAGACTGCCCAATCTCTCCTCTGCCTATCCTCCTGAAGCTCATCAGGAACACTCAGACATTGGTGTCATGCCATGAAGACACAACTATGCTTAATGCCATAAAAGGTTTTGGATAAAAGGAGTCATCACATTGGGCTTACTCAGTGAAACAGTAAAAATAACAATGAAATAAAGCCTAATCATCTCAGCGAGGGATTGCTGACTTTTTACAGAGTGCAAAGTACCATATTCAGAGTTTAGTAACTTATTAACCCATAAGAATAATTATTCCACTAACATGACTACTGTAATGCCGCGTACACACGGGCGGGCTTTTCGACCGGACTGGTCCAACGGACTTTTCAATGGACTTCTGACGGACTTTTGAACGAACGGACTTGCCTACACAAGATCACACCAAAGTCAGACGGATTCGTACGTGATGACGTATGACCGGACTAAAATAAGGAAGTTGATAGCCAGTAGCCAATAGTTGCCCTAGCATGGGTTTTCGTCCGTTGGACTAGCATACAGACGAGCGGATTTTTCGACCGTACTCGAGTCCATCAGACAAATTTGAAACATGTTCCAAATCTAAAGTCCGTCAGATTTTCGACTGTAAAAGTCCGCTGCAGGTCTGATGAAGCCCACACACGGTCGGATTGTCCGCCGGATTCGTTCCGTCGGACCAGTCCGGTCGAAAAGTCCGCCCGTGTGTACACGGCATAAGGAATCATTCACACCGGTGTGGGAAACCCACACTTCAAGCGTGTTTCCCCGCACCGTATTCAAAAAGCCTTGGCGTGCCATCTGCTACGGGTGTCAACATATTCCTAACAAAGCCCCAAATGCAGTGCGTTTACCTGCACCACATCACATGGTACTGCAGCACGTTTTTAAAAAGTGTTGTGCGCACTACTTTTTGTGCCATTTCAGCCCCTTTAAATGGATAGGCTGAAAATCGCATACTACACTGAATCGCACAGGAAATGCACAGGAACACCGACCGCATTCATGCGCGATTTGGGTATGAACTGGCCCTAGGGCTTCATGTACATTACGGTACAGGGGCTTTACAATTTACAGAGCCCCTGTAATGACATCCTTTGGGCTTAATGAATAATAATGCCCCATCGTAGGTGTCAGTAGGATAAATAGTGCCCCATCCTTGGTGTCAGTAGAAGGAATAGTGCCACCATTGGTGTCAGTAGAAGGCATAGTGTCCATTGTTGGTGTCAGCAGGAGGAATAATTCCCATCGCTGGTGTCCGTAGAAAGAAAAATGCCCCACCCTTGGTGTCAGTAGAAGGAATAGTGCACATCATTGGTGTCAGCACAGTGCCCCACCATTGGTGTCGGTAGAAAGAATAGTGTCCCTTGGTTGGTATAAGTAGAGGGAATAGCACCCAATCGTTGGTATCAATGGGAGAAATTGTACCCCAATCACTTGTTGGTGCCAATGGGAGGAACAGTGCCCCATAATTTAAGTAAATGGGAGGAATAGTGCCCCATAGTTGATGTCACTGGATGAAATAGTGCCCCATTGTTGGAGTCAGCGGGAGGAATAGTGCTCTATCATTAGTGCCAGTGGGGGGGGGGTAATTCCCAATTGTTGGTGTCAGTGGGAGGAATAGTTCCCCATGGGCCAGTTAAAGGCATGCCAAGGGCCTCAGATTGGGGACTGGTCTAAAAAGTCTGAACTTCCACTAGTTAGTGAGGCCAGGATCAGGATGACAGCCTGCAAACATAATTCTTTAAAATAGCAAGTCAGCAGCAGCAGTTCCAATATCTATTCGCACAGATTCACTTTAAACATTATAATCTCATCCATAGAGTCATGCAGGGTAGAGTTTTAGTCTAATTAAAAAGCAAGATATTGCTTTAGAACAAGGAACTCCTGATGTTAAACTACTAGGGGGCAAATTATACTGTCACAGTTACTAGCCCCTAGTGGATTCTCCAGAACAATACATGAAAGTATTTCAGAGAAAGAAAACAGGAAGTTCAGCTCTCGGTAATGCACTGGGTGTCTTGGGACAGGAAGTCAAAGGAAATCTTCCAACAGGGACACCTACTGTAATAAAAAAACCTGACTGAGATTCCCACCCTTATGCATGCTATGAAAAAAGGAACATTTTGCATTTATTTAATAGTACACAGAGCTTTATCTTGTAAATAAAGAATAGTTTATTTTAACCCTTCTATATCCTTTACTACAGACTTTGGATTAGGCTGTAGGGAGACGGCTTCTCCATTGGGGCTTACAGAGAAAAGCCATGGGTTCTATGTGATGGGGTCCATTGGCTTGAGAAGGTCACTGCAAAACAGCCAGAGTCATCATAGACAGTGGCAAACAAATAAGAAGGTCACTGGCTCATCTAAAGTCTGTAATAGAGGAGAATGTATTAAAGAGAGGAAGAGCAAAGAGAGAGGACTGGCGAAATGTTATAAAATATGGTTATGCATTGAATTTAATTTAATTTTGCTACAATGGGCTACTGCAGAAAGTTTATTGTCCCTTTAAAATAATGGCTACAAGTGTAGTTTAAAATGAACCCGTCCAGACCGAAATGGAAGCCGCCATTACTGAGATGATCAGGGGGTCAGAGGTCACCTAAAGATTCTGAACCTCGCACACTGTCTCCTATCTTCTGAGAGTACAGTGGGTGAAGTAGGGCCATAGGTAAGCTTGTACAGCTATGAGAACAAATAATGGTATAAAGCCAATTGTGACTGGTTCTCTTTAAAGGGTAACTGTAGTTTCAGAATAAAGACAGACTTGTATAGGTTCTGCTGTGTCTGCACTGATCTTGCCATAGATAATAATAGTGGTATCCTTCTTAGACACAGTGCTTTCAGAGTACTATTAACTTTTATTGTTAATGGTAGGAATTTCTTTTCTTTTGTCCAGTTTGAAGATGGAATCCTGGAAATCTGTTTCTTATTGTTAGACTCCAACCCCAGGTACAAGAAAGACCCCATTAAGGACTGTTCCCGGAGGAATAATCCAGTGTACATTAGTCGTGTCGTCAGTGCAATGGTGAGTATCAGATATTTTGTAAAGAGAAGATTTGGTTTTGTTACTTTTACATACTATAACTGACATTTTACATGCATTTCATACATATCAACGCATAGACCATTAAAAAAATAAATAAATATATATTAGGATCATCAAGGACTGTGGAAAATGTTGTATTTCATTTGGAAATCAAAGTCCCAGAGTATGGAGGAAGAGTGGAGAGGCACAGAATCCAAGTTGAGGTCCAGTGCCCAAGTTGAGGCACAGAATCCAAGTTGAGGTCCAGTGCCCAAGTTGAGGCACAGAATCCAAGTTGAGGTCCAGTGCCCAAGTTGAGGCACAGAATCCAAGTTGAGGTCCAGTGCCCAAGTTGAGGCACAGAATCCAAGTTGAGGTCCAGTGTCCAAGTTGAGGCACAGAATCCAAGTTGAGGTCCAGTGTCCAAGTTGAGGCACAGAATCCAAGTTGAGGTCCAGTGCCCAAGTTGAGGCACAGAATCCAAGTTGAGGTCCAGTGCCCAAGTTGAGGCACAGAATCCAAGTTGAGGTCCAGTGCCCAAGTTGAGGCACAGAATCCAAGTTGAGGTCCAGTGTCCAAGTTGAGGCACAGAATCCAAGTTGAGGTCCAGTGCCCAAGTTGAGGCACAGAATCCAAGTTGAGGTCCAGTGCCCAAGTTGAGGCACATAATCCAAGTTGAGGTCCAGTGCCCAAGTTGAGGCACAGAATCCAAGTTGAGGTCCAGTGCCCAAGTTGAGGCACAGAATCCAAGTTGAGGTCCAGTGTCCAAGTTGAGGCACAGAATCCAAGTTCAGGTCCAGTGCTCAAGTTGAGGCACAGAATCCAAGTTGAGGTCCAGTGCCCAAGTTGAGGCACAGAATCCAAGTTGAGGTCCAGTGCCCAAGTTGAGGCACAGAATCCAAGTTGAGGTCCAGTGTCCAAGTTGAGGCACAGAATCCAAGTTGAGGTCCAGTGTCCAAGTTGAGGCACAGAATCCAAGTTGAGGTCCAGTGCCCAAGTTGAGGCACAGAATCCAAGTTGAGGTCCAGTGCCCAAGTTGAGGCACAGAATCCAAGTTGAGGTCCAGTGCCCAAGTTGAGGCACAGAATCCAAGTTGAGGTCCAGTGTCCAAGTTGAGGCACAGAATCCAAGTTGAGGTCCAGTGTCCAAGTTGAGGCACAGAATCCAAGTTGAGGTCCAGTGCCCAAGTTGAGGCACAGAATCCAAGTTGAGGTCCAGTGCCCAAGTTGAGGCACATAATCCAAGTTGAGGTCCAGTGCCCAAGTTGAGGCACAGAATCCAAGTTGAGGTCCAGTGCCCAAGTTGAGGCACAGAATCCAAGTTGAGGTCCAGTGTCCAAGTTGAGGCACAGAATCCAAGTTCAGGTCCAGTGCTCAAGTTGAGGCACAGAATCCAAGTTGAGGTCCAGTGTGAATTTTTCACAGTTTTCCACGTGATTAGAGCCAGAGGCTCTAATGGGCTTCAAAATAGGGTGGGCTCCGAGCCCACTCTGTTGTGTGACACTAGCAAATGAATAGTCGCTATTGCCACACGAATTCTCCTCCCGGCCAATCAGGAAGCGGGTCTGAGACCCGTTTCCCGATTGGCCAAAAGGGGAAGCTACGCTGGGCGCTGGGAGGAGAAGTGAGGAGAGGAGATGCAGGGGAAGCCGGTCGCCCGGAGGGAAGCCCTGGGTAAGTGTTGCGGCCGGGTGAGGGTGACCACCAGCCACCACTGCTTGGAATGATAAATGAGTAATAGAAGGGCTGAAATACAGCATTTTCTCCAGGACAGGTAAAATTTCATTACTCGTATACTGTAGGTTTCAATTTTTAGCTGTAAAGCGGCGTACACACGGCCAGACTTTTCGACCAGACTTTCCGACGGACTTTCGACAGACTTTTTAACGAACGGACTTGCCTACACACGATCACACCAAAGTCCGACGGATTCGTACGTGATGACGTACACCGGACTAAAATAAGGAAGTTGATAGCCAGTAGCCAATAGCTGCCCTAGCGTCGGTTTCTGTCCGTCGGACTAGCATACAGACAAACGGATTTCTGGGTCCGGCGGAGTTACGATGTAAAGATTTGAAGCATGTTCCAAATCTAAAGTCCATCAGACTTTCGACAGAAAAAGTCAGCTGAAGGTCCGATGAAGCCCACACACAATCGGATTGTCCGCCGGACTCGGTCCGTCGGACCAGTCCGGTCGAAAAGTCCGCCCGTGTGTACGTCGCTTAACAGTCAACATAAAATTCTTGGAGAACCTCTTCAAAATATAATCCACTGGCTCTCACAATAAGATCTCATTATGTTGTAGCTCTTATAGGACAAACACCTAGCATGTTGACACCTTCTAAGATTTGCTCATGATCCTACAGGTGAATTGTAATGATGATGGCGGAGTCCTGTATGGTCGCTGGGACAACTGTTACGATGATGGTATCAATCCCAACTCTTGGATTGGCAGCGTGGATGTCATGCGGCGCTGGAAGAAGTACGGATGCCAGCCAGTCCGATATGGGCAGTGCTGGGTTTTTGCTGCAGTGGCCTGTTCAGGTATGTGGAGAGATATAAGTCAATAAAGCTTGATGCATTGATATTTCAGATACAAGTGGACTGCCTCATAAAGGTTAAAGCCCAGCTCCAGCCATTTTTTTTTTATTGTTAGATAGAGTAGTGAAGAGTACATGTCTCATAAAAACATTGTCAGGTGTTGTAACCCTTTCTCACTTTAGTAAAATGTGTTCTGTATTTATCTACACTATATTGTCAAAAGTATTGGGGCGCCTGCCTTTACACGCATCCCAGTCTTAGTCTGTAGGGTTCAATATTGAGTTGGCCCATCCTTTGCAGCTATAACATCTTCAACTCTTCTGGGAAGGCTGTCCACAAGGTTTAGGAGTGTGTCTATGGGAATGTTTGACCATTCTTCCAGAAGCACATTTGTGAGGTCAGGCACTGATGTTGGATGAGAAGGCCTGGCTCACAAGGGTGTTCTGTCGGGTTGAGGTCAGAACTCTGTGCCGGCCATTTAAGTTTCTCTACCCCAGACTCACTCATCCATGTCTTTATGGACCTTGCTTTGTACACTGGTACGCAGTCATGTTGGAAGAGGAAGGGGCCACCCCCAAACTGTTCCTACAAAGTTGGGAGCATGAAATTGTCCAAAATGTCTTGGTATGCTGACGCCTTAAGAGTTCCCTTCACCGGAACTAGGGGGCTAAGCCCAACCCCTGAAAAACAACCCCACACCATAATCCCTCCTCCACCAAATGATCTGGACCAGTTCACAAAGCAAGGTCCATAAAGACAAGGATGAGCGAGTTTAGGGTGGAGGAACTTGACTGGCCCGCACAGTACATGCGAAGCAGATAGGCACAACCCGGACATGTGTACACCCCTAGCCACTGCCTCTGTTGCTCCATGTTTGAGCTTTGGGGTGCAAACCCTAATGCAATAGGCTGCGAAGACCCATGCTCAAAATGGTAAATTAATAAAAACTCCAGCAGCAAGACAGAGACTCTTTGATCATGGCTGCAGAAGATAGATAGACATAGCAACCTAAGTTCAGACATCTCCATGATATTTAAAAGTCTGGCTTGTGATCCCACTCAGTGGCATTTACTCAAGACTGAAACCCCAACTCTGACCATTTACTTTTCTTTTATGAGTTGGTAAAGGGTTTGAACTTTCTTTGTATTACCATTTATGTCCCTATTGGGGAGATTCATCCTGTTTCTTGATACAAATGGTTTCACTGGGACAAGATTTGAGTAAAAACCTCCACAAAATGGACACAAACAGCAACACTCTATTAAAGATTTGAAATGTCCCCGACTATACTTAAAGTGATTGTAAATGAAAACCTTGTAAAACAACCCATTCCATTTAAAATAGAATTGAAAAGCAAAACGTTTTGGTATAGATATTAAAACACATAAGTACCTTTTTTTCCCCATTTTTTATTAGTGATCACATCCCCGCTGTTCCCTCTGTTCTCAGCTGCATAAGAGCTGGGGAAGGAGAAGCAGCAGCAAACTGATCTTCCCAGTGAAAGGCTGTGCAGGGAAGGGTGCGTCAGGACAAGTCTGATCATTGGAGGGGAGCAGCCTGAGTTCCCAACATAGCTTGAGAGTTGACCACAGTGTGCTCTCCTTCTTAGTGTGGTCAGTTTTTAAAAGGGAAGCAGAGGGGATGGCAGGAACACCAAGGATTTCACACAAAGGAAGCAATACAAAGAGAACAGGATAGTTTCTTATACAAGTACATGGTACAGTAGGCACATATCAAGATTATGAAATGTTGGGGTAACACTATAAAAAAAAACCTCACCCCTCTATATCGAAACAAAACAAAAAAAAATTATGTCTGTTGTGGGGCTTAAGGCCTATTGCACACGGGAGTAAAAAATGCTGGGCTCTTTTACTGATCTGAAATAAGATTGTTGTTTATGGGACATTGTGCGTAGCTGAGTAAAGATCAGTTATATAGCGTTCAGTGCAGAGCAGTAAAAAAAATTAGAAAATTTTACCCTTGAGTGCATCATTTTATTCGCTTGTTTAATGCTAATGCGAGTATATATGAGTATAAGTGAGTATAAGTGAGTATATTACAATACTGGCAATGAAGAAGAATTTTACTCGTCTATAAGCTTACATGCTTTTACTCGCCTATACTCAACATTACTCAGGTCTTGACACACAGTTTTTGGCCCCTTGTACACGGGCGTCACAAGTAAACATCAGTAAATTATGGCGCATGTGTGCAAGGGGCCTTAGAGATCCCATTTTGAGTATCCTTGACGGTTTATGTTGCATTTTCTTCTATCAGTCCTTAGGTGCCTGGGCATCCCATGTCGCGTTATCACCAACTATTTCTCTGCTCATGATACAAACAGCAATTTGGTGATTGAACAGTATCTAGACTACCAAGGGAATAAACAGAAGAGCCAAAAAGATATGATCTGGTAAGAACATTTTAGTATTAGGGCTAAGTTACACAGGCAATTTTAATCTGTTACTACTAAAGGACATAACCCTTTGCTGGGAGTCACCTCATTAGGCTGCAGCTGCATAGAAAATTTTAATAGCTCAATCGTGCTACTAAAGTCACTAACGATCAATTACCAGGAGTAGCATGTAATCAGAATGGAACCTCTAATCAGATGGAACAAATTGCTCCCTGTGGATTAAGGTACGCAAATAGCATGCTGCAAGTCTTAGCGATCAATATCGCATGACCACACAATCCACCGGTCGCATGTGATTGATCGCCACATGATGCTACAGTATACTAGTTGTGTAGCTTACTTCCTGGCTTTGTGTGCTGTTTAGTTTCTTGGAATAAAGCCAGGGCTTTTTAAGAATTGAAAAACACCTTCGATTCCCTTTCATCTCCCTCACGTTGCAGGAACTACCACTGTTGGGTGGAAGCATGGATGACCCGTCCAGATCTTGGTGAAGCATACAATGGATGGCAGGTGGTAGATCCAACCCCACAAGAAAAGAGCGCAGGTGAGGTTTGGTCTTCTCATCTGGTTCCCTCCCTGTGATTATATGTCACAAGCTCTAGTCTCTTAAATCTGTCCAATAAGAGTGCCAAACAAATGTCCATGAGTCCAAAGTTTTAATGACTGGTTCATAATCCAATGTGTTTTAGGGGCCAAATAGGCTTGTGAGGAGCTGCAGCGTGGTACGGCGGCAGTAAACACTCAGAGTCCCGATGCAGTAACAGAACTGTATTGTGCATGTAGTTCAAACCAGTACAACTACCCAGCGGGAAGTCAACCTGATCGGGTACACTTACAATATGTTGCAGCAAACAGTGTAGCAGCAGGTTATGTATGCGTGGACAGCATCTGTCTCAAGGTATGGAACTGGGCCTGGCCAGCCCAAACAGCGAGATTTCCAGGGAGGTTAGCTTCTCCCTGTGCTTTCCCTACTTGTCTGGAACCTCTCCCTTCTACTAATACTGTTCCTGACAGATAGGTGACCTGACCCTACACTACTCAGAAGCAAAATTTGTGCCAAGCCAGGGTCTTAAATAGGCTCTGCCTGATCCAATATGGCCACCAGGGTCACATGGGGTGGCAGCATCAAACCAGCTTCTCCAGTGACCCAGGAAACCATAGAGCGGGTTCTCCCAACTTTCTAAGCAAAGGGCCAGATTACTGTCCTTCAGGCCTTAGGGAGGCCAGGCTGTGGCCAGTGGGAGTAGAAAATTCCCCTGACATCGATGTCCCATCATTGGTTTTAATGGAAGAAATAGTGCCCCACCATTGTTGGTATCAATGGTAGAATAGTGCCAAATTTTTGGTATTAATGGAAGAATGGTGCCCTATTGTTGGTATCAATGGAAGAAGAGTGCTCCATTGATGGGGTCAGTACAGGGAATGGTGCCCCATCATTGGTGTCGGTTAGTGAAATAGTGTCCCAAGGGCCAGAAAAAGGTAAACAGCGGGCCACTGCCATAGAGGAACCATGCTCCTCTTGACTTCCTCTCCCTGCAATGCCGGAGAAAGTAGACTGCCTCTGCCTACAGGCTCCCCTTTAATCAGGGCTACAAAACAAATGCAAATCTAAAATATAAATATATTATTGTATTTGCATTTGTTTCATAGCCCTGATGAAGGTGGAATCTGTTTGGCCCCCGAAATGTGTTGGTTATTTTGCTATGAACCAGCATTTTTTTTAGTAAAAATGTTGGACTATTGGACATTTGTTTGGCATTCAACTGTATATAGGGATTCACAACTCTGAATTTTCCTCTAATTTTCAAGTCCGCTTTTTGAGTGCTGCCGAATCAGATCTAGCGTGCCCAGTGATAACCCGATTGGCCCATTAAAAATCTGTATCCAGCACCTTGATTTTTACTTTGGACAAGTGTTATTCTTCCTGTCCTACTGTTTTTTGATGGGGCAGTGTGCCAATAAGTCCAGCCTTGACCTAGCCAAGAACTCCTACTCTTCCTGAAGTATTCCGAGACATATTGCCAGGTGGGAGCATTGGCCCATTTCAAAATCTTCTGTATCTTCTGTACCACATAGAAAGCAGAAGGACTAGCAGTACATTGTCTTTTTGTAAGTTCACTGTTGTTTTTATAGATGTGTTATTGTGATCTCTTGTAGAAATCTATTGCTGCGGTCCTGCTCCTGTCTTTGCTGTTAAAGAGGGTGACCTTGGGCTTAAGTTTGATGTCCCATTCGTGTTTGCTGAAGTAAACGCAGACGTTATTTATTACGTTACGCAAAAAGATGGCACCGTCAAACAAACACTGAACACGGTGCAAGTGGGACAGAAGATCAGCACAAAGGAGTTGGGAAAAGATACCCGGGTGGACATTACACACACCTACAAGTACCCTGAGGGTAAGTGACTTAAAATCCTGTAGTCTGTGTAGCGTTACCCCCGCAGGAGCCACTTGGTAGATTGGGTTCTCTGTTATTTTGCCTCGACTCCTCAAACAACCTCAGCCCCTCTGGCACACCATGTTAAGTAAATGGATACTGCACTGTGATTGGGAACACAAATATCTGTAGGCAGGTTGCCTACAGGTATGCTGGTTTTAGTAAGTAGCAGGCCCAGGCCAGGGGGAGAGTTAATGTGTGTGCTGCAGTTCAAGGGCTTTTTTAATCTAACCTACCCACCAAATCTGGGGGAAAGCTGGGTTTGGGGGCTTTTGGTCCAGCTGCACTAACAGGAAATGCCATGACTTCTGTGGAGTAGGACTGCTGTGCCCTGCAGTCTTTAGGAGGCACTGGGAATCCAGAGATCAGCCAACACTTGAAGGACGCTAGCAATGGACTACTACCTTGTAGAAGTACGCCTGGGCAGCCAGCAAGGGATAGTTAGGGTCATTCTGAACCTAATGTTCTTCATGGACTGTAATGCTGAAAAACTTTTAAGTAATGTTGAATCAACTGTTCTGAACCTGGTCTTAACCACTTCCCACCTGCCGTATGCAGTATCCAGTCTAGAGCGGAAGTAAACAATTTTTTTTTTTTCATCTTTTGCTTTTAACTGCTTCAGATTCGCGCTATAGCCGAATGGCGGCTACAGCGCGGATCTGCCTTGCCGGGAAAAAGTCTATTGACGTCCTCCCCTTTGCAGCCTCGCCACGCCCCCCTGAAGGGCGTGCGCGCGCTGTGATCACAAGAGTCATTGAGACAGAGTCACAGATCCGAGTAAGGGGCCGGTCAGCCAATGACAGCTGATCACGTGATGTAAACAGAGGATCGGTAATCGTTTTTTTTTCCTTCTCACGCTGACAGCGTGAGGAGAAAAAAAGCCGATCACTGGCTTCGGTTTGCAGGGACAACGGTCCCGAAGAGGAAGAGCCACATGTGCCCACCAGTACCGCCTGCCAGTGCCACCAATCAGTGCACACAGTGCCCACCAATCAGTGCCCACAGTACATAAGTGCCAGCAATTCAGTGCCACCTATCAGTGCCCACAAGTGCCAACTATCAATGCCCACCAGTGATGCCAATCAGTGCCATCTAGCATGCTGCCTATCAGTGTCACCTACCAATGCCCATCACTGCCACCCATCAGTGCCCATTAGTGCCAGCTATCAGTGCCACCTATCAGTGCCACCTATCAATGCCCTTCAGTGCCGTCCATCAGTGCCACCCACCAGTGCCACCTCTCAGTGCCCACCAATGCCACCTATCAGTGCCCACCAGTGCCTCCTATTAGTGCCCATCAGTGCCACCTTATCAGTGCCCATCAGTGCAGCCTATCGGTGCCCATCAGCGTACATCAATGAAGGAGAAAAACTACCTTAACAAAAAATAAAAAACCCAGAGGTGATCAAATACCACCAAAAGAAAGCTCTATTTGTGGGGAAAAAATTATAAAAATTTCTTCTGGGTACAGTATTGTAATGACCGCGCAATTGTCATTCAAAGAGTGACAGCGCTAAAAGCTGAAAATTGGTCTGGGCAGGAGGGGGGTTTAGGTGCCCTGTAAGCAAGTGGTTAAAGGTAAAGGAGAGATTTGAGCTCTTTTTGACCCCAGGTCTCTCCATAAAGAGGAATTGTAATTCTTATTTCTATTACAAGGTATGTTTATGTTACTTGTAACAAGGATAAAAGGGATAAAAAAAAACAAAAAACTAAAAATGGACAGTGTAAAAATAAAAAAATTATTGTAAAGCTCCCCCATCCCTCTGTGATTGCGTGCAGAAGCAAATGCATATTTAAGTCTCATATTTAAGTAAACAGTGTACGCACCACACATGTGAGGTATCGCCGCAAACATCAGAACAAGAGCAATAATTCTAGCGCTAGACCCCCTATGTAACTCTAAACATGTAACCTGTAAAAATGTTTAAAGCGTCGCCTATGGAGAACTGTAGTTTGTCGCCATTCCATGAGTGTGCGCAATTTTAAAGCACAACATGTTGGGTATCTATTTACTTGGCGTAACATCATCTTTCATATTTTTACAAACAAATTGGGGTATATATTTGTTTAATTCATTGAAGTGTATTTTTTCCTAAATAAATTGCAATGGAAAAACTGCTGCACAAATACCGTGCGGCATAGAAAATTGAAGCGATCGCCATTTTATTCCCTAGGGTCTCTGCTAAAAAAAAAATATCTAATGTTTGGGGGTTATAAGTAATTTTCTAGCAAAAAAGACTGATTTAAACTTGTAAACAAAAAGTGCCAGAAAAGCCCTGGTATCACGTACCTGGTGCTATAGGCCAATGGAGAGAGAGGGCTTCCCTTGTGGCTATGTTCCAGACCCCCCTGAGGGTGGAAACAGGAGAGGTCAGGCCAAAAGTAGCACAGGTCGCCTGCTGGACTGTATACAGGAGGTTCCAGAGTACAGCGGTGTGCTGGCGTAAAATCAGCAGACAGGTGGTGCCCATGAGGTGTTGCAGTATTCGGATAATGCTAAGACTGGAGCGTGGTCAGAAGGAAGCCTAGGTCATGAGCCGGGTGGGTAGCAGAGCAGACATGGTCAGGTGGATAGACGAGGTTGAACACAGGAAGCAAACAGTAGACAGGTCAAGGACAAGCCAGATCAGTAACAAGAGACACAGGAATATCACGGAGAAGGCACTGGAGGAGCCGAAGATCAACCAGCAACTAAAGCTACTAGCAAACTTCCTTATTTAGGCCCATGTGACCTGCTGGATGTGGGACATACTAATTCTCTATGGGCATTCCATCTCCCTGCTAAAGTCTATGGGCATTCCTTTCTGTCATTCCTTTTAGTATGTCCCCTGGAAAAGATGTTGGATCCTAAAGTCCTTCTCCTGCCGTAAGTGCTGGTAGGGATGCTGGGTCCTAGAGCCCTTCTCCTACTGTTGGTTCACTGACACCTGGTCTTCAATTGGCTAGGCTATAGCAGTATATAATTGAGTTTTAGGCAGCTAGATTAGAGCAAACCTGGTAATCCACAAAATCAGCAACGGCGATAGAAAACAGTAACAGCAACGATCATCAATACTGCGGTAACTCCTCTGTAAACAATCGGTTATATCCGCTTTAGAGTGCACTCTATATGAATTAGCAGTGATTACATTTAAGAGCCAAAGATGGGGAAAAAAGACCTGACAGAGTTTATAACCCTACCCTCACTTTCTCTATCCAAAATGAACATTTTTTTTTAGTTCTACCTACTTTAAGAGACATCCACAAATGAGACTTGATATATGAATGACATTTTCATTGTACCTAGGAGAATATGTCTGGGTATTGATAAATTGAAAAAGCAGACTCAGAATACAGTTCCAGGTATATAATTGGGCTGACGTAATGTGAACACATGCTGTACTGAGGTTGGCAATGGAGTTCACTCTCAGACTTTACACTCTCCTGCATTCTCCGATCCCTATGATTAATTATAGGACTTTTATACACGTTTCTGCCAGATTTATAAACCAGCAGCAGAAACAGACATATTAAAATCATATTCCTTGCTGCAAATGTTCTCATTTATAAGGCCAACATAGAATATGGGAGCCATGGGGAGACATTAAAGCTCAAATCTAGGCAAACTGCTACATACATACACTGTTGAATTATATATCTATATAGATATATCTATATAGATATATCTATAGATATACATATATATATATCTATATAGATATAGATATAGAGAGAGCGAGAGAGAGAGAGAGATTATATATATTGGAGATGCTATATCTTTCTCTCTCTCTGTATATATATATATATATATATACAGAGAGAGAGAGAGATTATGTATATTGGAGATGCTAATACCAAATGATTTGTGATTCGCCCAGTTGAGATGGATTAGGACACCTATCAGCTTTATATTGCTGTTTGCATCCCCATTAGGGAGATTCACGCTCTCTAT
The DNA here is from genome assembly GCA_037952925.1 of Lithobates clamitans. NCBI lineage: Eukaryota > Metazoa > Chordata > Amphibia > Anura > Ranidae > Lithobates > Lithobates clamitans. The sequence goes on from JBBGZY010000202.1 coordinate 874,518, forward strand.
TTGTCCTGTTTACCATTATCGTTGACAGTAAAAGGAATTCCCAAATTTTGGGTTGTCCCCAGAAAAGTAATAGAGGGCAAATCTTCCAATACGGACACTAGTTCTAGTGACCTGGGGGGGCCCAAAGGGAATCCCTTAATTTACAGGGATTTCTTCTCGCTTCCTGTTTTGGCTATGGGACAGGAAGTGAAGGGAAATCTCCCCAATGGGACAAAGATGACAAACTTTACAGGGTATAACTATTTCATTTACCAATAGTGCTGCATTTAGGCTTCAGGCACAAGGCCACACAGGGGCCGTACTGGCCGGTTGGCAGCACTGCGTAATGACATCCTGGCAGAAGTTATAACCCTCCCTTACTCTATCCAAAATGAAAATAAAAGTTTTGCCTATAGTTCTTTTAAGAAAAATGGCCTGGCCACCTCACTGCTGTGAGCCTGTTGCTGGACAGTAAAGGAGCAGCAGTATATGGAGAGAGTCATCACTATGCTCTCTCCTTCTATTCCTTGTCAGCAAACAAGCATGCAACACTTCTGATTGACTCTAATGCTGCCCCCTCTCCCAGTCTGAGAGCTGCTGTAAAGGGGATTGCCAAAGGTCAAATCTAAGTCCTCACATTGGCTGCATAAGGGCCAGTTCACACCATAGAAATTCAGTCCGGATGCGTTCCAGATTTTTTGCATGCACGTTTTGACGTGTGTTTTGATGCATTCTAATGCGTTTTCTGTTTGTTTTTTATGCAGTCCAGTGCATTTTTCACCCTCTTATTACTTAAAGAGGAAGTAAACCCTGATGGGTTTTACTTTCTCTTTTTTCCCCTGCAAAGTAAAAGCATAATGGGCTAGTATGCATCTGCAGTAAGGTTACACTAACTTGTCTCTCCTCCAGTCTGTGACTGGACATTGAAAGGAGAAGCAGACTGATGAGCGCATCTCCCTGCCACTCTCTGCTCTTCTCCTATCAACATGTCCCTTGTTGGCATATAAGCACTGCAGTTCGACTGATTGGCCCCTTATGCTGTTTCTTCCTCTCCAAATCTAAACTCTGCTGTAGATGGGGATTACACAAGGCTAAGTCCAAGCCAAATTTAGGTACTTATGTTGCTTGCATTTTAAAAAATACATTTAAAGCCCAGCTTTAAATGGGAAACATAATCCTTTGCAGTGGGGCTGCACCCCACTAGGGGAGAAGAGAAGCACTTTAAGTTACCTGACCTTCTGGGTATCTGGGTAATGGGAGGGATAAAATAAAAGCAGTGCGGAGATGCCTCTATCAGGCAAGAAAGGGAAAAACCAAGAGATGGCAAGCTGAGAAACCCCCTTCTGCAGCTGATTGGCGTAGAGAAGTATCGGAAACAATAGGAAAAGAAAGGACAGTGTTTGTGAGGGCTGGAAACTTAAAGGAATTTAAAAAAATCTGGAATCCTTGGCTGATGAAGGTGGCCCACCCTACGGAGTGAACAGAGTAAGAAGAAGATAGGGAAGATGTCGACCCTAAGATAGGTGTAGTAGTATGTAAGCACAGATTTTTTTTGTTTTTTTTTGTGATGTATTGTGTTTAATCTTGAATAAAAATTATTAAATTAAAAAAAAATAAAAAAACAAACAAAAAAAAAGTTACCTGACCTTCCACTCCCTCGGCAGATGGCACTCCGGCATTGGACTCTCAATCGTGTCCAAAGCCCGGCATTGGTCTTGATGATGTCATGACTTTAAACCTCTGGCTCATTTTTTCTCTATTTTTCATTCTATCTTTCTTTCCTTCATTCTCTGTCTCTTTACTTTTCTCTTTCTCTTTCTCCTTTTCTCTTTCTTTCTCTCTTTCTCATTTTCTTATTCTCGTTTTCTCTTCCTCTTTCTCTTTTTATCTTTCTCTTTCTCCTTTTCTTTCTCTTCCTCTTTCTCTTTTTATCTTCCTCTTCCTCCCTTTCTCTCTTTCTCTTTCTCCTTTTTTTTTCCTCTTTTTCTCTTCCTCTCTCTTTTTATCTTCTTCTTTCTCTTTTTCTCTTCCTCTCTTCCCCGTTCTCTTTTTATCCTCCTCTTTCTCTTTTTCTCTTCCCCTTTCTCTTTTTATCTACCTCTTTCTCTTTCACATTTTCTTTCTCTTTTTCTCTCTCTATTTTTCTCTTCCTCTTTTTATCTTTCTTTTTCTCTCTCTTTCTCTTTTCCTCTTTCTCTCTCTTTCTCTTTTCCTCTTTCTCTTCCTCTTTCGCTTTTTATCTTCCCCTTTCTCTCTCTCTTTCTCTTTTTCATCTTTCTCCTTTTCTCTTTTTCTCTTCCCCTTTCTCCTTTTCTCTTTCTCTTTTTCTCTTCCTCTTTATCTTTTTCTTTTCCCTTTTCTCTTCCCCTTTCTCTTTTTCTCTTCCTCTTTCTCTCTCTCTTTCTCCTTTTCTTTCTCTCTTTTCCTCTTTCTCTTCCTCTCTCTCTCTCTCTTTATCTTCCTCTTCCTCTCTCTCTCTCTTTATCTTCCTCTTCCTCTCTCTCTCTCTCTTTATCTTCCTCTTCCTCTCTTCCTCTCTCCCTCTCTCTCTCTCTCTCTCTCTTTTTTATCTTTCTCTTTCTCCTTTTCTCTTTCTCTTTTCTCTTCTCCTTTCTCTTTTTATCTTCCTCTTTCTCTCTCACGCTCGCTCTTTTTTCTTTCTTTTTATCTCTATTTTCTCTCTCTTTTTTCTTTCTCTCTTTCTCACTTTTTTTCTTTCTCTCTCTATCTCTCCTTTTCTCTCTCTCTTTTTTTCTCTCTCTTTCTTTCTCGCTCTTTCTCTCTTCATACAGTATTATATATTATAATTCATCCTAGCCTTTGGCCTGCATGATTTATTGCCTTCCTGAGCCTGGTCCCTAATATGAATGTCATTGTGAGATTTTTCCATTGTAACAATAATGCTTATTTAGACCATTAGATCTCCTCCTCATGCAGACATATATTCATAGTCATATTGCAGCTACTTCGTTTGGCATTGGGGGTGTAGTGCTTTAACTACGGGTGCCATTCTCATAGTCAAGGAATTTGTTACATTCTCGGATGACTTTGCAGTGAAGTGCCAGCTGCTGTAAAAGCTGAGTTTTTATGAGTACTGTCATTCCAGTCTTTATGATGAAGGCTTCTGCTCTTCCATTTTTCTTTTTTTAATATCCTGTGCAGTGTAGATTGGAGAAACAATTTAGCTCAGTTTTAACGTCGGGCTCCAAATATAAAATTATTAAATAATATTTGATTCATGCAGATCTGTTGGCTGAGGGAAATGAGCACCCTTGCCGTGCCTGAAGACTTTGTTTTGGTTGCAGTTGCTGTGTGCTTATGACTGACTGTAGGCCTTGTGTATACTAAACTTTAGATCCTTCCCTTTACTACTGTAGCACCCTGGTGTTTAGGCAGGGTTGCTAACAAATTTAGTTTGCCAGGTAGTAATTGTCCTGGCTAATTGTTAGGAGATCCACTGATTTCCCCCTAATTGCTGCACTTCTCTCTTCTGTCACTAGGTGGCATTGTAGCTGGTGACATTAGATAAAAAAGGGCATAGCAAGGACAGATTATGAATGGATGGGGTGTCTCAGCCAATAGGCAAGAGATTCTTTAAGCCCCTTGGCCTGCTGGCAGAGCCTGTTTATTTGGGTGGAGTCAGGTGATTGGGTTCTGTGCCACCTGGGTGGCTGTCTGGGTGGAGGTGTGTGATGTTGCCCCGGGGCTGCTAGGCTGGAAGCCTGAGGCCTATCCTGGGGACACCTGGCTGCTAGGTTACCTGAGGCCTATCCAGGAGCAGGAGAAGCAGCGTAGGGTTGGCACTGCAGGTTTGGAGTCCAAACGATTTGTGAAGGTTCAGCCGGACAGGGAACCAGTTGTGGTCGGAGGTAGAGGGGAAGCAGTTGGCACTAAGGGACCAACCACCTTACTACCGGAAACTACCGTGAGTAAGCTAAAGCAAGTACCTGAGCAGTCTTCTCACCAGCCGGGGACGGGGAAGAAGTGGGAAAGCATCAGCAAGTGCCAAGCCAGAGACCCAGCAGGACAGCGGGGGTAACGCTTGAGGAGTATACAGTGGGATAGCTGTGGAAGAGCTCAGGGGACCCAGTGACGACTGGGATCTGGAAGTCTAGTGAGAGACCAGGAGCTGAGTGAGTGAAGATCTACAGTGGGATACCGTTTTATAAGTAAAAGGACTGTTCGGAGTTATGTACCCAGTTAGTGACTTTTGCAAGATTAGTTGCCATAGGAGACAGCAGTCCTACCTATACAGAAGTGTTAGTGGGAGGCCTTCCACTGTATAGCTGTCTACCTATAGTGTCCGCCAATTACTATTGCATCTACTTAAGGGTGTCCTGGCCCTAACCCTGTCTCCCACAGTTCTGTTAAGGGACAATAAATATCTTGTTCGCATCCAAAAGTGACTGGCGCCCATCATTTCTTGCATCACGCCCACCATGCCTGGTAACCCACTCTACAAAGAAGGATGTCAGCTCTCCCTAACCTTTGAGGTCACCATTAGGCTTCTGGGGCCCCGGGTCCTTGCTACACTACTATGGCAGTTTAGAACATGAAAGGGAGGGATAACTGTTAGGATGTTGGAAGATGACCACAAACATTTATGAGGTACTCTGTTTTGTACATATTAAAGCAGAACTGCAGGCATTAAAAAAAAAAGCAGGCATGCTATTTATCCCAGAAGAGACATGCAAAAAATAGCCTGCAATGCAATGTGTCTACTGCAATAAAATGCACCTACCTGCCTGCAATCTTTTGTGGCATGTAAACGGATCTGTGCATGCGATGGATCCATGCTTTCATGTTGTTTATGCCAAATTCTGACCCTACCGTCTGAATGTCGCAGCTGAAATGGAGGCTCATCAGACCAGGCAATGTTTTTCCAATCTTCTATTGTCCAATTTTGGTGATCCTGTGCAAATTGGAGCCTCAGTTTCCTGTTCTTGGCTGACAGAAGTGGCACCCGATGTGGTCTTCTGCTGCTGTAGCCCATCTATTTCAAGGTTCAATGTGTTCTGCGTTCAAAGATGGTATTCTATATACGTTGGTTGTAACAAGTAGTTGTTTGAGTTACTGTTGCCTTTCTATCATCTCGAACCAGTCTGCCCATTCTCCTCAGACATCAACAAGGCATTTTTATCTACACAACTGTCGCTTACTGGATATTTTCTCTTTTTCGGACCATTCTCTGTAAACCCTGGAGATGGTTGTGTGTGAAAATCCCAGTAGATCAGCAGTTTTTGAAATACTCAGACCAACCCACCAACAACCATGCCATGTTCAAAGTCACTTAAATCCCCTTTCTTCCCCAATCTGATGCTCGGTTTAAGCTTCAGCAAGTCGTCCTCACCACGTCTAGATGCCTAAATGCATTGAGTTGCTGTAATGTGATTGGCTGATTAGCAATTTGTATTACCAAGCAATTGAACAGGTGTACCTAATAAAGTGGCCAGCGAATGTAGATGTGTAACAATATCCAATTTACAAGCTAAGGGAATTTTCATTTTGCATGACAACGTCCATATCACATATGAATGCGATAAGCAAACACAATGCAAAGTGCTCACTTTTTTTTTACATTTCTCAACCGACAGGCTCTGAAGATGAAAGGCGGGTGTATGAAAAAGCCAATGAGTTGGTCGCTGTCCCAAAAGGAGAACAAGCCCCAGTTCCATCTGATGTCACTATAAAGCTTAAAGTATCTGAGGGCATGAACGTTGGCAATGATTTTGATGTGTTTGCCATTATCAACAATAACACTGATGAGGAGAAGGAATGCCGATTCAGGTTCTGTGCACGTACAGTCAACTACACCGGTGCGGTGGGACCGGAATGTGGAATGATGGACCTTCCCGACCTCAAGTTAGAGGCACATGCAGGTAACTTTGATGTTGTTGCCTGTGTTATTCTTTTAAAGTTGCATATTAAATGTCATCGAAAATGAATCAAATACAGAAATAAGTCTGAAAGTTGCCATTGAACCAGGTCATGCTGTGGATAGTAGTAGTAACATTCAACTGGACTAGTTCCGATGTTGAAGACATTCCACCACCCATTCAAAGTGGTTTCTTCAGTTCTGACTTAGCTCTGCCACTATTTTTAGCCAAAGATCAGGTAAGCAACCAAGAGAATTAAAGACTACCCTAATCTTGTACAGTTCAGCTTTTTTGTTTCCATCATAAGTACAGAAAAGAAAAAAAATTTCATTGAGTCCCTTTTTTTTATTGCGTAAAAGTGACCGTTTGGTTAGGTACTGCAAGGCTTTTGGTCCAAAATGTTCCCTGAATCTGGAAAAACTAAGGCTCGATTGCATGTTGCTTTTGAGCGTTTCTGCAGTGCTTTTTGCGGTGCTTGCCGCATTTTTGGACATTCTTTTTTACCGCAATTTGTGGGGTTTTTTTTACACTCTATATAGCTGGTTGCTAAGGACGGGGCCCGGGAAGCTAGCTGCTGCATCCTTAACAACCGATGAGTCATCAGCTGTCAACGTGCTTCCCCGCTGACAGCTGAATGTAAAAAAAAAGAATTGCCGGCTAAAAAAAAAAAATCCTGAAAAAAAAAAGCGTGGGGTCCCCCCCAGGTCCATACCAGGCCCTTGGGTCTAGTATGGATTCGGAGGGGACAGCCCCAACCCCCCCACACCAATTTTTTTTTCAAATGGCGTGGGGTCCCATCCAAAATCCTTACCAGACCTTTATCCGAGCATGCAGCCCAGTAGGTCAGGAAAGGGAGGGGACAAGCGAGGGGCCCCCCCTTCCTCCCGAACCATACCAGACCGCATGCCCTCAACATGGGGGTGGGTGGGTGCCCAAAGCACCTTGTCCCAATGTTGATGGGGACAAGGGCCTCTTCCCGGTGACAACCCTTGCCTGGTGGTTGTCTGGGTCTGCGGGCGGGGGGGCTCAACGGAATCTGGAGCCCTCCTTTGGATCCCGCCCCCCCTTATGTGAATGGGTATCGGGTACATTGTACCCCTACCCATTCACCAAAAAAAGTAGTGTAGTGTGACAAAAGACAATAGACAGTTTTTGACAAGTCCTTTTTAAAAAATGTCTTCTTCTTCCACGCTTCTTCCTCCTCCGGGCTTCTCCCGCTTCTACCTCCGGTCTTCTTCCTCCAGTCTTCTTCTCCCACTTCTACCTCCGGTCTTCTTCTCCCACTTCTACCTCCGGTCTTCTTCCTCCAGTCTTCTTCTCCCACTTCTACCTCCGGTCTTCTTCTCCCGCTTCTTCCTCCGGTCTTCTTCTCCCACTTCTTCCCCTGTTCTTCTCCCGCTTCTTTTTCCAGTCCTCTTCTTTCTCCTATCTTCTTTGTCCAGTGTTCTTCTTCCTACGCCGCCACTCCCGCCGACGACCCTCCTCCAATGCTGCATCCCGCTGATCTGTCCGCGCCGATGTCAAGCATGATTATAAAAGATCATGACATTGCCTTGTGTCTATATTCCACATCCACAGACCAAGGCTAGAAACATGGCAATCGTAGCATTATATGGCATTCTGATGTTCCCACTATATTGGTGATTGGTCTGTACTAGTCTTCAGTCTCTTTGTAACCGAAATACCATACAATAAGAGGATCGTGATCATCTACAATATATGTCTGTGGAGCAAAATAGTCTTTACCTGCCAAAATATCTGACTCTGTTCAGACAATTTTGTGATTCACACACTTCTGCCACACTACACAACCAGGAGTATTACATTATTTCCTATATTACAGCTAAGTAATAGAGCAGCTCTCTATACCAGTCTGCAGAATAGACAGTGAGGGAGCAGAATGACAATGTTGAACAGTAATGTGCAATGCAATCAAGCCCCAGCAGACCTTGCAGCTCTCTCTTTCTCAGTTCTGTAGTGCGAGGGGTTATAGGCAGACGGTGTAAAGGTCCTTTAACACAGGTGATCCGCCTGACGCATAGTAGCCCATTATGTGTCACTTACCTGACACAGGAACCTGCGATGTCACCGCTGTCCCCTCTGCTATGGAGCGTCCATCTTCATTCTTCTATCATGGCTCCAGCGCTGTGATTCGCCGGAGCCGCAATGACGTCACTCCCGCGCATGCGCACGGGAGCCGCCACTAACGGCATATCGCCGTTAGCAGCCGCACGCTCAGTGCGCCTATGACAGCGGTGCCTGGCTTTTTGGAAATATCTCATAAACTGTGTAGGTTTAGGAGATATTTTTTGGACCTACAGGTAAGCCTTAATCTAGGCTTACCTGTAGGTCAAAGTGGTCTGTAAGGGTTTACAACCACTTTAAGCAAGCCATATATTATACAATTTTCTTTCCTTCAACCACAGGTTGAAGGAAAGAGAACTGCTCCATTTCCCCATCAACACAGTCAGTGTGTATTGGGGGAATCCCTCCAGCTGCGCTATTGTATTCTGTAAGCGGTAGGTTTCCCCGCCATCAGAATATAATGATCGCTACCGGCAGCTATAGCCACCAGCAGTGATCGCACAAAAAGAACCCGACAGGCTGGTTGTACTGAAGTTGATTGATTGATCGATTTCAGTACAACCAGCCTGTCCATAGAGAGATTAAAATTCAGTAGAAACCATTGGTGTGTGCAGCCTGTTGCATTAGGGTGTGCACCCCAGAGCGTCGGTAGAGCAAACATTGGTGTCAGTAGGACAGTGGACAGAGTCAGTAGTTTTTTATTTACAATTTTTTTTTATTATTATTTTTTACAATACTTTTTACAATATTTTTTTGGGGGGCTTTGGTGAAATATTAAGGGTCTAAACAGTACCCTGATGCCTCACTTTTGAGACAGAGAAAGAAAGACAGAGATTCCCCAGTCCCTTTCTCTGCAGTAATGATAGTTTACTATGCTTCAGTTAAGAATGAAGACAGGAGGGATCAGTATAGATCACTCACTGTTTCTTTCAGAAAAGGAAGGGGTCGGTTAATTAAATATTTACCAGTCCCTTACCTCCTCCTGACGGGAGAGGAGGGAAGATGGCAGCACTCCAGGTTGGGAAGAGAGACAGCAGGGGGAATTGGCACCACGTAGGATGATTAGGGTGTGCCCAGGCACATCCGGCACACCCTGTGTGCACACCTATGGTAGGAATTGGCCAGTTTTCAGTCCGTCTATGACCACCCTTAAAAGGAGCAGTAGAGAGTTTCTTCTGAAAAAAAAAAATCTTTTTTTATCCAGGGCAATAGAGGAGGTAGCTTAAGCAGGTAGTTCAGTGACCCACTGATGCCTTGGCTCTCACCTTTCATAGAGACTGTTTTTGCTACTGAGTGAGTGACAGTGCCGATCACATTATTTCCCCGCTGGGCTCAGGAGAGGTTAGTGCCATATACCAATGACATACCTCCCAACATTTTGAGATGGGAATGAGGGACACCTACTAACAAATGTATGTAGGCATAGGACACGCCCCCTGCCACACCCCCTTAAAGGAGAATTAACCAAAAAAAAAGTTAATCAAATCCACAAAAACTTTTTTTTACCACTACTATTCCTTTATATTGGCTTTTAAAATTTACAAATGCAGCAATTTAGAAATTGAATGAAAGATAAAACGTGTATTTTATACACAACTATATAGATCAGACCAAAATGAGGGACAAATGAAGAGGAAGGAGGGACAGAGGGACATTGCTCCAAATCAGGGACAGTCCCTCCAAATCAGGGACAGTTGGGAGCTATGCAATGAGGCTGGTGCACTTTATATGCCATTGCTACTTTTTTATACTGAGCTTTGCACTGCCTAAATACGAGATTGAATGTTGTTTTCCATTTTTGGCTCCATTTGTTTTGTACATTTTGCTTCCCATCAACCTTCAGAATGCTCAGTAATGTGTGCGTGCCAATTCATCATATCCATGTGTCCTCACAGGCGCGTTGTCAGCACGATGAGGTTCTCTTTTTCCCACACTGCTCAGTGACTGGCTCCTTCTACCTAATATGGTCACACTTCGAGAGGAAGGAATGTCCTCATGCAACACTCTTTATACTGAAATTCTACGATTGTAATAACTTCTCCAAAAACACAACGTCCAGCATTGTTCTGTAATCTGTTAAAAAGGTGAACTCCAGGCAAACCTAAAAAAAACACGCCAAATTCATGCAGTTTTGTATTTATTACAAAATTATTAGAAGCAGTTTTAAATGCTTTTGTAGCACACCCCCTAAGGAGCCGCAAGTAGAATGGGATCCCCCACCCTGCTCAGCCAGGCACACCGAATTTCCACAGGCTCACTTGAGTTAAAGAACAGTCTGTGGCTTTGGTTTTTTGGTTGTTTATTGAGGGATATAACTTGGATAGGGATGGGAGATTATGGGATGCCCATTTGACTTCAAAACAGACTTCAGGGACAACTCTTCCTATATACAGCACCTCTTCTTCCTCCAGCACTCGCTTGCAGAACCCAGCTATGTCACCCTGTTGTAATTTGGTAGCAAAGGCCCATTACAGGCAGAGACTTGTAGCCCCTATACTTGAAGAACAGATGGGGTCACTGATCCCAGCACCACCTCTTCAGGCATTGCCAAGCCGCCTGGCTACAGCTGTCCCTTTCACTAGCCCTCCAGGCTAACTTTTACTAGTACTCCAGGCTAACCTCACAGTCCTCTAGACTGACACTTACCAGCCCACCCGGCTGTCTCTCAGGAGATCTCCCTGGCATGCTTACCTGCTCCCGCTGTCCTCTCTCCTTGCTCCCGTGCCTCCAGGAAGGGTTTCCCCCATGTGTTGTACGGGGAATCCTCCAGCACCCGAGCCCCATGCCCGAGGTCACGCCCCACCCCAGACTAAGGGGGGCACCCTCAAGGGCCACCGACAGCCTCCTCAGCACTCCATCTCCATATTCCACCCGACTGCCAATTTATGAGGAGGCCTGCCCCCTGCCAGCCAACTGGGAATTGGCTAAGGTCCTCATAAATATTCCTAACAGCCCCTCCTAGCTTCCACCCACTAAGTCTAGAACATTCTCCAATGTTACAGAGAACAGGGGGAGGCACCAGAAGAGCTGTCAGGATGAGTCATCCAGCCTCCCTGAGTCACTAATCCCTGACCCAGATGCACAACCCAGGCCTGGCTCTCAGCCAAGCCAATTTACCTAAACCTATTTACACCTAGCACACTAGCTAGAGGGTGCTACACTTTGTAGATACATTTTATTTGTCTTGACTGCAGCCCTATGAATCCCCTGTAAAGTACTTCACACTGTGGGAGGGATGGGTGGCACTAGAAGCCAATAAGGTGTGCTACATGGTGTGGCCATGAACATGCTGAAGGGAGCAGGTAAAAGAGTGAGCTTAGGGATGACTTTATCAGACTCTAGTTTCTCTTAATTGCTCAAGCAGCAAGGTGGGGTGGGTTTTGGCCAAGCATTGCTTCTTCCAAAGTGGTTGAGAGCCTGGCTGTATAGTCTGGCTGGGGTGCCTGGCTTACACACATGCAGAAGTATTATAATTTGTTTGCCATGTAAAACCGTTTTTATATGGCTTTTGAATTGTGTAGTTACATAGTTACATAGGCGAGGTCGAAAAAAGACACAAGTCCATCAAGTCCAACCTACGGTATGTGTGTGATTTTATGTCAGAATTACATTGTATATCCCTATATGTTGTGGTCGTTCAGGTGCTTATCTAATCATATTTTGAATTTATCGATGCTCCACTGCCTGTGGAAGAGAATTCCACATCCTTTCCGCTCTTACAGTAAAGAACCCTCTACGCAGTTTAAAGTTAAATCGCTTTTCTTCTAATTTTAGTGAATGGCCGCGTGTCTTATTAAATTCCCTGTCACAGAAACGTTTTATTCCTATTGTAGGGTCACCAGTACGGTATTTGTACATTGAAACCATATCCCCTCTCAAGCGTCTCCTCTCCAGAGAGAATAAGTTCAGTGCTTGCAACCTTTCCTCATAACTAATATCCTCCAGACCCTTTATTAGCTTTGTTGCCCTTCTCTGGACTCTCTCCAGTTCCAGTACATCCTTCCTGAGGACTGGAGCCCAGAACTGGACAGCATACTCCAGGTGCGGCCGGACCAGAGTCTTATAGAGCGGGAGAATTATCGTTTTATCTCTGGAGTTAATCCCCTTTTTAATGTATGCCAATATTCTGTTTGCTTTGCTTGCAGCAGCTTGGCATTGCATGCCATTGCTGAGCCTATCATCTACTAAGACCCCCAGGTCCTTTTCCATCCTAGATTCCCCCAGAGGTTCTCCCCCCAGTGTATAGATTGCATTCATATTTTTGCCACCCAAATGAATTATTTTACATTTTTCTACATTGAACCTCATTTGTCATGTAGTTGCCCACCTCTTTAATTTGTTCAGATCTTCTTGCAAAGTTTCCACATCCTGCGGAGAAGTTATTGCCCTGCCTAGCTTAGTATTGTCCACAAATACAGAGATTGAACTATTTACCCCATCCTCCAGGTCGTTTATGAATAAATTAAATAGGATTGGTCCCAGCACAGAACCCCACTACCCACCCCTGGCCATTCCAAGTACTCCCCATTTATCACCACCCTCTGAACTCGCCCTTGTAGCCAGTTTTCAATCCATGTACTCACCCTATGGTCCATGCCAACTGACCTTATTTTGTACAGTAAACGTTTATGGGGAACTGTGTCAAATGCTTTTGCAAAATCCAGATACACCACGTCTACGGGTCTTCCTTTATCTAGATGGCAACTCACCTCCTCATAGAAGGTTAATAGATTGGTTTGGCAAGAACGATTCTTCATGAATCCATGCTGATTACTGCTAATGATACCGTTTCCATTACTATAATCTTGTATATAGTGCCTTATCACCCCCTCCAAGAGTTTACATACTATTGATGTTAGGCAAACTGGTCTGTAATTCCCAGGGTATAGGAGCGCTATATACAGTGCTTCTACACCGCCCCTGCCCATTGCAATGAATGGACAGCGCTTCGGAAGCGCCGCAACAGGGGCAGTTTTAACCCTTTCTTCGGCCGCTAGCGGGGGTTAAAAGTGCCCCACTAGTGCCTCTAAAACGATGGTAAATCGCCGCTAAAACTAGCGGTGCTTTACCGCTAATGGACCTGCCACCCCAGTGTGAAAGGGGTCTTAATGCAGAAGTTTTGTTGAGCTTTCAGAAAGTGTACCACACCTGCAGGATATAATAGAAGTCTATGGCAAAGTGCAGCTAACCCACAGGAAAGCCACAGGTGCAATGCGCTGGGTGAAAGCAGCCGTATGTCTCTTTCACATGATCGGTCCGATCAGGGCTGCCTTCTTCGTTTTTCAGGCGGACCCAATCGGACCCTCCATTCACCTCTATGGAGCGGAAATGCAATCCACTAAAAAGAAATTCTGAATCTGATCAGATTGGAGGGCTCATAGAATAGAGCGGGCTGTGTCCATATCCTCTCTGCATATGCAGAGGGAACACTGACCTGTCACCTGCCCGCTCTGCTCATTGTAGCCTGCGATTGGTTACCAAGTCGCTTAACCCTTTGAGAACCATAAGATTACCGTCATCAATAAAAAAATAATTAAGAATGTATTAGAACAATAAATAAAACCATTTCCACACTTGTGTCATTTTTGGGGGAGGAATTATGATCCAGTAACATCTGACTATTTATATTACTTTTTATGGAGAAAAAAAAAGAAGCAATTTTTATTTTCGTACAGTTTCGTAAGTTCTCACACTTCAGTTGCTGTAACTAAGCCATTTCATGAAATAACTGGCAAAAAGCTAGATCCATTTGTTGATAAGAACTAATATTTTGACTCAAACCAAAAAAAAAAAAAGTATTTTAAGTTCTTAATCAGATGATACAGGCAATTAAAAACATGGGACAAATACGTCCCTTGGTCCTCAAAGGGTTAAGTGGCACTCATTCTTCAAAAGGTTGGGCACCGCTGACTTACTATCTGCTATACCAAAAAGTGAGATATACATGAGAACAATTACTGGGGCAGGCTAAAGTGAACATGTGAAGAATAAATGCAGGTACGCAATCACTGTAATTATAAAGAAAGTTATGTTTAGAATACTGTGGGTGTAGCTATAATCAATGGTTTGGTGTGATGTACTGGAATCAAGGCAATTAACAGATATATGCATCATATGTGTTGGAGTGCAGAGAAGAGATGCACCAATACCTGTTTGTTTTTACTTTTTTTTTTTTTTTTTTTTTTAGCGAGTACCAATACTTGTGCTCAAGTATTCGCCGATACCAATTACCAATACCGTGCGGTGCGGTGTGATTTGACCCCATACTAAATGAATGGTCTCAAATCGCACTGAAAAGAATCGCATGTGATTTGAACAGGAATATGGTGTGATTCCTGTCCGAAACACATGCGTTATTCCCGCACCACTCCTGTGTGAACCCAGGCTTGTCATAGTGACTTCAGCCTGGGTTCACACAGGAGCTGTGCGGGAAAACGCATGTGATTTGAACAATCACACCCCATTACTGTTCGAATCACATACCATTCTTTGCAGTGCGATTTGAGTCCATTCCTTTTTTTATGGGCTCAAATCGCACTGCAAAGGTATTGTTTTGGGTATTGGAGCATTTGGATGAGTACAAGTGCTCGTCCATATGTTTAGGATTGATACCGGTGTCGGTGCAACCCTAGGGCAGAGCATCAAACAACTATTAATAACTAGGTGTCTATAATTAGAACATCAAGATATGTAAATACTTCATAATTTTAAACTATGGAAAAATATTTGGGGTGAGGAAAACCTCAGGTAGGGGAGGAAGGGAAGAAGGGGTGGGAGCAGGAGGAGAAGTAGAAGAAAAAAAAAGGGAGCAGAGAAGGGAAGTTATACTTTTTAGAGGGAGGGGAGAGAACTGTCTATCATTGTGAGTTCAGAAAAAGGTGTTTTAAATACCGTAGTTAGCAAGCTGGAGGAGCTTGTCTGTATTTGGGAGCAATTAAACCAAGGGGTCCAAATTTTAGGACGTTCTGGTGGCTCTAAACAACATTCTAACATTGTAAAGGTAAAGGTTCCTAAAAGATGCATGCATACAATTACCGTATTTATCGGCGTATAACACGCACATTAATTTTAATAGGGAAGTTTCAGGGAAATAAAACTTACATTTTAAATAAGCAACTTTGAAGCAAAATAAGGGTCAGTGCCCATCTGCAGCCCCACAAGTGCCATCAATGCAGCCTCATTAGTCCACATCAATGCAGTCTCACAAGTGCCATCAATGCAGCCTCAGAAGTGCCATCAATGCAGCCTCATCAGTCCACATCAATGCAGCCTCACAAGTGCCATCAATGTAGCAGCCTCACCATTGTCATCAATGCAGCCTGATCGATGCCCATCTGCAGCTTAGAGGGGACAGGGAGGGGGGGGGGGGGCGGGACGAGCGCCAACAGATTACATACAGTAAGAATCTCCTATAATAGACAGAACAGTGGTCCAATGGCGGCCCAGGGACTTCCTATTACAGAGGCCGCCAAGTAAACTGGAGATTCTCACTGTATGTAATCTGACGGCGTCCCACCCCCCTCCCTGTCCCCTCCGAGGCAGCTAAAATTGAAGTATTAGTGTATAACACGCACATGCTATTTGCACCCAATTTTCAGGGTGAAAAAGTGCGTGTTTACGCCAATAAATACAGTACCTTTATTAGCCAGAAAAGCTTTTTCTGTGCCCCTCTGAATTAGTTTCACTTTGTTACTGGGGCCCAGCTTTCATGGCTCAGCCATCGAGACGACAATGGCAACCACTTAATTTATAAATAAAAGAGAAGTAAAGACTTTAAAAAAAAAAAAAAACATTTATACTCCCCTAGGTGGATGTTGCATCTGTCTCCGGCTGGCTCTGTAGTGAGAACTGAGCGATCAAACACTGCTGGTCACTTAGTTCTCCCGTCTATTCTGAGTAGAGAGCTGTGACTGTCAATATCTATGCTCTGCCCCTCCAGTGCTCACTGGAGAACTGAGCTGTGCAGAGGGCGAGAGCGGCTGGCTCAGTCTCCTAGCTAATCGCTGAGAGGCTGAGCCAGCTGCCGTTCCAGGCATCTGGGTTGATCCCGACTGTAAAGTTGGGATCTTTCTCAAGCCTCGACCAGCTGAGTGACGTCAGCCAACAGTGGACTTTAGCCCACCGTTGGCCAAAATAGCTTTGTCCATACTACCTCTTTAGACAAAAACAAAAGATGCACATGGGCAAGGGACATTCCCTAGCATACTCTCTAGCTAGTCAAAAAAAAAGCCTAAAAGCCCAGATATTACCCTAGGCAGCTGAAAACCCCATTGTAAATCTCTACTAGTGTTGGGCGAATAGTTCCTCCCATTTGGGTGTCACCTGTTTTGGTGTTCGCCGAACACCCACATTTTCTGTGCATTCGGCAGGATGTTTGCCCGCCGGGCGCACAGTCAATAGGTTGTTAAGGAGTGGGGCCTGGAAGCGGGCCACTCCAACATTAACAACGAATGAGTCATCAGCTGTCAGAGGGCTTCCCCTCTGACAGCTGAAAGGAAATTAAAAAATTGCTGGCAATACAAAACCTAAAAAAAAAAAAATGTAATGGGCCGACAATTGAAACTACGAGTCTATTTAAATGTGATTTGACTAATTTTTTTGCTTTAGAAATTCCATTTTTGCTGCAGCATGTTCTATACATGCTACAGATGAGCCACTTTACAGGCAGACTAAGGGGGATCCCCCAGGCACTATATTTAAAGGAATTTTTCTTTTTTTTTTCTTTCACTTTAAGCATCATAAAAATCACTGCTCCTTTAAAAACTATTGTTTCCCAAAAAAAAAAATTTGCATTGATACATGTCCCCCAGGACAGTACACGGGCCCCATACCCTTTTTATGCCCAATAACTTGCATATATGCCTTCAAAATGGGGACTTTTGATTTTTCATGTTCGGGTCCCACAGACTTCAATGGAGTTCGTGGTTTGGGGCCAAACTTTTTCCCTATTCGGAAGTTCTGGTGTGAACCGAACTGGGCAGTTTTCGGCCCATCTCTAATCTCTACTAATCCAAAAACATCTCTGTTTGAAACCTAAAGTGTTTAACCACTTGCTGACCGCTGCACGCCGATATGCGTCGGCACAATAGCAGTGGTGGGCAAATGGGCATACCTGTACGTCCCCTTTAAATAGCGGGACTAGCGGGTACGCACGCACGCGCCCGCCACCTACAGCGTGACCGTGCCCGCAGGACCTGTGGACTTGATGTCCACAGGTCTCCCGGCGATCGTGTCACGGAGCCGCAGAGACGGGGAAGTGCCTATGTAAATAAGGCATTTCCCCGTTCTGCCTAGTGACATGACAGAGATCACAGTTTCCTGTCATCAGGAGCAGTGTTTGCTGTCATTTGAGTGGTAGCCCATCCCCCCCACAGTTGGAATCACTCCCTAGGACACACTTAACCCCTTCATTGCCCCCTAGTGGTTAACCTCTTTCCTGCCAGTGTCATTTACACAGTAATCAGTGCATTTTTATAGCATTGATTGCTGTATAAATGACAACGGTCCCAAAATAATGTCAAAAGTGTCCGCCATAATGTCACAGTCCCGATGAAAATCGCAGATCACCGGCATTACTAGTAAAAAAAAAAATTCTAATAAAAATGCCATAAAACTATGCCCTATTTTGTAGCCGCTATAACTTTTGCGCAATCCAATCAATATACGCTTATTGCGATTTTTTTTTTTTTTTACCAAAAATATGTAGAAGAATACGTATCGGCCTAAACTGAGGAAAAGATTAGTTTTTTTTTTATATTTTTGGTGGATATTTATTGTAGCAAAAAGTAAAAAATATTGCTTTTTTTTCAAAATTGTCGCTCTTTTTCTGTTTATAGCGCAAAAAATAAAAACAGCAGAGGTGACCAAATACCACCAAAAGAAAGCTCTATTTGTGTCAAAAAAAAGGACGTCAATTGTGTTTGGGTGCAACGTCGCACGACCGCGCAGTTGTCAGTTAAAATGATGCAGTGCCGAATTGCAAAATGTGCTCTGGTCAGGAAGGGGGTAAAATCTTCCGGGGCGGAAGCGGTTAAACAGTTTAAATAGGCTTGGAGAGTATGAGAAGAGAAATTTTGTATTGTTTAATGGCTGAGCCCTGCTATCCCAATGTCCAGTAGGCCCGGCCTTATTGAGGGCGCTGTCATCGGAAGGGTGATGGCATTTGGAATAATTTACCAATTTAGTCAATGAATGTCAAGCTCCAATAACAAAGTGAAACGAAATCAGGAGGCATAAGCTAGGCTTTTCTGGCTAATAACAGTAATGATGGTAATTGGGGTATCTACTCTTAGGCAAGACTTAAAATAAAGTACGTGTTCGCTTTAATGAGGTCTGCGGAGAGCAGCATTAGAAGTCATTCGATCGGAGCGCTAATTGTTTTCGTGTCAGCTGTGAAGGGACATTGTATGTCTCCTGCATTACATTATCAATAAATCAATAATACGCTTTTACGGCAGTCTTGCTGCATTATTGTGATAGTGTATGTCTTTTATCTTTCATTTATAGTAATGCAGCATATTGAGAATACCTCTAATAGAGCAATGCAGATTCAAGGATGTGTTGAGGTTTTTCAGCTGAAAGAACATTTTTTTTTCTTTTTTCCGCCAATTGTATGATGTCTGCATGCTCATGGCATTTTTCCCAGTTCTTCTTTTTTGTTTTCCCTATTCTTGTATTGTTTTTCTTTTTTCCCCCTGTTTAAAGAATGAATACACTTCCATGATAAAAAATAGCAATGAACTGTTATTTAGCTTTTCCTAGTTGTTTGAGTGCTAGTCGTCCTCATCATCATTTCTATACAGCACATGCCATCTGTGGAGTGTCTGGAAGCATGTACAGAAGAAAATGTCAGCATGGCGAAGGAAAGACCAGCAGAAAACTTTATGTATTATATGAGGAGCATCTACATCTTTTTAGATGTGTGTGCTGCATGGTTATCCTGGTCTGTCAGTCTCTAGCTGAGGAACATTCATATTTTAAAATTCAAATAGTTCTGCTAGGTGAACATTTCTGACATTTTAACATTGTTGCTTTCTCAGATTCTAGGCAAGTGGTCTCCAAACTGCAGCCCACGGGCCAAAATGCAGACCTTTGCTAGCCTTTATTTGGCCCTTGAGGCACTATTCCTCCACTGACACCAGCCAGGGGTATAGCCCCTACCACTGACACTAATGATGAGGCACTGTTCCTCCCACGAATACTAATGATGGGGCACTATTCCTCCTGCTGATACCTATGATGGGGCACTATTCTTCCTACTGATACCAATGATGGGGTACGGTTCCTCCCACTGATCGCAATTATGGGGTACGGTTCCTCCCACTGATCGCAATGATGGGGCACTATTTCTCCCACTGACACCAATGATGGGGCACTAGTCCTCCCAATGATACCATTGATGAGGCACTGTTCCTCCCACTGACACCAATGGTGGGGCACTATTCCTCCTGCTGATACCAATGATGGGGCATTATTCCTCCTGCTGATACCAATGATGGGGCACTATTCCCCCTACTAACACCAATGATGGGGCACTATTCCTCCCACTAACACCAATGATGGGGCATTGTTCCTCCCACTGACAGCAATGATGGGACACTATTCTTCCCACTGACACCATTGATGGGGCACTATTCCTCATCCTGACTACAGGTGCTATGTAATTTTGTTTTACTCCCACTGATGCCACAACACTTTCAATGCCCTCTGACCACATCCCCCCCCCACCTCCAAGTTTGAAGGACAGTAAACTGCAGGGTGGCCACAAACACTGACCACATGCTTTTATATAAAAGTGCATAGTGGGATACAATTTTTATATAAAAGTGCATAAAGTGCATAGTGGGATATAATTTTTATATAAAAGTGCATAGTGGGATATAATTTTTATATAAAAGTGCATAGTGGGATATGCACTTTTATATAAAAATCATATCCCACTATGCACTTGTATCAGTGAAGTGCAGTTACTGTGCAGTTCAGGTAGTGTCCTCAAAAGGTGGCTTGAGAAAATACTCTGGCATCCTACCCTGTTTCCCCGAAAATAAGACCTAGCGTGAGTGTCGCTAATGGCTGCAATATAAGCCCTACCCCCAAAAAATGCCCTACCCTGTTTCCCCGAAAATAAGCCCTACCCTGAAAATAAGACCTACAAGGACTTTAAGTAGGGCTTATTTGGGGAGTAGGGCTTATATTGCAGCCATCACCGACAATCACGCTAGGTCTTATTTTCGGGGAAACAGGGTAGCACTGAATTTCAAATGTCTATAGATAGAAGAAAAGCTAAAATTCGGAGGGGAAGGGACATGACTGTGTTCATGACTTCATGTCGGAGTGCAGATCTTGGCAATCCAATATTGCCTCCGGTAGAACGAAGGAGCAGATGCTCCAGCATAGACTCTTTGTCTTGGAGCAGAACAGGCACTTTTTGTATTTTTGCAAGTTTATGATATACCGTGCATCTTTTTTTAATGAGCATGCAACAATGATTTTATGAGAAACAGATCCCGCAAAACAACCATGCTTACTTTTCATCCAGAATATGAAGATCAACCGATAACAAATATGTTCAATTATGAGCATGGCTACAGTGCCCCAGGGCAAGTCGTGGAAAAACTGGATGCACATATATGGGAGGAAATAAAAAAAATCTCTGAAGAGCACTCGGTTGTTTTGGTGTGTCGTAAGAAATCTTTTCAGAAACAAATTCCTTGAAATAGCTATAAATTGTAAGGGGGTCACATAAGGATGAATCCTGACTTTAGGGTGGTTGCCTTATGAGAAACAGCAGACGGGTCAATGCAGACCAAGGTCCTAGGGTTAAAGCCTATAACTTTATTATAGGCCTTATAAAGACCACCTATAGCAATAGGCCACATCACTCTATTGCTATAGGTGGTCCTCTTGAGCAAAAAGGAGGTTTGGGATGCGGCGTGCTGGCTCTCAGATTTGTTGTAGGATAGTGCAGCCTTCCCTCTCAGGAATAAATACTTGTGCTGATAGAAGCTTGTATTTTCCCCCTGTCTAAGCAGACATGTTACATAGTTTTACCTTTTAGTTTTCTTTCCTGTAATGTTAAGAGCGCATGCATGTTTTCTGAGAGGCTGTTATGAAAACTGAGCTCGGTGAGGCTATGGGACAGCCCTTGCCGCTACGACAGGGAGAGAATACAATTATAGCAATGTAAAAGTATAGATTCAAACGTTCATGCGTTATCCTATAATGCATGGTATACATTTCAAAAAAACACATTGCTGGTAAAGAGATACAAGGTAGCTTTAGATCTCTGTATTAAAGTGATTGCAAATGCTGTGATTTGCCCCCCTTAAATGACCAGGACATTTTTTGCAATATGGCACTGCGTCGCTTTTGCGACGCTGTACCCAAACAAAATTGACATCCTTTTTTTCCCCGCAAATAGAGCTTTCTTTTGGTGGTATTTGATGACCAGAAAAAAAAAGACAAAAAAAACATGACATTTTTGAAAAAGAAAACAATATTTTTTACGTTTTGCTATAATAAATATCCCCCCAAAAAATATTTTAAAAAAATGTCTTCCTCAGTTTAGGCCAATATGTATTCTTCTACATGTTTGGTAAAAAAGAAAAAAAAATCGCTATAAGCGTATATTGATTGGTTTGCGCAAAAGTTATAGCGTCTACAAAATAGGGGATATATTTATGGCATTTTTATTATATATATATTTTTTTTACTAGTAATGGCAGTGATCTGCGATTTTATTTTTGGGACTGCGACATTGCAAGGGACAGATTGGACACTTTTTTGGGACCAGTGACATTTATACAGCGATCAGTGCTAAAAATAGCCAATGATAACTGTATAAATTTAATTGGAAGAGAAGGAGTTAACACTAGAGGGCAATCAAGGGGTTAAGTGTGTGTCCTAGGGAGTGATTCTAACTGTGGGGGGGTGGGACTGCCTGGAGGAGGAGACTGATCGCTGTTCATACTTAGTATGAACAACAGATCTGTCTCCTCTCCCCTGACAGAACGGAGATATGCCTGTTTACATTGACAGATCTCCGTTCTGTCTCTCTCAGGAGCGATCGCGGGTGCTCAGTGCCCCCTAGTGGTCTTAAAGTGGCCGACATATAGCTACGGTGATTTAGCCAGGAGAGTCAACCTCCTGCAGTATAACTGCGTCAGCTGGTCCTCTAGTGGTTAAATAACAAACTGGTTTATAATTCCATTGCATCCACCTCTTCTTGGGTCCCTTGCCGGTGCTCCTGGCTCCTCCTCCTCTGGGTCCCGCCATAGAAAGCCACTTTCTATGGGGGGGGAACTCATGTGGGCTCACTCCTGAGCCTCGCTGTCTGCGTCTATTGACACAGACAGCGGGACTTGGCCCCCACTTCTTCATCACTGGCTTGGATTGACAGCAGCGGTTGCCAACGGCTCCTGCTGTCTGGACAAAGCCAGTGAGGCCAGGAAGTGAGGGGAGGGAAGAGCAGCAGACATGTACAGCGTGGGATCGATTGGGGGGTCTGGTAAAAAAAAAGGGGGGGGGGGGGGTGAGGGGGGATGCTGACCCCTAAACATTTTTTTTTACCGTAATGCAAGGAATGCATTAAGGTAAAAATTTTTTAGACTTTATAACCACTTTTGGGCTCCATGCTCACAAGTGTTTTTTTAAGCTCCTGGAAGCTAAATAGTCTTATCCTATGTGTCCATACACACTACTTTGGGCTATTAGTGCTTTTTGAGCTTCAGTATGTAGGAGCAGAAAAAAAAAGTTTGTTAAGTTTTTTGGAGTGTTTTTCTAGCAGAAAAAAACCCCACTGAATTCTCCTAAATGCTACGAAAATGCTCGTAACAGCTTTTGAGATTCCCCCCATGTACTGTAAAAACGCTAATAGAACACTAACGGTCCTAAGAGCTACTAAAATGCTACTACAAGCTGGCACAAAAACGCTATTATCAGCGTTTTTCATATGGCGTTTCTTTCTAGCGTTTTTTTGAGCTTATAAAAAAATGCTAGGGTGCATTGAAAGTTATCCTGTCCTTAGACCATTCATTTTCATATACAGTGGAACCTCGGTTTGTGAGTAATGCGGTTAACGAGCGTTTTGCAAAACGAGCACTGTATTTCTAGAAATCCTAACTCGGTTTGCGAGTGTTGTCTCGCAAAACGAGCAGGATTCAGGCCAAAAGCGGTGTGCAGTGTCCCACATGTCAAAGATAAAAAGATATCATTGCGCAAGATTGCTGTGTATTCATAAACTCCCGAATAATATAAGCTATTCACTCACATTTGGTTTGGTTCAAAAAATGCTAATTGAACGATCAGTGGTGCACGCAGCTTTCCTCCTCACTGCACGTCCGGTATAGCAAAACGGAGGTGACGTCACTGGCTCCTACCGACGCGTTGCATCACAGGTCACGTGACTTTCTCAAGGGAACTGATCAAGTCTGTGACGCAACATGTCGGGAGGAGCCAGTGACGTCACCTCTGTTGTATTGCTATACCGGACGTGCAGTGAGGAGGAAAGCTGCGTGCACCACTGATCGTTCAATTAGCGTTTTTTGAACCAAACCAAATGTGAGTGAATAGCTTATATTATTCAGGAGTTTATGAATACATAGCAATCTTGCGCAATGATGTCTTTTTATCTTTGAGAGCAATCTTTTAGAAACTTCGATTTGGGAGAAAAACAGACCATCTGAACCACAGGAAATCTTTAAATCTGGAGTGAGTATCCATGCTCTGGAAAGTGTTATCTGACTCGGGTTTTTGATTCATTTATTCTTTGAAGGTGAATAGGAACTATACCTCCAGGTGGTGGTTCATTTTGTTGGGACTTTTTCTTCATATTCTTTATTAAGTGTTCTTGCATAGCAAGACCACTTACTGTTATCTCCCATATATATTATTCTTCTTATAGCCAAATTTACCACCCTAACTCCTCCCACAGCTTATACACTACATAGACAGTAATATACCAAAACGTGCGGATTGTTCCCGATTGGTGTGCTATTACTTTGTGGAACGTTTCGCCGAATGGTTCACAAAATATCGTCATTTTTGTGGCGAAATTGGTCCCATAGGAATGAATGGTGAAATGTTCAAAACTAGAGTGGGAAGTGACAAAAGCTGACAACCCCATGATCAGCCAAAACATTATGACCCCCCCCCCCCCCATGATCAGCCAAAACATTATGACCCCCCCATGATCAGACAAAAAAATTATGACCCCCCCCTATGATCAGCCAAAACATTATGACCACCCCATGATCAGCCAAATATTTATGACCATCCCATTATCAGCCAAAACATTATGACCACAACATGATCAGCCAAAATATTATGACCACCCCATGAAAAAAAACAAAAAAATTGAAAAAAAAATCGTTTTTGAAAAAAAAAAAATCTTTTTGGAAAAAAGTCATTTAAAAAAAAAAATCATTTTTGAAAAAAAAAAATCATTTTTTAAAAAAATGTTCAGCTCTTTCAGCTAATGATGGGACTTCTTCAACTTTTTTACTACTATTTATACTTTTTAAAATATTAAGCTTCTTCACACTTTTCACAGTTACTCCAACCACACAACAGTTACTCAAGCCACTCCACCCAGTTACTCCGCCCACTCCAGTTGTAGACTACTGTAGGTGGAGGCAAGAACACTTGACACAATTTCCCCCAGAAATTATAGCTTTTCTAGTTATATTTTTATCATTACTGTGTGTATATTTGAATTATACCTCTTCTCATAGAGGAAGGAACATTAGCAAATGGTTATGTAGCACATTTTTGGATTATTGGATATCGTCTTTGTTGCGCAATATTTATAGTTGGGTTTATGTGCACTATACATATTATTGTACTGTTTAATCATTTGCAGAGCTTTAGACCTTAGCCTGTGACCCCGCAGAGTTTTGTCATGTGTGATTACTTCATTGATCCCAGTATTGCTCAGATCAGTTGTGCTACTATTATAAATCATGCTTTGCATTGTTACCCTCAGTGTCCTTATTACCCATTATGTGCTACTAGTGATCAGTGTCAGTCTACAGCAGGGAAAGCTTCCCTTTATTATCATGCTTGCTAAATGTTTCTCATTTACAGGAATAATTCTAAGTTTCGGAAATATTTGCCCTCTGCAAATCAATGCACTTGATTTGAAGTGCAAACAAAATGCTTCTTTAGTGATCATATTTGGTGTCGTAGTTGAAATCAGTCTGATTATTCTGCCTCAAAGAATCAGGAGTTTTTTGTGGATTATTAAATTTGTTTTTTTTTTTCTTTTGCCAAAAACCAGCACATTTTAAGTGTCATTTCTATTCTTACAGAGCAGGCCATACCTCTGCAGATCCTCTATGAGAAATACAGCAGCAGTATGACAGACGGCAATCTGATCAAATTGATGGCTCTTCTTCAGGATCTTTCCAATAATGATATGATCCTTGCTATGAGGGACATTCATATCAAGAACCCTGACATCAAAGTGCGGGTAAGTGAGATCTACCTAAGTACCTACCCATACCTCCCAACATTTTGAGATGGGAATGAGGGACACCTACTAGCAAATGTATGTAGGCATAAGACACGCCCCCTGTCACGCCCCCTTAACCGCTTAAGGACCAGCCTTGTTTTGGATTTTAGGTGTTTACATGTTTAAAACAGTTTTTTTTGCTAGAAAATTACTTAGAACCCCCAAACATTATATATTGTTTCTTTTTTCAACACCCTAGAGAATAAAATGGCGGTCAATGCATAGCTTTTTTTCGTACCATATTTGCGCAGCGGTCTTATAAGTGCACTTTTTTTGGAAAAAATTCACTTTTTTGAAAAAAAAAAATAAGACAACAGTAAAGTCAGTCCAATTTTTTTTATATTGTGAAAGATAATGTTACGCCAAGTAAATTGATACCCAACATGTCACGCTTCAAAATTGCGTCCGCTTGTGGAATGGCGTCAAACTTTTACCCTTAAAAATCTCCATAGGGGATGTTTAAAAAATTCTACAGGTTGCATGTTTTGAGTTACAGAGGAGCTCTAGGGCTAGAATTATTGCTCTTGTTCTACCGATCGCGGCGATACCTCACATGTGTGGTTTTACACCATTTTTATATGCGGTCGCTACTCACGTATGCGTTCGCTTCTGCGCGCGAGCTCGTCGGGACGGGGCACTTTAGAAAAAATTTTTTTCTTATTTATTTTACTTTATTTTATTTATTTTTTTCACAGTTTTTTTTTTTTTAAATTTGGATCACTTTTATTCCTATTACAAGGAATGTAAACGGGGGTGGCACCTCTCCCGCCGCCAATAACGGTGATCTCGCGGTGAATCCGCCGCAGAGACCACCATTATCGTAAACACGACCGCCTCCTGAAAAGATGGATACCTTGGTTGTGGCAGCAGCTGCTGCTGTTACCGAGATATCCACCTTCAAAGTGCCGACTTATATATGTACAGGAGCCAGTCGGTAAGTGGTTAAAAGAGAATTAACCAAAAAAAAAAGGTTAATTAAATCCACAAAGATTTTTTTTTACCACTACTATGTCTTTATATTGGCTTTTAAAATTTACAAATGCAGTAATTTAGAAATGGGATGAAAGGTTTAGCACTGGGAAACACTTTTTGATAGATAAAAAGTGCATTTTATATACAACTATATAGATCAGACCAAAATGAGGGACAAATGAGGGGGAATGAGGGACAGAGGGACATTGCTCCAAATCAGGGACAGTCCCTCGAAGTCAGGGACAGTTGGGAGCTATGCCTACCTACCCTCTTCATAAGAGCCTGAATGTACAAACAGGTGTAGGATCCCGGTATGGTTTGTGAGGCACATTGACCCATATTTATGTGTGACCCGGTCTGCCACTATAATATTTCTGACCCATCATAGTGGCTGAATTCTGTGATGGGGCTCAAATGCAGAATGTTGACTTCAATGGTTCAATACACATATTAGAATTTTCGTTCCGTCACTCTTGTCATTCATAGACCCCTGCATGCTTCTAGTAGGGTGACAACTCCCTGCTGATCCTGTGGCTATGGAGCTTCCTGTGCCACTCCCCAGCTTGACTCTGCTTATTGAACTATAAATATATATATATCTTCACAACTAATACCGCTGTAAAAGTACACGTATGCTTTATTGTTTGTATTATTTTTGTGCTGCTTTTTATTTGTATAATGGCATTCCACAAGAGCAAATATTTACACTTAGCTTTATATGTTTGTTTTTATTCCTTTATTATAGAGCTTTTAGTTTTATTTTTTCTGTTGTATGCTTTATTGTTTGTATTATGTTTGTGCTGCTTTTTATTTGTATAATGGCATTCCACAAGAGCAAACATTTACACTTATGCCCCGTACACACGGTCGGACATTGATCGGACATTCCGACAACAAAATCCATGGATTTTTTCCGACGGATGTTGGCTCAAACTTGTCTTGCATACACACGGTCACACAAAGTTGTCGGAAAATCCGATCATTCTGAACGCGCAACGCGGTGACGTAAAAAACGTACGTCGGGACTATAAACGGGGCAGTAGCCAATAGCTTTCATCTCTTAATTTATTCTGAGCATGTGTGGCACTTTGTGCGTCGGATTTGTGTACACATGATCGAAATTTTTATAGAAAGCTTTCAAACTTTGTGTGTCGGAAATTCCTATGGAAAATGTGTGATGGAGCCCACACACGGTCGGAATTTCCGACAAGGTCCTATCACACATTTTCCATTGGAAAATCCGACCGTGTGTACAGGGCATTAGCTTTATATGTTTGTTTTATATTTTTATTATAGAGCTTTTAGTTTTATTATATTTATTTTTACTGTTGCATTTGTAATTTAATTCTAATGACTGCATGAAACAGTTTTGTCATGACAACATGGATTAGGGTTATCTGGAGTTTGCCAATCAGCAATCTCAGTCTTTAAAATATGGGACGTTATGTGAAGATAGACCTAGGCTGGGTATAGGACAGCCTCTATGGGGGCCTTACAGCCTGACACTGGGATATTGCTCTGACCGGCAGAGAACACCAGTGAATAACAGCATACATCCCATTCCTGAGAGGTGAGGCTGCAGTATAACTTTAAGCTCAATTAAACTTTCAGTTTAGCTGAATGTATTCCAAGAAATCAGCCACAACCTGAGTAGAAAAGCCTGTAGCCTGCCAGCATGCTACAGAGTGGGACCCTTGCTCTCTGTGTGGAAGCAGTGGTCTCTCTACAGAGGTCCAAAACATCCCGTATAACTATAACTGTGCAATTGGCAAATTGTATGTTCCCTGCTGATTGAAGAGCTTTGGTTTTGACTCAAGCAGAGCTGAGGGTGCATTAGACCTGCAGAGAGATCACTGCTTCCATGCAGAAAGCAAAGATTCTTCTCTACAGCATGCTGGCGGGGAACAGGCTTTCTACTCCGGTTGTGGCTACTTAAAAAAAAAAAGACTGGCTTTACACTGCTTTTTTACGCATCTAGAATGTATTTAGCTGATTTAAAGGATAAGTTCACCTTTAGTAACATTTTACACCCATATTAAGAGTGTAACGGTTGTGATAGCAGGCAGGGGACCTTCTCCCCGCACCCGCTGTCAAGATTTTAAAAATTCTGTCAATGGGAGAACTCCAACTATCATCATCCTTTGCGACTGACTGCTTGTAGTTTACAATGAACTACCAGGGTGCTGATGAGCACTCTTCGGCAGACAGCTACACTGACAGTCTCCTGGAGCCTGAGATTACTCCTGTGATCTGCTGATCACAGGTGCAATGCTTTACAGGCTCCTAAAAAAAAATAATAATAAATGCACATTTGTTTACCTGCAAAAAGATGTGCATTTATTTATTTTTAAGGTGAACTTATCCCCTTAAACAAAGTTCAAATGGGCTTTAAAGTGTTACTAAACCCACAACAGTAAAATCAGTCTGTATATGCAGTAACGCATGCTTGTTATACTCAGTGTGGAACCTAAGGGGTTAATCCTCTGCATTATGTAAAAAGGCTGTTTGATCCTGTCTTCTCTGATCCTCCCCTACTTCCACAGTCCCCAAATCTATCTCCTGATAGAACAGAGCATTGGGGGCACTCTGCACATGCTCAGTTTGGTGTGTGTTGCAACAGAGTTTTTTTTTTCTTTCTTGCACAGGGCCAATCAGCACTGTCCAGACAGAGGGACAGGGGTCCTGCAGCCTCATAGGACAATCATAGGATAATGAAAACTCCTCCTACAAGCTTTAACCAGACACTGATAGAAGTAACAAGACTGCTCTATACTGCTGATGAGAAAAGTTATTTAGAACTTTGTATTTACTAAAATAATTGCATTTCCATGCTCTGTGTACTGTGGGAGACCAGATATGGTGAATGCAGGGTCCTGGGTTTAGTAACACTTTAAGCGTGGAAATTCAGATTCTTACAAATGCCCATTCCGGACTGGTTCTCTTTAACTTTGAATACCTGTCTTTAGAAGAAGGCTAATTTGTGGCAGTGTAAAGCAAATAATAATGACTTGTAAAATCAGTGTGGAAAAAAAGCTACATTGTCTGTTAGTTGTATGTTTATGAATTGAAGATTTGCAATGCTGTGATCATAACTGAACAACTTACTAATGATGTTGTAGCTATTTAAGATTTGGCAGAAGGGGTTTATGCTCTCCTTTTTCACTAACGTATTAATTTACAGGTTGCTTATGTAAGGTATATGTTAAAAAGGTTTGCTTTTAGCCTAGGTTTCCACTATTGCGACCTGAAAGTCACACAATTTTGCAGCGATTTTGATGCAACTTGAAGCAATGCCTGTGTATTCTTAACCACTTAAGGACCAGCCTCGTTTTGGATTTTAGGTGTTTACATGTTTAAAACAGGTTTTTTTTTTTGCTAGAAAATTACTTAGAACCCCCCAAACATTATATATGTTTTTTTTTTCTAACACCCTAGAGAATAAAATGGCGGTCGTTGCAATACTTTTTTTTGCACCGTATTTGCGCAGCGGTCTTATAAGCGCACTTTTTTTGTTAAAAATTCACTTTTTTGAATAAAAAAATAAGACAACAGTAAAGTTAGCCTAATTTTTTTTAGATTGTGAAATATAATGTTACGCCAAGTAAATTGATACCCAACAACATGTCACGCTTCAAAATTGCGCCCGCTCGTGGAATGGCGTCAAACTTTTACCCTCAAAAATCTCCATAGGCAACGTTTAAAAAATTCTACAGGTTGCATGTTTTGCGTTACAAAAGGAGGTCTAGGGCTAGAATTATTGCTCTCGCTCTACGGGTCGTGGCGATACCTCACATGTGTGGTTTGACCACCGTTTTCATATGCGGGTGCTACTCGCGTATGCATTCGCTTCTGCACACAAGCTCGTCGGGACGGGGGGGGGTTTTTAAAAAAAAAATTTTTTATTTTTATTATTTATTTTACATTATTTTATTTATTTTTACACTGTTTAAAAAAAAAAATGTGTCACTTTTTTTCCTATTACAAGGAATGAAAACACCCCCTGTAATAGAAAAAAGCATGACAGGTCCTCTTAAATATGAGATCTGGGGTTAAAAAGACCTCAGATCTCATATTTACACTAAAATGCAATAAAAAAAATCAAAAAAATAAAGTCATTTAAAAAAATTACATTGAAAAAAATATGCCTTTAAGAGACGTTTTGACGTCGCTTCAGCCCAGCAGTGTCATGGAGACGAGTGGGCGCCATCTTAGCCTCCCTCATATCCAGGCACAGAAGGGAGACGGACGCGATCGCCTCCGCCGCTACCGACGGCTCCGGTAAGCGGCAGGGGGGCACCGTATCGCGGCGGGAGGGAGGGGGGCCCCTCTCCCGCCACCGATAAAAGTAATCTCGCGGCGAATCCGCTGCAGGGACCACTTTTATCAGAAAGCCGACCGCCGCACGAAAACGGGGATACCGGGGTTATGGCAGCTAGCTGCTGCCATAACAAAGATATCCCCCGGGAAAGTTTGGACGTACATCGGCGTGCGGCGGTCCGAAAGTGGTTAAAAAGGTTTGCTTTAGCCTAGGTTTCCACTATTGCGACCTGAAAGTTGCGTGATTTTGCCACCATTTTGATGCGACTTGAAGCAATGCCTGTGTATTCTTGAGGTCTTTGGACCTCAAGTCGCATCAAAGTAGTGCAGGGACTACTTTGAAGTCGCACAGAAATTAACGGTACTCATTGGAAATCATGGGGGTACAACTTGTCATGCGACTTTGAAGTCCCGCGTCGCATGACAAGTCGAACTAGTAGAAACGTAGCCTAAAAGAGCAGTTGGCGGTATGCCTTGCTTTCTTGGCTCCCCTAGCCTTATCTAACCCACTTTGCCACCCAGCAACTCCATACCGACGGGGCTTTTGAAGTGGCAGCCCACTGCAATCTCTACATTCTTCAGCATGGATATCCTTTCCATAGTCCAGGCTTGCGCAATTGAACCCCCTAGGCTTCTATAGAGCATCTCCTGCTTTGGGAACAAACATAATTAAAGCTGTGGGTGCCAAAAAAGTGAGTGTACTTTGAAAGTGTACTTACCCTTTAAGAAAGTTCTGCATCTAATCAGACCTTACATAACGGAAACGAAATCCAGTATAAATCTACGTGGCAGGTCGCTGGTGGCCAGTGAGTAGAGTTATATGAAGCACAAAGTCCAGTAATGTACTTCAGCGTGTAGCTTCTGGTTGATGAAATGTCAGGACCTCTTGGCCTTCCTGGGCAGTCTTGTTTCCTTTTCAGAGGAGGCATGAATAATACATGTGTTCAAATGTGTTCAGAGGCATCCTGCTCACTCATTACATCACCTGCCAGTGTAACTGACCCAAATCAAGCTGAGTAGGTTGTCAGCAGGGAGCCAATTGAGCAGGTTCCAAAGTTTTGTTGAGTAAACTCGACAGATCCATGTAACTGTGGTATTGCCTCATTTCTCGCACTGGTTCCCTGAGATCTAATGGCATATGTAATACGGAGGCAGAAGGTTATTTAAATAATGATTCAGCATGTGTGAAGCTTCAAGCTGGCAAATAGCTAAAATAAA
The DNA here is from genome assembly GCA_037952925.1 of Lithobates clamitans. Classification (NCBI taxonomy): domain Eukaryota; kingdom Metazoa; phylum Chordata; class Amphibia; order Anura; family Ranidae; genus Lithobates; species Lithobates clamitans. The sequence goes on from JBBGZY010000202.1 coordinate 906,474, forward strand.
GCTGAAACACAGATATATGAGTTTTTTTTTTAAATCTGTCAAAGAACTTGTAATATGTTTCCAACCAGTCCTAAAATTTACACAGCCCTACCAGATAGCAAAGCCAGACTGGTGACATTTCTCTTCTGCAATTCAGCAAAATAACGGGGGTGACCTCCTTGCCCCACCACCTCCAGGATTGCTGGGAGTATGGATACGTTAGTATAGAACTTTAGGGGCTTTTTCAGAGGAACAACATGATTTGAACCGTTTTTTTTTTTTTAACAGGAGCAGGGCAGATGAGTCTTTGAGTGCTACTAGTTCACCTATAAATTAGTGGTCCACTCCTAAGGGTAAGAGGCCCAGTTTGCTGTGGTGTTGGTGAAGGATTGTCATTTCACCTGCAGATCTATCTCCGTTTTGCACACCTTCGGTGCTCCCTGGGAATTGTGGATTTTACTTTTGAATTGACTTTTATTAGCGCTGCATTCTCTTCTGAATACGCACAGTATAGCACAATACATTCTATCCATGTTAAGAAAAAAACACCAATACAGCTATGTATTTACTAAATATTAATTAAAGCATTGTGTTGTTGTCCTTTGAAGTACCCCCCTTTCCCCAGCATCACCCTAAAGTCTCCCCCTGCATCCTCTTAAAGTGGTGTTCCGGACAAAATTATACTTTTTAAATAAAAATACCCCTATAATACACAAGCTTAATGTATTCTAGTAAAGTTAGTCTGTAAACTAAGGTCTGTTTTGTTAGTTTATAGCAGTAGTTTGTTATTTTATAAACTTACAGCAGGCCGTGGCCATCTTAAGTGTGGGCATCTGAAGCCAGACTGTATTTCTTCCTGGATCTCATCCTTGCAGATCTCGCACATGCTCAGTACAGCACAAGCAGTGTAATAGGTTTCAGGTCAGGTTTCCATAGCAACGGCAGTGTCAGAGGAAGTTACCGCCCCTTCCCAGAAGGCATTGCAGACAGGAAATGATGCGATGGGCCGCGGCCAGGGAGGAGGAAGTGAAAAATGAATACAGCAGATATACAGCAGATGCTGAGAATTTTTTTTTTTAATATCCAATTCGTTTACAGTGCACAGTTTAGTGAGGGATGCTGAAGAGTTGTAAAAGTGGGTGGAACTCCACTTTAAGTCTCTTCCACACTGGTAGCTGGATGGTGGGAATCGCCTAGGGTTGCCACCTCATCCCTTTAAACCCAAACACATATGAATTACACAGGTTCTGAGGCTAATTAAATGCAGATAAGGCACCGAGTTTGATTACCAACCTAATCAACCACAGAACCTGTGTAATTAATATGTGTTTGGTTTTAAAGGTTTCCGCCCACTGAAAAGTGGTCCACAGTTGATTGTTTTTTAGGTGGTGGTGTACAAGTGGCTGGTAGGTGTTCATGAGGTGCTACTGCTGCCTATTTTTCATTTCTTTGCTTGCCCAACAGGAATGTTTCATTTTTTGCAGCCACATGCAAGCCAAGCATTTGGCTTGTGGTTATGGTGTGGCTCCATTGATCTCAATGGGCGGCACCGCCTGTCAAACTCTGCAGCCTGAGTTAAAATTGCTATAGCTGCAGCATGTGTACAGCTCAGTCCAGCCGTAATGTTAGAATTCCAGGCTAGTCCAGGGTTGCCACCTCATCCCTTTAAAACAAAACACATATTAATTACACAGGTTCTGTGGTTGATTAAGGTGGTAATGAAACTCACTTGGTGCCTTATCTGCATTTAATTAGCTTCATGTGTAATTCATATGAGTTCAGGTTTAAAGGGATGAGGTGGCAACCCTAGGCGGCTCCCATCCACCATCCGGCTGCCAGTGTGGAAGAGACTTAAGAGGATGCTGGGAAAGACTTTAGGGGGCTGCTAGGGAAGACTTTATGGAGATTTTGGAGAAAGTGGGTACCTCAAAGGACAACAATACAATGCTTTAAGGAATATTTAGTAAATACATAGCTGTATTGGTGTTTTTTAACCAGCATTTATTGGTGTTTTGTAACATGGATAGAATGTATTATGCTATACCGGGAATCTTCAAACTACGGCTCTCCAGCTGTTGCGGAACTACAAATCCCATGAGGCATTGTAAAACTCTGAAATTCAGACATGACTAGGCATGATGGGAATTGTAGTTCCTGAACAACTGGAGGGGCGTAGTTTGAAGACCACTGTGCTATACTGTATGTATTCAGAAGAGAATGCAGTGCTAATAAAAGTAAATTCAAAAGTAAAATCCACAATTCCCAGGGAGCACCGAAGGTGTGCAACGGAGATAGATCTGCAGGTGAAATGACAATCCAACACCACAGCAAACTGGGCCTCTTACCCTTAGGAGTGAATCAATAAATCATAGGTGGTCTAGTAGCACTCAAAGACTCATCAGCTTTGCTCCTGTTCACCATACACTGCACGAAATCATTCAAATCCTGTTGTTCCTCTGAGAGCATCTTTTCACAGGTTAGATGTGCCAGAATGAGAACAAAGACGGTCTCATAGTGTAGTATGTAAAAGCACTTAGGTATTAAAACAGTTCAATTATACTCACACATTAGCAGTAATATACAAGCATGTCATGTACATTTCTCTAGTAGTTTTCAACCAACAAGGTGGTTACGGTCCACGAGTGCAGCAATTGTCATGTATCCAGGCTCCACCGGATGTGTTTCGTCATACCAGACGTCATCAGGGGCACCTGTGGGGAGACGCTCTCAGAGGGGACAACATGATTTGAACCATTTTGTGGCGTCTATGGTGAACAGGAGCAAGGCTGATGAATGTTTGAGCCCAACTAGACCACCTATAATTTAGTGGTCCACTCCTAGGAGTAAGGAGCCCGTTTTGCTGTGTTGTTGTTGGAGGATTGTCATTTCACCTGCAGATCTATCTCCGTTGCACACCTTAGGTACTTCCTGGAAATTGTGGATATTATTTCTGAATGGACTTTTATTAGCACTGCATTCTCTAATTTTGATTGTTACCCACAATTTATTCTAGCTGCTGTCCTTTGTTACAAAAACCCAAGCGCAGTGAGGTTTTTATTTATATACTGTATGTATTCTAAATGTCAAACAGAGGTAGATATTGTTCAAGTCAAATGTTCTGTCTGCAATGCACCTGCGTTATTCCCTGGAAACCATCCTAGATTAACAGTTCTTACTCAGAGATTCTGGCTTGTAAAAAATGTTCAGATGTAACATTTCGTTCCACAGTGAATTGCTTCCATAATGCACCAACACAGTACGAGTTAAAGGAAACGTGTTTTGATAAAAACATGGAGATTACTTTTACTGACTGTAAAAGTGCTAGTTATCTGGCTTTCATACTGATCCTGCAACTTAGTGCATTTTGTGTCACTTACCTAAAATACGTATATACAGTAGGTATAGGAGTTTGATTTTCCTCGCTGCATTCTTTTTCTGAGGCAATGATTCAAAAAAATATTGAATCCAGACTTAGTCAGGCAACTGGCATTTTCAGAAAAATGTCAGTAATCCCTGCATAAAGTTCAACTCTAGAGCGGAGAAGGATTAGAACCTCCATTAGGTTTTATTTTGTATTCTGTTTCTGGGGAGATTTGCCCTAATTTCCCGTCGGGAAAGGAAGTGACGGGATATCTCTACAATGGGGACACAGACACAACACACTTTCTTCAGTAAACAAGGGAAAAGTTGGAACCTCAGCCTGGTTATTTCTAAAAGAGTATGGAATAATTAATTAACAATTAATAATTTTTTTCAAAATTCTACAAACAATACCCCATAATGACAACATGAAAGAAGTTTGTTTGAAATCTTCCCAAATTTATAAAAAAAATGACAAAATCAGATGTACATAAGTATTCACAGTCTTTGCCATGACACTCAAAATTGAGCTTAGGTGCATCCCGTTTCCATAGGTCATCCTCGAGATGTTCCACCTGTGGTAAATTTAATTGATTTGACCTGATTTGGAAAGGCACACACCTGTCTATATAAGGTCCCACAGTTACCAGTGCATGTCAGAGCACAAACCAAGCCATGAAGTCCAAGGAATTGTCTGTAGACCTCCGAGACAGGATTGTATCGAGGCACAGATCTGGGGAAGGATACAGAAATTGCAGCATTGAAGGTCCCAATGAGCATAGTGGCCTCCATCATCTATAAACTGAAGAATTTTGGAACCACCAGGACTCTTCCTAGAGTGGGCCGACCGGCCAAACTGAGCAATCGGGGGAAAAGGGCCATAGTCAGGGAGTTGACCAAGAACCTGATGGTCACTTTGACAGAGCTCCAGCGTTTCTTTGTGGAAAAAGAAGAGCCTTCCAGAACAACCATCTATGCACCACTCCACCAATCAGGCCTGTATGGTACAGTGGTCAGACGGAAGCCACTCCTCAGTATAAGGCACATGACAGCCCACCAGGAGTTTGCCAAAAGGCACCTGAAGGACTCTCAGACCATGAGAAACAAAATTCTCTGGTCTAATGAAACAAAGCTTGAACTCTTTGGCCTGAATGGCAAGTGCCATGTCTGGAGGAAACCAGGCACCACTCATCACCTGGACAATACCATCCCTACAGTGAAGCATGGTGGTGGCAGCATCATGCTGCGAGGATGTTTTTCAGCGGCAGAAACTGGGAGACTAGTCAGGATCGATGGAAAGATGAAGGCAGCAATGTACAGAGAGATCCTTGATGGGAACCTGCTCTGGACCTCAGACTGGGGCAAAGGATCATCTTCCAACAGGACAACGACCCTAAGCACACAGCCAAGATATTAAAGGAGTGGCTACGGGACAACTCTGTGAATGTCTTTGAGTGGCCCTGCCAGAGGCCAGACTTGAACCAGATTGAACATCTCTGGAGAGATCTGAAAATGGTTGTGCACTGATGCTCCCCATCCAACCTAATGGCACGTGAGAGGTCCTGCAAAGAAGGATGGAAAAAAATGCCCAAAAATAGGTGTGCCGAGCTTGTAGCATCATACTCTAAAAGACTTGAGGCTGTAACTGATGCCAAAAGTGCTTCAACAAAGTATTGAGCAAAGGATGTGAATACTTATGTACATGTGATTTTTGCATTTTTTATTTTTAATAAAATTTGCAAAGATTTTAACAAACTTCTTTCACGTTGTCGTCATGGGGAACTGTTTGTAGAATTTTGAGGAAAATAATTAATTTAATCCATTTTGGAATAAGGCTGTAACATAACACAATATGGAAAAAGTGAAGCGCTGTGAGTACTTTCCAGATGCACCAACATTAAATAATAAGAAAGATAAGGAAAGCCTTTTTCTTAATTTTTTTTTCTTTCAGCAGTTTAGTAGATGCCCCCTACGTATTATTATGTGGTATTGCAATGCATGTTTAAACCTTAATGTGCTATTAAAAGCTGGGGATGGAATTGTGTTGCCGATTTAGAAAAGTCCAGCAGAGCAGTGTTATTTTCAATTCAGTTTTAGTCATAGTTTTTGACTAAAATGCCATTTTAGTTTTAGTCTTATTTTAATCATCTGAATTGTTTTAGTTTAAGTCGTATCTTAGTCAACTAAAATCTCCAGTACCAAGGTTAATTTTGTTGACAAAAATGTTTTCGTTGACGAAATTACCACTGGTCATGAGTCAGTGTGTAGAGAAGTCCATATTCTAGAGTCCACTCACTTTGGTTAGGCAGCTGTCTTGAAAGGGCCTAAAGCTGGCCATACATTATACAATTTTCTTGTTCAATTCCCTTTAAATTGACCTCCAACTATGTAGTGCAAGAGCCTGCCTGATTGCATACAAATTGAAGGTGTTTAGGTTGACCTCATATTATATGGTTTTGGTAAATCTAAAGGAAAATTGTACAAGAAAATTGTATACTGTATGACCAGCCTTAGAGGTGCAAGTGTTATCTTTTCTCCACTCGGTAAGCATAAGGCTTACAACTTTTCGTTCACTATTATGCAAAGGTGGTATCCCCATTATTTGTCCACATACAGAACATAATTTGGGTATCACACTGAAAATGGCAATGCAACAAGGTCTTACTAGACTTGTAAGTAGTCCTTATGTGCAGGAATGTATGGCAACCAGTCAGAAATCATTGTTTATGCTTACTAAGCCCCAGGAAGAATTTCTCATGGATTGGTTACAGTAAACTGAAATCAGGTTCCTATAAGCTACCACACTTTGCATATCGTTAGAATTGTCCCATTAGTAACCACTGATCAGTCTAGTACTAACCTGTCCTGTCTTTCCTCTTGGTAGGTGATGGGGGAGCCTAAACAACAGAGGAAGCTGGTGGCGGAGATTTCCCTGAAGAACCCTTTGTCAGAACCCCTGACGGACTGCTGCTTTACTGTGGAGGGAGCAGGCCTTATAGATGGCCTTGTGCTAAAGGAGCTGTAAGTGTGGCTGTAAAGGGGCTCTGCTGGCAGTGCTTTGTGGGGGTGGGAGTGACAGCCATGTGTAATCAATAATGGCAGGGGAAAAAAAAGGTTAAGAGCCCTTTCACACCTTTACATGGCTTTAATGAGTGTTAAAACTTGAATTTTAAAGTGTATTAATGTACAGTATGTGTGTTGCCTTTCATTTGTAATGGTACCCCAGTGCACATATACAGTAAAAAAAAATTGTGCACCACAATGCGCAGGCGTGAATCCTGTCTGGGTGGTGGTGCACTGCTGTGACAAAACCATTGCAGGTCTTTATTTTCACAAATAGTTTTATTTGGTTTTTACGTTTCAAAAAGGCATACAAAAAAAATCAATAATTAATAAAGGAATACTGTAATGGTACAGAAAGACAATAATGTGGTTACAAAGCAACAAGCAGTATATATATTAGGAATTAAAAAAGTCAAGGGGATATCAAATGCCACAGAAAACATTGGTGTGTGAAAAGGTAAGCATTGGTTGTGGGTTAAAAGGACAACTGTGGTTTAGAAAAGAGTGGTACAATATGCTGGGACAGAGGTGTAGATAAGGTGGGGGTCAGGGGGGTTAAATCCCCCCCCCCCCAGAGCGTATGTCAATGGCACCCCAGCTAGGCTAGTGGAGCATTTCAGCTGTGGGTCCTGGACGGGAGCCACGCATCAAACATTCCCTGATTATAACAGTCCTGACCTGTTTGTTTACTAAGCGGGCAAGCCGGGACTCGACATCATGTGCACTGAAAGTCATAGAGATTAGGGTTATCATGTTGCAGGATTGTACAGCATATGGTGTTTGTCCCCATTGCCAGTAGCAGCTTGAAGGAGAATAGGAGAAAGTGTAGATTGAGAAGATTCCAGCTGATGAATGGTGAAAGGAAGGAGTAGTTGTACGGAACAGCGTAGGAATGAGGGGAGAAAGAATGGGATAAGGTAGGGGGTTTGGCTGTCTTGATTTTGTGTGTGTGTGTGTGTGGGGGGGGGGGGAACGACGCAATTTTAGAAGGGAATTATCTAGGTTCATATAATGATTATATTCTAGCCATTAGGGACCATGTTGTAAAGAATTTGGAGTGGGTGCCATTAAGAATTGCAGTGAGTTTCTCATGTACCATAGTGCCTATCCTGCACTGTTTCATCTTTACAAGGTTAGCTGCTTCCAAGCTTTGCCCAGGGATCCACTAATTTCCTTAAACATCTGGAGAAGTCAGAGACGGGCCTATATAGTAAGAAAGCTTCTCAAGGATTCTGAATAAAGTTATGGTTCTTAACCAATCTGGTTCCAAAACTGACAGGCTTTAGGGCAGTGCCAACATATGTGCATTAGAGTACCATGGTCTCGAAAACCTCCAAAGCAGGCCGAAGAGGCATCGGGAGGAATTTAGTGATGCGGTCAGGTAACAGCAGGAAAGCACTTTGTAGAAAGTTTCTTATGTTAATATGTTAGGTGAGCACTTTACTACTGCCAAACCAGAGTTTTTTCCAATCAGCTATGTCTAAGGATTCTTCCTGGTCCCCCTCCTGTTTCTGCACACATAGGAGCTTCAACAAGCTCATTGAGTTGGTAAGGGCAGTGTATAGAGCAAAACGAGTCCTGTAGAATGAGGGTCCTTCAGCCAACAACTTAATAACGGTGCTGATGCAATGTCTGATCTGCATGTATTGGAATGTTTCTGGTGTGGGGTAATTTCCAGCGTTGGAAAGATTCCATAAAAGGTCATAGACATTTTTAACACTTTTCGAACGCCACTAGCAGAAAGCCTGTCATGTGCGGGTAGGGGTTGCGTAAAACTCCAATAGAGGAACATTACTGTTACTCTGCATTCTCAGACTTTTAGGCCGGGTTCACACTGTAACCCGCTGCGGATCGCACAGGAGCGATGTGCGTCCCTGCTCCCCGTTTCAGGGACAAATCAGGGCCGATTCTATGCCTGAATTCAGCCCTGAAACGGAGCCAAAGACGCACAGCGTTTCTGTGCAGTGCATTCCGCAACGGAGATATGTGAACCGGCTCCATAGGGAGCCAGTCACATTCTCCTGCTGTGCGAATTGGATGCGGTGAAACCCGCATCTAATTCACATAGGTGTGAACCCGGCCTCAAGGTACAAATCTAGGTCAATCCAATTTTCTTAAAATCACATACTTCCTTTAAAAATGTTTAAAACATGCTTAAGAACGAAGGGTGAAGGTGGTGTCACTGGCGGTGGTTGACCAGGGACCCTGCTTCCACACGTTAAAAGCAAATGTGACAGGATTTGGTCTATTCCTTTTGGTAGGGGACTGGTTCTGCCCCCTCTCCCAAATTGTTTCCCCTCCCCTATGCTGGATTAATTTACCCAGACACCTTTGGAGTAAAAATAAGAAGCTGGGGAATTATCTACAATTATGATTAAGATAGCAAGTGTGGATTTGGGTGGTAGTCCATAGGATTATTGTTCCTCCCGTCGTATTTTCTGTTCTTTTTGGTCCTATGGGCTGTTCTTCTCCTTCTCGGGTGATGGAGAACTTGACCCCCTTATGCCCCTACGTCCGCTTGAGAGATGGGTACCCTGGTGATACATGGCCTGGAGAATGTATTTCTGTTCAGAGGAAACACTGGTGACTGGGAAACACATTGAAGACAGGATGGAGTGCCCTGTCAAGCACTCTAAGAGGCAACTTGAACACCACGTAAATTATACATCAGTGATATCTCTGGGGGGTCCTAGTCCGAATTTATGTACAGTGCTGTATATTTGTTTTATATATTAACATTTTGTACACATTTCTCTGAACCTGTGAAAGTTTTTACGCATGTTTTAAACCAGAGGTCTTCAAACTTCCTAAACAATTGGCCAGTTTACTGTCCTTCAGACTCTCTGGGGGCCAGAATTTGACCAGTGTGTGTGTAGAAAATGCTTTGGCATCAATGGGCGTATACAATGCTTCACTATTGGTAACAGTGGGCGGAATAGTGCCAGTTGTTGGTATCAGGGGAAGGATTAGTGCCTTATCATTGGTGCCAGTGGGAGGAATGGTGCTCCATTGTGGATGTCAGTCTAAGGAATAGTCCCTTGTATTAGGAGGAGGAATAGTGCCAATCGTTGATATCGGGGAAATGAATAGTGCCCCATCATTGGTGTCAGTGAAAGAAATGGTGCCCCATTGTTTGTGCCCAAGGGCCATATCAAGGCAAGCTAAGGGCCACATCTTGCCCCCCCGGCTGCAGTTTGGAGACCACCGTTTTAAACATTTGTAAATAAAGTATGTGATGTTAAGAAAAGTGAATTGACCTCATGGTGTACTGTTAAAGTCTGAGATTGAAGAGTAACAGTAATGTTCCTTAATTGGAATTTGTTTAGAGAGAACAGATGTGGTACTGGTAGATGAGAAGTCCTTTCAGGTTAATATGACAGGGTTGTGTAAAATCTCTCAAAGGTGAAGGTGAAATTAAATAGCTGGAATAATTCACAAAGTCCTATTGCCTTAGAGAACGTTGCATAGTAGGGTTTGGTATTAGAGGTCATTCGTGCGGAGGTAGCCAGATTAAGTTGGGTCTTTTTTTTCATGCATTGAGGCTTGTTAATTGCTCATTGAAATTGAATGAGTTGCTTTGCTGCAACAGCATTCAAAGCATGAAAAACAAGTTATTATGCACAGACGGTTGCCTGTCAGCATTGGGTTGATGCTTAATGATGAAGTGGCCTCAGAAACAGCATGGACCTCCCTTTTCATGACCATCAATCTGTACCAATGTCCATTGGGCTGTTCTTCCCCTCTTTTGCCCGGGGGCCACGGGAGGGGGGGGGTGCAGAAGTTCCAGAAATAGCACCTTCTATTGCATTCTTCCTAATGAATAACAAATAAAAATAAATACAATGGCCATCGCAGGTGTGCAGGCCCAAGAATTCAAGCACAGCACAGTCCTTGAGCGATATTAAAATAATGCATAGTGGTTTAACTCTTCAGCATGTACCGAAACAATGAAATGTCAGTTTAAAAAATTGACCCTTTAATACTCATACTTCAGTGGCCCTCTATAGGGTTGGACAGCTTTTAAAATCATCATAGATATTTTTTTTTTGAAATTCCTTTATTTTATTTTATTTCAACAATGTATGTTACAGTGTGATATACAAGTTATCAAGATGTATAACATTTAGTGAGTGATAAATAAGATAAAACAGAGGTATGAAGAGGACTTTAACAGAAAATTACTGTCGACTAATGACGTGAACACATATTCATTCCTCTAGTATTACACGGTCTGTATAATGAAAGCAGAGCCTGAGTGAATGGGAAAGTCTGATGTTATGGTTATCACACTATCCATTTACAAGCAGTTCCCTGCGGTATGCCTCATTTAAACTAAAGGCTCGTGTATTTATCCTTAGACAACAGGTATATAGATAAACCAAGATAACAAAGAGAGAAACTCTCCACTGACCGGGGGTGGAGATATTCCTTGCCGATCAGTGGAGTCCGGCAAGGGGTAACGAAAGTAAAGTAATGTATACCATGATATTCAACGTATCTGATCTAATCTTCCCTTAGCCGAAAAAGTATAGGGGGTTGTGTGAGAACCTAGGGAGAGAGGGGGAGGGGGGGGGGAGGGAAGGGAAGGAAAGCAGGAGACAGTAAGGGGGGAGAGGCCAGAGAGAATGAGAGGCGAAGTGGAGGGGGAGAGGAAGAGAGAGGTAAAGAGGAGGGTGGCGGTGTCACCCTCCAGCCAGGCAGGGTCCTCGTATCAAGGAGTGACCGCATTAAGTCATCTCTCGGAGGTAGGCCTCGGTGTAGATGAAGTGTTGCCAGGGGCGCCAGGTCTCCCGAAAGGCTTCCTCCCTGTCGTGCAGGGTGGCCGTAAGATCTTCCATGTCCCGCAGATCATTGACCCTCGCATACCACTGAATCTTCGTTGGTGGGATTACCGATCTCCAAAATAGAGGGATGCAGGCCTTGGCCGCATTAAGCAGATGTATGGTGAGTGAGGCTTTATATTTCTTAATTGAATTTCTAGAAAGGTGCAGTAAACAGGCCCCGGGGTCTCCCCCCAGTGCGACACCCGTCAGATGCTCGACCGTATCCGTCACCTCTTTCCAGAACGGTTTAATCTTGGGACAGTCCCAGAAAATGTGCAACATTGTTCCCTCTCCTGCTCCACAACGCCAACATAGGTCCGGCACCTGCGGGAGGAACCTGTGAAGAGTGGATGGCACTCTGTACCATCTGGTCACAATCTTGTAGCAAGTCTCTTGGACCCTTGTGGCCAGAGAAGATTTTTGGGCAAAGTGTAAGATCTTTTCCCTTTGTGTTTCATCAAAATGTGCTCCCAGTTCCGTCTCCCACTTAGTAAGGAAGGGTGGGACAAAACCTTCAGCCGGGGCGATCAAAGAGAGGTAGATCAAGGATAAAGAGTGGCGTATGGGCTCTCTGCGGTGGCAGATACGTTCCAATTCCGTAAGTGGGCGTGGGGGACCTAGAGTTCGGGCGCTTCGGCGTAAAAAATTACGCAGTTGGAGACCACTCAGGAAGTCCAATGGCCTGTCCAGGATTTCAATTCCCGCGGTTGTCCTGAGCTGGCCACCGGGATCTAGGAAGTCATGGAGGTGTGGCCATCTATCTCCCGCTGATAAGGCTCTAAAGATCGGCCCTTGGCAGCCCGGCATGAAGTCAGGGTTACCCAGGATCGGCACCATAGGGGAAGGGATAGGTGAGATCAGGGTTTTGCGAAAGGTTTCTCTGATCACTCTCAATGTGTTTCCCAGAGTTGGGTGTTCGGCAATGGATTTCGGGATTGGAGTGGTAAGCCACGGCCAACTCCTGGCCGTACCGTCTGAGTCCTCCATCTCCATGGTGACCCATTGTTTGGCCTCTAGGTGACAGTACCAGTCTATCAATCTGGTAAGATGTGTTGCCCTATAGTAGGCTTTTATGTCTGGTAAACCCACCCCTCCCCTGCGTTTTGCCAAGTAAAGTAGTTGTAATTTTATGCGTGGCTGCTTGTGTGACCAGACAAATTCTCGGAGGAGTGCGTCGATTCGCTTGAAGAAGGAGGGCGGGAGATGTATGGGGAGGGCCTGTAGAAGATAAAGTATCCTTGGGAGGGCTGTCATCTTAATGGCATTACAGCGTCCAAACCACGTTAAGGTGAGAGCGTGCCAATGCTGCAGGTCTGTTTTAAGTCTGTGTAGGAGAGTGGCAAAATTTGCTTGGTACAGGTCAGCGGGGTCCGCGGTGATGACCACTCCTAGGTACGGGATGGTATCGGTTGCCCAGTGGAACTGGTAGTTCAGGCGCAATTGTCGGGTGTCTTGCGAGCTCAGTGTGATATTGAGCATGGAGGATTTAGACATATTTATTTTAAATAGGGACAGAGCCCCGTATTCCCTCAGAGAATGAAGCAAGACGGGGAGTGAGGCAATGGGGTCAGCCAAGAAGAAGATAAGGTCATCTGCGAATGCGGCGACCTTGTGGGTTCCAGATGTTTTACGGAAGCCCTCTATGTGGGGGTTGGCCCGTATCTTACAGAGCAGGGGTTCTAAGGTAAGAATGAAGATTAGGGGGGACAGGGGACAACCCTGTCTGGTACCATTCCGAATGTCGAAATAACCGGACCTGGTTTCGTTGACCCTGACCGCCGCTGTGGGGCTAGAGTAGAGTGATAGGATCCAGCTGAGCATTGACGACCGAAGGCCAATGTGTTCGAGAGTAGCTCTAACGAACGTCCAATCTACACGGTCGAAAGCCTTCTCTGCGTCAGTTGACAGCAGTAGAAGGGGTCGTCGCGTGGTCCTAGCGGCATGTATGAGGTTCAGCACCCTAATTGTGTTGTCGCGTGGTTCCCGTTGAGGAACAAAACCCGCCTGGTCTTTGTGAATTAGGTTTGGTATATGTGGGAGCAATCTGTTCGCTAAGATCTTGGCAAATAGTTTCAGGTCGGTGTTTAGCAGAGCTATCGGTCGGTAGTTTCCACACCTAAGTGGGTCCTTTCCCTCTTTGGGGATGAGAGAGATGTATGCCCTAAGGGAGTCTATGGGGAAGGAGTTACCTTTCGTAATAGAGTTAAGTGCAGCCACTAACGGTTTGGAGAGCGTCTCAAAGAATGTTTTGAAGTAAGTTGAAGTGAGGCCATCAGGGCCTGGGGCTTTCTTTGGCTTGGAGCTCGCCATTGCCACCCCCAACTCCTCTACCGTGATGGGGTCTTCCAACCCCTCCACAGTGTCAGCCGGCAGAGATGGCATGCCTGAGGAAGCTAGATATTCATATGGAGTGGATCCTCCAGTAGGGTTAGGGGCGCCAGAAGAGGTTTTATCTAGGTTATAAAGACCGCTATAAAATGAACGGAATTCCTCTGCTATTTCTGTTGAGGTAGAGACCCTCCGACCCGTGGGGGACAGGATGTGGGGGATGAAAGTTTTGGTGCGGGGACCGCGTAAAGCTCTGGCTAGGAGTGAGCCAGGTTTGTTAGAGAATTCGTACATTGTACGACGTGACCATGCTAGCCTCTCTTTCGTTTTATGCAACAGAAGCGCGCGAAGCTCTTCACGTGCTTTAAGTAACTCCTGGTATACGGAGCGTGCTAGGCTAGCCTTATGTGTGCATTCGAGGGTCTTAATCTGAAATAGAAGTTCTTCAGTTCTACGGGTTCTTTCCCTCTTGAGACGTGCCCCAATACCTATCAAAATGCCCCTGATAACTGGCTTGTGCGCCTCCCACACCACCAAGGGATTGGGGACCGAGGCTACATTAAGTGCAAAATATTCCTGCAGTTTGGCTTGGATCTCCGTGCGGGTCTCTGCAGATTGAAGCAGTGATTCGTTCAGTCTCCACGAAGGTGGAGATTTAGACATTGGACCCATATGGAGCGTCAAGTGTATGGGGGCGTGGTCAGAAAAGGAAATGACATCTATGGATGAGTCCACCACCCTTGGCAAGTCCTGATGGGAAAGGAGCAGGTAATCTAATCTTGAGTACGAATGGTGAACTTGTGAGAAGTACGAGTAATCCCTATCCTTGGGGTGTAAGAGGCGCCAGGGGTCCATCAATCGAAGTGAGTGAAGATCGGATTTAATACGTTTAAGGCGCGCGTATGAGAGATGAGAGGCACCCCGTGATGTGTCTAACAGGGGGTCCATTGCGAAGTTCATATCGCCTCCAAAAATGAGCATCCCCTCCGTGAACTCAAGTAGTATGGGTATCAGTCCGCGCAGGAACCGAGCATGGTCGGCATTGGGGAAATAGATATTGGCAAGAGTGACCTGAATGTCCGATACCCTGCCCTTGATCAGGAGAAAGCGGCCCTGGGGGTCCACCTGCTGTGCCCTGAACTCCCACTGTACTGACTTTGCCACCAAAATGCTAACCCCCTTAGATTTGGAGATAGGTGAGATGCTGTGGTATGCCGTCGGGAACATATTGTTAGTCATTTTGGGAATATGTTCGCCATGAAAGTGGGTTTCCTGTAGGAAGGCAATTTGGGTTTTAGTTCTGCGTAGGTCAGCTAGTAGCTGGGAACGCCTTTCCGGGATATTGAGGCCCCGTACATTAAGGGAGGTCACCTTTAGGAGAGCCATTGTGGCGGCCCGGGCGCTGAGGATCGTTGACAGAATGAGGAGGACAATCACCTCTGGTTTAGGTTCACGTCCCCTCCCAGCTAGAGGGCAACAGCACCAGAGAATAGAGAGGAATGAAGAAGGTGAAAACAGGGTCAGAGCAGGAAGAGGAGTGGGTAGGTAAGGGGGGAAGGGGGAGGGGAGGGAGGAAGTAATCTAAGTTAGTCAAGAGACTACGCTATGATCTCCCGGCCGAGGCACAAATGGGGATTGTGCAGCAATCGGGAGGTCGCCCTAAGGGGGGTGGTCGATGCGTTAAGGTGCGCAACAAGAAAAAAAAAAAAAAAAAAAAGAAGAAAATTCCTTCTCTCTTCCTGCTCACACTTAAGTGAGCAAGTCAAGCAATATGAAAGAGTACTTTTGAGAGTGGTAGGGAGATGCACTGAAAGGGGGGCCTTCAGAATCAGCAACATTAAGAAAAAACAATACATTAACCATCATAAGTAGGGTGTAATTTACCACAAAACTGGGCATAACAATCATAGACGTGACTGTGTTTAAGGCTAGTATGTGCAACTAAGTAAACCTCTAACAGCCATGATCTACTGGCGTTGACGCATTGCAGAGGCGGCTAGGGGTCGAGGACCCCGGGGGTCTACTCACCCCTCTCCCGGACAGGGCCAGGAGGGGGCCCCCACCGCCCGGCTGTCAGTGTGCCAAGGCAGCCTGACCAGATTTGGCTCATGAGAAGTATGAATGAGCCTCCTCCTCGTCATCTACGTTCATATCAAATAAACTTGGGTGAAGTGCATGAAGTCTGGCCTACAGCAAAAATACCACATTTAAACATTTATAACAATGCGTCCCCCCTCCCTCTTCCCCCGTCCATATTTGAGAATCAACCCATGGATAAGAAAAAAAAAAAAAAAAAAAAAAAAAGAAAAAAAAAAAAAAAAAAAAAAAAAAGGAAAAAAGGGGGGGGGGGGGGGGGGAGTCCGGTGGATGGGTTTGAATGTTCCTGGAAAAATCGCCATAGGGGGGGGAAGGAGCGGGGCATCTGCCCATAGGAGGTACTGAAAGCCTTACCAAGAACCAAAAAATGGTGAGCGTTTAGTCCTCAGATGATGTTGGATGGGCTCTTCTGCCTTCTCGGTTTGGCGGGCGGGATCTTGGGCGTCGAGCTCTCTGTTGTCTGGGTGGTGCTGGACCTTGTGAGTCCTGGGAAAGCAGATAGTCAAACCAGTTGGGCACCTCGATCACCGGCCTGGAGATGAAATGAAAGAGGGCAGGGAGTTGGTCTGGCGTGCGGAGGTAGAATTCCGCCCCCTGCCTCCTGACGATGAGATGGAAGGGGTGACCCCATCGGTAGGTGGCATCTGCTTCGCGGATGATTTCCAGTAGGGGTCGCATGAGCCCACGCATGGTGCGAGTTTGTCTGGAGATGTCAGGGAAAATCCTGATGGGGGCCCCGTCAAAGTCTATTGGGCCCTTTTCCCAGGCAAGGCGAAGAATGTCCTCCTTGATAGTGAAAAAATGCACCCTGCATAGTACATCACGGGGAGGGTCTAATTCGGACGTTGATCTCTGTGCAGAGGGTGGAGGTCTGGGACCTGGTATACGGTGCACCCTGTCTAGTTCCAGGTCAGCTGTCGGTGGTTTGCCCAGGACCTGGTTTAAGATGGCGACCACTGTGGATCTGAGGTCTGGGCCCATGGTGGCTTCTGGGATCCCCCTTAGGCGCAGGTTGTTCCGTCTGTTTCTATTTTCGCCGTCATCCAGGCGTAGCTGCACATCGACAAGATGGCGACGGAAGGCCCCACACTCCGACTCGAGTGTAGTGAGGCGCGCTTCTGTATTAGATTGGGAGGCTTCGATCGTGGTGACTCTTTCCTCAACAATATCCACTTGCTGTTTTAGGTCATGCAGTTCTTTGGTTAGTGCATTGACAATAGAGGTGGCCATAGCGTTTAAGTCCTGTTTGGTGGGGAGGCCTGACACTATGTCTCTTAGAGAGCTTTCAACTAGGCCGCTTAGGTCATCAGCGTTCTCTGGATGCAGTGGCGTGTCAGCGGTTGTGAGAGCCGGGGATACTATAGGAGAGGGTACTCTGTGTGGCAAGGGGGGAAAGTCCTCCTCCGCTGCAGAGGAAGTTGCCGGAGCGCCCTTCTTACTTGAGGGTGTAGCGCCCGCCGTGCTGACTCGAGGTGGCGCCATCTTACTCTGTCTAGCCGGTGAGGGAATCTGCTGTTGCCGCAGAAAGTAGTGTGAGATTTCGGGTCCCCTCCGTTCCTCAGTGACCTGTGGGCGCCTGCGGCCTCCTGGCATGAATGGATGGCTTAGCTGATCGGTGCTACGGGTGATTCATGGCCCGTTTCAGTGCAGAGCTCCCAACGACGCGTTCTTACGTTTCCATCGCTAGGTCACGACTCTCTCCTGTGATAAATTTTGAGTTGGAGTTTCTGTGTTTCATGCAGGCGCTAGGGGGCCTACGCCAAGCAGCAGTGAGCAAGCGAGTGATGGAGCCTGTGTGCAGGGTCAGGGGTAATCAAGCAGTAAGTGTGGTACAGTGTGTGACCCCTTTTAAAGATTTATAATATTGGAGAGGACACAGGAAGGGTACAGGCCCTGAAAACCGCGGTTGTGTCACCCCCAGCAACAGTACCTTGTTGTGGTATCTGCAGACTGTTCTGTGGGATACAGGCTGGGAGGGAGAGGGAGGAATGGCTTAGCGATTTCACAGTGTCCTTTCGTTGTTTCCTCTTAGGCAGACCCCAGGACGGGTGGTAACTCTATCCCTTAGACCTCTGCACTCCAGGACAGTGTTATCAGGGCCCTGGCCTCCAAGATGGCTGCCGCTGCGTGGAGCTCACTGAGGGCCTTTATGGAGTTTCCTGCAGCCCCCTCTCGTGCTCTCCAGGTCCAGCTACCGCCTTCAGGTATGTGGCTCTTGTGGGGAACTTGCGGTGGCCCCCTCTCCGCTGATTGCGGTACCCGAGGCCGGGGATGGCGGAGGCTTCACAGGCCGCAGGATGGCGGGCCGCGGCCGGGTTGTGGCGCCGATCGGGGGTCCTAGCAGTGCGGTCGCCAGCTGTCCGTCTCTCCCGGTCCACCCCTCCTCTTACCTCCAGCCGCGATCGATGTGCGGAGCGCCGGGGTCCCCCCGCCGCCGAGCGCGGCACTTTAGGCCGGGGATCGCGAGGCCGCCGTAGGCCGCAAGATGGCGGAATGCCTTCAGAGGGAGATGCCGGCCTGTTTCTCCGCTCTCGGGCTGCTGTCCTGGGCAAGATCCTCCTCCCCTGTTGAGGATGGTTCCCTGCTATGCTTGGGGAGCCTTTTGCTTTTGAGAGAGATGGTTTTAAGGGCTGGATGGCTGTGGATGGAACCAGGACCGGCGGAGCTGCTCTAAAACACGTCCTGCTCCTTGTTGCATCCGGACACGCCCCCATCATCATAGATATTTGTATCTTCTTGCATGGAGCAGCTGGAAAATGCAGTACAGACCCTAATGAACTTCTTTTCTTCCTACTCCAGGGACGGTCCCGTAGAGCCTGGGCAGGACGCCAAAGTACGAATGGACCTCATGCCTCAATTATCTGGACTGCGAAAGCTGGTGGTGAATTTTGAGAGTGATCGTCTAAAAGGGGTGAAGGGATTTAAGAATATCATCATTGCCCCTCCTCCAAAGTGATACAGACACCTCGAATGAAGGAGGTTCTGTCACCAGCCTACATGTCCTTTAGCTATCCTATAATGTGAGAATTATTCAGTGTCTGTGCAGCCTTATCTACATATATATATATATATATATTCTTGTTACTTTGTGCTGAGATTATAGTGACGGAACAGACTGCAAAACAGTATTGTGGTAGTGCGGCAGTTAAATCTCTATTTCTTTATTGGCTTTTATGTACAAAAGAGCTGGATGGGGACGCACAATCACTGCTTGGTAATTTGGCGCGTGGAATGTTGAAAGAAAAAAAAGTCGGTCAAATTTTGTTGAACGTCAACACACATACACAGTAGTAAACTGATGTTATATATTTTTTACATATTTATATCAAATCTTAATTTTAAAAGAAATATTTAGTACAGGACGCTTTTATGGCTTTCTAATCAATAAGTACAGCATGGTCTGCATGATTTCAATAGTATGAGTAAACCAGATGGGTCCTGTCTCTTTTAGGAGATAGGATGTGTCTTCATTCAGCAGTCTATGGAATGTGATCCCTCCTGCCATCAAAGCAGAACCCCAGCCAAAAATTAGATAAAAATGAATAGTAAAAATAATAAGTAAAAATGATGTAAAAAAAAAAAAAAAAAAACCCACAAAATTAGCTTTTGCAGCAATAACCACCCTCAATCAAGAGACTGCACTGCAGTAAGTTTTCTGCCATTTAATGGTTTCAGTCCAAAGGCCAGCATAATTTAATCCACTTCCTCCGAGCCCAGGTCATCCTGGACCAGGGGCAGCAAAAGGGTGAGCTCCTCTCTGACATTCTTTCTCCTCCTATTAGCATGCTCTGTGTACTGCTTCTCACATTTCAGTTCTGCTGTACAGGGTAAGCAATAGGCTGATACTAGGTCACATGCAGGCACTTACACTGGTTAGCATTTATAAAAGAAAAAAAAAACAAAAAACAATTTAACCTGTTTACACTAGCCATAAGCATTAACGCAGTGAGGCCGCATATATGCAGCCCTATGTAAACATCTTTCTTCCCTGCGCACTCCCAACACAGAGTGTTCTGGAAAGCTCCCAATGCATACTTGCGATCAGGAGCTTTCCGATCACGTGACTGCTGTAACAGCCAATCACAGCGGTCACGTGATCGGAATAACCGCCTCTGCCTCCCAGCATTTGGAACCTCTTAAAGGGCCGGGAGGTGGTGGCGGGAAAGGGGTTAATGACATATTATTGATTACAGAACTGCATTCATAAATATCTTTTATATATGCTTACATTTCAACTGGAAGTTCCATTTACCAAAAGTTTTTTTTTTGTTTTTTTTCTTAGAGTGTAGAAAGTTTTGCCACCTGCTCACCTTTAGGTATTATTCCATATTTACTTGATATTAAAAGATTTAAAAACAAACATACAGTCCCTTTTAAATTATCAAAAACGAACACTGTTTTCTGCTTCAGTTTTGTGTGATGCCAAGCAAACTTTATACTGAGCTCCTGTGTGAATTGTTCCATATGGCTGAAACAGTGCTAGGAAGTAGTTGGCACGCTCTGGAAACTGGTGTCAGTTGCTCCACTTTAACATCCAGCTGTATGTAGCCATTAAGTCTGTGCACATTCCGCCTGCCAGCAAAGACAGAATCCAGCAGGTTCATATTTCGGGGATCACGTTTGTTATTATAATGCTGTAAATACCACTCTTTGTATCCAAGCATTAAAAGAACATTTATACAAAAATGACAAGTGAGTCTGGTGGTTATCTTTTTTTTTTTTTTTTGGAGCCTTGACCTCATCTTTCACCCCAAGCCGTGCTTATTATTGCACTCGTAAAGTCTCTTACTGGAAGAATCCTGGTAACAGGAGCTGGGCTGGGATCTTGCCCATTTGGACTAGAAGAGATGCAGAGTAGCGGGACTTGGATTGGCTCTTGTACAATCCAGGCATGGGCTCTGGAAGGCTTTCCATGTATCTCTACCTTGATGTCTGTCCAGCATTAATTCACCTTCAGACTAAACCTTCTACACAGATATTTCCCTCTCCTCCACACTGCAATGCATCAAATCTGACAGTCTCTCTTTTCTACACTTGGATTTCTTATGGCACCACTCATTATATCATGATAATCGTTGGCTTTAGTACTTTCTGATACCTTGACATAGACCAAGTAAACAGATAAAGATACTGGATTTTTCTCCGACTTTCATTTACTCCATGCTTGTTTGGAGTCAGTGACTTAAAAGTATTTTTAACCAGACACATACAAGCAACTTGCATTTTTAGCAGGAGGCCATCTTTCAAGACAGATGTATTTATAGGCCCATTCCTATTCATTTAAATGGGCTACTTAATGCACCATAATGGACCAAAGATCGCCCCTGCATCAAGATTACTTGTATGTGAACTAATGAATGTGAGTGTGTGTATATATATATATATATATATATATATATATATATATATATATAATATATATATATATACACATACACATACACATATCTAAAGTCATTTTTTTTTTCTTTTAACCACTTCAATACCAGGCACTTAGACACCTTCCTACCCAGGCCAATTTTCAGCTTTCAGTGCTGTCGCAATTTGAATGACAATTGCGCGGTCATGCTACACTGTACCCAAACAATTTTTTTATCATTTTGTTCCCACAAATAGAGCTTTCTTTTGGTGGTATTTGATCACCTCTGCGGTTTTTATTTTTTGCACAACAAATAAAAAAAGACCGAAAATTTTGAAAAAAAAACACGTTTTTCTTTGTTTCTGTTAAAACTTTTTGTAAATAAGTACGTTTTCTTCTTCAATGACGGGCACTGATATGGCTGCACTGACGGGCACTGATACGGTGGCACTGATGGGCACCGATGAGGTGGCACTGATGAGGTGGCACTGACGGGCACTGATGATGGGCACTGATAGGTGGCACTGGTATGCGGCACTGATGGGCACTCATAGGTGGCACCGATGGGCACTCATAGGCGGCACTGATGGGCACTCATAGGCGGCACTGATGGGCACTCATAGGCGGCATTGATGGTTACTTATGGGTGGCACTGATAGTTGGCACAGATGGGCACGGATGGGCACTGATAGGTGGGCACTGATGGGCATGGATGGGCACTGACAGGTGGCACCGATGGACACTGATGGGTGGCACTAATGACACTGGTTGTTTGCAGTGATGCCCCTAAGGGTGGCATTGCTGGGCATCACTGCAACATAATGGTGCCAATCAGTGCCCATTTGTGGGCACTGATTGGCACAGACTGGGCACACGTGGATGGCCATGGGGTACATACCTGGCCATCCACATGTTGCCCCTTCCCTGGTGGTCCTAATGGCGATCCCTGGTGGTCCAGTGTCGTGTTCTGAGGGGGGGCTGCGCTGATAAACAATCAGCGCAGACCCCCCTGCCAGGAGAGCCGCCGATCGTCTCGCGTCTGTCAGAAGGGAGTGAGGAAGAGCCGATCAACGGCTCTTCCTATTGACAGCGTGATCAGCCATGATTGGACACGGCTGATCACGTGGTAAAGAGCCTCCGCCGGAGGCTCTTTACCAAGATCGGTGTAGCGGTGAGTCAGACTGACACACCGATCCACCGATCGCCGCGATGCGGGCGCGCGGCGGCATGTTATCCTGCTGGACGTCATATGACGCCTAGTCAGGATAACTGAACCACTTCCCGGACGTCAATCCGCTATAGGGCAGGCGGGAAGTGGTTAAACTAAGTAGGGGAGGGTCAGGTGTCGCACAGTAGAAATGTCTGAAAATGTTGCACAGTCCAACAACAGGTTTTTGTTTGGTTACTTGTGTTTCATTAGGGAGATTTCCCTTCATTTCCTCTACTGTAGACCAGGGGTCTCCAAGGTTGGTGTCATTGTGAGGAATTGTGCCCCATCATTGGGGTCAACGGGAGGAATTGTGCCCCATCATTGGGGTCAATGGGAGGAATTGTGCCACATCGTTGGGGTCATTGGGAGGAATTGTAAAAAGAGTAGTGAACCCGCGCAGTGGAAATAGAGATGTGTTAGTGAAATCTATGGAACTGCTGCCGCCCAACATGCAGTCACCATAAATGGGGACAGCTGAATTGATTGGTGTAGAAGAAGGGTATGGCGCTGTTCCTTTAACTAAATGATAATCCCTACCTGCGTATTTGAATATCTCTAGTTCAAAACAAGGCATATAAGTATAAACTCCTAGGTATAAGCCAGACGTGCTGGTATCAGATGGTGGTATCCTTAAAAAATATTGCACAATATTAAACGAGCTATAAATATATATATATAAAAATGATAGGCAAGCTATAAATATATAAAATAATAATGATGGTGTCAAATCCCATATATAGTGTTGCTGGTATATATTCCAAATTATATTTATTGTGGAAGGGGGGGGGGGAGAGGGGGAAAAGGAGGGTGTGGGAGATCAACCCCTGGTGAAGAAACTGAAAAGTGTCCTAAAATCACTCCTAATAAAGTGCAAACGTGCTGGCAAAGTTCTAAGAAAGTCCTTATTGTGTAATAAGCTTGTTGTCAAATTCGTTTAAACCCTTATTAGTATAATATCTTGATATATATCTTGTGCATTATCTTGGTGCATGTGATGTTGTGATTATGATCCTTCGGTAATTTTGAATATCCTTGCTCTGAAAGTGCAGCCACTCACCGGATCACTTCACCCCTGCAGGAGTATCAGGCAGTTACAGTTTTGCGCCACTGTACGGCAATCACTGGCATACTCCGGGTCGTGATGTATCATATAAAAAGAGAGAAGGAGTGCCCATAGCGTAAAATCGTTTTAAAAGATTTATTAAACAAGTAGAGGTACTCACAATCTCACAGTATGAATCAAGCGAAGTAGTAAAACGTCACGGTTAACCTTCAGCGCTGGTAAGTAAGTAGTGTTGGGAAGCACAGATTAGGCCACGCCCTACGCGTTTCGTCGTTAGGACGTCTACGGGAGCGTGACCTGTGCTGTGTCTTCCCACCCTTATATAGCGTGCGGTGTCCCCTTGTTGATTTTTCGATTGGCATCCATTTTGCCTGTGATTCCGCGGACCGGAAGTTCGCCCGCGGCCATTTTGTCTATGTTATGCAGACCGAAGCCCGACTTCCTGTAAGTATAGCAGTGTCTAGTTGTCTAGTGTTTCTAAGGGGCGGTTTGTTTTGGCTATTGTGTGGCCATTTTGTCTGGGATTTTAGCAGACAGTAGACCATATTCGATGTCTCTGTGTGCATACCCTCCAAAAACCGGCAGCCATTATACCTATGATTTTTTAGACACAGGAGACCGTAAGGTTGTTTTTCTTGCAACTGATGTTTTTATTTCTCTTTTAGTTGATGTATGCATATTTTTATCACACTGCAATTGCCCATTGAAAGAGGCATATATGCCGGTTTTTTATATTTGGATTTTAGTATAAACATTTCGAGTTTGTTTTTAAACCTTTTTATAGTATGCGGCACACCCAATACTATATACCTATATTTTAATCAGCAAATTTGGATCAGGATTATCTTAAAAGCGAAACTAATGTAAATCAGTTGCAAGAAAAACAACCTTACGGTCTCCTGTGTCTAAAAAATCATAGGTATAATGGCTGCCGGTTTTTGGAGGGTATGCACACAGAGACATCGAATATGGTCTACTCTACTGTCTGCTAAAATCCCAGGCAAAATGGCCACACAATAGCCAAAACAAACCGCCCCTTAGAAACACTAGACACTGCTATACTTACAGGAAGTCGGGCTTCGGTCTGCATAACATAGACAAAATGGCCGCGGGCGAATTTCCGGTCCGCGGAATCACAGGCAAAATGGATGCCAATCGAAAAATCAACAAGGGGACACCGCACGCTATATAAGGGTGGGAAGACACAGCACAGTTCACGCTCCCGTAGACGTCCTAACGACGAAACGCGTAGGGCGTGGCCTAATCTGTGCTTCCCAACACTACTTACCAGCGCTGAAGGTCAACCGTGACGTTTTACTACTTCGCTTGATTCATACTGTGAGATTGTGAGTACCTCTCTACTTGTTTAATAAATCTGTTAAAACGATTTTACGCTATGGGCACTCCTCTCTTTTTATATGATACATCACGACCCGGAGTATGCCAGTGATTGCCGTACAGTGGCGCAAAACTGTAACTGCCTGATACCCCTGCAGGGGTGAAGTGATCCGGTGAGTGGCTGCACTTTCAGAGCAAGGATATCCAAAATTACCGAAGGATCATAATCACAACATCACATGCACCAAGATAATGCACAAGATATATATCAAGATATTATACTAATAAGGGTTTAAACGAATTTGACAACAAGCTTATTACACAATAAGGACTTTCTTAGAACTTTGCCAGCACGTTTGCACTTTATTAGGAGTGATTTTAGGACACTTTTCAGTTTCTTCACCAGGGGTTGATCTCCCACACCCTCCTTTTCCCCCTCTCCCCCCCCCTTCCCCCCCCCTTCCCCCCCCTTCCACAAAAAAAATAAAATTTGGAATATATACCAGCAACACCATATATGGGATTTGACAGCATCATTATTATTTTATATATTTATAGCTTGCCTATCATTTTTATATATATATATATTTATAGCTCGTTTAATATTGTGCAATATTTTTTAAGGATACCACCATCTGATACCAGCACGTCTGGCTTATACCTAGGAGTTTATACTTATATGCCTTGTTTTGAACTAGAGATATTCAAATACGCAGGTAGGGATTATCATTTAGTTAAAGGAACAGCGCCATACCCTTCTTCTACACCAATCAATTGGGAGGAATTGTGCCTCATTGATGGTGTCATTGGGAGGAGTTGTGCCCTATTTATGGTGTCATTGGGAGGAATTGTGCCCCATCGATGGTTTTATTGGGAGGAATTGTGCCCCATCGATGGTGTCATTGGGAGGAATTGTGCCCCATTGATGGTGTCATTGGAAGGAATTGTGCCCCATCATTGGGGTCAATGAGAGGAATTGTGCCCCATCTTTAGGTGTCATTGGGAAGAATTGTGCCCCATCGTTGGTGTCATTGGGGGGAATTATGCCTCATTGTTATCATTGGATAAAATAATGCCCTAAAGTCTGGACAAAAGCAAGGAAAGGGCCGCAGTTTGAAGACCACTGCTGTAGACTCAGGAGGGAGTGAGTAGATATTTTTACAATGGGAGGGACGTCCTCTCTTAGACAGTTACATAGTTACATTTTTAGTCAGGTTGAAAAATCTAGAAAGAAAGAAAGAAATCATACAATCCTATGCCTACAGTTGATTCAGAGAAAGGCAAAAGAAAAACAGCAAAGCATGATCCAATTTGCTACAGCAGGGGGACAAATTCTTTCCCGATCCCCCCCGAAAGGCAATCAGATTTTCCCTGGATCAACTTTACCTATAAATGTCAGTACCCAATAATATTATGTACATTTAGGAAAGAATCCATGCCTTTCTTAAAGCAATCTACTTAGCTGGCCAGAACCACCTCTGAAGGGAGTCTGTTCCACAGCTCTTACTGTGAAGAAGCCTTTCTGTATTTGGAGATGAAATCTCTTTTCTTTTAGGCGTAAAGAGTGCCCCCTTGTCCTCTGTGTTGACGGTAAAGTGAATAACTCGAGTTCACTATATGGACCCCTTATATATTTTTATATGTTGATCATATCCCCCTTAATCTCATCTTCTCAAGAGAGAATAAATTCAGTTCCTTTAATCTTTCCTCATAGCTGAGTTCCTCCATTCCTCTTATCAGTTTGGTTGCCCTTCTCTGCACTTTCTCCAGTTCCCCGATATCCTTTTGTGACCTGTTGCGCAAAAATGAACTGCATATTCCGGATGAGGTCTTATTAATGATTTGAACAGGGGCAAAATGATATCTCTCTCTGGAGGCCATACCTCTCTTCATACAAGAAAGGATTTTGCTCACTTTGGCATTGCATGCTATAATTGAGCTTATGATCTACCAAAACCCCCAGATCCTTCTCAACTACGGATCCCCCCAGTTGTACTCCCCCTAGTATGTATGATGCATGCATATTCTTAGCCCCCAATTGCATAACTTTACATTTATCAACATTAAAACTCATCTGCCGCTTAGTCGCCCAATTAGACAGAGCATTAAGGTAAGCTTGTAAGTTGGAGACATCCTGTAAGGACGTTATTTCACTGCATAGTTTGGTGTCATCTGCAAAGACAGAAATTGAACTTTTAATCCCAGACCCAGTATCATTTATAAAGATAGTTGTCTTGGGAACAAGTATGATGGTTGGAAGATTTATCTTCTATTCCTGTTCTGGTGGCAACTCAAAATGTTGAGTTTACCCTCACTTTTATACCCAATGACATTCTTAATTAGGACAATTAGAATGGGGGGGGGGGGGGGGGCACCCTATTGAGGAGACCAGCAAACCATCACTACTCTCAAAATAAAAAAAATAAAAAAATTTTGCCTTTAGCTATATGATGACAGTCCCATCTTACTCCTAACAAAGCCACCTCTGTTCCCCATCACACTCAGACAAGCTCCGTGCCAAAGCCCAAGGAGCCCATTCCTACATCAATTAGCACACACACTATAGAAAACGGGACACACACTGATGACATTTCATACATCCAAGTAGATTTATTCACCAAGGAGATAAAAATAGCTCACACAAAGCGTTCCACCACCAGGCCACCCCTCCAATGTGTTTCACACTTGACAGCACTTAATCATGGAGACATGTGAACTACCATTTATCTGCTTGCTGAATTAAACTACCTGGATGTTTAAAACGTCCTTGGTGTGCGGCCCGTTTTCTGAAGTTTGATTGCCTTTCGTTATACTTCAAAATCTACAGTTTACTTAGCCCTGATGAAGGAGGTATCTTAAAGCCCGTGAAACACATGGGCTTTGATTTTAAGAAGAAATACCTACTCAGTCTGGACTGTCAACAATCGGTGTGGCACTCCATTCTTCTTTTTTAGGTAGATTTGGTCCATGTCCCTGTTGCAGATGTTTCAGTTCACTTCCTGTCTCAGTAATAAATCACCAGGATAGAGGAGTTTGGAGAATCTCCTCAAAGCAGACACAGACATTAATAAAAACCTGACAAAATTTTAAACCCACCCACAATGTACAGTAAAGTGTCCTGGCTGAGTGAACATTTATCACGGGGACAGGGAAAGAAGGAAAGCCTGCAACAGGACAAAAAAAAAAACAGACAGGAAGTAAGAAATCTCCCTAAATGTTCATAGTAATGTAAAAATCTATCCAACTCCTGTCATTGTTGCTGAACTGCTATCTCCTGACTAAATCTACTGAGCTAAATGGCTGATTACACATGAACAAGTGGTGGCTCATGAACAGGATACGCAGCATTCAGATCGCAACAGCCTATTGTTTATATTGTACCCCATCTCAGGAGAGCAGTTCAGCTGCCATAACAATGTGTATGTAAAGGATAACAGTTTCTCTTATTTGCTCCCTTTTGGTCTGTTAAATATACCACTAAAACTGTTATATTATATTTGTTCGATAAGTGCAAAAAACAAAATATGGCCAAACTTTTGCCCATCAGGCCTCTCTATTATTAAAAGGTGGCTTCCGGATTGCGATAATCCCATATTCGTAGACCCTCACAACCACCAGCCAGGGTTGCGAGGATGAGGCCCTTGTCCTTATCATCAACATGGGGGCAAGGTACATCCCTCTCATTATCAGGGGTCAAGCTCGAAGACCAGTTGCTATAGCAGTAGCAGGACTACCACCAACCAGCAGGATAGGTACACAGGCAGTCAGCATGGCGGATGACGTGGTCTCACCTGAGGTGCGGAGTCTAAGTACTAACCAATGTTCACCAGAGCTCCTCATGGTGGAGATGGATTTTGCTGCCTGTTAGTACCAGGTTGTGGTCCTCAGGATCACCCCACCAGGAGGTGAGCAGGCCAGGGTCCAGTAGCAGATAAGCAAGTAAGGATCAAACAGAAGCGTAGTCAGTACACAAGCCAAAGGTCTGAATGAGTAGTTGTAGGTTGGGATCCAGCAGAAGCGTAGTCAAGGAACAAGCCGAGGGTCAATAACGAGTGGTAGCAAAATATGTACGGCAGCAGGGAAGACGAGAGTGAAACACTGGCTGAAGAGAGCAAAACAATCTGGCAAACAGGAAGTGCAGAGACATGGTTTATTCAGGAAGTTCATGGGAGGAGAAAAGAGTTCAAGGTTCAGCAGAAGTTAAGACACAAGGCAAGGTTGTCCAATGGATCAGACAGGGTTCTGTCCAGCATCTCAGGTAGCTCGGCGAGAAGAGTCATTGCCAGACACAGCAGAGGTCCCAGGTTTAAATCCAGGCCCTGACACTCCCCATGTTGAGGACATGTGGCCTGGTATAGTTTTCCCAGCCAGGCAGGCAGACCTCATGTTCAGAATAAGGTTCTGATATTGATTTATAGGGGAATTCATGCTTTTTTTTTTTTTTTAGTGGCAATCACACTTAAAATCCATGCCAAACCTGAAAGGTCTGGTATGGATTTTCTAAAGGGCCTCACGCATTTTGTTTTTTAAAGCCATACCAGACTCAAAAGGGCTGGTATCTATTTCACTCTTGCTGTAGGATGCGTTACAGCAAGCTAATTACCAAGAAAAAAATTATACGGTTTAAATTGCTGGCAGATGATATTTCATTACAGATTCTTTAGAGAAAAAAAAAATTAACACATACCCTTCCAGAGGCCCTAAAACATACAAAACAGACCCTTGGAGGGGTCTATATGCTGTTATTTTTTAAGAAGCCGGCAATTGTAAACACTTTTTTATCCTTTGTAAATGTCAGTGCTGCTAATTACAGAGATGCGTCCCTTCACAGGCAGGATTAGGGCACTCGCAGGCATGGAATTTAATGGATTCACGTGTTTTTAATGATTTACTTTAAGTATTTTTTTTTAAAATTGCAGCTTCTGACCTAATGGAATTTCTTTAAAATGTTTTCTTGCATTGGTACATATCCCCACCCATTTTTTTTCTTACACCCCCTTTCCTATTAACCAAGAAATGGCATTTGTAATTTGACAGATTCAGCTTCTATTAGTTTCAATAGGATTCAGGTTCAGCATCCAAATTTCTTCCGAAGTTTGCCACACAACACTTGAACCAAGGCAGTTTGGCTCATCCCCACTGAGGCTCAGTAAGCTGATATAAACTTTTAGGCCAGGTTCACACATGTGCAGCCGCAGTTCGTGCTTGGGGTGCGGTGCGTTCCTGTACACCGGTTCAGGTGCGATTCAGGTCCGAATTTTAGGCTGAATTTGCACCGGAACCGGACCTAAAGATGCAGTGAACCCTTTTTCAATCCAGGCTGCGGCCGCCAAAGACATGTGTGAACCGGCTCCATTGAGAGCTGGTCACACTTGCCTGTGATGCGAATTGGATGCGGGGAAAACCACATCTAATTCGCATATGTGTGAACCCAGCCTTAATCTTGGATTTAGATATGCTTTAAATCAGCCTAATATGACACCCTTCAGGACAAAGGACACCTATCTATAGCAGACTGAAAAAATGGACAGCTCTATATGTTGTTGACTGCCGCAGGTGCTAGCTCAGGGACTACATACATATGTTCATCAGAATTTGTTTCTGTTGAAACTCTCCTTTATCTTTTCATACATCTGACCTCTTGCATACAGTATGTACTAATCTTACTGCTGGTATAGATTTTTTTGCTCTTTACATCCCCTCCGATCAGTCTCACAGTTCAGATCTATCTCATATCAATAGAAGTGGATGAAAAGTCCATTCTTGTCTCTAGGTTTGTGTGGGCAGCCCACCGCTTTATTCTTTTTCTCATCTCTCAGTGTGTTAAAGGCAATGAAAAGCACGGTTTATTTTCCAGGCACTGGCCTAGGTCTTATTTTTGTGCTGGCGAGGAAGACCTGTGCCTGGGCACAATGCAGAGCAGTGATAGAAGTGATTGAATTAGGAAGGGGTAATCAGGTATATGAAGGTCAGTGTCTGCAGAGGAATTTCCGTGGGCCATAAACTGGTGAAACAGCCTACAGGGCAGTTGGCAGTTCAGATATACAGCTGACAGGATTTTTGTTGTGGAACAGATCTGCTCTGTATATACAACCCTAATTATTTATTCTCATCCCAGTAAGGGTATCTGAGAATAGGTTACTTCCCCTGACACCAGCAGAACAAGTGCAAGGTAGAAATATTTATAGAAATTAGAGAAATATTTTCTGTATTAGTAAATGTAGTAAAACACTTGACCAGAGATATGTTTCCTCCTTCCGGTGTTGATTTGATCAATACTGTGGTGCACCTAGCATGCTTAACACCTCTCTCCTCTATATGAATAAATTATGTGTGTGGTGGTCAGGAGTATGTAAGGTGTGGCACAGCTTGCAGAGTGTGACTGGCAAGAGTATGTCTGGGCTTTCCAACATGGAGAGTGGTCAGTGAAGTGCCCCATTTCACTGCTGGCCAGTGAAGTCTTCTTATGATAGTGGTCAGTGCCTCCTTACCTTGGTAGTCACTTGAGAAGTAACACTTAAGACTGGTGGTTAGAAAAGATGTGCCTCCTTACATCATTGGTCATTGGAGAAATGCTCTCTATATTGGTGGTCAGGGTAGCTCCCCACTACGTTGGTGGCCAGGGGAAAAGTTTCCCCTTAAAACTGGTGGACAGTAGAGAAGTCCACCCTTACATTGGTGATCAGAGAAGTTCCACATGACATAGATGGTTGGCAGAAAATGTCCTCTTTACATTGGGTGTTAGTAAAGAGGTGGCCCTTTACATTGATGGTCAGTGGAAACATGTCCTCTTACATTACTCTTTATTGTAGTGCCAGTTGATAATATTGGTGGTCAGTGTAGCTCCCCACTATGTTGGTGGCCAGGAGAAAAGTTTCCCCTTAAAATTGGTGGACAGTAGAGGAGTCCACCCTTACCTTGGTGATCAGAGAAGTTTCTCTTTAGATCGGAGGTCAGTTGAGAAGTTCCCCATCACATAGATGGTTGGCAGAAAATGTCCTCTTTACATTGGATGTTAGTAAAGAGGTGGCCCTTTACATTGATGGTCAGTGGAAACATGTCCTCTTACATTACTCGTTATTGTAGTGCCAGTTGATAAGGTAGGGTTTGTTTATTGAAAACTTAGACCCTCTGCAGTCACTAGTAACCAGAAACCATGTGATCTTTTGCCTAGCCTTTTGCTCACATGAGTAAGCTGTTCAGCAGATAAAGCAGATACAGGGTTGGGACAAACAATTTACCACTGCTAGAGGTGCTTACAATGATCATCTTTTTTTTTTATTTAAGTAAAACCCTAAAGGAACAAAAACTGTTGCTGTAATAGTTTAAAACATGTTGGCTGGGGGCTTCCATTTGTTAGTGTATCTAAATCTGTTAGTACATCTAACACCCCTCCCCCCAAACTGACAATGCGGCTGTCCAAAGGTGTCTCTGTGCTCATTCAACCAGACTGTAGGTACAGGAGATGTGTTGCTGGCCAGATCATCAGGTAAAAACAGACAGAAAAAGACTTTAAAATAAAAAACTAATACAGCCACCACATCTAAAGATTGGTGAGCTGCAATATTGTTTTTATAGTTTTGGGTTTAACACTGCTTTAAAGGGCTTTTTTTTCATAAGAGTTTTATTGTAAGAGCCCTTGCACACTGGGGCGGGGGGCGGCGTCGGCGGTAAAACGCCGCTATTATTAGCAGCGTTTCAACGTTGGTATGCGGCCGCTAGCGGGGCGGTTTTACCCCCCGCTAGCGGCCGAGAAAGGGTTAAATACCACCGCCAAGCGCCTCTGCAGAGGCGCTTTGCCTGTGGTATAGCCGCGCCGTCCCATTGATTTCAATGGGCAGGAGCGGTAAAGGAGCGGTATACACTCCGCTCCTTCACCGCTCCGAAGATGCTGCTAGCAGGACTTTTTTTACCGTCCTGCCAGCGCATCGCTCCAGTGTGCAAGCCCTCTGGGCTTTCACACTGGAATGAAAGCAGCGGTGCTATTATTAGCGCAATAGCGCCTGCAAACCGCCCCAGTGTGCAAGGGCTCTTACTGAAAATAGTTGCTGAAACTAACCATTGCACTGCTGATTCATCTAAGGTGTGAATTTCACTAATAAGTCCACTTTAATTTTCATAATAAGGCCGCTTAGTACCAGTAGAGATCATGGTCTGCTGGTTGTTTGATGTGAAGTGCCTGCTGTCTCTTTCCTTATCCAGGCTGCAGCAGAACTCTAACTCGTGTGATTCAGAGACAGGAATAGCACACTTAAGCATGGCAGTTCTACACTCACCAGACACTTTATTAGGTACACCTTACTAGTACCATATTGGACCCACTTTTGCCCTCAGAACTGCCT
Source organism: Lithobates clamitans (assembly GCA_037952925.1). Lineage (NCBI taxonomy): Eukaryota > Metazoa > Chordata > Amphibia > Anura > Ranidae > Lithobates > Lithobates clamitans. Next base: position 939,436 of record JBBGZY010000202.1, read on the forward strand.
AATTCTTCATGGCATAGATTGAACAAGGTGTTGGTCCATATTGATGGAGCACCCTTTAGTTAGGTAGGTGCTAGAGTTTAGATTTTTCTTTAGAGTAGGAATATTTAGGCAGGCCTAGCTGGTTGCTAGGCCTATTTGTTTTCATTCTGGGCTCGGAGTGGTTCAGGGTAGGGCTGGGTGACTCACAGGTAGTATCAATGTCACCTGCCTCTTCTTTCTAGAAAGTGCTAGAAAGAGAGGAGGAGAGGAGAGGTGGAGCTGCCTGGGGTATTCTGAGGAGTTTCTGGATTATTCTGAGGAGCCTTGACCAATCCCCAACTTGGATTGGCAGGGGGCAGGCCTCCTTAAATACCCAGGGTCATCTCAGCTGGGGAGATGTCAGGTGGAAGAGCTGGAGTGAAAGCGCGTGGAGGCTGTCGGGCCCACAGGGAGCTCCCCAGTCTGAGGGTGACCTTGGGCCTTGGCTCAGGTGCAGCCAGGAGGAGATGAGGCACATGAGAGAGCAAAGAGAAGATGGTGGGAGAGAGTACTGCTAAGAGACACCAGAGAGGACAACTGGTCGCAGGCAGGTGGTCTGGTAAGTGAGCACAGTCAGGAGGACTGGGGATGCACGCCTGAGAGAACTGGGAGTTTATAGTTTGAGATGGGTGCAGAACCAGAAGAGTGGACTGTGGGAAGGACAATGGAAAGAGGTGGCTGCAGCCAAGAGGGCTGGCAGGGCCTGAAGAGGGTTTACTAGGATCAGTAACCGAGTTGAGGACAGTTAGCACCAGAACTATTTCTACATCATAGGGGCCAGAGGCCCCTGTCCGCAAAAGGCAATTCACTGAGGCCTGGCTGAGTTAGTGTCAGGCCTAACCATGTGGTGCTAGCTGGTCTGGGAATCTGCAGAAAGTGAAGTGCTGGAGGAGTAAAGGTCTGCAGCAAGTGAAGTGCTGGAGACATAAGGGAAAGAGGTCATAAGCAAGAGCTGTGCTGGAGAGAAGACGGGAATGTATATACAGGAGTGTATATAGTAGTCCCAAGTAAGTTATACTGAATCTTTCTGGGCATCCCATAATTTCCTTTTCCCATCCAAGTTCAATCCCCTCAATAAAAAACAAAAAAAAAAAAACAAAAAGCTTATGGACTGTTCTATGTCTCTGAGTGCCTGAGAGATGCCAGGCTGGGCAGGGTGATGGGTGAACCACAATACTCAGCAGCCCCTTCGGGGGCATGGCTACATTTGGGGATGTCGTCTGGGATCACCTGTTCATGGTTAACCTGCCAGCTGTTGCCCCTAGCAACCAAAGTTGATCGAGACGGGGGAACTGTGCTTTATTCTGCAACCAGTTGAGGAATTAAACTTTGGGGGAGGACTTCTGTGCTCTGCCTGCTGTTCAGTGCTATAGTAACAAGTGCCATTGTCCATAGCAACCAGTGAGAGGATGACTTGGTTTGGGAGTATCTACACATCCCTAAGCTGCTGCGAGTGCCAGAGTGTGAGGAGATCCGCTTTGAGGACATTCGGAAGGAATGGCGGCTGGGGAGGTCTATCTACAAGGACAGAGTAATGGTTGCCAGGAAGGGACGGCCTACAAAGGGTCACTCTGTCTCTATCAGGGAGGAATGGGGTGGCAGGAAGAGGTTGCCTGATCTGCACTTTTATGCTTGAGGAGGACTGTTGAGGTGCAGCCATTAAAAAAGTGCACACATGGACTGCTGAGGAGTTGCAGTGAGAATGTATTATTCTTCACTGACTTTGCAGGATCAGACCGGCCTGCCACCCTGTTGTGCCCAATGGATGGACCCTTTCCTGTTGCAAGGACACTAGGGTGATGTCTGTTTCCTAAACCGTTCTTTAAGGAGCCTGCTTGCTCAGGGAGGGGGGCCCCTCCCATCAGGAACTCAAAAAAGGAACTTTTGCTTGCTGAACAATGTTTTTCTTCCCCCAATGTTATGTCAGGAAGTCCATAACCCCCTTCTGACAGACCCACAGGTGAAAGATTTAATTTGAAGTGAACCATGTTTTTGGTTGTGAGATTATTTCTGTCAGCAGGGTCATAACCCCCTTCTGACAGAAATTTTGTAAAGTGTTCAGGTAGTTGGATAGGATAGGCTGTTTGTTCAGGATGGGACAGCTGTCTATCCATCTCCGGCTGGAGCTGCAAATCCTGTGGACAGATGGTTTCCCTTTGAGGGAGATGCTCTGGACCCATGTATGTGCATAATTGTATGTAGCAGTAGGGCCTATAGTTAGGAATGTCATGTATATGCTGTAAATACTGAACAAAATAATATAGTACTGAACAAAATAATATTTTATATTTTTGATACGTATTTATTTGTATATATGTCCCCCCATCCAAGTCTGTTCCCTTTCCAATTTGTTTGTGGGATGCCCTTGCTCCTTAGCCCAGGAGCTACTTTTTTCTAAATTCTCCCAGCCAAGGGACTGGCTGGATTTTGGTGTGTGTGTGTGTGTGTGTGTGTTTTTAGCACCCTCTAGTTAGGTAGGTGCTAGAGGTTAGATTTAGGTTAGGAAAATTTAGGCAGTAGCTGTTGGCTAGGCCTGTTTGTTTTTATTCTGGGCTGGGAGTGGCTCAGGGTAGGTCTGGGTGACTCACAGCTAGCATCACTGTCAACTACCTCTTCTTTCTATAAGGTGCTATAAAGAGAGGAGAGGTGGAGCTTGGGAGATTCTGAGGAGCCTTGACCGATCCCCAACTTGGATTGGCAGGGGGAGGGCCTCCTTAAATACCCAGTGACAGCCCAGCTGGGGAGGAGTTGGCAGGTGGAAGAGCTGGAGTGAGACAGTGTGGAGGCTGTTGGGGCCCACAGGGAGCTCCCCAGTTGGGGGGGTGACCTCGGGCCTGGGCTTGGGTGCAGCCAGGAGGAGAAGAAATCCTGGAGGAGAGGCACATGAGAGAGCAAATGGAGGACAGCAGGAGAGAACACTTCTGTGAGTCTCCAGAAAGGACAACTGGTCGCAGCAAGGAGGGCTGGGGTGGCATGCTTGGGAGAACTGGGAGTTTACAGTTTGAAATGGATGCAGAACCAGAAGAGTGGACTGCGGGAAGGGCAGTGGAAAGAGGCAGCTGCAGTCAAGAGGGCTGGCAGGGCCTGAGGAGGGTTTACTGGGATCAGTAGCCGAGTTGAGCACAGTTAGCACCAGAACTATTTCTACATCATAGGGGCCAGAGGACCCTGTCCGCAAAAGCCAATTCACTGAGGCCTGGCTGAATTAGTGTCAGGCCTAACCATGTGGTGCTAGCTGGGAATCTGCAGCAAGTGAAGTTCTGGAGGAGTAAGGGAAAGAGGTCTTAAGCAAGAGCTGTGCTGGAGAGAAGACTGGAGTGTATATATAAGTTCCAAGTAAATTATACAGGGCAGCATAGTGGTGTAGTGGTTGATAGGGCAGCACAGTGGTGTAGTGGGTAGCACTCTCGCCTAGCAGTAAAAAGGGTCGTTGGTTTGAATCCCAACCACAACACTACCTGCCTGGAGTTTGCATGTTCTCCCTGTGCCTGCGTGGGTTTCCGGGTACTCAGGTTTCCTCCCACACTCCAAAAGACATGCTGGGAGGTTAATTGGCTTTTGTCCAAAATTGGCCCTAGTATATGAATGTGAGTTGGGGACCTTGGATTGTGGGCTCCTTGAGGGTAGGGACCGATGTGAGTGTGCAATGTATGTGTGGAGCACTGCGTAAATTGACGGTGCTATATGGGTACCCTAAATAAAAAATAATATAATAGATGAGCATCTTAATGAGACACAATGTACAGGGATAGAGACAATTGTAGACACGCACCCACACTCACTCAGGTTGAACCGGATGGACTGGTGTCTTAATTCAACCTATGTAACTATACTGAATCTCTCTGGGCATCCCATAATTTCCTTTACCCATCCAAGTTCGATCCCCTCAAAAATAAACAAAACAAAAACAAACAGCTTATGGACTGTTCTATGTCTCTGAGTGCCTGAGAGATGGATTCCAGGCTGGGCAGGGTGAATCACAATACTCAGCAGCCCCTACGGGGGCATGGCTACATTGACATGATAGCATCACACAGTTGCTGCAGATTTGTTGGCTGCACATCCATGATGCAACTCTCCTGTTCAACCACAACTCAAAGGTGCTCTATTGGATTGATATCTGGTGACTGGGGAGGGCACTGGAGTACAGTGAGGCCCCTTTTACACTGCCGTAGCTTGAAAGTTGCGTGATTTTTCTGCGATTTCAGGGAATGCCTGTGTAAACTTGAGGTTTATGGACCTCAACTTGCATCAAAGTCGGACCAAAGTAGTACAGGGACCACTTTGAAGTTGGGGTGACTTGAAGTCACACAGATATGAATGGTTATCATTGGGAATCATGGGGTACGACTTGTCATGCGACTCTGATGTCCAAAGTCGCAGGAAAAGTCGCACAAGTGTGAAAAGGGCCTGAACTCATTGGCATGTTCAAGAAACCAGTGGTGAGAAGTTCAAGAAACTGGAAGTAGCCATCAGAAGATGGGTACACTGTAGTCATTAAGGGATAGACAAGATCAGCAACAATACAAAGGTAGGCCTATCCTGTGCTTTCAGAGATGGTTTTCTGCATACCTTGGTTGTAACGAGTGGTTGAATTACTTTTTCCTTTCTATCATCTCAATCCAGTCTGCCCAGTCTCCTCTGACATCAACAAGGTATTTTTATTCACACAACTGCCACTAACTGGATATTTTCTTTTTTTCTGACCATTCTCTGTAAACCCTAGAGATGGTTGTGCGTGAAAATCCCAGTAGATCAGCAGCTATTGAAATACTCAGACCATCCTATCTGGCATCAACAACCATGCCAAGTTCAAAGTCACTTAAATCCCCTTTCTGATGCTCAGTTTCAACTTCAGCAAGATGCCTTCACCGCGTCTAGGTGCCTAAATGCATTGAGTTGCTGCCATGCGACTGGCTGATTAGCAATTTTTGTCTACAAATCAATTGAACATGTGTACCTGATAATGTGGCTGGTGAGTTTATATTGTGCATAAAGAAGGAGAATCAAATTTGCTGCCACCATTGACCTCCTTTGGAAATGTTAGTTGCCGGGCTGTCATGCCTATTCAGTGGATTCAATACTTTGAGCCATTGACGAAAATCTATCATTATTTTTAACAACCAGAATATTTGTTTATTGAAAAAATTGGCATGGTACAAATACACCAGAAAACAGGGTAGTACATGGAATGACAGTATCACACAAACAGTGTAAACATGGTAATGCCCAAAGTGAGCAAGCAGGGTACATAAGTAGTCCAAAAGTAGCAGGTACAGTATACAGCTAGAACACAGGATAAGTGATAACAGTCAGCAGCCATATCACTGCACTACCTGAAGGGAAGAATAAAAAGGGAAGAGATCCCATCACTAGGCTGTTCATAGCTGCCAAACCGCTATTGTACTTCTTAGGACAGTTCTTATTAATATAAGTCAATTTATACATGGGTAGGGCAGCATTAATAGAATTCTCCCACGAAGCCACGGAGGGAGAGGACGCGTTATAATTTATTTTATTTATTACAGGTACTTATATAGCGCTATCAATTTATGTAGCACTTTACATATATATTGTACATTCATCTGTCCCTGCCCTCAAGGAGCTTACAATCTGAGGTCCCTAACTCGCATTCATACAAATTTTCTTTGCATAATAATAAGCAGGAAATCAGCAGTTTGCTATATTAAGGTCTTTTTGCATCATCCTGAATACCCAGCAGCACTAGTTCAGGAAAAACCAGAAGGGACAATTGAAGATGGAGATTGATAAGCTCAAAAACATCCGCCTAAAACTGCGCCACCCCAGGGTAACTTCAAAACATATGAAAATATGTACAAATAGCCGCCAAGAGCAGTCCGGAGAGCTTTGAGGGCAGATTCTGTGCAATCTTAGGAGTATAGTACACCCTCTTTGCAATTTTGTTTGGATTAACTTATCTCTAGAGGTAACCATTCATTTAGAGCTATCCTTAAAACAGTCCTCCCAATCTTCCCTGTCCAGGGTAGGAATGTCAGCCCTCCACGCTTCCCACAACTTTTCCATCTTAGAGGGCTCCACACTAAGTAAAACCAGGTAGGAAAGAGGCTTGAACAGGGATTCCTGAGCAAGGAGATCGTCAATGGGGTCCGTGGCCAATAAAGGGCGGTTTCGGAAATTGAGCTTGAGCTGCATGGCACAGTTGAAAATAACAAAAGAACATCCATCGTGGAAGCCCAAACTTAACAGAGAGATCCCACTATCACATAAACCACCATGGCAGTTGAGGCATGGCAAGATAACAAATCTGCTCTTGGGTTCAGTTTTAATGTCCAGGAGCTGAAATTGAAGCGACCTGTGCACCAAAACACTCACCCCTCTAGAGTATTTGGAGTACGTTGCATGGTAATGTGAACCCACCCAGGCTTTTTTGAAGCTAAGGATAGAGATGCCCACAAGATGAGTCTCTTGTAGGATATTTAGGAAGGTATTTGAACACCAGTGAGCTCTAAACAGCTGAGTAAGGGCCCCAAACATTCCACGATACAATTGAGACCTTAGCCATTACACAAGGGTTGGGACATAAGAAACAGGGGAAGAATGTAAAAGCATACGTACTCCATTACTACCCAATACCAGTGGAGGGGCATGCCCAGCTCGGAGGGCTAACCCATATACCCCAGGACATCCAAGTACTGCCATTAGTCTATATAAGGTAAAGACCACACCATAAAGGAACTGAGAAAAAAGAAACACTGGAAAAGAAACCAACAAAAAGAAAACCAGTCAGCAGCGGCTGACTTCCCCTCTTCCCATTCCACATATCCCAGATTGCATGGAGATGCTCAAGTCCCAAAACCAGCCCAGAGAGGCAAAAACATCCTGGAGGTGTGTAACCAAAAGTGAGGTACTTCGTTCCCCCACCACACATTGTTGTTGCAAACAAAAAGTTCCAACTAGAGATGCTGGAGAGTCACTATAGAACTTGAGTCATTTATGCCTAGCCAGGGGCACAGTTTTAATAGTCTGTACTTTGAGAAGGCCACCGGGAACAAAGGTAGGTCGGAAACAAATAAGGGAGAAATCCCTCACCGGGAAGGCCTTCAAGCAGCCCAAGAAACAACAGGCATCACGGTAAGACTCCATGAAGAGGCCATCACAGCCATGGGCCAAGTAGAACAATAAGGTTGGGTTCACACTAGAGCACGGAGCAGCTCACAGCAGGGGGTCCGGTGCCTCTTTATTCATTCCTGAATTTTTTGGCTGAACTCGGACCTGAAATGGACCAAAAGATGCACGGGACTCCTGTGCAATATGCACCGGAGCCACTCTGGAGATGTGTGAACCGGCTCCATAGAGAGCCAGTCACAATCTCCTGCTATGCGAATTGGTTGTGGGGAAACCCACATCCAATTTGTAATTGTGTGAACCCAGCCTTAAGGATGAGTAAGCATATTCATCCCTGCAGAGGCAGGGACTCCAGCCGGGTCATAGCATTTTTAGTAGTGACCTGCAGCTTGGGTGGGAACAAATACTGTACTTGATGCCCTTGGCTCTCAGTCCAGCCTTAACTGAATCAAACAATCTGTGAAGCCTCTGGGTCTCAACCGAATAGTCCAGGAACAACAATAGTCGTTTATTTTGGTAGAAGAGTTTCCTAGCAGCCCAGGCAGTCCTTATGATCTTACCCCGATTCCTGAAGTTCAGGAGGGGCAGAATAAGAGTGCAGGGGGGACCCCATTGGGCCTAGCTGTGGTGGCATTCAATGCGCTCTCTCCACGGTGAAGTCAGGAGAGAGCTGGGCAGCAGGGAGCAGGCATCACAAAAGCTTCTCCACAAACATAATAGGTTTCTTACCCTCTGCCCCTTCTGCCAGTCCAATGATGTGGAGATTATTTCTTGTACTGGCTTTCTGCATCTTCAGCACGAAAATCCAGTGCCTTCAGCTTGGTCTGTAGTGTGCAGAGAACCAAAGTGTGTTCTGCCTTGGTGTCTTCCATGTGGCCAAGCCTCTACACTCAGCTGTAGTAAGCCTGGAGCCGATCTTAACCAGGTCTTGTTGTATCAGGCCAATATCCAACTGAACCACCTCAATTTTGTTAGCGAGGGCAGCCTGGCATGTATTAATAGCCGCCATAACCTCTGGAATCCCAGAAGGAGCAGTCTCTTCCACAGGATCTGAGACAAAATGTTAGAGCTGATCTCTGGCCTGCCCGCTTCCCGGGGTTCCGGGCTGGCAATAGCGAACACTCCCGGGGGAAAACAAAGCTTCTTACCCCATTTAGAATGGCCAGAGGGCTCGTAAGGCTTCTGCGGTCAGGGCACCAGTGCAGGATTACAAAAAACTGCCAAGTCGGGGTCAGGCTCTGCATTCCTGTTGCTGGTCTCTGGAACACACATGGGACATAGTACTACTTGTTCTTTGCCCCATATGATTATGATAGATCTTCTTTAAACAGGAAAACGGACTTCACTTGCTGCATGCTTCCTCTAGGAGGTGACTCAAAAAATACTCAAGTTGGGGACAGTCGGGGAACTAGAATTTTTAAAGGGTCCAGCAATGGCATCCCTTGTATTTCTCTCATGACAAAAGTCCTTTAAAGGGATAGTTCACCTTTTTGAAAAAACTGCCTATGCAGATAAGGAACGTCTGTAGATAAAAACAAATGTGGAGCTTTGACCAAAGCTGAATAATGTTCTTGCTATAGGCCAGGGGAGGGCTGACGGCTTTAAGCCTGGGGGGCAAGTCCAGTTGAGTGACCCATTCTACCACCGAATCAGCTCACCATCCATGCCCACCTGGTTTTATAACAGATATTGAAGTTACGAAGCAAGACAAATATGACACAGCATGACCCCTATCTTGGTAAAGAGCCGATGATGTGGCTCTTTAACCATGTGATCGGCTGTATTCAATAACAGCCAATTACATGTAAATGACAGCGTGTGAAGAGCCAATTAGCGGCATCTCCTCACAGGAGAGACTGTACAGATAATCAGGCACTGATTACAATGCAGCCCTAGCAGTGCCCAGCAAGTGACGCCGGTCTGTGCCCATCAGTGACACCAATCAGTGCTGCCTTTCAGTGCCTATCATTGCCAACCATCAGTGCCACCCACTAATGCCCATCATTGCCACCCATCAGTGCCCAACAGTACTGCCCATAAGTGCCACCAATCGGTAGCACCTATCAGTGCCACCACCTATCAGTGCCACCTATTAGTGCCCATCAGTGCTGTGCATCAGTGCCCATTAGTGCCAACAGTGCTGCCCATCAGTGCCACCTATTAGTGCCCATCAGTTTCACCACCTATCAGTGCCCTTTAGTGCTGCCCATCAGTGCTGCCCACCAATGCCACCCATCAGTGCTGCCTATCAGTGCCCATCAGTGCCACCACCTATCAGTGCCCTTTAGTGCTGCCCATCAGTGCTTATCAGTGCCCATCAGTGCTGCCCAGTGTCACCTATCAGTGCCACCTATCAATGCCCTTCAGTGAAGGAGAAAAAAAAAACTTATCTGCAAAAGAAAAAAACTTTTTATTTCAAAATGTTCGGTCTTTTTTCATTTTTTAGCAAAAAATAAAACCCCACAGGTGACTAAATACCACCAAAAGGAAAACTCCATTTGTGTGAAAAAAGGACAAAAATGTAATATGGATACAGTGTTACATGACCGCGTAATTGTCATTCAGAGCTCAGGTTCACACTGACTGCGGGAATGAAATTGTGTGAGTTTAGCTGAACTCACGTAATTTCATACCCACATGTCAGTTCCGACCTCGGGGGGGCGATTTCAGAGACATCTGTGCAGCGTTCCTGCACAGATGTTATTGGAAATGGCACCCTGAAATCGCCAAAAGTCGTACATAAACTACTTTCGGGAATCGGTGTGGTGCCACAAAAGGAATCTATGCGGCGTCGCACTGATTCTGACAGTCCCATCCCTGTCAATTGCTGGCGATTTGTCATGCAATTTGACATGTCAAAATTGTCGCTTTTTTTTTGTTTATAGATCAAAAAATAAAAAACAAAGATGATCAAATACCACCAAAAGAAAGCTCTATTTGTGGGAAAAAAAAAACATACTGGGTACAGCGTCGCACAACCGCGCAATTGTCAGTTAAAGCGACGCAGTGCCGTATCGCAAAAAATGGCCTGGGCATTGAGCAGCCAATTCTTCAGGGGCTGAAGTGGTTAAAGCAATTTTTTTGCTTGTTTTTCTATTCTTAGACGTGTATGGAGATTAAAGGCCAACTCCAGGCCCTCTGTTAATACCACCAGAGGCCTCCACTCTATCTCTTATCCAGGGTGGGCAGTCTTTAATGATGCAGAGAGCGGCACTGATGTAATATTAATATCCCTCCAGAGTAATTCATGATATATTAGTTGGTAAATTACAGAACCATACTGGGCTTGGAAGTGGAGAACACAGAGCTACAATGTGAAAGTGAGAATAGCCAAAAAGAAGGATGAACTGAGCTTTTTGAAATGTTGACAATAAAATTCTGTTGCTTTGACTTATCTTGGTTGTAAGACCTGCGTGTGTCTCTATACTTGTAAATGTGAGAATATGTTCTTCCCTGTTCCAATACACTATGCTGTACATACTTCTCCGTTCTGTACTGTGCTGTACATTGCATAATACACATCAGTCATTTTAAACCAGGGTTCTTTGGAAAGCGAGGGTTCCTCCAGAGGTTGCTAGGGGTCCCTTAAGCTTTTGCTGATTGACTGACCTCCTGGGTTGAGGATGCCGGCATAGGGTTCAGGGGTCAACACCAATTGGCAAAGCCAGCTGCTCGACACCCATACTTGTTTCAGCTCTCTGTAAGGGCTGAATTCCTCCCGCCAGTCACCAATGTTTGGGGCATTAGCTTAACGGACCACCAATGAATTATTTTTGGCAAGGATGACCCAAGGCCTAAAAACTATTTGAAGGGTTCCTCTGGCGTAAAAATGTTGGTAAAAACTGATGTACAATATAGCTTCTGCTGTACGTTACTTACTCCACAATTCTACTTTGCTCTATATCCTGCAACTGTCCAGTCTTCCCAGCAATCACAGACTCAGACTAATCTATGCCTAAATGTCACATTTTCTATACTAAGGTTTAAAAGGCAACCCAGCCAAAACCCTTTTGTTTATTAGATATAGATATATTCAAATAGAATCTCTTCCTTTTTATTGCGGTAGCCCTACTGAGAATAATTATCCTCATTTCCTGGCCAGGTGTCAGGGTGTCACAGGACGAGAAACGGCAGAGAAATCTTCCCAATTAATTCAAAAAAACTACCTTTCTAAATACAGCAGGGAAAGGTTGGAGCTTGTATAAGATTTTTAATATTATTATTTTTAATATTGCTTGTTGACCTGTCCCAGTAATCCTCGTTTCTTGCAGACAGGAAATAAGGGCAATCTGTCCAAAGGGTGCCACAAAGAGCAGTTGAAATCCAGCATATGTTTGACCCAGGGCTTTTACTCAGAGAGAAAAGGTGCAGGCACTCCCCCCTTCCAAGTCACCCCTCGTCTCTGCCCCTTGCCCACCTCTGAGCCTTTGTTCCACTCCTTACCCACCTCTCAGCAATGCCCCTTTTAGAAAATAAAGTATAATTTTATGGTACTTAGTAATTTATATGGAATTTGTTAATAACAAAAAAAAAAAAAAGCATTAGATTCCTTGCAGCCAGCTATAAAACACCCCCTCCAGTAATAATAGGTCCACCCCAGCAACAATAGGTTGCCCAGCAGCCAGCATCAATAGACCCTCCAGCACATCCCAGTACCCCCTTGCCATTGCCATACATTCAGTGTTGGAGGTGTCTGAACTCCGTTCCCCTGTGTTCCTGCTTGAAAAAAAAAAAAAAAGCCCTGGTTTTACCCCTCCTCGCTTTAACCAAAGCTAAAACAATTTTGGATAAAGTTAAAGCTGCACTATGCAAATTGTGCCTAAATATGGGGCATATATATTCTTACTGGAATCTTGGTGCTCTTTGTGAATTTTTTCCAGATCTCTGCAGTAATCATGCATAAAACATTGCATTTGTACAGGAACTTCCTGCAATAAAGACCGGTCACTGCTGCTCTCTCTCATGCAGGGTGACTGGTCTTGTGCCCGCCCCCTCCTTTTTCTGCAGGCAGTCTGTCTCCCACAGGTCTGCGCCCAGACTGTGTGTGTGCAGCACAGTGATGATGTCACCACCACGTTTACACGGTAACGACTATACAGTAAAAGCTTGGTTTGAGAGCGTTTTGCAAGACAAGCAAAATGTTCTATTAAATTATCACTTGATCAACAAGCGATGTCTTGATATACAAGTAGCTTCATGTCACAACTGAGTTTAAAAGAAAAGAGAGGCGTCTCTAATGCCTCGTTTCCACTGAGTGGATCGGTTCGGTGCGGTACGCTATTTTAAGTGTTTCCATTAGGAAAGCGGCCCATACAACGGAACCGAACCGCACCATTCTGGGTCATGCTTCAGATGTGGGGCCATAGAAAATGGTACGGTTCGGTTAGGGCGGAGCTACGATACATTCCACTGATTGGCAGACGTGTGACGCCATGCTAGGCATTTTTTCTAAATGCACGTATGGCCCCTGGCGGTCCCACTTACAGTGGAAACGCTCACCTGAATAGGCCGGACCGTTCTAGGCCTTCCAAACTGTACCGACCCGAACCGATCCGCTCAGTGGAAATGAGGCACAAGTGTAGCACTGGGGGTTACATTTAATGAAGGCACAACATTTAGCAACTCACATTGTTGATGATTAAAACAGGCACGTCCAAGTATGCAGGCATCCGGGGTAAAGCAGTCCACATAGACCATCCCCGCACCGCCGGCTCTCACCACTGTCGGTCTGCAATCGTGACCGGGAAGACTACCCTGCAGTAGAGCGATCTAAAAGCGAGGCTTGAAATGCTCGTGGAGTGCAGCTTGGAAGTGATGACGTCGATAGCGGTGCGAGGATGGTCTATGTGGACAGCTTTACCCCGGATCCCTGCATACTTCGATGTGCTGAAGGTACAACATTTAGCAACTCACATGGTTGATGATTAAAACAGGCGCGCCCAAGTATGCAGGCATCCTTGGTAAAGCTGTCCACATAAAACATCCCCAACACCGCCATCCACAAGTGCTTCAAGCCTCGCTTTCAGATCGCTCTACTGCAGGGTAGTCTTCCTGATCACAATTGTAGACTGACAGCAGTGAGAGCCGGCGGTGCGGAGGATGGTCCATGTGATGTACCTCTTTTGGTCATCAACCATGTGAGTTGCTAAATGTTGGACCTATATTAAATGTAACCATATTACTACACTTAGAGGCGCTTCTCTTCTCTTTTACACTCTGTGGCTCCTGATGGATTTTGCTTCTAATCCTCTTGTGGAGGCTTCCATTTGTGGACATTTTATGGTTACACAACCTATCACATTGCTATAGTCTTTTTTTATGGACTATAAACTGAAGGACTTATAAATAAATGGTTGTGGAACGAATCATCTGAGTTTCCATTACTTCTTATGGGGAAATTCGCTTTGGTATACAAGTGCTTTGGATTACAAGCAAGTTTCTGGAACGAATTATGCTCACAATCCAAGGTTTTACTGTATTTGCAAAGACATTTAACACACACAAAGTGAATTTATAATGTTTGTGGCTACTGAAATACTGTTTAGAGTCCAGCGTTAAGTTTAACACGGGTATTCTACTTTCACCACTGAATGGAAACGAGTTCATATCTGGCCCCACCTAGCATTGAATTATTTAAACCATTTCATTTTCAATCTGTACATAATAATAGTGAAAAGGCTGTGTTCACACTACGCCTGTTTTTCTGCTGTATGGGGCTAGCAATGCCAAAAGACTAAAATATGACAAATACACAATTTCACGGCATATTAGCGCCCACATAGATCTGTAAATGCACACACAGGTTTGCAGATATTTCTGAATGTTTTTCCCATTAGATTCGTTTTCATATCAAGTTAAGTGTTGCTTTAATGGGTTACCATAGCAACACCATTTCCAGCATTTCAGAGCGCTTTGTGCATTGTCCTTAGTTACTTCATTAGTGCCTTACCTTCTATATTGGAAACAGATGACAAAGGACCCTCGAGCGTTCACTCCTGATTGTGGCTGAACAGGCAGACCTTTGTGTACCCCATGGGGGGGTCACGATCCTCCATGTGACTATTATGCTGCAGGAGTGCAAAACACAAACTAGTCAATTTACGCAAATAGGTAGTTGCTTTTTCCTGCTTTCATAGCTGGACAATATTATTAGATTTAATTGTGCTATATTGTCAGAGGTCTTCAATGTTTTACATTGGAATATTAAGCAGTCGTGGATAATTTCAGATACCCAAGATGCAGATCGTGAAATCACCTTTTTATATATATTGCTTTGGATTTAACGACTAGGAAGGAGAGCAGAGGGTAGAGGAGGTCCTGACCCAGCAACTGGGATAAGTTAAGGTGTTGGGGCGTACAAATCCCCGAAAAGATCTGTGTATCCACAGAATGGTCAGTTTGTGTAAAAGGAAACTGAAATAAGGACAATGGCACGCAAAACACATTCCAAAAAATAAATGGTGGATGTAGAGAGATGGTGAGATGCCTAAAGCTGGCTGCACATCATACAATTTTTATTGTTCAATTTCCTTTAGATTTACTTTCAACTATTTAGTGCAGGGGTGTCAAACTCAATTTCATCGCGGGCCACATCAGCATTAGGAATGTCCTCAAAAGGGCCGGTTGAATCTGTAAGATTAGATGTCCAGCGCATCCCCTCCCCTTACATTAGATGTCAAGAGCCACCCCACCATCAGACGTTGAGTCCCCTACTCTCCCTAACATCACAGTGCACCCTTCTTCCTTATGCTGCTGCTGGGAAGAAGCTGGATGCATTGCTTGAAAGCAGAAAGTATGGGTCTGGGGTGGAACAGAGGAGTCCTGGAGCTCTCCTGCAGCTGCAGGAGAGGTGAGAGGGCCACATGAAATGGCCTTGGGGGCCGGATTCGGCCCGCAGGCCTTGCGTTTGACACCTGTGATGTAGTGCAAGGGCCTGCCTGATTGCATACAGATTGAAAGGGTTTAGGTTTGAGCTCATATTGTACCAGAAAGTTGTATAATGTGTAGCCAGCTTAAAGGTGAGCCCAAAGACCAAGTCTAGGCAACAGCCTTATTTCTATGGTTGGTCCTACAAAACCAACGAGATTGTACCTAGGTGTCTGTGGTCAATATGTGACAGCGCAAAGATGGCGGTGCCCGCAGACAGTGGGATAACACCTTCACATCCAAACTACCGTCTATTGTCTATAGAAACCCTAGTGTTACTAAACCCAGGACCCCGCATTAAATATATCTGGTCTCCCACAGTACAAAGAACATGGCAAGGCAATTATTTTAGTAAATATAAACTACTAAAAACCTTTTCTCATCAGCAGTATATAGCAGTCTTGTGACTTCTTCCAGTGTCCGGCTGAGCACTAGTTAAAGTGATTGTTATTTATAAAAAAAAAAAAACTTTACAAACATAATTACCTGCTCTGTGCAAGGGTTTTGCACTGAGCAGTCCCAATCCTCCTTTTCTGGGGCCCCCCCCTGGCAGCACTCCTGGCTCCTCCTCTTCATCTAGTGCCCCCACTGAGTCCTGCTGTTGTGTCCATTGACACAGACAGCAGGACTCGGCCCCACCCTCCGGCTCCCATGTCACTGCATTTGATTGACAGCAGGGGGTGCCAATGGCTCCTGTTGGTATCAATCTATCCAATGAGGACCCGAGACGGCGGCTGGAGCTGCTAGGCTCGTCCCCGTCGCTGGAACAATTGGGCTCAGGGGGTAGCTGCTGTACAGAATGTTTTTCACCTTAATGCATAGAATGCATTAAGGTGCAAAAGCATGAGGGTTTACAACTCCTTTAAAGCTTGTGGGAGGAGTTCTAATTCTCCTCTGACTGTCCTATGAGACTGCATAACCCCTGACCCTCTGTCTGGACTGATGCATCCTCCCCACAAAAAAAAAAAAAAAAAAAAAAAAAAAAAAAAAAAAACTCTCAACATACGGACTTTAGATTTGGACCATGTTTCAAATCTTTCTGCCGGAACTCTGCCGGACCCAGTACCTATCGAGAAATTTGCTCGTCTGTATGCTAGTCCGAAAACCGACGCTAGGGCAGCTATTGGCTACCAACTTCCTTATTTTAGTCCGGTTGTATGTCATCACGTATGAATCCGTCGGACTTTGGTGTGATTGTGTGCCAAGTCCGTTCATTCGAAAGTCCGTCGGACCTTTGATGCCGAAAGGTCCGCCCGTGTGTACATGGCATTAGAGTAGCAGCTTTCCCCATATCTGGCTAATCACACAGGCAAATTGCTTGTGTGAGAAGCCTGATAGGATGATAAGATTACTCTTCAAGCTGGCCATAGATGGTGTGATTTTCTTTCCTACAACCAAAATTGCTTGGTTCCCAACACACAGTGAGTGTCTCTGCCGGAAGAACACACAGCAAATAGTGATTACAGTATTGCTAGCGGTTATAGCTGCTGGCAATAATTGAATGAAAAATTTGGCAGGGTGGTTGTACCCAAGTTTATCAACTTGGGTACAATCAGCCTGACCATACATGGTTCCAATCTCAGCCGCTCCCTGCTGAACAGGTCGTGATTCATACAGTCTATGACCTGCTTAAGTCAGTCATTAAATGACTGTTGTCAATGTGAAAAAGTTCCAGTCAGTGGGGAAATCTCCAGAAGCAGCAGAAATAATATGGGCTGGGAAATCAAAGGTTAGTGGGATTTTAAAAGAAACCTGTATTAAGAAATATGGTGGCTACCAATACTGACCTGGTAAGATTACCAATTACCTCTGGCTGGAGTCACTAAACCATAACAAGTATGGAAAGTAGAAGGTCGGAGTGAAGTCAGAACTCCTAATTGACTATATGTTCAAGATTAGTGCTTTGAAGGTTCAGAGGGAAAGGTGAGCAATGGCAGTCTTCAAAGTGTCCATCTTTACAGTAAAAAAAAAAACGCAACATCAAAACACTTGTGTCATGAATATTAGTAAAAATGTGTAACAATGTTTCAAGAACACTTTCTTTTGTACGAATGTATTATTACATTTATTTTTCTTAAATCCAACTAGTGCAAGTACCTGAATTTGACTTGGTGTCACCTGCTCGCAGTCCTTGTACAGAAGAGCTCAGACTGGGAGAAAGAGAAGCACAAAGGGCTAGTCACCTGCAGTTCTCTTATGCAAAGAGCATGCCGATAGGAGGGACTAAAGCTGGTCTTATATGGATCGAATCTTGGCCGTTCAGCAGGCACTGGCCAAGAATCGATCCATGTATGGGCAGCCTGGTTGGACCCATGTCAATCCATTGATCGACTTGGATACAACCAGCCTGTCAGATGTTTTACATGCGATCACTGCCGGCAGTTACAGCGGCTAGCAGCAATCATTGTGTTCTGCCAGCTAGAAGGCTCCGCACAGGCAAAACACAATAGTGCTGCGGGAGGGATTCCCCCCAGGAACACTGACCGTGTTGCTGGGGGAAACTGAGTGATTTTATTTCCTTACACCCATGGTGGAAGGAAAGGAAATGGCATAATCTACAGGCTGTTTAACCACTTCCCGTCTGGTTTAATTGTTCTGATATGACATCCTTCAGAACAAGCCGCTTGTGCATGCCCCCGGGGACGCGCATCGCAGGAAAACGGTGGAGCGACACACCGCATCTTTGATCCTGTGACGTAGGCTCTTTACCAAGTGATAAGCTGCTCTCAATCACAGTGTAAATAGGAAGTGCCGGTTATCAGCATTCATGTACTCAAGCTGACTGCGCGTAAGTAGAGGAGAGCAGATAAGCGGCTTTCCTCACAGGGGGAATCTGCACTGATAATCAGCACAATAATTATCAATGCAGCCTCATCAGTGATGTCTGCCAGTGAACACCAGTGATCTTCATCAGTGCCGCCAATCAGTGACTGTCAGGGCAGCCCGTCAGTGACCGCCAGGGCAGCCCCTCAGTGACCGCCAGGGCAGCCCCTCAGTGACCGCCAGGGCAGCCCCTCAGTGACCGCCAGGGCAGCCCCTCAGTGAACGCCAGGGCAGCCCCTCAGTGAACGCCAGGGCAGCCCGTCAGTGAACGCCAGGGCAGCCCGTCAGTGACCGTCAGGGAAGCCCGTCAGTGACCGTCAGGGAAGCCCGTCAGTGACCGTCAGGGAAGCCCGTCAGTGACCGTCAGGGAAGCCCGTCAGTGACCGTCAGGGAAGCCCGTCAGTGACCGTCAGGGAAGCCCGTCAGTGACCGTCAGGGCAGCCCGTCAGTGACCGTCAGGGCAGCCCGTCAGTGACCGTCAGGGCAGCCCGTCAGTGACCGTCAGGGCAGCCCGTCAGGGACCGTCAGGGACCGCCAGGGCAGCCCGTCAGGGACCGCCAGGGCAGCCCGTCAGTGACCGTCAGGGCAGCCCATCAGTGACCATCAGAGCAGCCCATCAGTGACCGTCAGAGCAGCCCATCAGTGACCGTCAGAGCAGCCCATCAGTGACCGTCAGGGCAGCCCATCAGTGACCGTCAGGGCAGCCCATCAGTGACCGTCAGGGCAGCCCATCAGTGACCGTCAGGGCAGCCCATCAGTGACCGTCAGGGCAGCCCATCAGTGACCGTCAGGGCAGCCCATCAGTGACCGTCAGGGCAGCCCATCAGTGACCGTCAGGGCAGCCCATCAGTGACCGTCAGGGCAGCCCATCAGTGACCGTCAGGGCAGCCCATCAGTGACCGTCAGGGCAGCCCATCAGTGACCGTCAGGGCAGCCCATCACTGCAGCCCATCAGCGCAAGTCAGTGAAGGAGAAAAAATATTTACACATTTTTATAACAGAAACTAAGAAAAATTATGTTATTTTTTCAAAATTTTTGGTCTTTCTTCATTTGCTTAGCAAAAAATTAAAAACCCAATGGTGATTAAATATCAACAAAAGAAAGCTGTATCTGTCTCAAAAAAAAAAAAAAAAAAGATACTAATTTTGCTTGGGTACAGTGTTGCATGACTGTGCAATTGTCAAAGTGTGACAGCTCTAAAAGCTGAAAATTGGCATGGGCGGGAAGGAGGTGAAAGTGCCCAGTACTGAAGTGGTTAAGGATTGGATGGACAGAAGTAAAAATCCTTTTGGCAGGTAAATCATCTCATATATGTATTTGATCAGTGTATTTAGCCATTTGCCTGGAATTCATATTTAAATAAAAATGCATATAAAAAAGGTATATAACTGCTAAGCCAGCCATATTGTAATTTGTTCTAAAAAAAATTCCCTCCCAAGTCTGCAGCCAGCTATATTTTTCAAAAACGCAACAGTACCCACCACAGGGCATTCCAGAACTCTCATTCCTCTATGCGTGATTGGCTTAATACAAGAAGTCTGCACAGAGCTTGGGGGGTAAATTTCAGGCAGCTCTTGCAACACGTTCCTTATAACAGCACCAAAGACAATCGTGCAACTATAATGAAAGCAGAAACCTCCCTCTTAGCATTCTTTTTCATTAAAAATACTGGCAAGGTCTATATCAATATCTACAGAACTTTCTAATGAATATAAAGCTGACCTGGAGATTTATTTTTTTATTATTATTAAAAAATGGGAACTTCACATTATTAAAGCACAGGGTGTGTAAAACTAAATACCATCCACTTTGACAAGGAAAGCAGAAAACTGTCAACATGTCTGGGCTTATATCTTTAAAAAGACCAATTAGACTGCTGCAATGCAACTGTGTATATCAGAATGTAACTTTTAGGTTAGCTGAAAAAGTGAAGGATAATTTCTGATTGGTTGCTACTGGTTACTGTACTTTATCACAATGAAATAAAAGTCACTATGTTAATAATAAAAAATGCTTCATTTTAGTGCTAGAAAAACAAGATTTAAAGCAAAACAGGTAAACAGCAGCATGATCAAGACCCTCATTACACAAATAATTAGCACCGATAAAAGGGACTTGTGCTTTGTCCATACTGACCGCTTCACTTTACTCTATAGAGCATAAGCCACAAATAATTACAATCCATTCATTTCCCCCTATTGCTCTGATCTGCAACTGGCCAGGCTGAGATTTCTAAGCAAGTCAAAACTGGGCTGGGCAGACTTTCTCTGCTCCCATGTGACCATGCTGGAGGATGGAGATTGGCCAGGCAGGTACCAGTCATTGCATTGTGGGGAGGCAGGAGGAGTATATGCGTTCTAAAAACCAAGGGCCAGTAGGGGGAGCAATTGGAAGGTATGTCTCTACATATGCTCCATAGGGTAGAATAAAGTGATTGTGCCCAATGAGTACCGTATTACTTTAACATAATGTGATGTTGGCAGTCAATACTGGATGAATAAAGTAATTTAAGGGTTGTATCCCCTTTCCTAGATGAAAAACGACTTCAGCATTTCTCAGGTTTTGTGCACTAAATCCAAAATTGTAAACATTTGTTCAACCTGATCTTTACTGAACTGGAGGATTGGAGTTATGACCAGTAGATCCTTCCCTATAGTATATCACTACTCCATAAATTAAGAGTTAAAGTGGTATTCAATTCTGAACCCCAACTAATCCTCAAAATGCTCCCTCCCCCCCTCTTGTAACACGTATACTGATCAACCTGTGTAAGAAAGAAGTCTAAACTTAAGTGGAGCTCACCCAAAGGGGAGAAGTTCTGCTTATACACCCCCCCCCCCTGCATTTTTTGCACTTTTTTAGGGGGTACATGGTTTTGACAGGTAACCGCTCCCACTTCCGGCACACAGATCGCCATGGCGATCTAAGTCTGAAGTTCAGCCCCCTCATTCCCCCGCAGTCTTCTGGGACATCACAGGTCCCAGAAGACTACAGGACCATTCACAAGATGCAGCGTGCTTGCGAATGCACAGTAGGAGACCGGCTGTGAAGCCGCAAGGCTGACACCTCCAATCGAAGCCAATTGAAGAATTGGCTCGGGGGGGACATCATCGCTGGATCCTCGGACAAGTAAGAGTCCTTATATTAAAAAGTCAGCAGCTACAGTGTTTGTAGCTGCTGACTTAATTTTATGGGGGGAGCCTGGAGCTCTTCTTTAGCTATTTTCAGGACCAGTGGTGTTATCTTCCCTGTGTCAGCCAGCGATGGCTGCAGAGAAGAGGAGATTGCGCTCGTAAGTTGCTAGTAATGCCTGGGAGCAGTGACATCCCCCATAGGCTCTAATGGTTCAGATCACGTAAACAGACCGAAGGGGCCTGAAAATAGGCAAGTATATACATCTTTCTTACACAAGTCAATAGACGTTAGGAGGAGAATGAAGCACTTTTAAGATTACTTTAGTTATAGCCTGGAATTCCACTCTCAAGTTCTTGAAAGCCACATTTTTTCATTCTGGATAACGTAGGGAAGATTTAGAACCTCTGTCCTCTCTTGGGAGATTCACTCAATTGGTCCTGGTGAAAGTTCTCAGCGATCAGGAAAAGAGGGAAGTCTTCCAATGTGAACTCTCTTGAAGCTTATAGCTAACAAAGGATTTTCCTTACTTTGGAGGAATCTCTGACTTCCTGATGTGCTTCTTTTCAATGGTACAGACAGCAAAAAGATGGCAGATAAAAAAAGAAGAAGGAGTTTTAACCCTTCTTTATCCAAACCTAAAAATAAAGTTTGGCTTTAGATATAATTTAAAGCTGAACTCCAAGGAGGGTATAAAAAAAACACCAAGTAGACGAGTTATTTTTAATTTTTTTTAGAAAATGTTTTAGATAGGAATAAATGCACCTAAAAGTATTGCTTCTTCTAATACTTCACCCTGCAGGTCCGAGTAGCAGCACTGCAGTGTTAGCCTGAAGCCAGCTATTCCTGCATAGATTTCTCTTGCTTAGCCTGAAGGCTAAACCTGAGAAGTCCAATGGGTTCCTTCATCCATGCTAAACAGGGTGGATGGAGGAGTCTCCTAACTCCTATGGTACACTCGCAGCTGCTTGAATACCTGAACAGCAACTTCATATGATGAGATGCAGTCACTTTTCAGCCGCCAATTTTCCACTTGCTTTAGTTTATTTTTCAATTAGTTTGTTGAGGTAGATGGTGCAGATTGTCCAAAATTACACCGGGAGAGTGGCAACAGGAGGTGAGAGCAAATTGATAAGCTCATCGTGGTGATGCTCTCCAATGTCCAATGAGCAGCTCGGGGACCAAGCTGTGGTGCTGAACGCAGTGGAGGGTTGATGTACATTATTGTCTTACAGGCATACCAAATCTCATTGGCTGGTAGGAGAGCTCACACAAGTAAATTATTTTAGCAGTTAGACTGGAGTTCAGCTTCAAACCCCATTAAAGTGTTACTAAACCGAGGAGCCTGCATTCTCTATATCTGGTCTCCCACAGTACACGGAAATGCAATTATTTTAGTAAATATAAATTGCTGAATACCTTTTCTCAGCTGTAGTATATAGCAGTGTCTGGTTAAAGCTTAGAGGAGTTTTCATTCCACTCTGACTGTCCAATGAAGCTACAGGACCCCTCCCAAAAAAATAAAAAAACTCTAGCAATGCACACCAAACTGAACATGTGCAGGGTGCCTCCAGGGCTCTGTTCTATCAGAAGATGGATTGGGGACAGTGGAAGGTGGAGGGACAGTGGAAGGATGAGGGACAGTGGAAGGAGGAGGACCAGGGAAGACAGGATGAAACAGTCTATTTACACAATGCAGAGGATTAACCTCTTAGGTTCCACAGTGAGTATAACAAGCATGCTTTACTGCATATACAGACTGAATTTACTGTTGTAGGTTTAGTAACACTTTAGGTACACTTTTTGTTCACTTTGCAGTCCTGCAATGCTGTAGCATATGATTTTTACTTTAAAATGCCTTAACCCTACGTTCACACTTATGCGCTTTTTGGTGCGTTTTGAATTTTGCAGAACTACACTACAGTCCAATTAACATGGTTTCCTATGGTAAACGTTCACATCTATACGTTTTTCAGCTGGTGCATTTTTGGAAAGGGTCAGGGACTTTTTTTTTTCTGGAAGCAGATTGCGTTTTGCATGTAATAGACTTCCAGATTATGATAAGCCCCCCATAGCCCAGGGTTGTGGGGAAGAGGCCCTTGTCCCCAAAAAGGGGGGAGGGTGCGCTTGCTCGTCCCCTCCCTTTCCTGACCTGCTGGGCTGCATGGTCAGATAAGGTCTGGTATGCTTTTTGGGTGGGGTGGGCCCATTTTTCTTTTTTTTCTTTAACAAAATGTTTTTTTTGTTGATCACTCTTCTGTCGTTAAGGACGCAGCGGGCAGCTTCCCGGCCCACTCTTTAGCAACCAGCTATAACCCACAAAACACAAAATGCATGAAAACAGCATGCAAAAACGCTGGGATTTAAAAACGCCAAACGTGCCTGAAAAGCGCATCAATCGCATAGATGTGAACCTAGACTTCTCTTAGTAACAATGTGTTTCCTGCCCTCCTATTCCAGAGCTCTATGCTGATATTGATAAAAACCACACCCATTTTACAAAGCAACCGTGTGTAGTGCATAAGGGGGTATCCATCTGTTACGGTAAAGAGTGCATTAAGCAGCATGGTAAAACAATGCAGTCTACTGGACTGTGCAGTCATAGTTAGACACTATAACAGAAAAGTGGAGGCTAGACTATGAAAATGGAGGCCAGTTGTAGAACACCCATTGAATATCTACTTTCTGTGATTTCAGTTAGGTTTTTAGTTAGCTTTCTGAGTATATGGGGTGTGTCCAGAAAGTAATGGGAATGATATTTTAAAAATAATTCTGATAGTGAACTGGTCAAAAACGGAACAGAATGTGGATGCAGCGAGGTCTGTTCTCAACCGTGACCGATGGCTCACTATCAGAGGAAACGGGAATCACTGAGTCAATTGTTAATGAAGTCGAGGCTTAGGATTTGAAAATGAGAAAGGACAACATTTTGGTAGTGTGGAGAACGTCCAAAGAGCCACTACGCAGGCCTTGAACACCACCCCACTTGAAGACTTCCAGGGATGCTATGAATGGAAAAATCACTAGGAGTGATGTGTACACTCACAAGGTGTGAACTTTGAAGGAGACAGTGTTCAATTGTAACATTTTTCAATAAAATAATTTTTAAAATCTAATTCCCATTACTTTCTGGACACACCTCATAGGTCCATTGTGACAGAAGCAAAGCAACAATTTACCACTGCAGTGCTTTCCAATTAGACTGAGGCTGAACTTCCACACCGTTGTCCAGAAATTGCGGCATTAAAATATATATGGACGGTATACAGACTCTCGGACACACTTCAGAAATGAGACACACTATATTGTGTATTACTTCTGACCAGCAGCACATTACAAGGAAATTAGCCATGCTGCACCTGAACACAAAATTTATTCCTCCATCTCCTGATTGGGACAGGAAAGAGAAGCTGCCAAATAAGCTAATCAAGAAGCATACTCGGTGCACACATCATAAACGAGTCTCTAAAAAAAAAATATTAAAAAAAAAGAAAAAAAAAACCATGGTGGGAGCTCAGCAGATACCCTCTTGGCTTTGTCCATTAGCCGCTGACACTAAGACACTACTTGGGAAAGAGATGGAGCACTGGCTTGTAGTCACCGCAGGTAAGCGCAATAGGGTCATAATTCAATGAGGATCAAGTTCCAGTCTCTCTGAGCTCGGTAAGATTCCACTCCTCCTCCTCTGCTGGTGTTTAGGGTTGTTAGATGTCGGTGGATAAAGGAGTGGACCAAACAAAGAGTGCTCCTAGTCAGTAGAGAAGAGATCCCCAGCAGAAGGAAGAGGTGCCAGTCCACCTGTAACGTTTGGAAGTAGTGACAGGTCGGGCAGGCTCTGTATGTGAGACTTCAACTCTTTCCGGACCTGCGTTACACGCGCAAGCTTCTGTTTGTACTCCTACAAAACAAAACCAGAGATACCAGAAATTAGCAAATGTCCAAACTACGATTACATTTTTAAGGTGTGTTCTACACAACAGAATACATTTACTTTATTTCTAATACAATACATTTTATGGATAATACTTCATAGCTTATGAGCATTTCAACTGTCAATTGGCAGAATTGGTGATTGTGCAGATGTCTGAGATAAAATGGATCCTTTGGGTTTTGTCTGGTGACAGTATGGGTGAGATTTACTAAAACTGGAGCACTCAGAATCTGGTGCAGCTGTGCAAAGTAAACATCAGCTTCTAATTTCAGCTTGATCAATTAGGCCCCATTCACACATGAGCGTTGTGTAGCTTGAAGCCTGAAGCTACAAAACGCTTGAGGGGAAAAAATCCATTATTCTCTATAGCAGGGGTCTCAAACTGGTGGCCCTTCAGCTTTTGCGAAACTACAAGTCCCATGAGGCATTGCAAGGCTGACATTTACAAGCATGACTCCCACAGCTTTGGGATTTGTAGTTTTGCAACAGTTGGAGGGCCATCAGTTTGAGACCCTGCTCTATGGAGATGGTTCACATCTCCACTCCAAGTTTCCTGAAACCCCACCGCCTGAGGCTCAAATAAGTTCTGGACCCTTTTTTGTCACTCAAATCAGGCAGATTTGGGCGTTTTTGGAGCATAATTACCCAGGAAGCAGATGAAAAAAAATCTAAAAACATAGCAACAAATGATGAAACAGATGATCATTTTTCCTATTGGCTAATAAAAAAAAACGCCAAAGCTCAAAAACGCTAGAAACCGTTGCATGGAAACGTGCAACTATGCGCGACAAAACGCTGCGCTTAAGTGTGAATGGGGCCTTAAAGTGGTTCTTAGCCTAGGTTCACACTGATGCAGGTTTGAAATCGTGCGAGTTCAGCTGAACTCACACAATTTCAAACCGGCAATGCAGTCCGACTTCAGGAGCAATTTGACAGACATCTGTGTGGGTTCATGGACATTTGTCTAATGAAAGCACCTCTGAAGTCGCCAAAACTAGTACAGGAACTACTTTTGGGATTCGGTGCGGCGCTGCAAAGCCAGCAAGTTGCAGAAACCGTGCTTAGGCGTTAACATTTGTTTTACCCCTAGGCATGAAGGGGTTAAACTGTCTTGCTTTGGGACAAGTTCACTTTATAAATATGTAAAAATTGTTAAAAAGTTAACTTCAAAGAATTGTCTTTTTTTTGTCTTTTTTTGAAGTTAGAAACATCTGTGGCCCGTTATGGAAGAAACCCAATAAACCAAGCACATGGGATGGTTTATGAAGCAAAATGTTAGATAGAATTAGATACATTTAGTTGTTTTGTGTGTATTTGTGACTTCAGCCTTTTCAGTCCTTGACAACTTTAGGCAAACAAGTCATGAGAAAAATACGCTGCTGACGCAGCTGACTCCTTTCTGAACATGTCAGCAGGCTGAACGTCTGGGCTTCAATACTTTCCTAGTTGCTGGACTTTTCCATGCATGCAGATCAAGAAAGTGGGGTGATAGTCAACGTAACAGCAAAGCAATTACAATTTTTAGAAGACAGTCAGCAATATTAGCCCAAATAGGAATTTATCAGGCGAGAATTTATGAATCCCATAGTCAATCTAGCTAGTTAAATTAAAAGATAAGTTTACTTTTTTAGAAAAAAAAATTATAAAACCACATTTTTTGCAGGTAAAAAAAAGTGTGCATTATTTTTATTTTTTTTGGAGCCTGGAAAGCATTGCACCAGCGATGAGCAGATCACTGGCACATGCAGGTCCCCAGCAGATCTGCCAGTGTATCTGTGTACATCTCATACGAGAAAACAGATACAATCCGACAGGAAGAGAGAATGAACTACCACGGCTCCACAGCGCTGTGGTAGATCATTGAAAACTACAAGCCAACACCCGCAAAGGGTACCGGTAGTTTTCCATCCACAAGACAATGTGAATGAGTGATGTGGCCGGGTGTGGGGGCCCGTCCGTTCATAACATGTTACACCCTGAATATGGGTGTAACATGTTACGAAAGGTGAACTTATCCTTTAATATAGATGTGAATACTAACCATGAAAATTGACTTTTTTTTTTTAATATAGTTTTCACCTCATCCTTTGGTGCATCTCAGTACTGCTGACCTGTAGCGTTTCTATTGCCACTTGTGTATATGTGCTCCAGCAAAGGCTGTATGCAATGGTTATGGGCAGGTTCTCTGATCATGTCAAAAGTGCATAATGTGTACTAAAGTGGCCACGTGTAGTTCCCATCGGAAGCCCATGTGACAAGGCAGGAGCACAACTGAACAGGGACAGAGTGTCCTCACCCTACAACAGGAAGTTCCTAAACAAGGACCTTTCATGGCAATAGCATGAAAGCTGCACATTTAAAGACCCCTGGTGGGTTTTACTTCCTCTTTGTTTCCCTGCAAAGGTAAAGCATAGTGGGCTACTATGCATCGCATAGTAGCCCAATATGTGTCATTTACCTGACACAGGAGCCTGCGATGTGCCCGATTTCCTCACTGGCAGCGAGCGCCCATTCTTCACCCCTCTTCCTTCCGGGGCCGCGAACTCCAACTCTGTGACTGGCCGGAGTCGCGTGACGTCACTCCCGCGCATGCGCGCGGGAGCCGCCAGTCGCGGCATGACCCCAGCTTGAAACGGCACAGCATGCCCTTTCAAGAGTGCGCATATGCCGAATACATCGGCGCATGCGCAGAAGACAGCATAGTTCGGGGAAATAGTAAATATCTCCTAAACCGTGTAGGTTTAGGAGATGTTTCAAGCACCTACAGGTAAGCCTTAATCTAGGCTTACCTGTAGGTGAAAGTGGTCTGTAAGGGTTTACAACCACTTTAAGAATACTGAAAATGACTTTTGAAATTACAGGTTAGGCCGGTCACAGATGGCTCAAAATTTGGCCGGTTCAGCAGAGACTGGCTGAATTTTGGTCCATCTGTGGGGGCAGGCTGGCTGTATAGAAGTTGAGCTCTCGACTTTTACACAACCAGCTGGTCGGGTTTTTTCACTTGATCAGTGCTGCTGGCTATAGTTGGCAACATTGATCATTGTATTCTGACAGTGGGGAACTCTCCCCGCTGTCAGAATAAAATAGTTAATTGGAAGGGATTCTGGAATCTTTTTTTTTTTTTTTCATTCAACCCACTGCTTGAACAAAAAAAAATGCATCATCTTTGGCCTGCCCTTAAAGCTTATATGGGATTTTAGGGTTTGAAGTTACATTTACTTTAGTGTATCATATTGTGTTGTAAATAGACATACAAGAGAAAAAGACCTGCTCCACGTGTCCGGGCCACAAAAATCTCCTCCTCCTCCGATACGGGTGCTGCCTCAGAATGCAAAATAGCATGTAAAAAGAAATTCAATCCGGATGGCCGCACTCCAATGATAATTTCTTTATTAGTTAAAAACCATACAGCAAGAGATTGAATCAGCAGCTAACATGTTTCAAACCCTAACTACTGGTGCTTACGCATATGAGCATGCCAGAGTTTCTAGGAGGCCTCTATATGTGTCTTTCCGTTCAATATATCTGGTCTATAGTGTCGAACTGAACCTACTTGCTCTGAATGGCAAACTAGATCACTTCTATCTACTCCCAACATAGATGAAAATGGCTGTAAGGGGAACAAGTCCTCCAACATATTGCCCATCATCTGCAGTTTTGGTACTGCAATCCTTAATGGTCTCATTACAATGGTTACCAATTCACGACACATCATTTGACACAAATTATCGCAGATGTGCAACAAATTCAAGGCGCGTTTTGCTACAGATGTATTTGTTCAGGTCTCACTCATGTCAGGTACTCCGAACAAGCCAAGCAATGTTTATAAACGAACTCAATTAAATGCCTCTACGCCCTTTAATTATTCACTGCAATGACACAAAGGCTGGGCCTGATCATTATAACAGTGAAGCCCACTGCTCGGTCCAACTGGTCTACAATAAATCAGGAGGGGAAAATTAAAGAAATATGTGTTGCAACAGCTGGACTTTACATAACCTTTGTGAATTCCATATATTAAAGATTTCCAGGAATTTATGTATTTCCTTCTTTTAAAACGTCCCACCGCTCCTAGGGATCGAAGGAGACAGGAAGGAAGAGAGTCTGATTTTTAATGTCAAAAATAAAGAAAAATTCTAATGATAGATTTACAGGTGGACTAGTGATGAATGAAGGTCCGTTCTGAATACCTGTTACGATGCCAATATAACTAAAGTATGGTAGCACACGGTATCTACTTGGCAGGTCTAGAGAGACAAGGCGTGGACTGAGTCATACAAAGCTCATTTTGTACTGCTTTGGGTAGGAAATAGCTTTATCTGATGAGTGTGGTGGGAATACATGGAAATCTAGGAAGAAGAATTGATAGAATGAGTGAGTAATATAGGAAATATTGCTCAGAGAAGCATAATGCATCACTAATGTTGATTGCCTAGCAGAGAACACATAAAAAAATAAATTGTTCCAACCTGACCGTGAGAATACAACACAGACTAAAATGGATGTCAGATAGTCACCGCAGGGACAGTGTTATCCGAGTTTACAGAACAACACAGCAAACTGCATAAGATAACCTGCAAATTTAAAGCCAAACTCCAGGTATGATCTGTAATGTATATTTACAATGTAGGTCTGGGGGGGGGTAGTTCAACCTTTGTTTTTTTGGGGAAAAGCGGCATCTTAAAGTGGCTGTAAGGCTGTAAACCTTAATTTTTTTTAAATAACAATAAACATGCCTATACTTATCTGCTCCGTGCAATAGTTTTGCACAGAGCAGCCCCGATGCTGCCCTTCTGGCACTCCAAGCCCCTCCTCTTCAACGAATACCCCCACAGAAAACCACTTTCTCTTGGGCACCCGTGCGGTGAAGTTCTACTTTAAGAATCCTGTTGTGTGCATACAGTTGTGCTCATAAGTTTACATACCCTGGCAGAATTTAGGATTTCTTGGCCATTTATCAGCAAATATAAATAACACAAAAACTTTTCTTTCACTCATTAATAGTGTTTGACTGAAGCCATTTATTATCACTAAACTGTGTTTACGCTTTTTAAATCATAATGGCAACAGAAACTAACCAAATGACCCTGATCAAGTTTACATACCCCAGTTCTTAATATTATGTATTGCATCTTTAACATCAATGACAGCTTGAAGTCTTTTGTGGTATTTGTGGATGAGGCTCTTTATCTTCTCAGATGGTAAAGCTGCCCATAAAGCCTCCAGTTCCTGTAAATTCCTGGGCTGTCTTGTATGAACTGCACGTTTGAGATCTCCCCAGAGTGGCTCAATGATAATGAGGTCAGGAGACTGAGATGGCTCCAGATCCAGAACCTTCACTTTATTCTGCTGTAGCAAATGACAGGTTGACTTGGCCTTGTGTTTTGGATCATTGTCATGTTGGAATGTCCAAGTACGTCCCATGCGCAGCTTCCTGGCTGATGAATGTAAATATTCCTCCAGTATTTTTTGATAACATACTGTATTCATTTTGCCATCAACTTTGACAAAATTTCCTGTGCCTTTGTAGCTCACACATCCCAAAAACATCAGCGATTCACCTCCGTGTTTCACAGTAGGAATGGTGTACCTTTCATCATAGGCCTTGTTGACTCCTCTCCAAATGCAGTGTTTATGGTTGTGACCAAAAAGCTAAATTTTGGTCTCATCACTCCAAATGACTTTGTGTCAGAAGGTTTGAGGCTTGTCTCTGTTTGGTGTATTGTGAGCGGGATACTTTGTGGCATTTGCGCAGTAATGGCTTTCTTCTGGCAACTCGACCATGCAGCCCATCTTTCTTCAAGTGCCTCCTTATTGTGCATCTTGAAACAGCCACACCACATGTTTTTAGACAGTCCTGTATTTCATCTGAAGTTATTTGTGAGTTTTTCTTTGCATCCCAAACAATTTTCCTAGCAGTTGTGGCTGAAATTTTAGTTGGGCTACCTGACCGTAGTTTGGTTTCAACAGAACCCCTAATTTTCCACTTCTTGATTAGAGTTTAAACACTGCTGATTGGCATTCTCAATTCATTTGGGTATCTTTCCTATTTTATACAGTTAAATTACTTTTTCCTGCAGATCCTTTGACAATTCTTTTGCTTTCCCCATGAGACACAATCTAGAAACGTCAGTGCAGCACTGGATGAAAGATGCAAGGGTCTGTCAGGAATCCAGAAACTCACTGACCTTTTATACACACACACTAATTACAAGCAAACAGATCACAGGAGAGGATGGTTACCTTTAATAGCCATTCAAACCCCTTTGTCAACTTGTGTGCATGTTATCAGGCCAAAATCACCAGGGAATGTAAACTTTTGATCAGGGTCGTTCGGGTAGTTTCTGTAGTCATTTTTATTTAAAAAGAGTAAACACAGTTGATTGATAATAAAGGGCTTCAGTCAAACACTAACCACGAGTGAAAGAAATGTTTTTGTGTTATTCATATTCTCTAAATAAAAAAATGGCCAAGAAATCAAATTCTGCAAGGGTATGTAAACTTATGAGCACAACTGTATATATTATTTATACTATTATATATTCAAGTACAGTACTTTTCTTTTTATGTGCAGCAGATCTTTCAAGAATATGCTTCTAAACATATACTGTAGTTAGTGCAGTGACCACAAATGGACTATCAGATGCTGTAGAGTCCACAATGTCCCTAGTGATATTTGCTTTATTAGTCACACAAGCATAAACAAACCCCTCCATGTCTGCTTTCCCACCACATGTCATCTCATCAAACATGAAATCTCTCCGGGGAATGGAAAAGGACAAATGCTGCTAAGCTAGTGACTGTCCCCAGCGTAGGGGTGAATTCCAGACCTGTCCTCAAACATTTTTTAACCATGTGTTTCTATGTATCATCAGAGTGCAGTAAATGAAGATCAGTTTTATCAAGCCTCAAAAACCTTGGCCTTTATTTTCAGGGGTAAGTCTTTTTAAAACGGACATTTCAGTTTTTAGTAGATACTGTGGCGTTAAACCACCTGACACCTAAAATCACAGAGAGATGTAAGAAAAAGAGAGATATTTACTCTTTCCATTTCTGGAGTCTCCATTCCTGCTGTGCTCATTATAGAGATTCCCTCTCTCGGTTTATGATTTTTTTTCACTTATTTTACATTATGGAGAAAGAAATAGAAAATAAATAGAATAGAAGCAGGCAAAGAAAAGCATGAATAACCATAACTTTCAGGTGGGCAGGAACAGTACCTGAAAATTTATTTTTTTATTGCAGAAGAGACTTACTCCGCTGTAAAAGGGAAGCTCAACTCATCCGCTTCCTCCCCTGTTTTTGACAGGTAACCATCCCCGCTTAGGGGAGACCTGGCTTCAGCGAGGTCCCCCGGAAGTTCGCCCCCCCCTCCTCCCTCCCACGCTGCTGGGACATTCAGAAAGCACGGCGCACTTGCGCAGTAGGGAAGCGGCAGTGAAGCCAAAAGGCTTCACGGCTGGTTTCCCTTACAGGCAATGGCAGCGGCAGCACCTGAGAGTCAATGGAAACATCGGCTGGGGTGCCGAGATTGCTGGATTCCAGGACAGGCAAGTGTCCTAATATTAAATGTCAGCAGCTACAGTATTTGTAGCTGCTGACCTTTAATTTTTCATGGGGGGGGCTGAACCTTCTCTTAAAATTGGTTCCTGCTGACTCTTAATATTAGTACACTTACCTGTCCAGGGATCCAGCACTGTCCTCAAACGAGCCAGCTCTTCGGCCATTTTCGGGTCCAGGCACCAACATACTTCGGGAGGCTGGCTGTGACTGCTTGCGGCTTCAAAGCTGGCTTCCCACTGCGCATGTGTGAGCCGCGCTGTGACATGTCCCAGGAGGCTGCAGGGGAAGGAGGGGGGCCCAAAACTTCTGCTCTGATCACCGTGGCGAACTGACCAGAAGTGGGAAAGGGTACCCTGTCAATTGCCAAAACTTAATGAGAGGAAGGGGTGGGCAGTCAAGTCGGAACTTCGCCCAATAATGTTTCTCTTCGGCAAACAATTATACTTACCTCCTCCTTGCACAATGCACTGAACTGCGCATATGCAGCTGAATTTACAATTCTGGCATCTGCCGGGAGGAATAAACTTCATAAGAGTTACATAATCCCAGCCTGGCAATTCAAGATGGCTGAAGATCCCACACCTGGAAGAAGGCACCGAAACCATGGCATGGCTGCAAGGAAGCGTGCAGATGTCACACTGCTTGAGCATATAGTTCTGCTTTAAAGTGGAGTTCCACCCACTTTTACAACTCTTCAGCATCCCTCACTAAACTGTGCATTGTAAACTAATTGGATATTTAAAAAAAAAAATTTCTCAGCACCTACTGTATATTTGCTGTATTCATTTTTCACTTCCTCCTCCCTGGCCGCGGCCCATCG
The DNA here is from genome assembly GCA_037952925.1 of Lithobates clamitans. Taxonomy (NCBI): domain Eukaryota; kingdom Metazoa; phylum Chordata; class Amphibia; order Anura; family Ranidae; genus Lithobates; species Lithobates clamitans. Next base: position 972,757 of record JBBGZY010000202.1, read on the forward strand.
CATCATTTCCTGTTTGCAATGCCTTCTGGGAAGGGGCGGCAACTTCCTCTGACACTGCCGTTGCTATGGAAACCTGACCTGAAACCTATTACACTGCTTGTGCTGCACTGAGCATGTGCGAGATCTGCAAGGTTGAGATCCAGGAAGAAATACAGTCTGGCTTCAGATGGCCACACTTAAGATGGCCACGGCCTGCTGTAAGTTTATAAAATAACAAACTACTGCTATAAACTAACAAAACAGACCTTAGTTTACAGACTAACTTTACTAGAATACATTAGGCTTGTGTATTATAGGGGTATTTTTACTTAAAAAGTATAATTTCGGCCGGAACACCACTTTAATAATGTGTCCATAATTACTGAGCTTCATTTGTTGGTGTCTTTTATATCTGCCTAGGGTTGGGTTTTAATCCAGGTAGGTAAAATAGCTCACATACTCTATGCGTTTCAACAGTATAGAGGAAGAGGCTTGAGCTTTCCCTTTTCTATCCTATTTAATTATGCAAACCCTGGGAAAGCCTTGTTCTCATTAAACACATTTGCACCCAATCACCACTCAGAGGTTGAAGGTGAAGGCAATAACGAGGCACAAATGCAAATGAAGAACTTAAGAAATTTGATTTCAATAACTAGCAGATGTCATCTACAACCTTCTCACCCCTTTTGCTCCCATTTTCAAAAGCAAGAGCTTATTTTGAAGGACTTGAGGTGTGGCACCAGCACCTATCTGCTATGTACAGGATGACAGTTACGTGGTTATATTTAATGATTCATGCTTTATTCAGCATTTTTTTTGGAACTGTAACAGAGTAAAAAACGATAACGGTGCATCGGAGGTCGCTGGATAACAAGAACAGCTTTAACAGAAAAAAAAATGTAAAAAGTCCAACTGAATGTTCAGTTTATTTCAGTTAAAAAAAATATTCCTGGTGTATCAAAACAAAAGGCTAAGTTTTACCATTTTTTTTCTGTAGAAAACAGTCTAAGCACGATTAGAAACGTCCCCCTGCCAGCATGCTGTAGAGAAGGACCTTTCCTCTCTGTATGGAAGCAGTGGCTACTCTGCAGAGGTCCGATCCACCACCTGCTGAGTCAAAGCTAGAACTCTTCAATCAGAAAGCATGGCGTTTGCTTTTTAGAGAGCTCTAGCTCTGAATCAGAAGACCGTGTTTTGGAGCTCTGCAGAGAGACCACTCAAAGAAGAATTTTCTCCAGCTTGATAAACAGGTTCCTAGTAGTCCAACTTATCTACAGCTAATTACTTTGACCCTCACGTTTCGTGTGGATTTGGACACACAGCAAGTTTCCACATCATAAACATTAGTGAAGTGCTGATAAAATACTTTTCCATGTCTATGATCTTCAGTGGTCAAAAAGCTGGGGGGGGGGGGGGGTGATGGGGGCATCTAAAAGTTTATATTGTAAATAAAATTATAATGGTCATTCCTCAAGAGGAGTCAAGTCAATTTAAATGGAAAACTCGAAAGTTGCTGTGGGCAACCGTTTTATTTTTCTTTCATCTATTTAGTATACTAAAGCTGGCTATACATGGTTTGAAATTTGGCTGGTCCAGAAGGAACCGACCGAACTTCGATCCATGAATGGGGACAGTGGTTGTACAGAAGTCGATCTACCTACCTGAACAATTAGCCTGTCAGGTTTTTCCCAATTGATCAGAGATGCCAGCTGTAGACGGCAGTATTGATCAGTGGTAATCAGGTGGTGGGGAAGTCTCAACGGCGGCAGAACAAAATAGCATGAATGTGTGGATGGGGGAATTGGGTCATTTTTTTTTTTTTTTTCCGATCAACCCACTGGTTGAACAGAGAAAAAAAAATGAATCATGTATGGGCTGCCTAAGGGCAAGTACAGATTAAAAAACCATCAGCTCCTTAAAGGAGTTGTAAAGGCAGGTTTTTTATTCATGCATTCTAGCCCCCCCAGCAACCCCTAATTACCTACCTGAGCCCCCTCTCTCTCCAGCGATGTCCACGATCCCCTCAGCCATCCAGGACACTCCTCCTGATTGGCTGAGACAGCAGTGGCGCCATTGGCTCCCGCGAGTGTCAATCAAACAGGGGAGAGAGGGGGCGGGGCTCCGTGTCTGAATGGATACACGGAGCTCTGACTTGGCTTGGGTGCCCCCTGTAGCAAGCTGCTGGCTGAGGGGCACTCAAAGGAGGGAGGGGCTAGGAGCAGCGAAGAGGGACCCGAGAAGAGGAGAATCTGGGCTGCTCTGTGCAAAACCATTACACAGAGGAGGCAAGTATAACATGTTTTTTTTTTTTTAATAACAAACATACTTTACAATCACTTTAAATAAATTCAGTCAAATCAAGCATGCTTTCCAATATACCCTTTCCTTTCCTGAGAATGGTCATTATGCGTTTGACCAATTCAGGTTTCCTCCTTGGCTACATAAACCCCAAGCTGCGCATGCATTTTATGAAAACAAGGACCCTGGAGAATAAAATGGTGGTAGTTTCAATTCTCTATGTCACATGATATGACATTTTGGTACCCAACATTGCCCATAGGCAAGGTTTTAAAAAAGAACTCACCTTTCTGATAAAAAAAATTCCCCTCTGAGTGATCTGTGTACATAAGAATTTTTAACAAACTTTGTTGTTTTTAGAATCATCAATCAGCTGCTGCATCTGCAGAGTTCTAATGAGGAAAATTGTAAGGGTCTGTATCCCTTTAGACGTGATTTCCCTTTGGGAGTATCTTACAAAAATTAAATTTTTGTTGCAGGGGATGCCCAAAATTTGACTTGTATCTTAGAACAGACTTCTGTGAAACAATCACACCAAGCAGAAAATGACATATCTAGGGAGCATTCTTGTACACATTCTGCGTACTGTGCGCCTCCAGATTGCCATATTACGCTGCATTATACAGAAAATGACAGCTCTGCAGATTGAAATTGAAAGGTCATTTTTAACAACATTAAAACATTTAACAATTACAATATGACTTACATAGCCATTGCATATGCTATTTTTTTTTTTTAAGTTGCTACTCTTTGCCCAAAAAAGTGGAGTTACCCTTTAAAACCTTTACAGGCTATCAATTGAGTTAATATTGGTACTAGAATTATTGCTCTCACTCCTCACACATGTGGCACAATGTTTTTGTACATAGGAGCTGCATGCATTTATGCTCGTTTGCGCATGGGAGTGCAGGGGATGGTAAAAAAAAAAAAAATTATATATATCTATCTATCTAGATCTATATAGATCTATATAGATACATTTTATATATCTATATATATATATATATATATATATATATATATATATCTATATCTATATATATATATATAATGTATGTTATTTATTTTTTGTTTGTTTTATTTATTATATGTTACCTTACCTTTTTTTTTTATAGTTTTTTTTTTTTTTTTTTTTTACATTTAACTTTTTTGCTATCACAAAGGGGTATCAATAGCACCCGTATGTGATATCACACTGTAATGTCAGGTCTGTTTTGAGACCCCCTGATGCCTCCCCTTCACCTAATGGAGAACAGACCAGGGGGGCAGAATATGGCATTACCTTTGCCTAAATCACTTCCACCTGACGGCTTAACAAATTTAAAATTAAAAAGCCTGTTTTACGAGCAGACAAGTGCCCATAGAGTTGGCTGAAGCTGGATAAATGCATAGATTTGGAACACACAACACATCAAAATACAAGAATGAATACAAATGCCTCTTGCATTTAAACAATATTCTTTGGCCCGCATTTCAGATTAAACGAATGGAATGCTGATAGCACTAGGCTTTCATCTGCAATAGACCGGACTCAGAAACCATCAAGTAACCATCTCTGACGTCTACAGACGTGTGATTTTACCTCCAGCTTCTTCTCCTTATTGCTCAAAGTCTCCTTTTGGGTCTGTGTGTACTCCATTAGCATCTTTGCCAGCTGCCGGCGATCATCTAGTTCTGCCGCTAGCCGACCATTATACTCTGCCAGCAGCAGACATGCCTCATCTACTGTCTTGGAAAGTCGCTCTGCTGCCTCTTTGTCTGCAAAAAAATAAAAATACAAAAAAGGTTACAGGAATTTAAGTGCATGTGCCTTGCTTTTGATGTCCAGCAATGACAGGCTCCCGTTATCAAACACTACTACATTGTCAGCAATCAATTGAATCCCATTTCGAATGAGGCTGCCATCCAAATCTACATGGCTTAATGTTGGGAAGAACGGTAAAATAATGCAGCATGCATGCAAACGTTGGCATTGAAGAACATTCTCAGAAACCCGTTACGGTGCTATTAAAGATTTGGCTGGAGTGAAGTTCCTGTATGGCAAAAAGCAAAATCTGAACCTTTTCTTCTGGCAGAAATGGGTCATTTAGGAAGGTGTGCAAGCACCGAGATGCACAATAAAGAATAAAGATTATTAAAGAGTTAGTCCACTTAGATTTTCGGTAGATGGTACAGTTAAAGGATGAGTGCACCTTGATCTCTACGACTTATTTTTACAAATATAAAATGTCAGGATTTTTTTTGTCAATAAAAGGCAATGCAAAGATTAACCACTTCAGCCCCGGAAGATTTGGCTGCTGAATGACCAGGTCATTTTTTTTGCGATACGGCACTGCGTCGCTTTTGCGCAGTCATGCGGCGCTGCACCCAAACAAAATTGACGTCCTTTTTTTCCCCACACATAGAACTTTCTTTTGGTGGTATTTGATCATCTCTACGTTTTTTATTTTTGCGCTATAAACAAAAAAAGAGCGACAATTTTGAAAAAAAAAACCAACAATATTTTGTACTTTTTGCTATAAAAAAATATCCCCAATTTTTTTTTAAAAAAGCAAATTTTTTTCTCAGTTTAGGCCGATATGTATTCTTCTACATATTTTTGGTAATAAGCGTATATTGATTGGTTTGCGCAAAAGTTATAGCGTCTACAAAATAGGGGATAGATTTATAGCATTTTAATTATTATTTTATTTTTACTAGTAATGGCGGCGATCTGCGATTTTTATCGGGACTGCGACATTGTGGCAGACACATCGGACACCTTTTTGGGACCATTGGCATTTATACAGCGATCAGTGCTATAAAAATGCACTGATTACTGTAAAAATGTCACTGGCAGGGAAGGGGTTAACACTAGGGGGTGATCAAGGGGTTGTGTTCCCTAGGTGTGTTTCTAAATGTAGGGGGAGGGGACTGACTATAGGAAATGACAGATCGTGATTCCTAGCTATTAGGAACTCACGATCTGTATCTCCTCACAGAACAGGGATTTGTGTGTTTACACACACGTCCCTGTTCTGCCTCTCGTGCCCGTGATCGCTCGTGGCCGGCGGGTCCTCACGACCGTCAGGCACGAGCATCGGCACACCCCCACAGTGCAGAGGGCGCGTGTGAGCGCCTCCCACCTGCTATCCCGATCCCGCAAGCCGATGTACAGCTACGGCGATTCGCGGGATTCGTGCCGACCTGCCGCAGTATGACGATGATGGCTGGTTGGCAAGCGGTTAAAACAAGTAAATATGATATACTTTCCTGTCTATTTACTAATGAAAGCAGCATAAGAATTAAAAAAGGTCAATGTTGATTGAGTGAGTGGAGTTCTGCTTTAAATAGCAAATCCATCATAAACCCCATTCCATGTTCACTTGTCTCTATGGCTGGGCATACAGCATCAGCACCCCCGCAGTGCAGCGGGCTATCCCACTTAAAAGGAGCCAATGTATAGCTATGAAGGCTCGCGGGATCCTGCCGACCCGCCGCAGTATAATGATGACGGCTGGTCAGCAAGCGGTTAAAGACAAATTCCAGGTTTGGATTTTTTATACCAATTTACATTGGTCCAGCTTGTACGAATGTAACTGCATATATACCATGCAGAAGGAAAAGATCCATAAGCCGCCCATCATGAAGCAGACCCATGTGCATGCAGTGAGATGAATGGCAGCCTCAGCCCGGACTCCAGCCAGGCCACATCCCAGCGCATTTTGCTCCACCCCTTGGAGCTTAATTATGTGGAAACCCAAGGGGCGGAGCGAAATGCGTTGGGCGGCTGGAGTCTGGGCTGAGGCTGCCATTCATCTTACTTCATGCACACGGGTCTGCTTCATGATGTGCGACTTATGGATCTTTCCCTTTGACATTGCTGCAGCCTGGAGCTAGGATTAGCTTCCCATCCCTGCCTGCACTCACGGCAGTCTAGTTGGACTTTACCTCTCTACCTGAGCGGCACCTAAATTTTGTCTTTTTGCATGATATATATCATGCATGGCCAATGCCCCTGGAAGCTGAAAAACACTGCCAATCCAGTGATCTCTGCTTGCTTCCAGGTCCCATGCCGAGTGGCTGCTCTACTGTATTCTGAACCCAGAAAGTCGGCACCCGCACCATTCAGAGAATGCTCTACATTTTGTGAATAAATGCAAAGTGTTGCAAACTCTGATTGGAGGAGGTGGAGAGGCAGGGTGGTGACGTCACGCTCAAAACCTCATCCCAGCCAGCGGTCAGTACTGAGGTACAGCTTTTCAGTTACGGGGTTGGAAGAAGTACCGTATATACTCGAGTATAAGTCATTCCGAGTATAAGTCGAGGCCCTAATTTACTACAAAAAAAATGGGAAAAACTTATTGACCCGAGTATAAGACGAGGGTGAGAAATGCACAGCTACTGTAAGTGGAAAAGAGGGTCAGCAATGCCCATTTGCAGCATCACTGTGCCCATTTGCAGCCATAGGTCCCCCGAACTTCAAACTCGGTAGTTAAGGGTTCCTAGATGCCCCCTAGCTGCAGCCAAAATTTGGGGTCTCTGAACCCAAAGGGTCCCGAAATGACATTGCTGCAGGTGGACACAGTTGACCGAATTTGGGGCCCCGTATCTTGGGGCCACTTAGTGCTAAGAACCCCAAATTTGGTGTGCAAACCCAGTGGAACTAGCTCCATAACATTTCCAGCTGGTGTTTCTAGTACCAAGTGGCTCCCAGATACAGGGCCCCAAAATTCAGTTCAGAAAATGTCAAGCACTTTTCTGCAGCAGAGAACGACGGTTTCCGAACCAGATTTGGGGCCCCGTATCTCAGGGCCACTTAGTGCTAGGAACCCCAGCTTTGGATATGTTATGGTACCAGTTCCACTGTGTTTGCACACCAAATTTGGGGTTCCTAGCACTAAGTGGCCCTGAGATATGGGGCCCCAAAGTCAGTTCAGAAAATGTCAAGCACTTTTCTGCAGCAGAGAATGACATTTTCCGAACCGATTTTGGGGCCCCGTATCTCGGGGCCACTTAGTGCTAGGAACTTCAGCTTTGGATATGTTGTGATACCAGTTCCATTGGGTTTGCACACCAAATTTGGGGTTTCTAGCACCAAGTGACCCTGAGATACGGGGCCCCAAATTCGGTTCGGAAAATGAAATTTTTTGCTGCAGAAAAGTGCTTGACTCGAGTATAAGTCGAGGGGGGCACTTTCAGCACAAAAAAATGTGCTGAAAAATTCGACTTATACTCGAGTATATACGGTAATCAATAGACTACAAGAGTGGTGACGTCACATGGTAACCAATCAGCTTCCACGTTTTATTGCCAAAGTTTAATTGAACAAGCGGAAGTTAGAAGCTGATTGGTTACTATGCACAGCTGCACCAGATTCTGTGTGCACCAGTTTTAGTAAATGTCCCCCATGGTGTCAGATAGGACTTTACATTTTTTTTCCATTTATAAATTCATGCAAATAAATGATGTGGCTGAGTCAAAAAAAAAAGGACTGTGGGAAAAGGAGACTCCAGATTTTGTAAGGGGTAGAGGGGCTGCAGGCATGTGACCAAGTTTCAATTTTTTACCCTAAATATGGGTACAAAATGAAACGATCAAAAAGAAGGACTCAGCAAGAAATATCTTAAAGAAGGAATAAACAAAACTTTTAAGTGCCAGACACACTTAAAGAAAACAAGTTGTTTTCTACAATAAATTAGCCGTTTGAGATTTCTACAAAAGCCAGATCATAAGATTCAGGATTCGGCTGCCCATATTGACGCCATGGTGCTTGATTGCCAACAGCACATCCTTCAACAAGACCTTAAGTTTCTAAAGTCACATAGAGGGAGGAAAAGAGAGCGGACCTGTAATCTTCTCCAGTAAAGACACGTCCTGAACCTCCTGTGGAAGGGAGGCAATTTTCTGCCTTACTGCTGCATCTCCAGAGGCGGCATTCTCCAGGTCCTGCAGAGCTTTAATGAGATCCTCGGTCTGCGGGAGAGAAGTAAAAGCACACTCTGGATGAAAGGATCACGAGGAAGAGGAATAGGCTAACACAACACAACAAGTATCACAGAACATCATGGATTATAAAACCTACGTTTATTTTATACAGAAAATGGAGCAAAGAACCCCAAAACTGAGCAGTTGTATATAAAGCTGCCTACTCATCCATCAATTCTGCATTGTGTGGTTTATTTATCAGACCAGAGGAGAGCAAATAAGAGAAAAGTATAGTTAAGGATTACATATACTTTAAAGTGTAATTAGGGTCAAACTTTATTAGTTTTAGAAACAGTGGTTAGAGCCCCTGTCAGCTTTTTACTGCTAACACTTAATATCCCGTCCAGCACGGTTGCCCACAGTTATTATAGAAAGGTGTGTGTAAATCCCAATAAAACAAAGTAGCCAGCACTCCGTGTCTGAATAGACAAGAGCCGTTACTTGGCTTGGGTGCCCCCATAGCAAGCTGCTTTCTGTGGGGGCACTCAGTAAGAGGGAGGGGCCAGGAGCACAGAAGAGGAACCCAAGAAGAGGAGGATCCGTGCTGCTCTGTGCAAATCCACTGCAACAGAGCAGGTAAGTGTAACATGTTTGTTACTTTTATAGGAAGAAAAAAACAAAAAAAAAACGACTTTACAATCACTTTAAAGCGGAGCTCCACCTTAAAAAAATTAATAAAAGCCAGCAGCTACAAATACTGCAGCTGCTAATTTTTAATAAATGGACACTAACCTGTCCCAGGGTCCAGCGATGTCGGCAGCCGAAGCCGATTGATCGCTCGTCTCTCGGCTGCCCCCGCCGTCATCCTCGGTCAGGGAATCAGGAAGTGAAGCGTCGCGGCTTCACTGCCCGGTTCCCTACTGCGTATGTGCGAGTAGCGCCACGTGTCTTCACTGGTCCCCGTTGTGTTTTTGGAACTGTGTGTTTCCCAGGACACAAGGGGTGGGGGGGGTGGTGGGGGGCAGGCATTTGCGGCTATCTATGCCCAGAAGAGGGTGCAGATACCTGTATTAGACAGTTATCTGCACCCCCCTCCCCCCTGAAAGGTGCCAATTGTGGCACCGGAGGGGGGGAGAAATCTGATGAGCGGAAGTTCCACTTTAGAGTGGAACTCCGCTTTCAGCTGGCCATACAATACAATTTTCTTCTTAAATTTTCTTTAGATTTACCTTCAGCTATGTAGTGCATGGGCCTTGCCCGACTGCATGCAAATTGAAAGGGTTTACATTTGACCTCCTATTATATGGTTTTGGTAAATCTAAAGGACGGGTGTACAAAGGCCCGTACACACGATCTGACTTTTTGACAACATGCATGCAAATTAGCTGTTTTGGAGCAACATCCGACCGTGTGTACGCTCCATCGGACAAACTTTTTCTGTTTCCATCGGACTTTTGTTGGCTGTGCGAATGGACAAACTTTCCGGCAACAAAAGTCCGATGGAGCAAAGTCCGATCGTGTGTACACATAAGCATCGAACTTTTGTACAAACTACAGTATGCGGCCGCGAGAATGTTTCCAGCGAGAACCCATCGCGCTGGTTCTCGACGACAGGGTACTGTACATCTCGCGCTGGCTGCAATGGGAAAAACACATTTTCCTATTGCGGCGAGGGGGGATTCCCCTCTGGGGACATACCAGGCCCTTAGGTCTGGATTTTAAGGGGAACCCCCTACGCCGAAAAAACGGCGTGGGGGTCCCCCAAAAGCCATACCAGACCCTTATCCGAGCACGCAGCCCGGCCGGTCAGGAAAGGGGGTGGGGACGAGTGAGCGCCCCCTCCCTCCTGAGCCGTACCAGGCCACATGCCCTCAACATGGTGGGTGGGTGCTTTGGGGGAGGGGGCACCCTTTGGCCCCCCCCACGCCAAAGCACCTTGTCCCCATGTTGATGAGGACAAGGGCCTCTTCCCGACAACCCTGGCCGTTGGTTGTCGGAGTCTGCGGGCGAGGGGCTTATCGAAATCCGGGAGCCCCCTTTAATAAGGTGGCCCCCAGATCCCGGCCCCCCACCCTTTGTGAATGAGTATGGGGTACATCATACCCCTACCCATTCACCTAGGGAAAAAAATGTCAAGAAAAGAAAAACACAGTACACAGGTTTTTAAAGTAATTTATTAGGCCGGTTTTTATTTAAAATTTGGCGTGGAGTTCCCCCTCAAGATTTATACCAAACACAGTGCCTGACATTGGCGGGGATCCAACTCAGATACCCGCACCAGTGTAAACCCGGCTCGCAAGGTGTCAATCTCGCCAATAAAAGTGGCGAGATTGACACAATATCAGACAACAATACAGAAGTTGACCAAAGAGTGGTGGTAAAGAGCTGAAAAACCACGTGATTTGGTGAAAGTTGGCTGGAAAAGTCCTGCCGTCTGTATGCAAGACAAACTTCTGGCCAACGCCCTTTGTACAAAAATCCAAGGGAAAGTTTGTACAAAGTCCTATCGTGTGTATGGTGCTTTAGAAGGAATTTTGTTTTACCTTGGTAAGATTTCCTGTTGTGTTTAAAAGACAAGAAGTGAAAGGAAATATCATTATGGGATATTAACCTCTTCCTATTCTACCGCTCAAAAATGAAGAAAATGTTTGGGCTTTAGATCCAGGCCATTCTATTTTTCTTCGAAAAGTTTCTGCCTTTCAGGACTAGGATGGGAGACAGCTGAGTGACAAAAGCAGAGAGACAGGACAATGTGCAAGTGTAGCGGCTTGTAAAACCACCCAGCGGTGTGCTCGGGGTCAGCACAGGAATGGAAGAACACCCATCTGCTTTGTGTGTGCAACTCAGCAATGTTCTCATTTTTATTTCATCATTTGACAGGCAATTAATCTTCCTTTATTAGCACCAATATGCCTCACAAATCATCATCAGTACAAGCGTGCGGCTGTCTGCACCCGACACCGATCGGCTAAGGGAAATATTCTTGCACTTTTCTGGCAATGGCCTCAAGCATTTCACATAATGATTCCAAAAGGAGCACCGCAAACACCGGAGTCAATGCAATATTCAGATAGAGCATACCTCATTAGCCGAAAAACAACTCTCTTCCCCTTCATTGACCGCATTAGAGTTGCATTATACTGGTCAGATTTCTAACTTCTTCATATAGGGCAGTGATTCTCAACCAGGGTTCCTCCAGAGGTTATTAGGGGTTCCATCAGCATTGGGCAAGTTCTGCCTCTCAGATAAGTCCCTTCCCTCCAATAAGTTCCAACTGAGCTCTGCAGATTGTACAGTGCCTTGCAAAAGTATTCACCCCCCCCCCCCTGGCTTTTTACCTATTTTGTTACATTATAGCCTTCCCTTTAGTTCAATGTTTTTTTAATCTGAATTATATATGATGGATCAGAACACAATAGTCTAAATTGGAGATGTAAAATTAGAAAAATATATACATAAAAGTATTTTTCAGAAATAAAAAAACTGATAATTGTCATGTGCGTATGTATTCACCCCCTTTGTTATGAAGCCCATAAAAAGCTCTGGTGCAACCAATTACCTTCAGAAGTCACATAATTAGTGAAATGTCCACCTGTGTGCAATCTAAGTGTCACATGATCTGTCATTACATATACACACCTTTTTGAAAGGCCCCAGAGGCTGCAACACCTAAGCAAGAGGCACCACTAACCAAAACACTGCCATGAAGACCAAGGAACTCTCCAAACAAGTAAGGGACAATGTTGGTCTGACTTAAAGATTGTTCTTCACAAGCGCAAACCATCCAACTTGAAGGAGCTGGAGCAGTTTTGCAAGGAGGAATGGGCAAAAATCCCAGTGGTAAGATGAGGCAAGCCCATAGAGACTTATCCAAAGCGACTTGGAGCTTTAATTGCCACAAAATGTATTGACTTTAAAGGGGTGAATAGTTATGCACATTGACTTTTTCTGTTATTTTATCCTATTTGTTGTTTGGTATACAATTTTAAAAAAAAAATCTTCAAAAGTTGTGGGCATGTTCTGTAAATTAAATGATGCAAATCCTCAAACAATCCATGTTAATTCCAGGTTGTGAGGCAACAAAACACGAAAAATGCCAAGGGCATGCACTAATATATGCACTTAGACAGGACTTTTACCCTTTTTAAAATCAATTCAGACCCACGAGTGGGCGTTGCAGCCCACCTGGTAGAGCACTTCCATAGATGTGACTGGGCCTTTATATAGACTTCCTTTGAAAACAAACTAAATTGTAGTGCCTGATGAGAACCTGCCACATGGGACAGAATAGGGTCTCTGAAATGCATTTTCATGCAGGAAAATTGATGTATTTAAGTAGAAGTAAAATCTGTAGGCACGAGCACTCCAGTGGTGATATCTCTCTGCATAGCGTATAACTGCTCACGTTGGTTTTTTTCAGCTCACCCCCCACTGTTCCTATTATTACTTTTGTATAAAAAAAAAAAATGAAAGCCCTTACGATGGTCACACTAGGTGGTAGACTTGTAAACTTTAACGGAAAAAAATTCACCACTAAAGTCTACAGAATATAAGAGACTGGGGTTGATTTACTAAAACTAGAAAGTGCAAACTATAGTGCAGTTGTCTATGGTAGCCAATCAGCTTCTAACTTCAGCTTGTTCAATTAGCCGATTGGTTTCTATGCAGAGCTGCACCAGATTTTGCACTCTCCAACTTTAGTAAATCAACCCCAGTCACATGATTTAAAGCTTAAGGCTGCGTCCACACGGTTGTGCAGAGCGGCTCGCAGCAGGGGGTCTGGTGCGCCCCTGTTCTCCGTTTCAGGGGCGATTCAGGTCTGATTTTTGCCTGAATTCGGACCTGAAACTAAGTCAGACACACAGGACCCTTGTGCAATGCACCCCACGGCCACCACGGAAATGTATGAACCGGCACCATTGAAAGCCAGATACACTCTCCTGTCATGCGAATTGGATGTGGATGAAACCCATATCCAATTCACAATACTGCGAACTCTGCCTGAATCTAGGTTTGCAGTAATCCCATCCCTTCTTCCCTATTGAAACCGTGAAAAAAAAGAAAAAGGTTCTTTTGGTTTGTCCTGCGATATCATTTCTCCCTGTTCAGTGGTGGTGGTGGGAATTTGGGGTCGCTATGTTACATAGTAGGTGAGGTTGAAAAAAGACAAGTCCATCAAGTCCAACCCATGTGTGAGATTATATGTCAGTATTACATTGTATATACCTGTATGTTGCGATCGTTCAGGTGCTTTTCTAATAGTTTCTTGAAACTATCGATGCTCACTGCTGAGACCACCGTCTGTGGGAGGGAATTCCACATCCTTGCTGCTCTTTCAGTAAACAACCCTTTACATAGTTTAAAGTTAAACCTCTTTTCTTCTAATTTTAATGAGTGGCCACGTGTCTTGTTAAACTCCCTTCTGTGAAAGAGTTATATCCCTATTGTAGGGTCACCAGTACAGTATTTGTATATTGAAATCATATCCCCTCTCAAGCGTCTCTTCTCCAGAGAGAATAAGTTCAGTGCTCCCAACCTTTCCTCATAACTAATATCCTCCAAACCCTTTATTAGTTTTGTTGCCTTTCTTTGTACTCGCTCCATTTCCAGTACATCCTTTCTGAGGACTGGTGCCCAGAACTGGACAGCATACTCTAGGTGCGGCTGGACCAGAGTCTTGTAGAGCGGGAGAATTATCTTTTTATCTCTGGAATTAATCCCCTTTTTAATGCATGCCAATATTCAGTTTGCTTTGTTAGCAGCAAACAGCAGGTATGTGGCTGTGTAAAGAAATCCCTCATGGGGTGAGTTCACAATAGCCTACGCAAAGTTGAATAACGTTATCATTAATGGCAATTGAGGGGTGCCGCTCCAGATTGACAGGTATACTGCAGCAATGGTAGCTTTTTCAAAAAAAAAAAAAGCTAATTATTTAGGTTTTCAAGTATACAAAGACAAGGAAAGAGGGGGGGAACAAATATATGAAAAAGCCAGTGGGAATGTATGGTGGGGGGATAGGGAATGTATGGTGGGGGGATAGGGAATGTATGGTGGGGGGGATAGGGAATGTATGGTGGGGGGATAAGGAATGTATGGTGGGGGGATAAGGAATGTATGGTGGGGGGATAAGGAATGTATGGTGGGGGGATAAGGAATGTATGGTGGGGGGAAAGGGATTGTATGGTGGGGGGATAAGGAATGTATGGTGAGGGGATAGGGAATGTATGGTGGGGGGATAGGGAATGTATGGTGGGGGGATAAGGAATGTATGGTGGGGGGGGTAGGGAATGTATGGTGGGGGGATAAGGAATGTATGGTGGGGGGATAAGGAATGTATGGTGGGGGGATAAGGAATGTATGGTGGGGGGATAAGGAATGTATGGTGGGGGGATAAGGAATGTATGGTGGGGGGATAAGGAATGTATGGTGGGGGGATAAGGAATGTATGGTGGGGGGATAAGGAATGTATGGTGGGGGGAAAGGGATTGTATGGTGGGGGGATAGGGAATGTATGGTGGGGGGATAAGGAATGTATGGTGGGGGGATAAGGAATGTATGGTGGGGGGATAGGGAATGTATGGTGGGGGGATAGGGAATGTATGGTGAGGGGATAAGGAATGTATGGTGGGGGGATAGGGAATGTATGGTGAGGGGATAAGGAATGTATGGTGGGGGGATAGGGAATGTATGGTGAGGGGATAAGGAATGTATGGTGGGGGGATAGGGAATGTATGGTGGGGGGATAAGGAATGTATGGTGGGGGGATAAGGAATGTATGGTGGGGGGATAGGGAATGTATGGTGGGGGGATAGGGAATGTATGGTGGGGGGATAGGGAATGTATGGTGGGGGGATAGGGAATGTATGGTGAGGGGATAGGGAATGTATGGTGGGGGGATAGGGAATGTATGGTGGGGGGATAGGGAATGTATGGTGGGGGGATAAGGAATGTATGGTGGGGGGATAAGGAATGTATGTTGGGGGGATAAGGAATGTATGGTGAGGGGATAAGCAATGTATGGTGGGGGGATAAGGAATGTATGGTGAGGGGATAAGGAATGTATGGTGAGGGGATAGGGAATGTATGGTGGGGGGATAGGGAATGTATGGTGGGGGGATAGGGAATGTATGGTGGGGGGATAGGGAATGTATGGTGGGGGGATAGGGAATGTATGGTGAGGGGATAAGGAATGTATGGTGGGGGGATAGGGAATGTATGGTGAGGGGATAAGGAATGTATGGTGGGGGGATAGGGAATGTATGGTGAGGGGATAAGGAATGTATGGTGAGGGGATAAGGAATGTATGGTGGGGGGATAGGGAATGTATGGTGGGGGGATAAGGAATGTATGGTGGGGGGATAAGGAATGTATGGTGGGGGGATAGGGAATGTATGGTGGGGGGATAGGGAATGTATGGTGGGGGGATAGGGAATGTATGGTGGGGGGGATAGGGAATGTATGGTGAGGGGATAGGGAATGTATGGTGGGGGGATAGGGAATGTATGGTGGGGGGATAGGGAATGTATGGTGGGGGGATAAGGAATGTATGGTGGGGGGATAAGGAATGTATGTTGGGGGGATAAGGAATGTATGGTGAGGGGATAAGCAATGTATGGTGGGGGGATAAGGAATGTATGGTGAGGGGATAAGGAATGTATGGTGAGGGGATAGGGAATGTATGGTGGGGGGATAGGGAATGTATGGTGGGGGGATAGGGAATGTATGGTGGGGGGGATAGGGAATGTATGGTGGGGGGATAGGGAATGTATGGCGGGGGGGATAGGGAATGTATGGCGGGGGGGATAGGGAATGTATGGTGGGGGGATAAGGAATGTATGGTGGGGGGATAGGGAATGTATGGTGGGGGGATAGGGAATGTATGGCGGGGGGGATAGGGAATGTACTCAGTATGTTCTTCTGCTGTGTGAACCCAGTGTCTTTTTTTCATTATTGTGCTGCAGGGCATATTTTTTCCCAAAGCTGGAGTTAAGCTTCTAAAAAAAAAAAAAATGAAATAAAATTTGAATAGGCTGACCCTCTAAATATGACTGATTCTATAGCCTTGTATAAGATTTTATGGATTTTGTATCCATCTAAACTGTTGCTTCAGTACGGAGAATTTTAATTGGTTACTGAATTCAGCATTTACTCTTTTGCTCCTTGACTTGACTGTATGCGTCAACCTATTAACACTAACAAGTATCTCCGCAGACACCAATTAAACTCAAAACTGCCACGGAAAGCAGTTGGAATCTGATTTCCAATCTGAACAATAAAAAGTGCATGTGTTCTTGTTGACACTGAACAGACTTTTACGACAAGATTCTTTTCATGCTTTCCATAAATGCTGTTCTTGATCTCCACTGCTGTAAGCTTTCTTTGTTTACATGGACTGTGAATTACAAACTGCAAGCTAGCACTTCCTTTGCGCTGGATTCCGTGTGCGATTACCTGCTCTTGCTAGCGAATTCACACTTTTTTCATTTTAGTCAAAAGTGTAATATGTGGCAAGGGAATACACAAGCTTCAAGAAGAGATTTACAAAGCAAAGATGTCATATTGACTGAGCTTCTTAAATTATTGTATAGCTCGGGAGCAAGTCACAAACTAGCAAGCCTGCAGGCATTCTCATAGTAAAATACAGAAACTACCATTGTCCATTTTTATTTTTTAAGAGTTGCTGCGGCAGTTTTAATTTTACTTGTCCTTTTAGATGTACAGATCAGTGCAATTAAAACAAGTTTTATTAGTGCGTTAATACATCTAAAGCCTTATTTTTTTTGTATTACTAAGTCCCAGTTCACACTATTACCGCATGTGAATCGCACAGAAATCGCACTGCATTCCTGTGCAAATCACAAGAGATTCAGTGCGGTGTGATTTAAAGGATCACTAAAGATAATTTTTTTTTCTAAACAAACATGTTATACTTACTTCCACTGTGCAGCTTGTTTTGCATAGAGTGGCCCCAAACCTGGTCTTCTGGGGTCCCTTGGGCGGCTGTCTCCCCCCCCCCCCCCCCAAGGATTTAACACCTTCATGCAAGCTCAATCGCATGGTGTTGTGTGCTTGCGGGCGCGCTCCCGTGATACAGCCAGTGGCAATAGCCGCTCACTGTATCACTCGCCCTGCCCCCCGTCATTGGATGTGATTGACAGCAGCGCCAGCAATGGCTGCGCTGCTTTCAATCCATTCACTGTAACCAATCAACGGCCAGGCTGAGCAGCGAAGAGGATTTTGGGGGCGAGCGCGGGACTTTCTAGGGGTCAGGTAAGTAAAACAGGGGGGGGGGGGGGGCTGGGGAGGCCGGTATTGTCAGATGTTTTTTCACCTTAATGCATAGAATGCATTAAGCTGAAAAAACTTTTACATTTACAACCCCTTTAAAGCCCCTTCATTTTGAAAGGGCTCAAACTGCACCACACATCACACAAAGGAAGTGCAGGCACCTTTTTTGGAACCACACAGCAACCAGATTGCATGGTCGTTGTGTACCATATGTTCCGGTGCAGGCAAACCGTGCTGCTTTTGTGATGCGTTCAGGGTGTTGTTAACATGTATTGACACCTGCTGCAGATTAAAAACACAGTGCGATTGCAAGGCGGTGCAGGAAACGCGCAGGGATCACCGTGTTTCTTGCACCGCATACATGTGAACCTAGGCTTAAGGAACAAACATGTTATACTTATCTGCTCTGTTGCAGTGGTTTTGCACAAAGCAGCCCAGATCCTCCTCTTCTCTGGTCTATTTTCTGTGATCCTGGCTCCTCCCTCCTGTTCAATGCCCCCACAGCGAGCAGCATGCTATGGAGGCAACTGAGCCGATCCACAGCTCCCTGTGTCCATTCAGACGTGTCCCCCCCCCCACCCTGGTTGGCTAGCTGACTGTGTCTCAGCCAATCAGGAGGGAGAATCTCAAACAGTTGAGACACTAGTGGACATCGCTGGACAGAGATGTTGCTCAGGTAATTATTAGGGGGGCTGCTGCACACAGAAGGCTTTTTATCGTAATGCATAGAATGCATTAAGATAAAAAAAACCTTCTGCCTTTACGATCTGAACTCCAATCTTGCAATCCATCTTGCACCGTTGTAAAGACTCCTCTCTAAAACTGAAATGGCTTACTCCGATTTCCCTGAGCTTCTCAGTGTGTGCATTAGAAGCTGCAGAAACTCAGATCAGAGCTTGCCTCATTTCCCGAGATCTTTCTCCCCAGCCGGACTGTCCTTGGCCCAACCCTTTTATTCATTGAACTTCCATTCTTTCATCCATGAGGCCTCAGCATTAAAAGTAGTCATTACCTAGGGTGGTGTGCATTCAAATATCTGTCTGGAGGAGTGATCATCACTATGCAGACTGCATCAACCTTTCAAGGAATTTAGATATTTGCACAACTCTGCCCAAGAGCCAGCCAACTGCTTGCAGGGTTGAGGGCTGGAGAGGCGGGTCCTCTTAAGCAGGCCATAGGTGGATCGAATCTTTGCTCGCTCAGCAGGGTCCGGCTGAGATTTGATCCATCTATGGGCAGGCTGATTGTACCCCTTGTACCCAATTTGATCCATTGATTGATAATCGGACCAACTAATCGATTATGAAAATAATCATTAGTTGCAGCCCTAATATGTGTAGCGCCCTGCTGCTCCTCTTATCAGCCATGAACTCCTGCATTGCACAGAAAAGTGCAAAGATCCGGTGATGACATCACTGGGGCTGAAACATGGGTTTCCTTTTTTTTGGGGTAATGTAAATGTGTACTATACCAATGCATACGGTATGTGAGTTTTAATTATAGGTAAACCTTAAGAATGCAGGCTGATTCTTTTTCCAATAAATAATGTATATAGGTCATGAAATGTGAATCTATTGACAGGTAAAAAAAGCTGCAACAATTTTAGGGTTCAAAGTGTTGCCGCCAAGAACCTCATTTCTGTCCCCAACATCATTTGGTCACATGCTCTGTGCAGACAAGAAGACCAGACTGACTAATGCTTTTCTTTATCAGGAGTTACATGTCACAATGAGGCAATTCAAACTATGCACAGTAAAAAAAAATAGCAGCACACATTCATTTCAAAACCTTGACTTTTGCTAAAAAAAAAAAAAAAAAAAAAAAAAAAGGTCCCATTTACCCCTCTTGGGGCTGAATTTACAATGTGGAGTTGATTTACTAAAACTGGAGAGTGCAAAATCTGGTGCAGCTCTGCAGGAAAGCCAATCAGCTTCTAAGTTCAGCTTGTTCAATTAAGCATTGACAAAAACCTGGAAGCTGATTGGTTTCTATGCAGAGCTGCACCAGATTTTGCACTCTCCAGTTTTAGTAAATCCACACCTGTGTGGGCTGACAGACGTTTTACTGCATTGTAAAATGCCTGTTCCCACTAGGACATACAGAACACAATTGTTACCTGTGTGTCCCATTCCCACTGCAACTCAGTCTGGAGCTGCATTTTATTGCAGCGTGCCAAATCGCATGGCACTGTACAGCACTGCAGCATAATAAGCTGCTGTACATTGCCATGAATGAAGTGTACGTTTTGTTAACTTCCCATAAAGTTTGTAACAAAAAAAAAAGGGGGGGAGCCATGTGATGTGCTGAATTGCGCACCACACTGCCGCTTACTACATCCAGAAACAGACAATTGCAGGAGCCATAAAAAAAAGCACTCCTGCAGCTCTCCGTTCCTGTGCGAGTTCACACATGTGCAAATTGGATGCGGGTTTCCCTGCATCCAATTCGCATGTCAGTCAAGTGTGACCAGCTCTCAATGGTAGACGAATCACATATGTCCGGGATGGCCGTGGTCCGGATTGAAAATGTGTCCTGTGCGTCTTCTGGTCCGTTTCAGGTGCGAATTCAGGCTAAAATTCGGACCCAATTCGCACCTAAACCAGTGAGCAGGCACGCACCAGACCCCAGGCACACCCGCCTGGTGCCTAATGCCTCGTAGACACGACCGGTTTTGCCGGCGGACTAAACTCCGAAGGTTTCTCCGATGGAACTCAGATGGAATTCCATTCAAGCGGTCTTGCCTACACACGGTCAAAGCAAAGTCCGACCGTCCAGAACGCGGTGACGTACAACACGTATGACGGGACTAGAAAAAGGACGTTCAACAGCCAGTAGCCAATAGCTTACATCTCGTACTTGCTTCAGAGCACGCATCGTTTTTGGTCCGTCGTAACAGCATACAGAGGATCGGTTTTCCCGATAGGGATGGGTTCAGTCGGAAAGATTTAGGACATGTTCTATTTCTAGGTCCGTCAGAATTTTCGAAAAAGAAGGTCCGATGAGGCCATCTGACTTTTTCTATCGGCCATTCCGGTCGTGTGTACGCGGCATTAGTGTTTCTTTGGTCAAAGAGGCCACCCATCAGATTGAAGCCCAACAAGAGTGATTTGGGAGGTAAAAGTGGTCTGGGACAAACCAATCTTTCCAGAAAAGTCAAGATTGGCATATAATTTCAGCTTCCAATATTTGATAGTTTAAACATGCTCTTTGCTTAGGCCCTTTCCATCATATGTTTACATTCATTCAGCCAGAATTGTGAAATACTTTAGAGTAGTAACCAATTCATATTAGTATGGACCATAGCCTTGCCTTCACACCAAGTTTGGTGGCTGAAGCCCACCTCAATTCTCCATTTTTGTTTTCTAGATACAACGCTATTTTTCTTCTCCCTATCCTTGAAGGTCAATCAATTTTTGCGTGCTCAACAAGATTCCAGTATGACACAGTGTGCGGGTTTATCTGAGAGCACAGGATGAAGAAAGACAGGCATGATCGAGTACTCTGGTCCTCCAACACCAACATATCTTTATCTGAAAGCAAACTAACATTTAACATGACAGCCTGTCTCCGTGGCGGTTCTGCGCTAAGGAGACACTTCACGTTGTTTATATCGGGCGTAAATTAGGCTCGCTAACCCACACATTTATAAGACCTTTGGCAAATCTTAGAATGTAAACCATTTTTGTGCTGGCGCACTTAATTAGTTGGATCTTATTTCCTACTAAGGACAGAATCTGAACATGTGATGTATATCAGTACAATATACAACCGAGTTTGTATATAAACAGGTTGACGCTGAAAAATAGCTGGAAATGTAATCTGTTTTGAAGGCAAATTATTAAAAAAAAAAAAAGACTGCTGGTTAGCAAAGACATGAATAAAGGAAGCACTGTTTTACCAACTATGTAAAAAAAAAAACTACTGATCAGATAAAGAAATACCCCTTCCTAGGGACCCCACACACTGCAATCTAGTCATATGAAATCACGCAATCATTTATCTACGAATGCTACCATCATAAAAACATGGATCTTAAATGAACTAGAATTTTTCAGTCACTTTCCATTGTATGAACAATGCTTTGAAAGGCTATTTTTTCTATCTTAAAGTAGAACTACCGTATACCACAAAAAAACTGGGAAAATATTGACTCGAGTATAAGCCTAGGGTGGGAAAATGCTGCAGCTCCTGGGTAAACAATGCCCATCTGCAGTTTAACTGTGCCCATTTGCAGCCTATTTGTGCCCATCTGTAGTCTCACTGTGCCCAGGCATCTGCAGCCATACCTTTCATTACTAAAACAGCATGCATCTTCCGCTGTGTTATGCAGTCTGTTCGGCCGCCCATTATAACAAAGCCCTGCCTCCTCCTTGTCTGTGATAGACGGAACGCTAATACAGTTTCCCAGCATTGAATCAGCGTTCCTCTATCACGGACGTGAAGGAGGCGGGGCTTTGTTACAATGGACGGCCGAACAGACTGCATAGCACAGAAGGAGACACACGCTGTTTTAGTAATGAAAGGTATGGCTCACTCAAGTATAAGCCGAAGGGGGTTTCAGCCTAAAAAAAACAACAACAAAAAAACAGCTGAAAAACTCGGCTTATACTCGAGTATATACGGTAAGCCCTATTATGCTTTACTGCCAATCCAGGAAGCTGCCATCTTGCCTCTGTTTGATCTGCAGTTGCCATGGTTTCTGTGCATGTGATCAGCTATGACACCAGCTACTTGATGGCTTGACTGATCAGTTGAGAGCTAACATATACATAACATATCATATAATATATATAATGATTCAATATAAATGAAAAAAGACCGAACCTTTTTAAAAACAAACCAAAATATTTTACTTTCTACCCCCAAAAAAATCCAATAAATTAAAAAAAAAAAAAAAAAAAAAAATCTAATTTCCTCATAAATGTAGGCCAAAATGTATTCTGCTCCATGTCTATGGAAAAAAAAACAAAAAAACAACAAAACTGGAATGTTGATTTTTTTATTTTATTTTTTATACTAATAATGGCGGTTCTCAGTGACCTATAATGGGACTGCGATAATGCAGCAGGCAATCCACCACTCACACTGTGGGAACTGGTTAACGGACACTGACATCACCAGTGACACTAATACAGTGATCAGTGCCAAGACACGGTCACTGTACTAATGACACTGGCTGGGAAGGGGTTAACATCTGAGTAATCAAGGGGTTAAGTGTGTGCCTAACAATGTGTAATTTGTGTAATGTGTGCTGCTTTTTACTAAAGAACGCTTTGTTTCTTCTGTCTGCTTTGCAGGGAGAAGAAACACAGAGATTGTTCCCTCTGTACAGAGCCCCTTTAATGTTTGTCAACACAGGGCTCTGGGATGTGATTGGACACAGCCGATCAGCAGGTCCGGGCCATGAATCATATGCTGGGACCTGCTGACTAAGTCCCACTGTGTTCAATCACAGCAGAGCTAGCAAGTGGGGGCGTGTTTGCACGCCCTGAACCCAGAAGAAAGCCATGACATATAGGCAAGTTACGGTGCCTGTACCAGCTGCCCATCCACAGTATTTGTACTTGTTGGACCTTGAGAGATTATTCACTGGTTGTGCATCAACCACTTGAAGACCAGTGACGTACCAGTATGTCAATGGACTTCAAGTGGGTATACCAGGGATGATGCCTGAAGCTGCATCATCTAACTAGCCGCTGGATTGCTTTTATAAGAGTGCTTCCACCTGGCTCATCATAGAGGCAAACAGAGACCTGAACAGCTCTGTTTGCCTCTATGATATAGGAACCTCGAAGCGATGAGCATACATCACTTTTGGTTTCCAGGCCATAAACAGCACCATTTTTAAAAATGAAAAGCATTTGAGCACACTGATCTTAGTATGATCAAATGCTTTTAAAGGGAGAGGAGGGATCTGGGGTCTAATAGACCCCAGATCTCTCCATAAAGAGTACCTGTCACTGGTTATTGCTATTACAGGGGATATTTATATTCCCTGTGATAACGATAAAAGCGATTAAAAAAAAAAAAAAAACACTTTAAAGAGCCTCGTCCTCCCATGCTCGCTTGTACACTTGTTGGTCCCACATGCACGCAAACAGCGATTGTCACACATATGTGAGGTATTACCGCGAACATCAGATCATGGACAGTTTTTGCAGCACCAGACCTCCTGTGTAAAGTGGTAACCATGCTGTAAATGCTTTTAAAGCGTCACCTATGGATGGTAAAATTTACGTTGTTTGTGGCTGTTGCATGGGCGTACCCAATTTTAAAGCCTGACATATTTGGTATCCATTTATTCGGGGTAACATCATCTTTTAAATGTTCCCAAACAATTGCATATTATATTGTGTTTTTAATGCATTACAATTTTTTCTAAAACAAATTAAATTAAATTAAAATAAAATAAAATAAAAAACGCTGGGCAAATACCGTGTGACATAAAAAATTGCAACACCCACCAATTTATTCTCTAGGCCCTTTGCTTCAAAAAAAATATATAATGTTTCCATTAAATTTTCTAGCAAAAAATACTTATTGTTACAAGCAAACAGAAAGTGCCAGAAAAGGCTTGGTCTTCAAGTGATTAAACATGGTCATGTCTACTGAGGTAACCTCAGCTGGAAGGTGGACTTCAGTTCTGTCTTAGCACAGCCAATACAACTTAGCTGATACCAACTGATAAATGATACAGCCTCCAATTATGAATGGAGGTGCAGGTCACAGTAAAGATTATACATAACATGCAACCCTTCACTACTGCGCAGGTTAGCCCACAAGCTGTAACTGCGTTAAAAGCAAAATGTAGATTTAGTTAAGAAGTTGCACTAAGTAGTTGATGATTAGTGTTTGTTTGCTCTCGATGAATGGCGTATAACAAAATTTTAATCATGGCTCAGTCTGACGTTCTACCACCACCTGGCTTTCTCCTGACTTTCAGAAGTACAGCACCGATGAGGCATTCCGTCTCACTACATGCAACTAGCTCCACAGAACTTGATCTATAAGAAGAGGAAAGCCTCTAAAGTTAGCAGTATGACTGATCTTTCTAGTCAAAGCCTCTAAGCTTGTACATATGCAAAGGAAATAAGAGGTATCGCTCCCCTGAGAGAACTCTTTTCTGCTTTAACTTGGCTTTGGTAGTCTTCTAAAGCTTTGGATGAAATCTAGCACATTGACCTGACGTTACTTTCTTCTACTCGTTACTTGGAAAATAATTTAATAAACTAGTTGATGCTGAGCAGATTTTTCTTGGAACGTTTATTTCCTAGTCAGGGCAGAGGTGAACATGTCCTTGTATGGCCATGCTAAAAGATGCTCCCGACAGATGTGTTAGTGTTTGTCCTGACACAGCAACATATGAGAATAACTGGTGTTAATGAGCATGGCTAGTGGCTCTTCTTCATGGTGTTGACAGTGATGTGAGAACATACCAGGAGAAGACCAGTAGTAGGATCCCGAGGGGAGTAGCTGCCTGGATAATCATCATCCTCTTCTTGGACCTGCTGAAAACTGCGTTTCAATGATGCCTTTTCCTCGACCACTACAAAGTGAGATGAAGTTTATTAACATAAGTCAATTAAAAATATTTACTTCAATATCTGAGATGCTAACAGGAACATAAAACCACTGGATTAAAGAATAATTACCAAATCCATTATTTAGTAATGGGGTTAAAGTATTACTAAACCCAGGACCCTGCATGTACTATATCTGGTCTCCCACAGTACACAGAACATGGAAATTATTTTAGTAAATATAAACTGCTAATTTCCTTTTCTCATCAGCAGTGTATAGAAGTCTTGTGACTTCTATCTTCTTGTAGGAGGAGTTTTCATTCTCCCCCGATTGTCCTATATGGCTGCAGGACCCCTGACCCTCTGTCTGGACAGTGCTGATAGGCCCTGTGCTGATCACATGCACCCTTCCAAGAAAGGGAACAACTCTCTAGCAATACACACCAAACTGAGCATGTGCAGAGTGCCCCCAAAGGCTCTGTACTATTAGGAGATGGATTAGGGACTGTAGAAAAAGGGGAGGATCAGAGAAGACAGGCTGAAACAGCCATTTTACACAATGCAGAGGATCAACCCTTTAGGTTGCACAGTGAGTATAACAAGCATGCTTTAAAGTTTACTGCATATACAGACTTATTTTACTATTGTGGGTTTAGTAACACTTTAATGTACTAGGAGTTGAGACTGTTCACTTAAAATTACCTCTCATGAACATACAATGAAAAATCACAGCTTCTATATCATATAAGGGCACTTTATTGTTGTTACATATACATTGTACATTCACATCGGTCCCTACCCTCAAGGACCTTACAATCTAAGATCCCTAACTCGCATTCATATACTTTTTTTTTTAAAGACTCTTGACTTCTTGTAATAGAACTTGGGTTTCATCGTTTTGGGATTATAGTGGTTTATTAAGCAGCTTTTGGTTTGGTACTGATCGGACATTTTACATTCATATACTAGGGCCAATTTAGACAGAAGCCAATTAACCTACCAGCATGTCTTAGGACTTTCACACTGGTTTGCTTCAAAGTAGGGCTGCAACTAACGATTATTTTCATAATCGATTAGTTGGCCGATTATTGTTTCGATTAATCAATTAATCGGTTAATAACATAAAAAAAAAGTGTGGTGTATAATTTAGTTAATATGTAAAGTTTTTTTTTTAAAAAAAGGCAATTTATTCTTAAATATCTCTATGCAGTGATAAATATAAATAACCAACTATATGGTTAGGGAGCAAAATCTCTAATCCACTCTGAGAATAACGGACAGAAGAGATATACTGTATATACTATTAAAGAGTAAGGCCTCTTTCACACGGGGCAGATCAGTGATGATCCGCCCCGTGAACATCCGCTGGCTCAGCGGGGATCGCTCCGCCGATCCCCGCTGAGCAGGAAGATGACAGGTCCATCGCTGCACGCTGTGCAGCGACGGACCTGTCAGAGCGCTGCTCTCCCCTATAGGGGATCGGATGACGACGGTCCGTAGTGTCCGTCGTCATCCGATCCGAAAAACGGATGGAAAAGTAGGTTTTTCCTCCGTTACACTTTTCGGATCGGAGCGGGTCGGATGTCAGCGGACATGTCACCGCTGACATCCGACGCTCCATAGGGATGAATGTATGTCCGTTTTTCATCCGAAAACGGAAGGATGAAAAACGGACATACGGATCGTCCGTGTGAAAGAGGCCTAAATCTGGTAAATATCAGACCCGGAGATCAAATTTTTGTATTAAAAAATCAAACAATGTCTTCCTTCAAAAAAAAAAAAAATGTAATTTTAAGAACTTTGTTTTCGATTTTCTAATTGTTAGTGGGGTCAAATTGACGTTCATTTTCAACCACAGTGACGGGAAAATTATTTGGAAATAATAGAAAACTTCTTGGTCAAAGGAATTTTCAGACAGTGTATGTGGTTTTCGTTCAGAGATTACATTCATTTTAAACAGAAATGTTAAAAGCAAGTGAAAATTTCAAACAACATTCTTTTATTCAGCGAATGTATAAAGATTTTTCGTATGAATATTCTCATCTGAAAATTGATTGGTGTGGCCAGCATAAGGCTCGGTACACACCTCTGAAGTTTGCTTGTGATCCGTTTCTGCAGTGCTTTTTGATTTTTGTGCATGTGATTTTGCTGCAATTTGCGTTTTTGCATTTTGTTGGCCAATTTGTTGTTGGGCAGATTAAAAAACACAAATTGCTGCAAAAACGCATTACATGCTTTATTTACTGCAGCTTCTCCATTGAAGTATATTGAACCAAAAAAAGCACAGTTTTGCGTTAAAAAAAAAAAGTCCCTGACCCTTACCAAACACGCAGCGGCTGAAAAAAGTATAGATGTGAATGTGTCCCATAGGAAACCATGTAAATGAACTGTAGTGCGTTTCTGCAAAAAGCACCAAAAAACACACATAGATGTGAACCAGGTCTAAGACGTTTAGTAAAATAATGGGGTTAAAAAAAATAAAATGAGCCCTTTATAGTACAAAAAAAGCAAATAATCACTACTGTAAGGGGTTCATTTTTTTACTGTAGAACTGTGAAAGTAACATCTACAGTAGCGATTATTTGCTCTTTTTGTACTATAAAGGGCTCATTTTAGTTTTTTTTAACCCCATTATGTTACTGGCCGATTAATCGATTATGAAAATAGTAATCGATTATTTTTATAATCGATTAGTTGCCGATTAATCGATTAGTTGTTTCAGCCCTACTTCAAAGCTGCCAGTAAAACACCTATGCTTTAATAGAGCGATTTTGTGGCACTTTTGCAGCGTTTGCGGTGCGTTTTTTAAAAGGATATGTGACTTAAAAACTGCACCAAAAATGCTTAGGGGGGGGGACGGGGGATTGAGGTGCTTCCCATTCATTCCAATGGAGGGGAGCGTTTTTGTTTTTTTTTCTTTTAGAGGTGCACCGAAATTTTGGCGGCCGAAACATATCGGTCGAAAATTGTGTCTTTGGCATTCTGGCAGAAAGAAAAAGGGTGTTGACAATGGCACTAAAAAGAGGGTGGCCTGCCCCGGGTGCCACACATTGCGCGGTGTCATCCTGGCGCACCCCTGTCAGAGTCCTCCCCTCCTTCCTCTTCTCCTTGTGTGTGTCACACAGAGTGGCGATCACCCGCTGTGTTATGGAGCTTTAATCTGAAATGTTTGGCAGCCCCTGTAACAAAGTTGCGCCTTCTAGACCGGCGCCGGTGATAGATGGCACACTGATCCAATGCCAGGAGGTTGAATCATCGTGAAGGGTATCATAGGGGCTGGTCTAGGAGGCGGGACCTTGTTACATCGGCTGCCCGGCGATTCAAATCCAGCTCCGTGACACAGTTGGAGATCGCCGCTCTGTGATCGGGGCACTGGTGAGGCTGCATTTCATGGACACCGGTGAGGCTGCATTTCATGGGCACTGCTGAGGCTGCATTTCATGGGCACTGCTGAGGCTGCATTTCATGGGCACTGGTGAGGTTGCACTGATCTCTTGTATCATGTCTGCAGTCTCTGACCATCTCCCGTATCATGTCTGCTCTAGAGGTGCACTAAATGGAAATTTTTCTAATACTATTAGCAATGTGTTTAAGTTTAAGTAAGAGATTGCAGACATGATGCAGGAGATGGTTACAGACGGAGGACATGATACAAGAGATGGTCAGAGACTGCAGACTGCATTTTTCTTAAACTTTTTATTCACTAAAGGTGCCAATAATGGCCGACAATAAATTCATATTAATTTATATTGATGATATTAATTAAAAAGTCAAATATAATACAATTATATAAAAATATATTTTTTAAAACTGTCATTTTCGGTTTCGGCTAAGTGCATCCTGCATTTTCGGAACCAAAATTGCCATTCGGTGCAGCTCTAGTTTTTTTAGCTCCCCAAACATGCGCCAAAGATGCTGCAAGCAGGATTTTTTTTCACCGCAACGAATATACACTACCCCAGTGAGAAAACATTAATTGACTTTAAAAGGGAAGCATTTTACTTGAGCTTTTCAGGTGCTTTTGTTTAACACAAAAGCGCTTGAATAACTCCTTAGTGTGAAAGCGTCCCTAAAACTTTGTTAGGACAGATAGGTTTCACATCTAGTTTACAACTTATAATAGTATATGCCAGCACAGTGAAGATAGTGTTAATGCAGCCAACTAGTCCCCTCAAAAACAAAGAGAACCAAGTAGGATTTTTCAGTGCTGGGAGTATCAGAAAGGAATATTTAAAATAGTAAGCAGCAATTATAAAAATATTTTGAAGTCAGACTGTACGAAAGAGAACATTTAACAACTATAAAGTAGGTGTTATCCCAATTCGGTTGCAAAGGTGGAAATACATTTTAAGGTTCACTTTGAGTAAACAACATTGCAAGGGAAATCAATATTAAAGCAAATCTGCACTGCATCGGAGCACCACAAACCAAAAACACCATTTTGTATTTTGAGAAATCACTTTGAAAAACACCCCCTAGCATTTCTGGGATACATATATCCATTTTGAATAAGGGCCTACTGAAGAATCCCAATAGAAGGGCGTAACACATATGGGGGGGCGAAGCCTGTGACATCACATAAGGAGTTTTTGCTGCATCCCCCATACAGTGAGGGAAAAACGTATTCGATCCCCTGCTGATTTTGTACAGTTGCCCACTGACAAAGAAATGATCAATCTATAATTTTAATAGAAGGATTATTTTAGGAGTGAGAGACAGAACAAAAAAATCAGCAATCAGCATGATTTCTGTCTCCCAGGTGTCTTCTATACAGGTAATGAGCTGTGAATAGGAGCACTCTTAAAGGGAGTGCTCCTAATCTCAGCTTGTTACCTGTATAAAAGGCACCTGTCCACAGAAGCAATCAGATTGCAATCTCTCCACCATGGCCAAGACAAAGGAGCTGTTCAAGGATGTCAGGAACAAGATTATAGACCTACACAAGGCTGGAATGGACTACAAGACCATCGCCAAGCATCTTGGATAATCTCCCTCGGTCTGGGGCTCCATGCAAGGTCTCACATCGTGGAGTTTCAATGATCATGAGAATGATGAGGAATCAGCCCAGAACTACATGGGAGAATGTGGTCAATGATCTCAAGGCAGCTGTGACCATAGTCACCAAGAAAACGATTGGTAGCACACTACGCCGTGAAGGACTGAAATCTTGCAGCAAGGTCAGGGGTCAAGAAAGCACATGTACAGGCCCCTCTGAAGTTGTTTTATTGAACATCTGAATGATTCAGAGGAGAACTGGGTGGAAGTGTTGTGGTCAGATGAGACCAAAATTGAGCTCTTTGGAATCAACTCAACTCGCCGTGTTTGGAGGAGGAATGCTGCCTATGTCCCCAAGAACACCATCCCCACCGTCAAAAATGGAGGTGGAAACATTATGCTTTGGGTGTGTTTTTCTACTAAGGGGACAGGACAACCGCATCAAAGGGACGATGGACTGGGTCATGTACCATCAAAATCTTGAGTAAGAACCTCCTTCCAGGGCATTGAAAATGGGTCATGGATGGGTATTCCAGCATGACAATGACACAAAACACACAGCCAACGTAACAAAGGAGTGGCTCAAGAAGAACCACATTAAGGTCCTGGAGTGGCCTAGCCAGTCTCCAGACCTTAATGCCATAGAAAATATGTGGAGGAAGCTGAAGGTTCGAGTTACCATACATCAGCCTCGAAACCTTAATGACTTTGAGAGGATCTGTAAAGAGAAGTGGGACAAAATCCCTCCTGAGATGTGTGCAAACCTGGTGGCCAACTACAAGAAACGTCCGACCTCTGTGATTGCCAACAAGGGTTTTGCCACCAAGTACTAAGTCATGTAAGTAAGGGTCCCAATACTGAACCTTGGGGTACACTACTAATAACCTTATATATGATGAAAAGTGTGCTACAGCCAGGATCACCAGGTGGAAAGAAGCCTAAACGAATGCAGCCACCTCATCCAAGGACTGGTAAGCTGCAATATGTTAAATTTTTATTTTCTGATTTAGATGCGGTTGAATGAGTCAGTGAAGTGACTACTGATGCACTACTTCAACAGATATAACAAAACCCTATCCATACTATATGTAACCAACCACAACAAAGTAAACAAGATAAGTTCACTGTTAGGCTCTACATACCCTATCAAGTGTGTATGTAAATTTCATCTTGAGCTATTGAGCTCTATAAAAACTGTGAAGCCAAGAACAGACCGATGTATACTACAAAAAGAGCCTAGAGCTCCTTCACTTGCTGTCTGGAAATAGATAAGCACAAAGCATTAAAAAGCAATATTTTGCATTTGCCTGACTGACACAAAGTCTCTAACAATGCTCTGCGCAAAGGATTTTAATGGACTTCATATGCACAGTTACGTTTTTGCCTTTGAGCATAGATCCACTTTGGAAAAGTTATCAATTCTGAATTTAGCCAATCCTATAAATAGTACACTAACCAAATCAGAAAACGGTAACTCAAAAGTAGTATTGTAATTACTCCCTTGTACATCACGGAAGTGACAGAATTGCAAGGCTCCTTTTGTACCGTATTCAAATATTCTTATTGAAATCAGATGTGCTCTACAAGTAACGTCTCCGAGAGAAAGACGTTTATGTATTCCAATTTACGCCAGCGAAGGTTTAATCTCTTCCAGCAGGGTTCTGTCAGGTTGTGCCCACAGGACAAAAAAAATATATATATATATAAAATAATATAAATGTGCTCACTGACATGGTGTGTATAAAAGCAGCGAGTCACGGGTTAGTCATGCATTGTGTTCCCTGCAGTTATTTTATATCTGCTTTAATTAGCAGGCTCATCGTACAGGTAGGCCTCTGTGATGGAGCACGCACGGGCCTCCTCCTGCTGTTTGTATAGAAGGCCAAACAGCACCAGGATGCTTTTAGAGCTGTATATTGTTCTGCCCTACTAATGACAGGTGCAGAATGACTGCTGACTAGATTAATGGGGTCTGCAACTCCTTCTGCATGCCAAATAAGCTTTGACGTGGAAAAAAAAAAAAAAAGACTTCAAGAAGTCATTTGTACGATCATTTTTGCTAACTTCACTGTTTTCTGTAAGGGAAACTTCATACTGACTACATTTCCATTTATGTAGTCTAAGATTTTTGTTCTGCAATATCCTATCCGTGGCTTATATTTCATCCTAGGTTTATAAAGGAGGCCTGTATAGTTTCCAGGAGTCCCAGCAGTGGTGAGTCAGATTAAGCCCCCGTTAACATCGGCGCGATTTGACATGCAAAATCGCAGCCTATAGCCGGCAATGGCACTCCCCCAAATCGGTGCAATGCCCACTTCGCAGCTTCGCACAGATTTCCAAAAGTTTCTGCCCTACTTTTGTCGACTTCAGGGGGCGATTGCAATAGGCATCCGTGCATGAACCCGCACAGATATCTTTCAAATCGCCCCCGAACTCGCACTGAAATGGAACTTGCACGATTTCAAACCCGCGTTCAGTGTAAGTGTACTCTAATAGGGACATAGAGGACACTGCTGCAATAGAGTGACAGGGATAGATTCAGTCGCAGTAGAGTAGAGGATCTCAGGGACCAATAGGATATTTATATGGGGCTTCAAAAAATAAAACTAAAAAAAAAAAAAATAATAATAGCTGCACTAGGTGAATTAAAATATATGCTTAATAAAGTAAATTAAAGGGGTTGTAAAGGTAATTTAAAAAAAAAAAAAAAAAATAACAAACATGTCATACTTACCTCCACTGTGCCGCTCGTTCTGCACAGAGTGGCCCCGAACCTGCTCTTCTGGGGTCCCTCGGCGGCTGTTTCAGCTCCTCCCCGCAAGAACTAACCACCTTAATGCGAGCTCCCTCACATGGTGGTTAGTTCTTGCGGGCGCGCTCCCGTGATATAGCCGCTCACTGTATCACTCGGCCCCGCCCCCCCGGAGCGCCACGTCATTGTATGTGATTGACAGCAGCGCGAGCCAATGGCTGCGCTGCTTTCAATCCATCCACTGTAGCCAATCAGCGGCCAGGCTGATCGGTGAAATGGATGTCAGGAGCGAGCGGCTGACTTTCAAGGTGTCAGGTAAGTAAAACTGGGGGACGGCGGTATTGTCAGAAGTTTTTTCACCTTAATGCATAGAATGCATTAAGGTGAAAAATTTGCACTATAACCCCGATACTGGGCACCAAAAAGCAATAAAATTAACAAAATGCAGCGCTGGGTTAGTATAAGGAATACAGATATCCCTTATCAGATAGATTGTGCAAACAAAAGCTATTACCCAAAAAGTGCAATGCAGTACTAAGAATACGTTATAAAGTGCAAATGTGAAAATGCAGTCAGTAGAAATGAGCAAATATGCAATTCATATGCAATTAATTGCAAAAAAGGAGATAAACAGAAAAATTGCAAACACAAACGCACATTATAAAAAATTAAATCCAATGTGACCCATAAGCAGCAGAAAGTGTTGATTAATCAACAGGTTAAAAAAAAAAAAGAACCAAACCTGTTGATTGCAGTTGATCAACACTTTCTGCTGCTTATGCTGGCCGTCTGCCAACGGACGATCGGAGGGGGAAGTCATAGTACTCCATCCGTGGATCTCTGATTTTATTTGAAGCGCTGTTTGACCTCCCTGAGAAGGGGGGGGGGGGGGGGTCGCAGGCTTTCTGGTAAGCCTTTTATCTTAATGAGGTGATGGGTATCACGGTGTCAACCAGCTGACTGATGCTCCAGCTGCACCTGAAGTCACTCATATTGGATATTAGCCACTTAAGAACTTTGTTTGCACTCATATTGCACCTTTTTTTTTTTTAGCATTTACTGCGTTAAATTTTTCCTATATGCTTTTTTTGCCTATTGGACATACATTGCACAGGATTGCACAGGACTGCACATGTAGACATTGTAACTTTTTGGGTCACATTGTATTTTATTTTTTAGCACTATATTTGGCTTCAGCAGACAAATTTTTAGTGATGCAGCGAAATTTCAGTCATCGAAAATTATCAGCTGAAAACAGGGTTTTCAGCGTTGTGCCAAAAGAAAAAAGAAGGTGCCGATAACGGAATTGTGGCATTTTAATTGTGCTTATGGTGTGTTTTTCATAGGTCATGTGAAAAAAAAAACAAGAAAAAAAAAAAAAAACGCAACATGGGTGCATTTTTTGATGTGTTCTTGCTGTGTTTTCAATGCATTTTAATGGGGAAGATTTTTAACACTGCTTCAAAAAAGGTGCAGATAATGGCCGACAAATTCATATTAATTTAAATTCATGATAATAATTAAAAAGTTGAATATAATAAATATATATATATATTTAAATAAATAAAATAAATGTTGCCAGCTGTCTAATGAAACCTGTTTTCAGAGCCTTTATGACCTTTGAGGATTTGAGAGAATGAATTACCTCACATTACGTGCAGCTACAAGGGTTAGTGATGGTTTGCTTGAAACGTTAAAGTGATTGTTATTTTTATAGGAAAAAAAAAAAAAAAACAAGACTTTACAATCACGTTATATTTACCTCCTCTGTTGCAGTGGATTTGCACAGTGCAGCCCTAATCCTCTTCTTCTCAGGTCCCTATTCAGTGCTCCTGGCCCCTCCTTCCTGTTGAGTGCCCCCACAGCAAGGAGCTTGTTACGGGGCACCCGAGGCGAGCTGCAGCTCCGTGTGTCCAATCAGACATGGCGCTCCAGTTTGGCCCCACCCCTTCTCTCCTTCGTTTATTATTTATTTCAGGTACTTTGTAAAGCGCTGCGTAAATTGACGGCGCTATATTATACATTGTACATTCACATCAGTCCCTACCCTCAATGAGCTTACACTCTAAGGTCCCTAACTCACATTCATACATACATACACATACTAGGGACAATTTAGACAGGATTCAATTAACCTACATGCATGTCTTTGGAGTGTGGGAGGAAACCGGAGTATCCGGAGGAAACCCATGCAGGCACAGGGAGAACATGCAAACTCCAAGCAGGTAGTGTCCTTATTGGCTAACTGACTTTGACTGACAGCAGTGGGAGCCAATGGCGTCGCTGCTGTGTCTTAGCCAATCAGGATGGCCAAGACACTAGTGACATTGCTGGACAGAGATGTTGCTCAGGTAAGTATTAGAGGGACTGTTGCACACAGAAGGCTCTTTATCGTAATTCATAGAATGCATCAAGATAAAAAAAACCTTCTGACTTTACAACCACTTTAAACCTAAAAACACATGGTCACTTAGTCGCAAAAAATTCCATCAGCAAGAATCAGCAGATCCTTGTAGCTGGAATGACAGGTTCACAAGAATAGCAGCAGCCATTCAGCCTATAAAAAAGAATGACAGGCTGACAGCCATCCCTAACCGTGGTGTGTGGCTACGTGAACAGTGGCAGCAACTGTCAGCCCATCATTGGTTGATAAAGGCTGAACGACCAGCGCTATTCGCATGCTGCAAAAATCCAATGCATGCAGCTAAACTGCCGTGGGAAGGAGGCCTTAGATGTTGTAGATGGCTGATTTTTCTTTTTTTTTTCCTTCAATTATTCATATAGGTCCAGCAGAAGAGGCAGTTAAAGGGTTAACACAATCCACACAAACCATTTAAGGTGTTAAATGGCAGCCCCTGATGCCCCTTCTGAAAAGGGGCCTGCAGTGAATCACTTTTCAGATGGTGTTTGCAGGGCCTTTTTTCTCAGAGAATAGGTGCAGGAACTCCCCCCATCTGAGTCACCCCTTGTGTCTGCCCCTACCCACCTCTGACCATCGTCCCTTGATTCCACCCCCTACCCACCTACCAGTACTGCCCCTTTTAGAGAATACAGAACCAAGTATCATTTTGTGGTGCTAAATCACTTATATGGAACATGTTAATGATAAAAAGAAAAGCAGTAAAATAGATCCCCTGCAGCCAGGAATAGAATCCCAGCAATAGATCCCCACAATACAATAGACTCCCCCAGCAACAATGCACTCCACCCCAACAATAGATTCCCTGCAGCAACAGTGAACCACCCACAACAAAATATCACACCCAGTAACAAAATATCCAGCCCAGCAACATAAGACCCCCCCAGCAACAATAGATTCCCCATCAGCAACAATAGACCCTCACACAAAATCAGATCCCCACCAGTGACAATAGATACCCCAGCAGACAACATCAATAGACCCTCCAGCGCACCCCACGCTATTACATACATTCAGTGTTGGAGGTGCCGGAACTGCGTTCCCCCGCGTTCCCACTGAAAAAAAGCCCTGGGTGTTTGACAGGTGGCTAGGAGGCGATATGTGGGGTCCGCACTGTCTGTTTTAACTCTGTAACCCCACACCACAACTGTGTGCATTACACACAGCTCCAAAACATGAATGCCTAATTTTTTAAACCTCTTTCACACTGCGTTAGTGGTAAAGCAACGCTCGTTTAGCGGCGCTTTACCGCTGTTTAAGCGGCGCTTTCGGCTGCTAGCCGGGGACTTTTAACCCCAAAGAAGGGGTTAAAACCGCCCATGTTGCGGTACTTCGGAAACGCTTTTCAGGCGCTTCAGAAGCGCTGCCCATTCATTGCAATGGGCAGGGGCGTTTCGGGAGTGCTGTATACAGCGCTCCCAAACCGTTCCAAAGATGCTGCTTGCACGACTTTTTCCAACGTACCGAAAGCCCACCGCCCAACTGTGAAAGCACTTGTTGGCATGGGAGGCAGTTTTCAGGCGCGGTCTCTAGCGCTAAAACGCTTGAAAACTGCCTCAGTGTGAAAGGGGTCTAACCAAGTATTGAACGCCAAATGTATCATTTTTGCTTTAGCTGCAAAGCCCTGTGGTCGTGGCATGTGTACAACCACAGCCAACTGCCTATTCTTACCACACATCTGAACATGGTGTAAACTAGGACTAACATTGACAGCAACCTTGCAAGCACCACCAGTCCACAACAGCGTTCATTGCATGCTGCCCTTTTCATTTGAATGTTTCCCGGAGTTACTGAATGCCAAATGTATAATTCTTGCTCTGGCTGCTTCTTTAAGAGAGAAGGAAGAGTGTTCCCAGCTGGATCACTAGGTAAAAATAAAACATGATTTTAGTTTTATAGGGGGGCTGAGACAGATATTCCAACAGCAACATTTGTAAAGGAATATGATAAAGACCCACCACGTTGAAAGGCCTTGTCCATTATACAGTAGCATGATACTGGAATGCACTGTCTATTAAATAAAGACATGCATTTTAACAGTCAATGGTGTGGAGAACTCTTCCCTAAAGTAATCGGTGACATTTTCCTGCCATAATTTCCATTTCTATCCCTGTCCTCCTAGGAGTCGGTGTCCACATCCACCCTTTCATGTTCTTCCTGTTGCATTTAATGGTGACAGCATGTGTGCAAATCCTGGAAAGCAGAGTCCCCAAGACAGGAGAAATGTCAAGCAAAACTGAATTTGATCTATGGGTAGAACGACCCTTTAAATAAATGCAAGTCGAATGAATGCAACGTGACCAAACCCGAAAAGATTATTAACCTCTGCAAAGTTGGCAAGACAGGGTTAGTGCACTGGAATCCTAAAAAGAGACAGGGCACTCGTGCCAACCTCAACAAGAATTAATTGTTTGAGGTGCTACAGAAATGTGCAGAGATTACCGTATATACTCGAGTATAAGTCGTCCGAGTATAAGTCGAGGCCCTAATTTACCACAAAAAAATGGGAAAAACTTATTGACCCGAGTATAAGACGAGGGTGAGAAATGCACAGCTACTGTAAGTGGAAAAGAGGGTCAACAATGCCCATTTGCAGCATCACTGTGCCCATTTGCATGCCTCACTGTGCCCATTTGCAGCCATAGGTCCCCTGAACTTCAAACTCAGTAGTTAAGGGTTCCTAGATGCTTCCTAGCTGCAGCCAAAATTTGGGGTCTCTGAACCCAAAGGGTCCCGAACGGACATTGCTGCAGATAGACACAGTTGACCGAATTTGGGGCCCCGTATCTCAGGGCCACTTAGTGCTAAGAACCCCAAATGTGGTGTGCAAACCCAGTGGAACTAGCACCATACAATTTCCAAAGCTGGGGTTTCTAGCACCAAGTGGCCCTGAGATACAGGGCACCAAACATCAGCTCAGAAAATGTCAAGCACTTTTCTGCAGCAGAGAATGACATTTTCCGAACCAGTTTTGGGGCCCCGTATCTCAGGGCCACTTGATGCTAGGAACCCCAGCTTTGGATATGTTATGGTACCAGTTCAACTGGGTTTGCACACCAAATTTGGGGTTCCTAGCTCCAAGTGGCCCTGAGATATGGGGCCCCAAAATCGGTTCAGAAAATGTCAAGCACTTTTCTGCAGCAGAGAATGACATTTTCCGAACCGATTTTGGGGCCCCGTATCTCGGGGCCACTTAGGGCTAGGAACTTCAGCTTTGGATATGTTGTGGTACCAGGTCCACTGGGTTTGCATACCAAATTTGGGGTTTCTAGCACCAAATGGCCCTGAGATACGGGGCCCCAAAATCGGTTCGGAAAATGAAATTTTTTGCTGCAGAAAAGTGCTTGACTCGAGTATAAGTCGAGGGGGGCACTTTCAGCACAAAAAAATGTGCTGAAAAATTCGACTTATACTCGAGTATATACGGTAATCCAAACAAATCAAGTTTAGAGCTCATCAGTGAAAACTGTGATCCCCGTCACCTTCGTATCATTTCCAATGCTTTGCTCTTCCTCTAGCCAGGGTCTGGTGGTTGCACATGGCTGCCAGACAAGTCACTTGTCCAAACAGCTGTTATTCCCTGGCACGCAGGAGGGTAGAGGAGATGCTAAAATGAGTAATCGCAGAATATTCCACATAACCGCATTCAGATTTCAGAAGTAAAGCTGTGAAGAATTTGTATGTGTTGCCACACTGACCAATACTCCATTAGCGTACAAGGTATCCGGAGGTCTCAACTTAAAGATCTAATAGCTAAAATCTTGCATAACCTTTAACACTATTAAAAGTTGCGTTGAATAATTCTAAAGCTGAAACGTAATCTGTTTAAAGTGGTTGTAAACCCTTTACAACCATTTTTGCCTACAGGTAAGCCTATAATAAGGCCTACCTGTAGGTACCGTGAATAGACTCCTAAACTTGCACCGTTCAGGAGATATTCACCGTATACGCATGTGCCGACGTCATCAGCACATGCGCACTGAAGAAACGGCTCGTTTGTGCTGTTTCTTCAGCAGCTGTGCCATGATCGGCAGCTTGCGCGCGAGTGCCATCATCGCGGCTCCGGCTAATCACTG
Organism: Lithobates clamitans; assembly: GCA_037952925.1. NCBI lineage: Eukaryota > Metazoa > Chordata > Amphibia > Anura > Ranidae > Lithobates > Lithobates clamitans. The sequence continues at coordinate 1,011,991 of JBBGZY010000202.1, forward strand.
CGCTGGAGCTTGTGAACCCGGAAGACGTCGCCCGTCACAGCGGTGAACGGGGACCGCTGCAATAGCATCCTTCTAAGGTAAGTATTTCATAATGAGCTAGTATGCCATGCATACTAGCTCATTATGCCTTTGCCTTGCACGTTTTTTTTTTTTTTGCAGAGTTTACAACCACTTTAATGAGAATGAGGAATCACTGCCACAAATCCAGCATTTTGGGATTGATGCATTTATTGGCATTCTGCTTGTGTTGGCAGAGGAGAGAAGGACCTTGCCAGAGGGGAGGAGGACGTCGCCAGAGGGGAGGAGGACGTCGCCAGAGGGGAGGAGGACGTCGCCAGAGGGGAGGAGGACGTCGCCAGAGGGGAGGAGGACGTCGCCAGAGGGGAGGAGGACGTCGCCAGAGGGGAGGAGGACTTCGCCAGAGGGGAGGAGGACTTCGCCAGAGGGGAGGAGGACGTCGCCAGAGGGGAGAAGGACGTCGCCAGAGGGGAGAAGGACGTCGCCAGAGGGGAGAAGGACGTCGCCAGAGGAGGAGAAGGACGTCGCCAGAGGAGGAGAAGGACGTCGCCAGAGGAGGAGAAGGACGTCGCCAGAGGAGGAGAAGGACCGAGCCAGAGGGGAGAAGGACCGAGCCAGAGCTGCCTTTATAAAATACTTTAACCACTTCAACCCCGGAAAGATTTGGCTGCTCAATGAGCAGGCCATTTTTTTGCGATTCGGCACTGCGTCGATTTAACTGACAATTGCACGGTTGTGCGACGTTGTACAAACAAAACTGAGGTCCTTTTTTTCCCACAAATAGAGCTTTCTTTTGAAGGTATTTGATTGCCTCTGCGGTTTTTATTTTTTGCGCTATAAACAAAAAAGAGCGACAATTTTGAAAAAAAAAACCGCAATATCTTACTTTTTGCTATAATAAATATCCCACGTTTTTTATCAATTCTACATATTCTACATATTTTTGGTAAAAAAAAAAAAATCAAAAATCGCAATAAGCGGATATTGATTGGTTTGTGCAAAAGTTATAACGTCTACAAAATAGGGGATAGATTTGTAGCATTTTTATTATCAGGACTGCAATATTATGGCAAAAACATCGGACACTTTTGACACATTTTTGGGACCATTGGCATTTATACAGCAATCAGTGCTAAAAAAAAAAAGCACTTACTATAAAAATGTCACTGGCAGGGAAGGGGTTAACACTAGGGGACGATCAAGGGGTTAACTGTGTTCCCTGTGTGTATTTCTAACTGTAGGGGGAGGGGACTGACAGATCATGGTTCCTAGCTATTAGGAACTCACGATCTGGCATTCCTCACAGAACAGAACAGGGATTTGTGTGTTTACACACACACACACGTCCCTGTTCTGCCGCTCGTGGCCGGCGGTCCTCACGGCCGTCAGGCACGAGCATTGGCACCCCCGCAGTGCAGAGGGCGCGTGCGAGCGCCTCCCACCTGCTATCCCGATCCCGCGAGCCGATGTAAAGCTACGGCGATTCGCGGGATCGTGCCGACTTGCCGCAGTATGACGATGGCGGCTGGTCAGCAAGCGGTTAAAAACAAGTAAATATGATATACTTTCCTGCCTATTTACTAATGCAAGCGGCATAACAATTAAAAATGGTCAATGTTGATTGAGTGAGTTGAGTTCTGCTTTAAATAGCAATTCCATCATAAACCCCATTCCATGTTCACTTGTCTCTAAGGCTGGGCATACATTATACAATTTTCTTGTACAATTTTCCTTTAGATTTACCAAAACCATATAACAGGAGGTCAAACCTAAACTTTCAATTTGTACGCAATCAGGCGAGCCCTTGCACTACATAGTTGAAAGTAAATCTAAAGGAAGTACCGTAAATAAGAAAATTGTATATTATATGGCCAGCAAGACTCTAAGGAACACTCTGTATGCAAATGACAGCCTGAACTTGGCTTCTCAGCTGTGCCACTGTTGTCATTGATCTGTGCGTTGCTAAGTTCTTCTTCAAGCAATGCTTGGTGAAGTTCTTTATTAGATGTACTATCAGATTTACATTTGGCCTTTGACATTGCAAAGGTTGGGATAGCGGTACATGACATAAGGAAACACTATTTTTGGTACACAGGGTTCAGTCAGAGGTTTCAGTAACCTTTAGGCTTCCATGCCCATGGACGTTTTAAAAAACAAGCTGTAAAGCTAGTACAGACGCCAGGAAAAAAGCGGTGTGCATTGGTGTCAATGCGCGTTTAGCCGCGCTAGCTTGCAGCCATGTTTCTCTGTCTCTATTCAAAATCAATGGTTCCCTATGGGAGCCCATTGATTTGAATAGAAGTCGCACCAGAAGTCGGATCAAGATTGCGGTGCGACTTGTGTGCTGAGAATCTTGAAAGGGAAACCCACCAAAATGTAAAAATAAATTTTGCGTGAGGTCCCCCCCAAGACGATACCAGACCCTGAGATCTGGTATGGATCCTTAAGGGGAAGCCCCCAACACCAAAAAATGGCGTGCCCCCCCCCAGATCCATACCAGACCCTTATCCGATCAAGTAGCCTGGAAGGTCAGTAAGCCCCCGCCACCCCCACCCCCCGGACCATACGAGGCCACATGCCCTCAACATGGGGGTGTGGGTGCTCTGGGGCAGGGGGGTCTCTGCACCCCCCACTCAAAAGCACCTTGTCCCCATGTTGATGAGGACAAGGGCCTCTTCCCGACAACTGTTGCTTGTCTGGGTCTACGAGCGGGGGCTTATCGGAATCTGGAAGCCCTCTTCAACAATGGGTCTTCTCTCTCCGCTGTCCTCTCGCTCCGTTCGTCTTCCGATGTTGACTCAACGCGATCGCCCAGTGTAATGCTGAGTCCGCCGTATGCAATGACTTTAATGGAATGGGGCGGAGCCACCCGATGACATAATTTGGAGGCCACTCCCTTGACGTCACTAGGGGTGTGGCCTCCAAATTACGTCACCGAGTGGCTCCGCCCCATTCCATTAAAGTCATTACACTAGGCGGAGCCAGCAATACAACAGGAGATTGCATTGAGTCAACATCAGAAGAAAAGAGGGAGAAGACCAGGCAAAAGAGCGAGAAGACCCGGCAAAAGAGCGAGAAGACAGCGGAGAGATAAGACAGCACAGAGAGGGGGAGAAGGACCGGCAGATGGGAGAAGAGCCAGAGCTGCCTTAATAAAAATACTTTAAAAACCTGTGTAGTGTTTATTTTTAACATTTTTTTTTAGGTGAATGAGTATGGGGTACGATGTACCCCATACTCATTCACCTAGGGTGGGGGGTTGGGATCTGGGGGCCCCCTAGTTAAAAAGGGGCTTCCATATTCTGATAAGCCCCCACCTGCAGACCCCGACAACCATTGGCAAGGGTTGTCGGGAAGAGGCCCTTGTCCTCATCAACATGGGGACAAGGTGATTTGGGTTGGGGGGCACAGAGACTCCCTGCCCCAAAGCACCCACACACCCATGTTGAGGGCATGTGGCCTGGAATGGTCCATGGGGGGCGCTCGCTAGTCACCTCCTTTCCTGACCTTCTGGGCTGCGTGCTCGATAAGGGTCTGGTATGGATCTTGGGGGGACCCAAACGCCATTTTTTTGGCATTGGGGGTTCCCCTTAAGATCCATACCAGACTGAAGTGTCTGGTATCGTCTTGGGGGAACCTCGCGCAAATTTTTTTTTTACATTTTAGTGGGGTTCCTTTCAAGATTCTCAGCACATAAGTTGCACTGCAAGTCGGATCATCTTGATGAGGCTTCTATTCAAATCAATGGGCTCCCATAGGGAACCATTGATTTTGAATAGAGGCAGAGAAACCCAGGACGAGGCTTAACGCTGTGCATACAGCATTAAGCTTTGTTAAATCGCGTTTAACACCTTTTACCAGCGTCTGGCGTTAAAAACACCTATGCCACTTACAGCACCTAAACGCCATGGTGGGCATGAGGCCATAGGCTAACATGGAGAGGCGTTTTTAAGCTGTGAAAAGCGCTCCTAAAAGCATCCATGGGCATGAGGCCTTAGCATTGACCATTTTTATTTGAGATATTTGGTTTTCCAACTATTGTCTCCTGGTCATTTATAATCATAGCACAGCCAGGGAGGGTAAATCAGCTGCTCTCATGTAACAAAGGTTAGGAAGCCAGTGCTATTGATTAGCTCGCTAAAGTCGGCTTCCCCTGAGCTGGTCAGTGGCTTTAATGCTGAACTGCAGCTTTTGATACACTTTAGCTGGCCCAAATTATGTCCCTAACTAACACGTGAGGCCGTTGGATGTGCTGTATAAACTGTAAGCAGCTGAGCAAAGGATAAATTCTATGAAGCAGCACATCAATGCCGACCCACTGGTATTCAAATAAATGGCAGTCCCAGCCTGGGCTCCTGCCAGGCCACGTCAACAATGCGTTTCACTCTGCCCCTCCAGCTCAGGCCTTACACTTTAGGGCTTTGGTCTGTCTCCCACCTATTGATACATATGCATTTATGTTTCAGATGACATTATTAATGGATACTGGGAGATCTTTGGTGACACGTTTCCCCCATCCCGGCCATGTCTGCCCCCCGTTTGTGCTCTGTTGGGTTGGTCTTCCCTCTGCCTCCTCAGCTCTCGAGCCAGACTCTCATTACTGCCGCCTCGGAGTATCAAGCAATTGGTAGCCTGATCCAGCGCCTCTGGTGAGTATAGGACCATGCGTTTTTGGACCCTCTTGACTAATTGTCATGATACCATGTCTGTGTTGATACTAATTTGGTTCATTATACCCCCTACAGATGTACTACACATGCATCTACCCCTGATGAAGCGAGCATGGTCTTGCGAAACGCGTCAGAATACTTTTTATGCATGTGTACTCTGCAATTTACATTATATACCTTGATACGTGTAATGGCTTGGTTATGATTCATGTTTATGTTTGCATGACTATTTTATTAAAGCGGAGGTCCGCTGAAAAAAAAAATATTAAAAGCCAGCAGCTACAAATACTGCAGCTGCTGACTTTTAATATATGGACACTCCCCTGTCCAGGGAGCCCGCGATGTCGGCAGCCGAAGCCGATCCGTTCGTCGCTGCCGCCACCATCCTCAGTAAGGAAATAAGGAAGTGAAGCCGTGCGGCTTCACTTCCTGGTTCCCTACTGCTCATGCCTGAGTCGCGCTGCGCGTCCTCTCTGGTCACTGCTGTGTTCTGTGTCTCACAGAATACAGCGGTGGAGGAGAGTGTAGGCGCCGGAAGTGGCGTAGGTCACCGCAAGCGCCGCGGTGATCTATGCCAGGAAGTGGGAGCAAATACCTGTATTAAACAGGTATCTGCTCCCTCCTCCCCCCTGAAAGGTGCCAAATGTGACACCGGAGGGGGGGGGGGGATCCAAAAAGTGGAAGTTCCATTTTTGGGTGGAACTCCACTTTAAATTTTGAGACTGCATTTACTCTGTCAATTGTTGGCTAAACGCATTCACCTCATTTAAAGTCCCGGAGCGATTTCCTGTTTTGTGTTGCATATATTGGGATGGAGGTGGTTTGCGGGTGACACCAGACCTTTTCCTTTTTAGTCATTCAAAGAAAACAATGTATTCTAGCAATGAATACAAAGCAAAAGAACGAGCCCCAAGTCTAACGCTGCGCTAGAAATACAAATGCAAGATATGAAACACTGCTGCTAGCACCCCAAAATCAAAATACGGACTCAACAGATATACAATGCAAAAAAGGTGCAGCGCTAATAAATTTGAAAATACACAAGTGAAAAAGGCTTAAAATAAAGACTAATGAAGAGTCCCAAGTACACAGTGCATATATAAACGGTATGTATGTAAAAGATGGCTCACTATTCCCACAAAGAGGGCTGGGATACCCGAGAGTCTGTGAAGCCTAGGAGGGCTGCTGTTGCCCCTAGCAATGCTGGTGCAAGGAGACCAGTTACTGAGGTGCAGAGGTCTAAAAGCGGATGCAGTTTAAATAGCCCTGACACGGCATGGAGTCAAGTGCGCTGTCTGTGGTGCAGTGAGTGGGGGCATGTTGTTTCCAAGTGCCCGCATTCTCCACCAACTGTTAGGAGTTCAATCCAAGTGTAGCGCTTTAAGGACACCACCACTTGCTGTTATCCATTTCAGGGCTGGTTTTGCCCACTTTTATTTAAAGGAAAGCTCAAAACAAACACAGAAGATTCCCTCGCAGGGGTATTCAGTATTTCAGTCCTGCTACCAAAATAAACGATTTTCAGCCCTCCTGGCTGGTAAACGCAGCTCTCAGGCCTTACACTTTAGGGCGTTGGTCTGTCTCCCGCAGACCGAACACTCAGCACCTTCTGCATACAGCAAGTAGCCTTGTGCTACACTGGCTCCCACCTCCCTCTCCTAGGTGAAGCCCTACTGACTCCCATGCCCAGACCTCCTGTCTGGGTGGAATCGTCTCCAACTGGGAGCCTAGAGCCTTGGTCTGGTGATTACTTAAAGCCCAAAACACAGCTGACTCATTAGTGAACTGGCTGTTTATTAGACCTGGATCCTGGCAAGGTACCGTCCTGCTACACATCTTAATATCTAAACATGTATGGGATTTTAGTTACTGGTTAAGAGCTACGTTAACCCTGGAATGCCATATGTGATGGTATTGGAATAAGGTTTATAAGCCCTTTTTAATTAAACATATGAAAATGTCAATAAAAAAATAAGCTAAGAAAAGAAAATGTGTTTTGATAAATCAATAAAGTAAGGTACAGCTATTCTCCCCCTTTACTTGACTGGTATCATCGTTGTAGAGTTTAAGCATCTAGTTGGATAAGTTCATATGTTGGTCTTCAAAGTTAGCCTTCTAAAGATTGCTGCAACATTAATTACTGGCATTGGATGTTTTATAAAAAAAAAAAAAAAAAATTTAAAAAAAAAATCTATAACCTGGTCAATATACTGGGAGCTGAAATAAGCTCAGAAATGTCACTTTATTGTATACTATGTCGTAAAATACTGAAACGAGCCCACATATGGTTCTGGTTCCTAACAAAATGTCAAGCGATTGGCTCAGTGCAAGTAGAACCCATTGCATTTGTGTTAAATATCCTTAAGCTAAAAAGCACAAAAGGAGGATCAGATGTGTAAGATTTTGCTCCCAGCTCCCTGGAGGCTGCCAAGCTTGGAGCCTATCCGACCTCCTATTCAGCCAGTTATTTAAAACATGTATTTGGGATCAGCAAGTCATAAAGAGAGTCAAAACACACAATGCTGGGATTACACATTAAATACACAAAGGAATTTCAAGAATAGTTCCCGTCGGATAAAATGTGCTAAAACACAATGCTATTCAATAGCTGGCCTTCTCAGGAGAGGAGGATGACTTTTAAAAGACGATGATGGTGAGCAAAACAAAGGACAATAATTAATAAGGGAAACTTCTTTAATAATCTGCGACAGTGGACAGGTTCTCTTCTGCTCAGTATTGAAGGGATTAGCAAAGGGAAGCGCTGTTTTATGGTAATACTTATTGGAGATTTGTACTGCATTATATGCTATACGTTCTGCAAAATGGCACAGTACAAAGTATAATTCGTGCAATACAGGATTTTTGTAATGAATTAAGCTATAGTATCCCCAATCAAAATACTGATAGGCTTTGGGTGACCATTTATCTGAAATCAGGTGGAGCCGTTTAAGATGGGAGTGGTTTTCTAAAGTGATATCAAAAACACACTATTTAATGTACACTGTCCCTTCTATATCTGTATGTGGATGATGGCACTGTAATTAAATTTAAAAAAAAATCCAAGTACCTTTTTTCTAATCGATATACAGCTGTCACATGACCCAGCTATTTCCCAGCCTGTCTGTAGGGAAACATAAGCAGGAGGAGCTTCTAGTCCTTTGCTGCTGGTCACATGTTCTAAATAAACAAACAGCCTTTGGCACACAGAGTAAAAATAAATAATATCAAAACGGTTTTAAAATGGCATAGAAATATATATTTGAAATCAAATCTTAATTGTTTTTTGGCAAAACCATGGTGTGGGCGGATTTCAGCCACTCACAAATTGTCTCATACCCCTCCAGCCTGTGTCCTAGAAAAAGAGGGAGGTGAAGCCTCCATCAATCTACATGTAATAACCCGCCTCAATTGTGTTTAGCAGGTTAGTGGGCATGGAGGAGGGAGGAGGGGGGAGGGGAGGGGGGGGGACTATCATTTACCACTGTGTATACTCCCACATGTGTGACTCTATAGTCACATGAGCTACTCAAATGTGATAGGGAGGAAATGCTCAGCATAGAAACTCACTGAAAACTGAGCATGTGCAGAGTTGCCACTAGAGCTGCAAAAGCTCCCTAGCTGAACTGGGGACTTGAACAGAAAGGATAAAAGGGAGATTGAAAACAGCAGGATCAACCAGGTTTTTGTTGCAGATTACAGAAAATGAATCTTACCAGTGCAGAAAGAGTATGAACATTGTGTAATACATGTATTGATGGTTATTTATGATGTGGGTTTTGAGACACTTTAATATAAATGCTAAAGTTACCCAAGAAATCACGCAATTATGCTTATCCATCAATCTCCCACAGCATGGCCCATTTAAACTTGCTACTAGAATGTAGCTTTTGTTATTGCACAGGATTTTGCCAACAAATTATCATCACTATCAACAACACTATCCACCTAGTTAACAGCATGTAAGCACTTTTATAGGGGCCCCTCTATCACGTCCCGGGGACGAGCACACCAGCAAAAGCCGGTGTCTCGGGTCCCGATTGGATGGATTGATAGCAGCGCAGCCATTGGCTCCCACTGTTGCCAAACAAATCCAATGACCCGGGCGCCGGGGCCGATTCATACATTCAGCTTCTATGGACGCCAAATGAAAGACTCGGGAGCACGCCCGCAAGGTAACCCCCTGGGGAGAACGCTTCTACAAGGGGGTTATCTAATGAAGAGGATGTTCAGGGCCACTCTGTGCAAAACGAGCCGCACGGTGGAGGCAAGTATGATAAGTTTGTTATTTTTTAAAACAAAGCCTTAGTGTCACTTTAAATCCATTATTCACATTGCAAACAATGTTACTTAATATCTAGTAACATTCTTGTAATGAACCAAACATAGAACCCACAGGGGCATCAAAACAGACTAGCTTTAGTAAGTGGCAGTTTCTGTAAATCATACCTTTAGACCAGTGGCAGTCAACTTTGGCGGTATAGATGGTCTCTGCTGCAGCTCCTGATAAAAAACAAAGGGACTGTATATAATGATCAGTATAAAATGCTCTAACAGACTGAAAGGCCTCATTCACACAGGGCATATCAATGCGTAACGGGTATACACAGGTGTTCCGTGCATTCCTGTGCTGGCAATTTCATTGATTTCGACTGGGAAGCAGCGGCTGCATAGAAACAGCTGCCGCTTCCAATATGGCTTCCATGTGGGTGTCTGTGCCTGACCTCACATTGTCTGAGCTCAGGGCTGTGCAATGGCATCTACACAGATGTCATACTGGGAGCAGCGGCCATATCTGTGCAGCCGCTGCGTCCCAATTGACACCAATGGGATTGCTTGCACGGGGGGGGGGGGGGGGGGGGATGTACAAAACACCTGTGAATCCCTGTGTAGCTAAACACGGCCCTTGCATGGGATACGCATTAATAGGCCTTGTGTGGCCGAGGTCTACGAGACGGCAGCTATAATACAGGAGATGGTCAGAGACTGTAAATATTAGGGATGCAGCGATACAAAGCATTTGTGCCAGTATCAGTACCCGATACCGAAACAGATACTTTGTGGTGCGATTTGCGTCAATACAAAAAGAATAGGCGCAAATCACACTGCAAAGAATCGCATGCGATTTAAACAGGAATGTGCTGCGATTTTCCCCACCGCTCCTGTGTGCGTAAAAAAAGAAAAGCACCATCTAGTGATCAGTTTATTAAAAATGTTAGAACTCAAAGTATGTATCTGGCCAAATGCAAAATTCACATAGGTGTCCCAGTCCCGCCGATGATAGCAAATCACGGCCGCTGGGGGTGCTCACAGGGCTGGAGAAGATGTAGAGGCGGTCCATCCTCAAGCTCACATCACTTTCGCCCTATACCCACAGGGTCCAGGAACTTCTCCTCTAGCCCTGTGAGCTCCTCCACCGGACATGATTTTCTATCATCGGCGCAAAGTGTTGGTACTCGCCAATATAAAACCGGTATCGGTGCAACCCTAGTGAACGTGCCACAGTTGTGGTTGGAGACTAGAGACTGTTAAGGAGATAGAGACCAGGGACGTTTTTCATGAGACTCCTGAAGGTCACTATCATTAAAGTACTTTTACAAACCAATGTTTCCACTCCCACTGCTGAATCTTGGAGTCTGAGAGATGTACAATGCCTTATATGTGTACTGCAGATTGAGCACCAGATTGTTGAATTGAATAAATGGAATGTATTTATTGCACACAGATAAAAAGTGCAAAAAGGTGCAGAAGTCATAATAAAAGTCAGAATAGGACTCCATCTGACAATCCGACACACTAAACCGAGACAATCTATAGGGCCTCTGCTAAGCATTGCTGAATCCACAATCAATCAATGACTTCAAATGATATTGCATCACTAGTAAATGCACAATTAAGTACCGTATTTTTTGCTCCATAAGACACACCTGACTAGAAGACGCACCTAGGTTTTAGAACAGGAAAATAATAAAAAAAAATATTCTGAACCAAATAGTGTACTAAAATATTTACCAGTGCCCATGAAATGCAGCCTGACCTGTGCTAAAGAAATGCAGCCTGACCATTGCCATTCCCGCAGCCTGACCATTGCCATTCCCGCAGCCTGACCATTACCATTCCCGCAGCCTGACCATTGCCATTCCCGCAGCCTGACCATTGCCATTCCCGCAGCCTGACCATTGCCATTCCCGCAGCCTGACCATTGCCATTCCCGCAGCCTGACCATTGCCATTCCCGCAGCCTGACCATTGCCATTCACGCAGCCTGACCATTGCCATTCACGCAGCCTGACCATTGCCATTCAAGCAGCCTGACCATTGCCATTCATGCAGCCTGACCATTGCCCATTAATAATGCAGCCTGACCATTGCCCATTAATAATGCAGCCTGACCATTGCCATTAATGCAGCCTGACCATTGCCATTAATGCAGCCTGACCCGTGCCATTAATGCAGCCTGACCATTGCCATTAATGCAGCCTGACCCGTGCCATTGCGCGGGCTGCTCTGTCTTCTCAGCAGGTGTCAGGCCCAGCCGGGAGATCACCCGGCGCTCGCAGGGGCCTGGGGTGTCTGTCTTTCTGTACTAGCACAGGGGGGGGGGGGGCGGGGCCTGTCATATTCGCACCATAAGACGCAGAGACATTTCCCCTCATTTTTTTTGGGGAAAAAAAAGTGCGTCTTATGGTCCGAAAAATACAGTAATTGAGTTCAGCATACTTTTCTTCATGACGGCCAAGCTTGTATGGACTTCCTACACCAAACCTCACATAAAGGAATAGATTTACCTTGGACCCAAACCATAATAAACAAACCTTAGTACACTATATTACCAAACGTATTGGGACGCCTGCCTGTACACGCACATGAGCTTTAATGGCGTTCCCAGTCTTAGTCCGTAGGGTTTAATATTGAGTTGGCCCACCCTTTGCAGCTATAACAGCTTCAACTCTTCTGGGAAGGCTGTCCACAAGGTTTAGGAGTGTGTCTATGGGAATGTTTGACCATTCTTCCAGAAGCGCATTTATAAGGTCAGGCACGGATGTGGACGAGAAGGCCTGGCTCGCATTCTCTGCTCTAATTCATCCCAAAGGTGATCAATCAGGTTGAGATCAGGACTCTGTGCAGGCCAGTCAAGTTCCTCCACCCCAAACTCGCTCATCCATGTTCTTATGGACCTTGCTTGGTGCGCAGTCATGTTGAAACAGGAAGGGGCCATCCCCAAACTGTTCACACAAAGTTGGGAGCATGAAGTTGTCCAAAATGTCTTGGTATGGGAGGCGTGGCTTGCAGCTAATGGAGTAGGACGCACAGGGCACTAGCTCCACCGTACATCCGCTCTTTACTCCTGATAACCCGCTTCTGAGCCTGCTCCAAAGGCTACCCTTCGGCTATGCAAGCTCCCTGCCCTACAATCCGGTGCCGGTATCTCCAGCATAGCTATGTCCCAGGGGGGGGGACGGGGGACGGGGCACTGACGGCGGCAGACCATGTGGGGCAAGATGGCGCCCGCTCCTTGCGATCTGCAAGGGAGGTGGCTATGAAGCCCTTTTCCAAGCCCGGGACCAAAGACAATCCTCCCAAGACAGCTTCCCTATTCCTGGACCAGGCAGAGCAGGATGAGATGGATATTCCAGGAGCAGCATGGCAGGAGGATCCCACAGAAACGTGAGTTTGGGACACAGCGAGTACACAGGCCCCCCTCCCTGCAGTTATGAGCACAGTTAACCCAGCAGAGCCTGCCACAGAACCCGCACTGCGGGACATTCTGTCTGCAGTTACCTTCTGCAACACTGCCATTACTGCTCTGACCACTGAAGTTAAGGGGGTTAAACTGGAGATTAACCTAGTCAGGCATGACGTGCAGAAGCTGCGTGACCGTACCACAGCATTGGAGGGGAGAATAAGCAATGTGGAATATGAAGTGGCGCCATTGCTGAGGGAATTGCATCATGTGCAGTCTCAATCCTCTGGCAATACTGCCCGCTTAGAGGACATGGAGAACAAACTCAAACGAAACAATGTGAGAACAGTGGGGATTCCTGAGAAAGCAGAAGGGAAAAATCCAGTAGCTTTCATAGAAAACTGGCTTACTAATACCTTTGGTGACAAATCATTCTCAAAACTGTTTGCAGTTGAGAGGGCTCACAGGGTCCCAGCAAAGCTGCCCAGACATCTACATACAACTTTTTCACACTTACCTTTTCATCTCTCCCACAGATAACACCCAGATCTACTACCTATTCACTTCTAATCTCTCTTCATCAGTCTTAAACACCAGTTCAAACAGCATTAAAGCGGCGTTCCAGCTGCAAAAAAATGTTTTTTTTTTTTTTTAAGTCAGCAGCTACAAACACTGTAGCTGCTGACTTTAAATAAGGACACTTACCTGTCCAGGGAGCGCGCGATGTCGGCCCCCCTGAGGCTGATCCGTCCATCGGATCAGGTGCAGGCGCCACCATTCCAACTAAGGGAAACTGACAGTGGAGCTTTCATGCTTCACTGCCGGTTTCCTACTGCGCATGCGTGAGTCGCGCGGCGCTTCCTGAATGTCCCTGTCATCTTCTGGGACACACAAAGGTCCCAGAAGGCAGCGGGGGAGAAGAGGACGTGACGCACTAGGCCACGGCGAAGCTGGGGTGGAAGTATGCAAGGTACTTCATAAAAAGGTAAGGAAAAAAAAATATCCAAAATCGAATGGTGAAGGTGTTGTCATTCTTTTAAGATAAAGTTGTGAACGTGGGTGGAACTCCACTTCAACTACATGGAAGTATTTAGAAAAAACTCACCCTGAATCAATTTCTATCACCACAAACTACTTCGTAACTGAAAAGCTGGCCATACATTATTCAAATTTTCTTTAAATTTACCAACACCATATAATATGGAGGTCAAACCTAAACACTTTCATTTTGTATGCAATCAGGCAGGCCCTTGCATTAAACAAAGAAAGGAAAGGAGCACACGGCTGGCCCAGTGTAATAATGTTATTAAGGCTGCCTTCACAGCTGAGAGATTCAAAGTCGCGCACTTTTACCACATTTTTTTCCAGCGATTTTGTACAGGTCACCAATGTAAAAAGCAGAAAAACTAATGTAATCTGCCCCAAAGAAGCTCTTTTTTGAGCTTAAGGCGTTTTTCAGATGTTTTACTTTAGGTGACAAAATGCACAAACGTGAACAGGTGCCATTGATATGAATCAGATTTTGCTTTTGGGCGTTTTTCAGGCACTTTACAAGCTGAAAACGTTCAGGTGTGAATGCAGCCTAAAACAAAAAATAAAAGCTTTCCATAGTCGCACTCACATTTAGAAGCACAAAAAGAGACATGCGGTAATCATGTTAATAAAACTGGGGTTGTATTTCTATCAGTTATCTAGGCATTTTGTGGTGTGTGTGTGTGTATATACATATATAAGAAATACCTCCAATCTATAGGGCACCGCGCCGGTCCTGAGGCGCTGCGGGCATGAGCTTTTAGGCGAGGCCGCGGTTTCGACCTAGTCCGTGGCGTCCGGCCTCGCGGACTAGGCCGAAGCCGCGGCCTGACCTAAAAACTCCTTGCCCGCAGCTCCTCAGGACCGGCACGGTGTCAGCGCCGGTCCTGAGGCACTGCGCGCATGAGTTTTTAGGCGCCTCAGGACCGGCGCGGTGAAAAAAAAAAATCTAAAAAAATCGATTTTCTTAAATTTTGAATCGATTTGACCTCTCAACTCGATTCAAGATTTAAATCAATTTTTTCCCCAGCCCTAATAGGATCCCACTTCTACTGAACAGGGAAGGGTTAGGGCAGGTATAAACCATTTCCTCTCTACTGTTTTTTCCTTACTTTTCCCACTCCCCCCTAGAGTTATGAAAAGACAAATATGAGGTACAGGTGGTCCAGCCGCCATCTGTTTCTACCTTTATTGTCATTTATTATTATTTCTTTTATTTTATTCTTTTTTATTTCATTTCATAGTTCTATTAAATTTACTTTATTTAGAATGGTTATAAATTGATAGGATTAAATATATATGGTTTTGATCATAAATCTAATCTATGAATGTATTAGATGATTAACAAACAATTATTTTTATATGCAAAGCCTTCTCTGTGTGTGAAATGGTTTTTAATATTGTATATGAGACAAGGTTGCCACTAGTCCCGTTTGCTGCTTTTTGCAAGTCTTTTTCCTTTTGTTATAGCCCCTTTAAGAAGGGATGAATGGGAGGGGACATAACTCCCGATAAATAGCCATATATGTGAGGCATGGGCGTGACTCGATAAGGGAAGCCACGCCTCCGAAACGCGCCGTCATAGCAATCCTATGGGCCGACGTACTGGTCTCCATTGGCTCTCTCCCCCAGCAGAAAGTGTGATCATTGCAGAGCGAAGCCGGCTGGTCCAGGCACATGCATAGTCCACAGTGCACTCTGGAGGGGGATGTTGGGTGGCTTGGAAGCTGCCACCCGGCTCTAGGGAGGTTAGATGCGTCTTGTCCATCGGCACGTTTTACAGGGGCCATCCAGGAGAGGAGAACATGATTACCACATGCCTCTAAATGTGAGTGCAACTATGGAAAGCTTTTATTATTTGTTTTAATAAACCGTATTACACTAGGGCAGCCATGCGTTCCTTTTCTTTCTTTGTACAGATCTATGTCCACCACTCAGTGGATTAAAGAGAGCTGCAGCGTCTTTAGTGACAGATGTGTTTCCTTTGATCAGAGTTACCAGCTGGACTTGTTATTTTAACCAGCGCATTGTATAGTTGAAGGTGAATCTAAAGGAAGTTAAATAAGAAAATTGTATAATGTATGGCCAGCCTAAATGACACACTTGTCCTACCTAGTTCACAAATTAGCTACCTTGGGATCACTATTTACACACACTTAAAACAATGCAAAAATGTAGAAGGGTAAAAATGTAAAAATGAATGTGGAGCGGGCACCTGTGAATGAGGAGGGATTAATAAGACGTGCTCCTCAAGAAGAAGTGCCGCTCACATCCATGTGTCAAGTAAAGCGAGCAAGACCACTGTCACACAGGGTTCCTCGGGGGGCGGAGTACCTGGGGGCTCCCTGGGGCTGTCATCATCATCCATTGCCAGTCTGAGCTGCTGGACGAAGTCGGCGGTGTAGACACTACGCTCTTGCCAGATGTGTAGCAATCTCTCCAATGGTTTCCGGCAACCCTCATCTGCTTCACTAAACGACAGAGAGAAACCAAGTGAGGTTTTATTAATGGAAATGGCAGCAAAATGTAAAAGAGAATAAAGAAAGTTTTAAAGATACATTTAGATCATCACGCTGTGTGTTTTGTATCAAATTTTGAGTCTGTTTTAACGCCACAAAGACATCACATTTTTCCACAGTGATGTCACACATCCCCCAAGTCCCGCCCCCAAACTGTCATTGTACGTCGACTGGGGAACTATATTTTGGGTGTGCTCCCACTGGTCAGCAAAGGAGACAATCAGCGGGTGGGGTGGACTCGATGTCTGCCGGCCACCCGCGGTCGTTCCCCGCAGTGACAGAACAGGGATCTGCCTGTATAAACAATTCCCTGACAGGGGACATCACACAGATCCTGTCTTTCTGCTTTGCAGGAAGACAGATTTGTGCGTTTCCCTAGGCAGTCCATCCCCTATACAGTTTGAAAACAACTGCAGGGAACACATTTAACCCCTTTATCATCCCTGATGTTAACCCCTTCCCTGACAGTGTCATTACTACAATAACCGTGCATATTTTTAGCACTGGTTACTGTAATAATGTCACTGGTTCCCCAAAAGTGTCAAAAATGGCAGTTAGGTGTCCGATCTGTCCGCCGCAATGTCACAGATCACCGCCATTACTAGTAATAAAAAAAAGCCATAAATCTATCCCCTATTTTGTAGACACTATAACTTTTGACCCAACCAATCAATATACGCTTATTGAGATTTTTTTAACCAAAAATATGTAGAATATATGACGGCCTAAACTGAGGAAGAAATTTGTTTTTTTTTTATATATTTTTTTGAGGATCTTTATTATAGCAAAAAGAAATTTTTTTAATTTTTTTTTTTTCACAAAATTGTCGTTCTTTTTTTGTTTATATCGCAAAAAAAGGTGAGAGGTGTATCAAGAGAGGTGATCAAATACCACTAAAAGAAAGCTCTATTTGTGGGAAGAAAAGGACATAAATTTTGTTTGGGTACAGCGTCACACGACCGAGCAATTGTCAGTTAAAGCGACGCAGTGCTGTATTACAAAAAATGGCCTGGTCATTAAGGGGGTAAATCCTTCCGGCCCTTAAGTGGTTAAAGCAAATACACCAGTACTCATTGGCCAGTCCAGCTAATTATGGCCAGTCTCTGATTTCAGAGAATGGCTAATGTCTCCCTTCTGTCCTTCTCGGTAAGACAAACACTCATCCTACATACTGCCTATGGCAGATCACTAAGAACAAAGTCAAGGTCCATTAAAAGATGGAGGGCTCATTAACTACACAGAATATAAAAAAAGTTTTTAAGCACTCAGTCTTGCTAGTTTGCAATAAAAATTGAATAATCTTTTCTGTTTGCCCTTCTTACCATTTTTTCCAGTGGTGGGAATTCCCGTTTGAGGTCATTCCCTCGAGAGTGCCCGCTTGACCCACTTGCTAAACGGTAGTGTGTCCATTGAATCTGGGAAGCGTGAACACTTTACCATTTTGACTGTATTTTCAAAATTTATCCCGGATTATCCAAGAAAGACTTTTCACTTTACTCTAAACTCTAATGGACCTTCCATAGATGTTTATTATTTACTTTGGACTTTTTTTTGGTTTTGTTCACATTCAATTTTGTATTGCCTATTTTACTTTCCCAGGTTCACATGCACGTCACTTGCTCACTTAGCGCCACACTTTTGTTTTCCATCTACAAGTAAGAGGTCTATGTTTTTTCATGTCATTCCGTTGAGCAGACAAATGATGTGGTTGGTGGTTAGGTGGATTCACAGTAAGCTACACACAAGTACCAGCCACTTTTTGAAGGACCATGGTACAGAAGTGCTTGCTTATACTTTGTGAACATGCATGCTGTTGCCTGTGGTGAGTGAAGAGGACATCCCAGCCACTGTCTTGGGGGGAGAAAAAAAAACTCAGAAATATCCTAACTGGTTGATACTCTCCTGAGGAAGACCCTACATAGGATGTCTGCCATGGCCTGATAGGGGCCTACCAGTATAAAACATTCCCTGATTGTACTGAAACTGGCTTGATTAGGCCGGCAATATCTGTCAGCACATTTTGGCCTTGCCAGAGAGATCTCCACTCGCTGCCAGAATACCTATTATATGATCTTTTCAGAAAAGTAAAATTTTCATCAGCCAAGGTGGTTCTTCAGGTTTTACATAGAGGTTCTCCACCACTCAACCATACTGATTTGAAAAGGAAACTTCAAGAACTGTCTCGAACATTTAGTTAGTATGCTGAGCTTTCCCATATATTTATGCAAACAGAAAAGATTATTCGATTTCTATTGCAAACTAGCAAGACTGAGTGCTTGAAAACTTTTTTTATATTCTGTGTAATTAATGAGCCCTCCATCTGTTAATGGACCTTGACTTTGTTCTTAGTGATCTGCCATAGGCAGTATGTAGGATGAGTGTTTGTCTTACCGAGAAGGACTGAAGCGAGATTCTTACCAGATTCGGTGGACACACGTACTGTATAGCATGTGGGTCAAACAGGCACTCTTGAGAAAATGACCTCAAACAGGAACTCACACCACTGGAAAAACGGTAAGAAGGGTTCCACCCAATGTTGAATGAGGACTGTCAGGTATCCATGATGGACTCCAAAACATGCGATGAATCACATCAAATAGTGTGCATGAAAAACAAATAATCAGCACATAGTGTGATACTGTTTAAAGAGGAGGGCCACTAAAAAAAAAAAAAAAAAAAAATTAAAAGTCAGCAGCTACAAATACTGCAGCTGCTGACTTTTAATTGGACACTTACCTGTCCCTGGGTCCAGCGATGCGGGGGATAAAAGCCCCGCTCGTCCCCCCCTCCGTTCGGCGGCACCCTGGCATTGCAACTGTGGGCGCCGGGCTGTGGCTTCACAGCCTGGCACCCACTGCGCATGCGTGAGCGGCGCCGAGCGCCGTGATTGGCCGCTCAGTCACCTGGGACCTGATGGGTCCCAGATGATTGACAGGAGGGAGCAGAGCTGAGCCCTTCCTGTGCCGAGACGGAAGTGATGTCACCAGCCCAGGCACTGAAAGAGGCAGACTACGAGGGACCCCCTAGCAACAGGCATTTGGAGGTGAGTAAAAAAAAAAATATATATATATATATATCCAAATGTTTTTTTGTATTTTTTTTTTAGGATTTTTCATGTAGTTTTTTTTTTTTTTTGGGTGGAACACCACTTTAATGGTAAAAAAAAAAAGGGGGGGGGGGGGTTTACACTTACAGCAAATCCGATAAAACAAGCTTGTAAATAACAAATGTCAAAAAGCATCACACTATGTGTGGACCATTTGTTTTTCATGCACACCATTTGATGTGATTCATCGCATGTTTTGGAGTCCATCATGCATACCTGACAATCCTCATTCAACATTGGGTGGAACCCTTCTTACCATTTTTTCCAGTGGTGTGAGTTCCTGTTTGAGGTCACTTTCTCAAGAGTGCCCGTTTGACCCGCTTGCTAAACGGTAGTGTGTCCATCGAATCTGGGAAGCGTGAACACTTTATCATTTTGACTGTATTTTCAAGATTGATCCCGGATTATCCAAGAAAGACCTTTCACTTTACTCCGAACTCTAATGGACCTTCCATAGATGTGTATCATTCACTTTGGACTTTTATGTTTTGGTTTTGTTCACATTCAATTTTGTATTGACTATTTTACTTTCCCAGGTTCACAAGCTATCCACTTGCTCACTTCACGCCACACTTTTGTTTTCCATTTTCATTTTGCACTGTATGTCTAGTGACCTGTTGGCTGCTTATTTTGTTCTTTATGCGCAATTTTTTCTTTTTTACTCTTACTTGTAGAGTTGACCTTTAAGCTAGCCACCAGGCTGTTAGAACACACAGAACTCAAGTACTGGTCCTGACAAGCTCCTCAAAGTCCACACAAACATGAGTAAGGATTTTCTGGCACACAAACTTTAAGAAGCAAGGAGCCGCGCTTCCGCTGATAACATAGATGGCATTTTCACCAGTCAAGCTGCATTGCTAAAAAGCGGAATTTCACTTTCCCAATCAACATTGATTATTTTTAATCCTCATGCTGCTAACATGAGTAAATAGATAGGAGGGTATATAAAACTTTTTTTTTTTTTTTTTTTTACATTTCTTTGGTTATTTCCTGTTTTTTTTGCCTAGGCAAATGATGTCCTGCCCCCAAGGAGTCTTCAGGAGGGGAGGAGGCGTTTTTTTAGGTAAGCAAATTCTCCTGCATGCATTCTTGAGCTAAGGACAGATGGATTCCAGGGAGTAAATGCTACATGAATCATCTGCCCTTACTCAAGATGGCCACAGCCAGAAATGCTAGGGGGATGTTTTTCAAAGTGATTTCTCAACAAAATAAAGCATGGAGACATGGATGGATGGGGAAGATTCATTGAACATTAGAAATCAATGAAATCGTGTTTTTGCTTTGTGGTGCTGAGATGTAGTGAAGATCTGCTTTAACTGGCTCTGAGATTCACCCAGCCCCCAGTTAAAGTACACACACACTGGTCACGATGATATGAACAGTAGGAGTGTATTATAGATGGAACACGGAGTGCGGAAGAGTATGAGGACACAAGGTAAAAGGGAGTACAATGCTGATGATAAATGTCTGATCAAAGTTCTCTGAAAATAAGACTTGGGATAAATAAAAGTATAAAAGTACACTCTGGAGTAAAAGGAAAAGAGTGCCAGTGATAGTATAGAGGGGGCCTAAAAAGTGGAATGGAGGGGGTTAAATTATTTGTTTCTTTACTAAAATTCGAGATGAAAGCTCCCGCTGAGCTGATATATGGCCTTGAATATAAGCCTACGTTTTGTGAAACCTCCATCTTATGATTTATGTGAATGTTGCTTAACTGCCAAAAGCTGCTGGCAATATTTTATCTTCTACTTCCTGCCCATTCTAAGTGTGTGATTGCTGCATCATAATGTATAATGAGTCTTATTTCTTAGTAAGGGAACAACTAGCGGCAATGTGCTCAAAATGATGACAACCGACAAAGTTCAAAAGATCTGCTATTTCAAGGAAACCTGTCGTGGGAGAAATACAGAGCATGCATTGGCCAACAACTCAAAGAATGCTAATTCTCTGGCCATCATGGTCATTCTCTAACAGCAATATATCATGATCCAGTTCATGATTCAAAACAACAATGTATGCAGTAAACTGAACCCTCCTCCGTAAAGTGGAAGAAAATCCCAACTATAAACTCTCCTTTCTCCTACCTACCCCTGTGTACTTACCTACTTTCAACCCTCTCCGGTCATGTGATCCTGCATCTGGATGTGTCAGGCTGCATTCACACCTGGGTGTAGTGTGTCATTGAGCATTTTTCTGGCGTTTTTATACAGCTTTTTATAACTTTATTTTTTATTAGCCAATAGAGAAAACTATTATCTGTTGCATCATTTGTTGCTAGGGATTTCAGCTTTTCCATTAGCTTTTATTTATTTTATATTATTATTCTTCATTATTAGTTTTTTTTTTCGTTATGGTGTTAATACTACTACTACTTGAATAAATATTTATATTGTAAAGAGCTGCATAAACTGTTGGCGCTATATAAATCCTGTATAATAATAATATATGTAAAATACATACACAGATAACAAAAATAAATTCAATAAATGAATATCAAGTAATAATGAATAATTAACCCCTAACCCTAAGGGCTAGTTCATACCACATGCAGTCCAGTGTGGTTTTTTTCTGCATCAAAAAACGTATAGAAAGTAGGTTATATGGTTTTCAATGGCATAGTTCACACCAGTGCGTTCCAGTAAAAAAAAAAAAAGTAGAACATGCTGCATTTTACCTGCACTGGAACGAAAAATGCTGAAATCTGCCCGATTCGAGCTACAAAAATAGCTCCAGAACTTTTTTGACCTGCAGGCGACTTATAGGGCGTACACACGGTCGGACATTGTTCGGACATTCCGACAACAAAATCCTAGGATTTTTTCCGACGGATGTTGGCTCAAACTTGTCTTGCATACACACGATCGCACAAAGTTGTCGGAAAATCCGATCGTTCTGAACGCGGTGGCGTAAAACACGTACGTCGGGACTATAAACGGGGCAATGGTCAATAGCTTTCATCTCTTTATTTATTCTGAGCATGCGTGGCACTTTGTCCGTCGGATTTGTGTACACACAATCGGAATTTCCGACAACGGATTTTGTTGTCGGAAAATTTTATCTCCTGCTCTCCAACTTTGTGTGTTGGAAAATCCGATGGAAAATGTCCGATGGAGCCTACACACGGTCGAAATTTCCGACAACACACTCCGATCGGACATTTTCCATCGGAAAATCCGACCGTGTGTACGGGGCATTAGAGTGTAGGATATGAACCATCTCCATTAGGAATAATTGATTTTTTTCTTCTCCTCCAGCGTTTTGGAGCTTTAAGCTGAGGTGCGAATGGGGGTCGCAGTGAGGGACTGCTGCAGGGGAGAGGAGGATGTACGGACAAAGTCTATGTGGCGGCTCATGGCATTCACAGCTGGTGAGCACTCCCTTACACAGGGGGGCTGGACCGGACAAGTGGGGATTAAAAATTGGCAAGTCCACAGATCATTTTTTATACAGGATAGGTAGGAGGGGGAAGGGAACATTTTTCGGAATAGTCACATTATTCTTCCACTTTAACTCCAATAGTAATGAAGTCAGAATAAGTATTGCAGTGGCCAGTGAGGAGAAGAGGGGGTAGTAATTCTGATGATTTGCAGCTTGAGAGATTCATCCAACGGGTCTTCACTATCTTAGCAATGCCTGAGCATTACAGGCCCCATATCTATGGGACCATCTCTGCACTTCTCAGTCCTCAGGACACGGCCCTATAGAATTCTGTGATGTCCTACTGAACAAGCGTGGCCAGGACAGTGAAGACTTGCAGTGCTGTTTATTAACAAACATTACAGCCACCACCACTGGATGAAGACCACTATGCATCTGTGGATCAGGAAGGGAGGTGGTTAGGCAAGGAGGCAAATATGTAACATAAAATCTCTACAAGGGAACAAGGCAATAACTCAGGAGGAGCAGGGCCAGCAGAGCTGCTGAGAAAACATGTTGGAGGACTTCAGTGCTTCCGCCATGTAATTTAGGCTGCATTCACACCTGAGAGTTTTCAGCTCATAAAACGCTCATCTCAAAAGTTCCAAAAACGCCCAACAAACAAAATCCCATTCATTTCTAACCAATGAAACCACAAAGCTCCTGATTCACTCCCTGGTTATCTCTCGCCTTGACTACTGCAACTCACTCCTCATTGGCTTACCTTTAAACAGACTATCCCCCCTGCAGTCCATCATGAATGCGGCTGCCAGACTCATCCACCTTACAAACCGCTCAGTGTCTGCTACCCCTCTCTGCCAATCCCTCCATTGGCTGCCACTCACCCAACAAATTAAATTCAAAATACTAACAATAAGTTACAAAGCCATCCACAACTCTGCCCCCAGCTACATCACTAGCCTAGTCTCAAAATACCAACCTAATGGCCATCTCCGTTCCTCCCAAGACCTCCTGCTCTCTAGCTCCCTCATCACCTCCTCCCATATCCGCCTCCGGGACTTCTCCCGAGCCTCGCCCATCCTCTGGAATTCCCTACCCCAATCTGTCAGACTGTCTCCAAATTTATCCACTTTTAAACTTTTAAACCCTGAAAAAATTCCTGAAAACGATACGCTCAGGTGTGAATGCAGCCTTAAGCCTCGTACACACGATCAGATTGTTAGCCAACAAAACCGTGGACTTTTGTCCGAAGGGCGTTGGCCCAAACTTGTCTTGCATACAAACGGCAAGGAATTGTCAGCCAACAAACACGCAGTGACGTACTACATGTTTTTTCAGCTCTTTAGCGCCACCCTTTGGGCTCCTTCTGCTAATTTGGTGTTAGTAGAAGTTTTGTGAGTGCTGATTCGCGCTTTTCATTTTGCGCTTTTCATTTAGTTTTTGAACGGCCGTTCGTCAACCAGACATGTTGCGGAATCGGAGGAGATAACGTGTTATTTATTATTGGCCTTGGAGTTATTGCTTTGACATAATTTTTTTGGTTGAATAATGATTTGATTTGGTATATTTTCTATATTTTTGGATGCATAGAATGCACTTTTTGGTTAGGTTCTATTGGCAGATGGCATGTCTAATTTTATTTGTTTTCTTTTTTTAATGCACAATAAAAAAAAAATTGTGTAGAATAATACTTGGCTATGTGTTTTACTTCAAATGACAGTTTGGGAGTAGGCAGTTACATTTAAAAAAATACAATGTAAAATTGACAAGGGACACCAACATAGTTGAATCTTTGATCTTAAAAACTAGGGGACTAGGGGAATGTCACGCGGCCCGTGACATTACCACGGGGGCTCCCTCCTCCTCCTCCTCCTCCTCTCCCTGTCGCCGGGCCAGTAGGAGAGAGGAGCGGGGCCTCACACATGCGCAGTAGGGTTCCCGGCGTGAAGCAGCTGCAGTATGTGTAGCTGCTGGCTTTTCTTTTTTTTTTTATTTTGGGAGGAACACCGCTTTAAAGAGGAAGTAAACTCTCCCACTCTGATGCTGCTTTTCATTTAGTCCATTATAATAAGTAATTATCAAACTATAGCCACTGTAATCCAGTCCAAATCGCATATTACTTACTGTTTAAAGAAACTTTAAAAAACTTATCAGCTTCAGCTGATAATGCTGCAGTAATGCTGTCCAATGCCCAAGTTTACACTCCATGTGATGTCACATGGTCACATGGGGTGTAGTAGGAAGCTCTGAGTGATTATGCAGTCTTGTGGGATTTCAGTGTTGTGCGTAGGAAGTCCTGATAATAGACAGACAAGTACACAGAGTGTGCTGTAAATCAGGGGAGATCTGGGCATGCTTAGTGAAGTCATTCTAAAGAACAAAAAGCATACAATACTAAGTAAGGACATACCTACAATCAGGGTTCATTAGGGTTTTTTTATGCTGATTTACAAGGGACAAAGTTGTCAGGGAGAGTTTACAATCACTTTAAGTAACAATTGTTAGTTGGGGAGTAAGGGGCAAAGTGTGTGTGGGGTGGGGGGAATTAATGCTTAGAGTATAGCTTTAAGTCAATTTGAACTCTAATGTATTCCCCCTCACTGCTCCCTCTGGCTGCTTACACCCAAACAGAGCCATTGATTGAACAATACTGTTGGCTATAAAGCACGCCTTACACAAGTAGTATTAGGAACACAGGGAAGAGGTGGAAAAAAGGTTTGCAAAGAGACTTAAGATTTGCACAAAAGGTAAGACGTATGATTAACACTTCAGAAAACAGCGTTCTTTTTTTATATTGCAGCTAACCTTCTGCCAGTAATTGCATAGAGTACAATCAATTGTTACTTGTACACTTTCTGAAGCTCAACAAGGCAGCTATAATGGGCATGATTGTACGGCAAAGTGTTATAAATAAAAATATTTTAAATGGAAAATAGTTGAAATTCCACATGTGCACATGATGTAGCCTTGTTAATGGATTTTTGAAGGTCGGTGCATTTAAATGCTGTAACTTTTTTTTCGGTTTCTTTTTTTACTATTCTGCAAAGCTGAACAAAAATGTTGCCACACAGCTAAAAACGCATTATTTTATTGTTTTTTTTATAACATACGCACAAGTTTAACATATTATGACAAACGTCTGAAAACGTTAAATTAAAGGGCAGTCAACAGCTGTAAATCTCAGCGTACAGGACAGAGGAGGTGCAATTTTTGATCGTTGAATATAGAGCCCCCTGCTGACAAAATCCGGTACTGCCACTCTTCCAGCTGTGTGGATGTGATGTGTTTGTAAATCCCGTGTGGATGTGATGCTTTATGTCTAACTAGTTTGGATATAATTCAGTGATATTTTTGATTTTTTTTTATGTATATCAAATTTATTTTAATAAAAAACACCTTTGGAGTGAAAATCTATCTAAAGATAGTTTTCTATTTAAGGAGACATGAATAATTTAGTTTATTCAGCATGAAATGGAGCTTAGTTATGTAGCATGAGGCTGTATATTCTGCAATATTTACATTTTTGGTAAACTCATTCAATGAATCCAAGCTCTGCATGCTGAGATAACATGCTCTGCATTGATGCATTCACACGTCACAGTAACCATAAGATAAAACAAAGTTCAGGAATATTCCTTTATCCCATTATTTGCAAATCTATGTACACTACAAACTGTATGATTGAATCGGTTCTGATATCGCTGTTTTACTAACCCGACAGCTTATTATTCTAAATAGGAAACCTTCATTTCGTTTGCAAATATTATAGATTCTACCTACCAGCAAGAATAAGTTCTTACATTTAAAGAGCACCTGTCATTTCAGATTCATCATGGCAGCGCCTGTTAGCGGGCATCCAATCTCCTGCTGCCACCACCTCTCTCATCTTGTTGTGTCACTGCCACATCACCAGCCGTCCCATTAAAGTGAATGGGACTGTCGGTGAGTCAACAGCAGGTCAGAGGAGCCGCTGCGGGACAGAAACGACAGTTGCTCTTTAAAAATTATGATTTAAACCGAGTAGATTTAAATCAAGTCTTTTTACTAACGTTTTAAATCGCGATTTAAAATGACTTGATTTGAATCAAATCCACCCCGTTTCTAACTGTGATGGCAAATCCTTGTACTTTTGTCTACATATCGGAATCTTGGGGCTGTTGCTATTGTCCTACACTAACCTTCCGTTCATGCGATCCACCCTTTGAAATCATTTTTTATTTATATTTTGTTTGAATTCACAACATCCATCTGTGCTACATGATTTTTTAATATGCACATTTAAATGCATTTCCCATGCAGTGTGGTTTGTGTTTCTGAGGCATTTTTATGCATATTGTAGCATTTTCTGCACTAAACTGCACTTATTCATCTTTTATGGCTTTACATGCACTTCCATTTATCTCTATAGCAGATGTGTTTTTGTCAAGACACAGCAGAAGACTGTTCGGAGGACCTTCAAAAAATGATTTGTTTAAAAAAACGCATATAAGAAAAGATTGCCCTTGAAATCCAACGGTGCAAATCTCCCCAGCCATTCTCTTTGCTATTTCTTGTGAATGTGCGGACTGGTCCTCGGTACCGGAATAAATAAACGCCTGTGCGCATTTACGGGAGTTACATTATCCCTGCCACTCAATCAGGATGCCTGAAGTCCCAACACATGGAAGAAGCCAAGGAGAAGATGTAAGCACAGGCGAGCATGTAAGAGGACATTATTTTGATACCTTTGTTACTCTTTATGGACTGTGGAAGAAATGTGCAAGGAACAAGTTGCGCGATTTTGCCGCAATTTCAGGGAATGGACTTTAACTCAGACCAAAGTAGTACAGGGACTATTTTGAAGTCGGTGCGACTTGACGTCACACAGATATGAATGGTTATCATTGGGAATCATGGGGGGTATGACTCGTCATGCGACTCTGATGTCCAAAGTAGCAGGAAAAGTCGCACAAGTGTGAAAGGGGCCTAAATGATATCATTAGATCCCACTGCCCTTTTTCTTCCCTTAGCACAGCTGTTTCACATCTTTCATTTCAACTTCACACCTTTAATCTTTTTAGTTTTACATACAGGAGAAGGGGGTAGGGAGAGATTGGAGGTCTAGGCTTGCTTTCTGTCTATCTGATGGCTCTCAGGCAGAACAAAAAAATGGGGTTGAAAATTCCCCGATGTAGAAACAGGCAGCAATTAACCACTTGCTTACAGGGTACTTAAACCCCCCTTCTATGCAGACCAATTTTCAGCTTTCAGCGCTGACTCACTTTGAATGACAATTGCGCGGTCATACAACACTATACCCAAATGAAATGTTTATCATTTTTTCACCACAAATAGAGCTTTCTTTTGGTGGTATTTGATCACCTCTGCAGTTTTTACTTTTTGTTAAAAAAATGTAAAAACTGATTTTTTTTTAAATTTTTTAACATTTTTTTTATATTGTTATAAAAAATTTAAAAAACGGGTAATTTTTCTCCTTCATTGATGTACGCTGATGAGGCGGCACTGATGGGTGGCAGTGATGGGCAGCACTACCAGGTGGCACTGATTGGCACTACAGGTGGGCATTGATAGGTGGCACTGTGGGCACTGTTAGGTGGCACTATTAGGTGGTACTGATGAGGCAGATGTGCCTCTTCCACTTGGGGACCGATTTCCCTCACATCCGAGCCGGTGGTCAGCGTGAGTAGAAAAAAAAAAAAACGATTACCGATCTTTTGTTTACATCATGTGATCAGCTGTCATTGGCTGACAGCTGATCACATGGTAAGGGGCCGGGACCGCCCCCTTACTCGGATCGGTGATCAGCCGAGTCTCAGTGACTCTGTGATCACAGCGCGCTCGGGAGCGTGCACAGGGGAGGCCGTCATATGACGGCTTCCCGGGAATTCAGGTCCGTAGCGCGGATGTGTAGTGGTTAAATATCAGTCAGTAGGGCTGGAAATAGTTAGAACCTCTTTCAGGATGTTATTGCAGTCTTGGTCCTCAATTGAGAGCTTTTCCCTCCCCTTCTGTCTAGGTGATTAGTGTCAAAACAGAACTCAGGGATCAATCCTCGGAAGACCAGCATTGCAGGCATTTGCCCCTCAATGAATAGGGCCCTAAGGCGGCATTCATACCTGAGCGTTTCATTTTCAGGCAGAAAGTCACGCATTTTTACCGTGATTTTGCCACGATTTTTAGTGTGTTTTTTTGCCGCGACTGTCGTGTTTTTGTACAGGTCAAATGGTCACCAATGTAAAAAGAAGAAAAACGCCTGTAACCTGCCTAAAAGGAAGCTCCAGAACTTGTTTGAGCTTCAGGCGTTTTGGAGCTTCTAGCTTCAGGTGTTGTGGAGTGAAGACATGAACCATCTCCATAGAGCGGGGATTTGCAATTAGCTGACCTCCAGCTGTTGCAGAACTACAAGTCCCATGAGGCATAGCAAGACTCTGATAGCCACAAGCATGACACCCAGAGGCAGAGGCATGATGGGACTTGTAGTTTTGCAACAGCTGGAGGTCCGCTAATTGCATATCCCTGCCATAGAGAATAATTGATTTTTTTTCCCCATCCAGCGTTTTGTAGCTTCAGGCTTCAAGCTACAAAACGCTCAGGTGTCAATGGGGTCTAAATGGGATTACCACTCGGCACAGCTCTGAGGAAGGGGGTCTGTCCCCCAAAACGTGTAAGCTTCTCCATGGGGTGGATGCCCATCTCACTTGCTGGATTGCTGCTATTGTCTAGCTTGATATTATTCTGCTTTTGTGAGTATATTACCATTTTACAATAAACCATTTTGGAGGTCATGCACTAGGCGTTTGCACCCTTAACACATGTTTTCACAGCACTCAAGCCCCGCCCAGTTGCAGCATGCCATGAGACTTAAACTGCAAGCAGCGGGGCTGGATGCTGCACCTGTCCCTCCCCAGGCTCACTAAAACACTGGAAAAGATGTACTGCAGCTAGACAGCCCTGTGTGCAAGGGGCCTAAAGTGTATGCTAACCTACAATTAAAAAAAAATGCCGCCGCCTGCGGATCCGTCAGTGTAACTGTGTGCCATACATCCCATACAGGCAAGCAGATACAATCTGACAGGAAGAACCAATGGACTACCACGGCACTCCACAGCACCGTTGTAGTTCATTGAGAACTACAAGCCAACAACCGTAAAGGATGTCGGAGCCTGTAGTTCATTCACACACAGAGCTATGTGATCGAATGACGTGGCGGCATGTGACCCCCCCTGTCACTTAAGCTTACCAGGAGCTAAGAAATTACCTGATACCTTTGCAACATGCAACAGTGCTGGTGCTTAGCCCAACTCTGTCAGAGGCGGATGGGGAGAAAATCCTCAGACCTGTTTAAAGTGGTTTATAAACCTTTCCACACCCTTAGGCGATAAATCGAGATTTAACAAATCCTACTACACAAGTCTTTCGCTTCTCTACATCCTTTTAAAGTCCATAATTTATAAAGCTTGACAGAAAACAGGGGGCGGAGAGCTAAAAATTACACTCCGCAGAGTTCAGTGAGGAGAGATCTGATTGGAGGAAAAAGGACATACCCCCCTTCACACAGCACACAGGAACAGAGCTGAGGCTGTCAATCACAGGCTGTGTTTTGTTGCCCCCTCCCCTGTCACCTTTTTTTCTCCTGCAGTCAAGAAAACCTGTCAGAAGCAACTCATGCAGACAGAGGAACGGGTAACAGACAGAAATGACACTTTGTGCTCTAGATTGAGACAATTACAAACTATAGAGGGATATGCTTTGTTCATATTTTATGTCTGATGATGTCTCCACTTTCAACTGGAGTGACTCAAAGCTTACACCGGGGGTCCCTTTTCCTCAGTTCACAAAAACTGAACAGAGTGACAAGAAAGCAAAGGAAAGGTGGTAAACTCTTTCTTTGCATGGGCCAGAATTTAGCCGTTTGGTTGATCACCAACCTATTGGATTTTAGTCAACAAACTCTTAATGGCACTTTCTGTACACCATGTGGGCAGTACAAGCCTGTTTATTGTAGATGTAGGCTATGCTTTAATATTCACTTGTATTTGTCTGTCTATGGTCACTATGTTTTTGTTGGCCAATTATTTAACCACTTGCCGCCCGCCGTATAGCAAAATGGTTGCGTTATCCTGACCAGACGTCATATGACGTGATCAGGATAACCAAGCTGGCGTGTACCCGTGGGGGCATGCAGCGTGGCGATCGGATGTGCTGTGTGTCAGTCTGACAAGGGCTTCTTACCACGTGATCAGCTGTGACCAATAACAGCAGATCATCGCGTGAACCAGGAAGTGCCGGTAAACGTCTTTCCTCGGTTCATGCTGACAGGGAGAGCCGATCGGCAGCTCTCCCTGTCAGAGGGGGGTTCTGTGCTGATAATCATCACATTATCAGCACAGCCCCTATCAAAAGGTGCCCATCAGCTGCCAATCAGTGCCCATCACCTGCCAGCCTGTCCCCCTCTATAAACGCCTGTCAGTGCCCACAACAGTGCCCAAAACAGTGACAATCAGTAATGCCCGTCAGTGCCCCATCAATGTGCCACTCAGTAATGCCTGTCAGTAGCTCCTCATAAGTGTTGCCTTTCCAGTACCACCTATCAGTGCCCATCAGTTTTTTTTTTTTTTTCAAAATTGTCGGTCTTTTTTCGTTTAAAAACCGCACAGGCGATCAAATACCACCTATTTGTGGGAAGAAAATGATAACTATTTAGTTTAGGTACAGTGTTGTATGACCGCGCAACTGTCATTCAAAGTGCGACAGCGCTGAAAGCTAAAACTTAGCCTGGGTAGGAAGGGGGAAAAGTTCCTGATATTGAAGTGGTAAATAAAGATTACATAAAAATAAAAAAAAAAGTCTCAACATGTACACTAAATGCCAAACTGCCCATATGCAAGATC
This sequence comes from Lithobates clamitans, assembly GCA_037952925.1. NCBI lineage: Eukaryota > Metazoa > Chordata > Amphibia > Anura > Ranidae > Lithobates > Lithobates clamitans. Next base: position 1,043,285 of record JBBGZY010000202.1, read on the forward strand.
TTTACCTGGAAACATGAGAAAAGGCATCCAGCAACACTTTCTCAAATTCACGGGTGAACTCGGGGCCTTTGCGCTTGCTGTTCTGGATCACGTCATTGGCCAAATACAAGAACGTCAATTTCCGGCTTGATTTAGCTGAAAGAACAAAAAAAATTATACTATTAAATGGGATATCTAGTGCAGATGAACATATGAGCACTGCTTGCTGATGCTGTTGCCTAAGCAGCCCACACACACATATATATACAGGCCATTTATACAGAATTCATCACACCGCGAGGACTTTTCATGCCTCTGAGCAAGTTTCAGCTCTCCCTGCAGGCTACTTTTGACGTTAATGCTACTTATAGATCCGCAAACTACCACCTACATTATCTAGCATTGCTGGGATTTTTGGAGATTTTCTGCTCGTATTCTGTAGGCTGGTGCTGCGCTCTTGAGGCGGAGGGCTGTGTCAGGATAAACTAACGTCCCCAGAAGCTTCGGGCTCGAAAACAGATGGTCTGGGATTAAGTACAAAGAATAACAGGAGAGAAAAACAAACACTTGCTAACTTTCTTAACTCACATGCCCTAAAAAAAAGGAACAGAACTTTCTGAGAGTAGCGGAACCTCATAAGAGACGGCCAATGACAGCACGGCATAAATAGAAGCAATGCACCAAGTATGCGTCATGCTGTTCTGCAGGGACATCAGGCTATAATTTGGAGCAAACTATTTTTTCCAAGTGAAACACAGTTTACTTAAAATAACTACAAAAAAAAATTAAAATCTGCTTACATTCCCTGGCCCTCTAACTAGGGAAAGGAGAAGTTGTACTTTGAACAGACTGAGAGCTTCCATATATTATGAAATCCATATAGATTATATATCCAGATATTATGGTCAAGATTTAATGCTCTGTTCACATTTCATGCTATACCCATATTTAGAGTGTAAGATGAAACAGGGTTCCCAACCCCCCACCCTCATATCACCCCCCCCCCCCCATACCCCCTCCAACTGAATTATGGAGTACATCTTCCCACAGGATTGTTTTGCCTTAAATTCGGAACAGAATGGCTTCGCCTGCACAGCCGCATCATGCAGAGATCTGTGGATGGAAAGACTACAAGTGCCATCTGCCACCATGGTAGAGACTCTACACAGCCTTTCTCAACCTTCAGAAGACAGAAGAACCCTTGAAATAACTTTCTGAGCTTAGGGAACCCCTGCTAAATATTACTATATCTAAAATTCATTATACACTAGTGTGATGGTCAGTCGGAAGAATGCTCCTTACACTTGTGGACATTGAGATGAATTAGATACAGATAGCCAAAAAGATCAATGTTGTCAGAGGGAACTTATCTGAGAGTTGGAAATCGCTCAAGGAACCCCTAGAAACCTCTGGAGGAACCCAAGGGTTCCATGGAATCCTGGTTGAGAAACCCTGCTCTAGTAGATTTCGATGACGCACAAGTGCGGCGACATTACCAGCCACATAATAGACTCGAGTTGGGGGGAAGAGACTGCAGGAACCTGTGCATTTTACCTGCACCGATCGCTGTAACAATGCTTTGCAGGCTTCATTGTAACAAATGGGCTGCACATTGGCACCTCCACCTGGTAGCACTTGGGTCGTCTGTTTGAACCCCAACCTCGGCACTACCTGCACGTTCTCCCTGTTCCTGTGTGGGTTTCCTCCCCACTCCACAGCAGTGTTTTCAACCTTTCTTCAGCCAATTCACACTTTTGAATTGCACGTAATCACAGGGCACACCAGTAAGGAGGTGCATCCGAGCATGTGCACTCTTTTGCACACTCCCACGCTTCACATTTTTTAAATTTTTTAAATTGTGCAGCACCAAAAACACATGGAAGCAGCAAATTTTTATGCGGTATGGGAAATCTTGCATTTTTGCATGTGTTACCACTAGCACCAAAACCCCCTCCTAGCACAACCCTCCCCCCAAAACCACCTCCTACCACAGCTCTCCCCCAAATCCCCTCCCTCCTAGCAAAGCCCCCCAAATCCCTCTCCTAGCACAACCCCCCCCCAAATCCCCCGCCCAGCATAAATTATGTCCCTACAGAATTGGGGGCAGTAGCAAAGAGGAGAGAGCCAGGAGGTGTGAATTGAATGCATAATTGACAATAAACATTGTCTCAGGGCCGGTGGTCAGTCAGGGGAAGTGTAATGCACTATCATTGATATCAGTGGAATAAATAGTGCCCCAGCATTGGTATCAGTGGAAGAAATAGTGCCCCAGGATTGGTATCAGTGGGAGAAATAGTGCCCCAGCATTGGTATCAGTGGGAGAAATAGTGCCCCAGCATTGGTATCAGTGGAAGAAATAGTGCCCCAGCATTGGTCCCTACAGAAGTGGGGGCAGCAGCAGAGAGGAGAGAGCCAGGAGGTGTGGATTGAATGCATAATTGAGAATAAACATTGCCTCAGGGCCGGTGGTCAGTCAGAGGAAGTGTAATGCATTATCATTGATATCAGTGGAAGAAATAGTGTCCCAGCATTGGTATCAGTGGGGGAAAAAAAAAATCTGATTTTTTTTTATTTAAATTGGATTTTTTTAATTTTTATTAAATTTATTTTGATAAAAATGCTTTTGAAGTAAAAATCTATCTAAAGTTTTCTATTTAAGATAAATTAATAATTTAGTTTATTCAGCATGAAATGGAGCTTAGTTATGTAGCATGAGGCTGTATATTCTGCAATATTTTCATTTTTGGTAAACTCATTCAATGAATCCAAGCTCTACAAGCTGAGATAACACGTACAGGCAATGTTACTGTTTTAATTAAAAAAAAGAATTTGGAGTAGTTCCTCAACTATGTGTGAGTAACCTAAAATCACTTCTGATATCGCTGTTTTACTAACCTGACAGCTTATTATTCTAAATAGGAAACCTTCAGTTTGTTGGCAATATTAAAGATCGTAACAACCAGCAAGAACAAGTCCTTACATTTAAAGAGCACCTGTCATTTCAGATCAATCATGGCAGCGATGGTTTGCGGGCATCCAATCACCTGCTGCCACCACATGCCTCACCTTGTTGTGTCACTGCCGCATCACCAGCTGTCCCATTAAAGTGAATGAGACTGTCGGTAAGTCAACATCGGGTCAGAGGAGGAGCTTCTGTGGGACAGAGATGACAGTTGCTTTTTAAAAATTATAATTTAAATGGAGTTGATTTATATCAAGCCTTTTCACTAGTGATTTAAATCAAATCCATCCTGATCCTAAGTATCACACACAGTGGAATGACTGAGGGACAACCACTTCTCTAGAGATGGTCTCAGCTGAATCTTCAGTCTATAGAAGTCATCCAGAGCTGACCTAGTGCTGGGCTCACATATTAGGCAGTCCAACATTCAATGCACAAAATGAAGCACTCAATCTCTGCATTGAAGGCCAAATTCAACTATCATGTCCTGTAAACATGTCCGGTTTTCCCGTCAGAATAAACTCTGAAGGTTTTTCCGACGGAATTCCGCTCAAGCTGTTTTGCATACACATGGTCACACCAAATTCCGACCGTCCAGAAGGCGGTGACGTACAACACGTACGACGAGACTAGAAAACGGAAGTTCAATAGCCAGTAGCTTCCGTCTCGTACTTGCTTCAGAGCATGCGTCGTTTTTGGTACGTTGGAACAGCATACAGACGATCGGTTTTCCCGATAGGAATTGGTCCCGTCGGAAAAATTTAGAACATGTTCTATTTCTAGGTCCGTCAGATTTTTCGACGTAAAAAGTCCGATGGGGCATACACACGATCGGAATATACAATGAGAAGCTCCCGTCGGACTTATTCTGTCGGACATTCCGCTCGTGTGTACGCGGCATCAGATTAAATCAGCAAAATCTTTTCCAGGCTCATTGGAACAAAAGTTGTGCAGTCTTACAGGCGTTTTTTTTTTTGTTTTTTTTTTAACCACTTCCGCACCGGAAGATTTTACCCCCTTCCTGACCAGAGCATTTTTTGCGATTCGGCACTGCGCCGCTTTAGCTGACAATTGCGCAATCGTGTGACGTTGCACCCAAACAAAATTGACATCCTTATTTTCCCACAAATAGAGCTTTCTTTTGGTGGTATTTAGTCACCTCTCCTGTGTTTATTTTTTGCGTTATAAATAAAAAGAACGACAATTTTGAAAAAAAGCAATATTTTTTACTTTTTGCTATAAAAAATATCCCCCACAAATACATAAAAAACTAAATTTTTTCCTCAGTTTAGGCCGATATGTATTCTTCTACATATTTTTGGTTAAAAAAAAAAATTCGCAATAAGCGTATATTGATTAGACATGTGCGCACGACACTACCTGCCTGGAGTTTGCATGTTCTCCCTGTGCCTGCCTGGGTTTCCTCCGGGTACTCCGGTTTCCTCCCACACTCCAAAGACATGCTGGTAGGTTAATTGGTTCCTGTCTAAATTGTCCCTAGTATGTATGAATGTGAGTTAGGGACTAGGGTTGTCCCGATACCACTTTTTTAAGACCGAGTACAAGTACCGATACTTTTTTTCAAGTACTCGCCGATACCGATTACCGATACTTTTTTTAATGTCATGTAGCACTGATGGGCACTGATAGGTGGCACACACTAATGGGCACTGATAGGTGGCACACACTAATAGCTGGCACTGATAGATGGCGCTGACTGATGAGCACTAATAGGTGGCACTGATTATACAGCACTGATGAGCACTGATAGGTGGCACGCACTGATGGGCACTGATAGGTGGCACGCACTGATGGCTGGCAGTGGCATTGGCTGGATGGACACTGATGGATGGCACTAACAGATGTCACTGATGAGCACTGGTTGATGGATGACACTTATGGGCACGAGAGGATTAATTTTTTTATGCTGCCTCTGTGACGCCCATCTTGGTACACTTTGCACTCGGCCTCAATAAAGCAGCAGCGGACATCTTGTTACACCCAGCCTGAACTATATGGACTGGGTGTAACAAGATGTCTGCTGCTGGCATACTGTGGCCGAGTGCAGGGTGTACCAAGATGGGCGTCAGGATTTTCAGTTACACTGATGGTGTAACTGGAACACGGAGCGCTCTCCGCTCTGCTCTCCGCTATGCCCGCTGACTCCGCCCTCCGCTACGCCCGCTGACTCCGCCCTCCGCTACGCCTGCTGACTCCGCCCTCCGCTACGCCCGCTGACTCCGCCCTCCGCTACGCCCGCTGACTCCGCCCTCCGCTACGCCCGCTGACTCCGCCCTCCGCTAACTTCCTGTTTCTCCCAGCCAGGTATCGGCTAAGGCATCGGGAGCATTTGTGCGAGTACAAGTACTTATGCAAATGCTCGGTATCGGTCCAGATACCGATACTAGTATTGGTATCGGGACAACCCTATTAGGGACCTTAGATTGTAAGCTCCTTGAGGGTAGGGACTGATGTGAATGTACAATGTATATGTAAAGCGCTGCGTAAATTGACGGCGCTATATAAGTACCTGAAATAAATGTAATGAAAATGAAATAAAGGTGAATATTGCAGTAAAATTTGGCTTTGCTATATTATCTTTTAATTGGCTATTCATTTATTTTCTATTATGGCTGGAATTTTGCTTTAAATCATTTTGATTATTTACGAGGATGCGTCCAATGTGGCAATCCTAGAATACTGCAGTGTGCCCTCATCCCCCAAGTAGAAGGTCACATTATTGTCTCTGTTGGAAATGAAAACTTCACAGGCTGTGTGTTTTATTGAGAAAACAAAATCAATTCTCCGAGGCCTGGCAGCGGCTGGACTGTGATTAGCCCTACATCTGTATTGTGATTATGGCAGATAAGGCCGTCCACTATTGCAGAGCGCTGAGTGCAAGTGTTCGGGAATGGCACTTGAATCATCACACATTGCCGCATGATTGAAGCAATTGTGTATTGCCACGGCAACCTCCATCAAATGACTGAATTGAGGGATATTAGGGGTTATTAGAATGAAGAATTATGTGTTTTCAAGATCAAAACGTACAAAAATCCATTCATCTGAACGCTGCCAGTCTAAGCAGTTACTGAATATGTAATTGCATTCGCTGATGGTGTAATGGTCTTCAAGGGTCATAATATAAAGAAAAAATAAATAATTACAAAAACGCAGAAAATTGTGTTGTATTCATTAGTTCTCACAATAATCAACGATGCAAACATGCCTTTTCAGAACTATAGCTTGAGAGGGCCGTCTCTGCATTCCTGTATATGCAAGGAAAAAAAATTACACAACACAATAAGCTAAGGTATATAGCAGCCAACAGTAAGAATTGGCCCTAATTACAGCACTGAAAAGCTAATATCTGATTGGCTGCCATGCGTTATAATAGTCCATCGTTGCTCTTTAAAATACAACTGTCACTTGATAAAACATGACTTTTTTTTTTTATTATTTAAAATAATAACATAATCTCTGTTCCTAGGCCTCTTGCACACTGGACGTTTTATTGCCGCTCCCAGGGACGTCTGGCATTTTTTTTCTTGCCTTTACCCGCTTCAGCCCCGGAAGATTTTACCCCCTTCCTGACCAGAGCACTTTTTGCGATTCGGCACTGCGTCGCTTTAACTGACAATTTTGCGGTCGTGCGACGTTGCATCCAAACAAAACTGATGTCCTTTTTTCCCCATAAATAGAGCTTTCTTTTGGTGGTATATGATCACCTCTGCGGTTTTTAATTTTTGTGCAATAAACAAAAAAATAGCGACCATTTTGAAAAAAAAACACAATGTTTTTTACTTTTTGCTATAATAAATATCCCCCAAAAATATATAATTTTTTTTTCCCCTCAGTTTAGGCCGATATGTATTCTTCTACATATTTTTGGTTAAAAAAAAATAAAAATAAGCGTATAGGCAGTCCCCGAGTTACAAACCTCCGACTGGCAAACGACTCCTACTTACAAACGGGAGGCATCGTGACATTCTGCACATGCGCGGCCACTGTTCGACAGCGGGAGCCTCGGAAAACGACGTCTGCGCATGCGCGGCTACTTGACAGAACATCGGAAAACGACGTCTCTGCCGTTCTGCGCATGCGCTTCTGACTTACGAACATATCTGGCTTAAGAACAAACCAGCAGTCCCTAACCCGGTCGTAACTCAGGGACTGCCTGTATATTGATTGGTTTGTGCAAAAGTTAGAGCGTCTACAAAATAGGGGATAGTTTTATGGCATTTTTATTATTCATTTTTTTTTTTACTAGTAATGGCGGCTATCTGCGATTTTTAAGCAGGACTGCGACATTATGGCGGACACATCGGACAATTTTGACACTCTTTTTGGACCATTGGCATTAATACAGCGATCAGTGCTATAAAAATGCACCGATTACTGTAAAAATGTCACTGGCAGGGAAGGGGTTAACACTAGGGGGCGATCAAGGGGTTAATTGTGTTCCCTGTTTGTGTTTCTAACTCAAGGGGGGATGGGACTGTGTAGGGGAGATGACAGATCGGCTGTTCATACTTTGTATGAACAGACGATCTGTCACTTCTCCCCTCAGAGAACCGGAAACTGTGTTTAGACACAGAGATCCCGGTTCTCCGTGGCAATCGCGGGAGCCCGGCCGTGATCGTGACCGCCAGGCACTCGCATCGGCTCGGGGGGCGTCCAGCGGGCGTTCGCCCCTAGTGGCCACAGGGCGAAGCAATGCAACATAACGTCGCTTTACCCAGCCGTACCATTCTGCCGCAGTACAACTGCGGCGGCTGGTCGGCAAGTGGTTAAATGACCCTGCAAGTTAGCCTATGTGTCCAGGAACATATACCCCGTTTCCCTGAAAATAAGCCCTACGCCAAAAATAAGACCTGCATGATTTTTTGGGGTGGCTGCAATATAAGCCCTACCCCAAAAATAAGCCCTAGTTAAAAGTCCTTGTGAAAACATGTAATCCGTTTTGTAAAAAGATTATATAACGAGTTTGTCTCCTTGTGTAACTTTATTGTGGAAAATATCTTATTTACAGCGATGGGCGCTCACGTGACCTGCCGGATTATCTTCTCCTCCTCCCCCCGTCTGACGTCAGTGACCCCTCCCGCCACAGGGCTCAGAGCGGGGTTGACATCAGCAGGGATCTCAGCCCTTCCCTCTGAGGTATTCAGAGCAAGAAAGAAGAGCTCTGATGGGTTACGTGAGCGCCAAGCGGCGCTGTAAATAAGGCATTTTCCACAAGGAGACACACTGAACATTATAAAATCATTTTACAGAACAGATTACATAATTTTACATGGAATTTACCAAGGTTTTGGGAATACAGAATTTCATAATGCTGACTCCTAAGCTGACAGGTGGCGAGAAGACAGGGGACACGGGAACTTTTTAAAGAACATTTTATTGTTTTATTCCAGGTTTGTAGAACATAGAGAGGGGTAAGTGACACAGTACAAGCACTGTGCTGTCTATCATGCTTTAACCACTTAAGGACCGGAAGGATTTGCCCTTAATGACCAGGCCATTTTTTGCGATACGGCACTGCGTTGGTTTAACTGACAACTGCGCGATCGTGCGAGGTTGTACACAAACAAAATTTAGGTCCTTAATTTTCCCACAAATAGAGCTTTCTTTCGGTGGTATTTGATCACCTCTGCGGTTTTTATTTTTTGCGCTATAAACTAATAAAATGCGTCAATTTAGAAAAAAAAAAAAAATCAATATTTTTCACTTTTTGCTAGAATAAATATCCAAAAAATAAAAAAAATGTCATCAGTTTAGGCCAATATGTATTCTTCTACATATTTTTGGAAGAAAAAAAAATCGCCAATAAGCGTATTTGGATTGGTTTACGCAAAAGTTGTACAAAATAAGGGATAGATTTATGGCATTTTTTATTATACTTTTTTTTTTTACTAGTAATTTTTACTAGTAATGGCAGCAATCAGCGATTTTTAGCGGGATTACAGTGGACATATCGGACACTTTTTTGGAACCACTGACACAGCTATCAGAGCTAAAAATGACGGGCAATTGCAGGTTGCCGGCGGACATCGCGGCCATTGGGAATGCGTATCGGCTGCAAAAAATAAAAAAACGCACAGGTGATCAAATACCACCAAAACAAAGCTCTATTTGTGGGGAAAAAAAGGACCTACATTTTGTTCGGGAGCCACGTCGCACGACCGCGCAATTGTCAGTTAAAGCGACGCAGAGCCGAATCGCAAAAAGTGCTCTAGTCAGGAAGGAGGGTAAAGTCTTCCAGGGCTGAAGTGGTTAATAACACTCTAAGCTAAGCACTGACTTTGAATGTTGCAGTTTTTTTTTTTTTCAATTAATGGGGCCATTTGACTGCAGGGTACATTTTATTACAAGGCTGCACTTAGCTTTAGGAGAAAACAAAAAGTCCTTATTTAAACACACAACAGTTACTTCATTCAAACATCCTTGTTGGGGAATTGATTATTCCTAGGATTATATGTGATCTTCAAAGTTGCATATTGCACATAGAGGTGCACAGCAAGTGAAGTTTAGTCCTCATGCACACGGACGTTTTTACAGCCGCTTTTTTGAGCTTTTTTTGCAGCTTAAAAAGGCCTGTCTATGTTAGTCTATGGCTTCATGCCCACCTAGGCGTTTTTGAGCTGCAAGTGGCATAGGCGTTTTTAAGCTGTAAAAAAAACCCAGGACCAGTGGGTTCTGAAAGACGTTTTTCAGCTGTAAAAACGCTCTAACGCTGAAAAACGCTGAAAAACGCCATTCACCAACGTTTTTTAGCGTTTTTGATCCATTGAAAAAAAAAAAAATTTGGAAAAAAAAACGCTCAAAAACGCTAACGCGGAAAAACGCTCAAAAACGCTATTGCAAAAACGCTGAAAAAAGTCACTGCAAAGATACTGGCGTTTTCATAACGCTTTTTTAACAGCCTGTGTGCATGAGGGCTTACAGTCGACGGGAAGAAAAAAAAAAAGGTAATAATCCTTTAGTTAACTTTCAGTAAATTCTGACAGTTATCTTGCCTGCTTTCTCAGCCAGTGGCAGTTATTTATCTTGCTCTTTCCTTGCATTGCATTCTCATTATTTGTACCATTTAAAAGGAAAGAAGACCCTTCTATGAAGAGCCTAAAAGGGGAAAAACAAAAACAGCCACCAACCTAAAGAGCACTTCAGGCAAAAAAAAGGAAATCCATCAGTGAATTCTAGAGCTATCCAAGAAACAATGTCGTTGCGGTAAAGTCAGAAAGGTTACATGATTTTTGTGATGAATTGCAGCTAATCTACAGATATATTGTACAGAGCTCCTTACATGTGAGATCGGTGTATCTGCTTCTGGAATCTGTGCTCTTCAACCTCCTCTCCTTGCTTAAGCCGACCCATACATGGAATTCAGGCGGTTCAGCAGGGACCAGACAAATTTCTATCTATGTATGGGCGGGGAGCTTGTACAGAAGTCAATCGACCAGCTGCCTTAACCGCTTGCCGACCAGCGGCATTCATATTACCGCGGGCGGCAGGTTGGCACAATCCCATGAGCCGTCGTATCTATACATCGGCACGGGGGATCGGAATAGCAGGCGCACACGCCATCGGAGGCGCGCATCCGCTGCACAGCGGGGGGGTGCAGATGACTGTGGCCGACGGTCGTGATGACTGCCGGCCACTAGCGATCACGGGCACGAGAGGTAGAACAGGGACGAGTGCGTGTAAACACACAAATCCCTGTTCTGAGAGGCGTGACAGATTGAGACTTCCTAATTATTATTATATTATATAGGTTTTATATAGCGCCAACAGTTTGCACAGCGCTTTCGGAATCAGAGGGCCCTGCTCGTTAGAGCTTACAATCTAAAAAGCTAATCTAATTAGCTAGGAACCACGATCCGTCGCTTCCTCTAGGTCAGTCCCCTCCCTATACAGTTAGAGTCACACACAGGAAACACAGTTAACCCCTTGATCGCCCCCTAGTGTTAACTCCTTCACTGCCAGTGACATTTTTACAGTAATCAGTGCATTTTATAGCACTGATCGCTGTATTAGTGCCAATGGTCCTAAAAATGTGTCAAAGGTGTCCGATGTGTCCGCCATAATGTCACAGTCCTGCTAAAAATCGCAGATCGCCGCCATTACTAGTAAAGAAAAAAAAAATGAATAATAAAAATGCCATAAAACTATCCTCGATTTTGTAAATGCTATAACTTTTGTGCAAACCAAACAATATACGCTTATTGCGTTTTTGTTTACCAAAAATATGTACAAGAATATATATTGTTCTAAACTGAGGTAAAAAAATTTTTTTTATATATTTTTGGGGGATATTTATCATAGCAAAAAGTATTGCGTTTTTTTCAAAATTGTCACTTTTTTTGTTTATAGCGCAAAAAATAAAAACCGCAGAGGTGATCAAATACCAGCAAAAGAAAGCTCTATTTGTGGGGAAAAAAAGGACATCAACTTTGTTTGGGTATAACGTCGCACGAGCATGAAATGGAGCTTAGTTATGTAGCATAAGGCTGTGTATTCTGCAATATTTACATTTTTGGTAAACTCTGAGAATAACAGACAGAAGAGATATACTGTATATACTATTAGAGGAGATATATACTGTATATACTATTAGAGGAGAGATATACTGTATATACTATTAGAGGAGATATATACTGTATATACTATTAGAGGAGAGATATACTGTATATACTATTAGAGGTTGAATCTGGTAATTATCATCAGATTCGGATCTTTTTTTATTTAAAGAAAATTAAAAAGTTAGACTGTTTTGCAGATTTTCAAACTGAACTGTAATATATTATATGCTGGGCATACAAAAACAATGTCTTCCTTCAAAAAAAATGTGATTTTAAGAACGTTCGTTCGATTTCTGAATCGTTAGTGGGGTCAAATTGACATTCGTTTTCAACCACAGTGACAGAGAAAATTTGGAAATAGAAAACTGCTTGGTCAAAGGAATTTTCAGACAGTGGATGTGGTTTTCGTTCAGAAATTACATTATTTTTAAAACAGAATGTTAAAATCAAGTGAAAATTTCAAACAACATTCTTTCATTCAGCGAATGTACAAAAGATTTTTCATATGAATATTCTCATCTGAAAATTCACAGTACCCATGAGATAAAACAAAGTTCAGGAATATTCCTTTATCCCATTGTTTTGCAAATCTATGTACACTACAAACTGTATGATTGAATCAGTTCTGATAGCGCCGTTTTACTAACCTGACAGCTTATTATTCTAAATAGGAAACTTTCATTTTGTTTGAGAATATTAAAGATTCTACCTACCAGCAAGAATAAGTGCTTACATTTAACCACTTCCATACCGGGCATTTTCACCCCCTTCCTGCCCAAGCCAATTTTCAGCTTTCAGCGCTGTCACAATTTGAATAACAATTGCGCGGTCATGCTACACTGCACCCAAATGAAATTTTTATCATTTTTTTCCCCACTAATAGAGCTTTCTTTTGGTGGTATTTGATCACCCCTGCAGTTTTTATTTCTTGCGCTATAAACAAAACAAGAGTGACAAGTTTGGAAAAAAAAACAAAAAAAAAAAAAAACACAATATTTTTTTACTTTTTGCTATAATAAATATCCAAATTAAAAAAAAAAAAAAAAAATTTTTTCCTCAGTTTAGGTCGATACGTATTCTACATATTTTTGGTAAAAAAAATATCGCAATAAGCGTATATTTATTGGTTTGCGCAAAAATTATAGCGTCTACAAAAGAAGGGGATAGATTTATAGCATTTTTATTTATTTATTTATTTTTTTTTACAAGTAATGGCGGCGATCTGCGATTTTTATCGTGACTGCGATATTGCAGCGGACACATGACACATTTTTGGGACCATTCACATTTATACAGCGATCCGTGCTATAAAAATGCATTGATTACTGTATAAATGTGACTGGCAATGAAGGGGTTAACCAGGAGGGGGCACTGTAGGGGTTAATTATGTTCCTAAGGAGTGATTCCAACTGTGGGGGGAGGGGACTCACAAGGGGTTGAGACCGATCGATCGGTGTTCCTCTGTACAAGGAACACACTATTGGTCTCCTCTCCTCTGACAGGACGTGGATCTGTGTGTTTACACACACAGATCCACGGTCCTGCTCAGTTACCGGGCAATCGCGGGTGCCCGGCGGACATGGCGACTGCCAGGCACGCGCATCGGGATCCGAGTGACGTGGTGGGCCTGGAAGGCCGTCACGTCATATGACGGCGGCCCAGGATAACAGCAGCACCGTCCCGCCTTCATATGACGGTGGGTGGGCAGCAAGTGGTTAAAGAGCACCTGTCATTTCAGATCCATCATGGCAGCGCCTGTTAGCGGGCATCCACTCATCTGCTGCCGCCACGTCCCTCACCTTGTTGGGTCACTGCCACATCACCAGCTGCCCCATTAAAGTGAATAGGACTGTTGGTGAATCAACAGTGGGTCAGAGGAGGAGCTGCAGGAAAAAAGATACAGTTGCTCTTTAAAAATTATGATTTAAACAGAGTTGATTTAAATCAAGCCTTTTTACTAGTGTTTTAAATCATGATTTAAATCGACTTGATAGGTATGCATGGACCTTCCAATCAGGTCCACCTGAAAAACTGACAAACAAACCAGATCAGATCATCTATGTGAAAAGGGCCCTAAGTTCAAAGATACATGAATAATAAAAATGTTTATAGGGAGCGAAAATGCTGCAAGCAAGGTTTTTCCTGCAATGTTTGGTTGGTGACAGGGCCTCTTTAAAGCCACCAAATGATGATGAATCAAGGATGGAATACGCTGGCACTGTCTGGCATGGGAAACATCAAGGATGGTACATCTTCAACCAAAAAAGGGGAAGTATATCTACTCTTACCGGAACAGGTGGACTCGAGTGTCAGCGACGACGAGTCATAAAGCCAAGGAACCCAGGATCGACGGAACTCCAACTGTGATCACAGAATAAAAATGAGGGCAATGTGAGGAGCAGAAAGCTTTCTGCTCCTCAATTTGCCCTCATTTTTATTCTGTGGTCACAGTTTTTATTCCTATCAATGTGTGCCGGTTTTTAGAAATAAAAAAAAATATTTTTTTGACCTACAACATATGGAAGCATTTTTTCTTTGCAGAACTTTCCAGATGAGAGTTTCTTTGCTGTCCAATCGGTCTTTCCACACCTAAGGTCCAGCCCTGGTGTTCCCTTCATCTGAGGATCGGTTGGGTGGTTGTCCACAACACCACTGGAGTTGTGTTTGGAGGCCCTGAGTCCCTTGGAGTTCTGTCGATCCTGGGTTCCTTGCCTTTATGACTCGTTGTCGCTGACATTATAGTCCACCTGTTCTGGTAAGAGTAGATATACTTCCCCTTTTATGGTTGAAGATGTACCATCCTTGATGCTTCCTATGCCAGACAGTGCCAGCGTATTCCGTCCTTGATTCACCATCATTTGGTGGTCGACACATATAGCCCTCCTCAGGACTTCACATCCATTGAACATTTTTATTTGTGTAATTTCTGTATAATTGATTTTCGCACTATTCACTTATATATTGATATATGTGTTCACTTTTTAGCGCTACATTATTCACTCTTTACATGTTTGTCATATTGTTCATGTAGCAGCTTTTCCCCTTTTTTTTTTACCAAGATTTAGTGCAGTAAATTTCACATTTTGCCTCTTTAAAGCCCAATTCCAGGCTCATCCCTCCTTTTGGGACATTCATCTTATAGGTTATGTTGTGTTTTTTCTTATCCCTAATACTTACCTGTCTGCAGTCCTGTCACATGATATGCTGGGTCCTCTTCCCTTTTCTCCCAGCGGTGGGAGGTGTTTGATGATGTAGAGAGCGGCGTGCTGACTAAAACGCCACTCTGCATCACTACACAGTGAATAGAGTTTTGGTGACGCCCCCTCAGTAGAGTCCTTGCTGGGTGTCATTTAACTTGTAAAAACGAGGACATCTTGTGGCAAAGGACAGGTACTGCCAGAGGCAGTTATGAATTGGGTATTGCAACCTGAGCTGCTTTTTTGTTTTAGGAATATATTTATTTTTTTCCTGTATTTGGGCTTTAAGGAGTCTCTGAATGCTTACCAAAAATGATACTGATTTCATGAAAACTAACCGTCCGCAGAAATATATTCAGTTAATGGAATAGTTTACTATGAACAAACAGCCTTCGTGAATGAAATTTCATGAAAGCCATACAAAAGACGTAATTTTTCCCAGCATGTAGGCTGTCATCAACTGATACAAGTTATGACACTGCAGCCAACACGCTGATTAGAAGAGTACTACAGAGACGGTTTGATCAGTCCTCCCATCTGAAAAGAAAATGATCACAAAGGGTTAAACAAACCTCACAATTCCCTTTGCAGCCATTATTGTAGTCTTTCATGTAGGAGAACATGAGCTCTGTGATCCACTTCTATTCTTCACCAAAGAGGTTGGTGAAACTTTGAAGGATTTGGAATGGAAGACTAACGTGGGGGGGAAATCCCAGAACATAAAGGTTGCTAGGCAAGGCAAAAGCACAGCACTTTCCTGGGCCTTGGATGCAATTGTTCCAGTGCTGTCATTAGAGAAAATGTAACGTCCTTGTGATGGATTTCTATTCATAACTTCTCTTGTGAAAGGAGGTTCGTGGTTTAAAGTGCCTTCATTGTAGCTTATTATACATGGGAAAACCTGCTAGGAAGGTTTGCATCTACTTGCAAAAACATAAAAAGGACTTGCACCTCCAATAAGCCAACCACTGACACTTCAACAACCCATTCAGTTTCTCAGTTGGGCTGGATGGTTTTGGATTCAGCACTCTAAAGCTGGCCATATACTGTTAGATTTTTTTTGTTTTTTCGGCTAAATGAAAAAGAAAAAACAAAAAACAAAAAAAAACAAAAAACAAACAAAGATTACTCTATCCACTTTGGATGGAAGAACCCCCCTGCCTGAACATTGTATTCTGACCGCAGGACCCGCGTCTGTCGGAATACACCGATTAGCGGCCACAGCTTTCCATCATATCCCTTCAACAGAAGTCGATCAAATGATCAACTTTTATCGAGCGGGGTGGCCACACACTGATCACAATTTGTCTAGTCCCTGCTTAACCGGCTCAATTACCATCAGTGTATGGCTAGCTTAACTTGGTTACATAGTTAGTAAGATTGAATAAAGACACCAGTCCATCCAGTTCAACCTGAGAGAGTGTGGGTGCATGTCTACAATTATCCCTACTTTATTTAAGGGTCCCATATAGTGCCGTCAATTTACGCAGAGCTTCCACACGTACATCGCACACTCACATTGGTCCCTACCCTCAAGGAGCCCACAATCCAAGGTCCCCAACTCACATTCATATACTAGGGCCAATTTTGGACTGAAGCCAATAACCTACCAGCATGTTTTTGGAGTGAGAGGGGAAACCAGAGTACCCGGAGGAAACCCACACAGGCACAGGGAGAACATACAAACTCCAGGCAGGTAGTGTTGTGGTTGGGATTCAAACCAGTGACCCTTTTTACTACTAGGCGAGAGTGCTACCCACTACACCACTGTGCCGCCCCTGGTTCTAAAGCCTAAACCTTTTTTACCTTAATGCGTTCCTTGCATTAAGGTAAAAAATGTTTAGGCATTAGCATACCCTCCCCTTTTACTTACCCGGACCTTCATTCGATCCAGAGCTGTGCCCGTCTGCAGATCTTTTCTCCCCTCACTTCTGAGTCTTACTGGCTTTGCTGGGGCACTGGGAGCTATTGGCTCCAAGTGCTGTCAATCAAAGTCAGTGACAAAGGAAGTGGGGGGTGGTGCTGAGTCCCACTGTCTGTGTCAATGGACGCAGCAGCGGGGCTCGGGAGCGAGCAAGCATGCAAGTGTGCCCCAATGGGAAGTGGCTTCCCGTGGGGGCACTGGACAGACAGGAGGAGCCAGGAGCACTGGCGGGGGACCTGAGAAGACTATGTTTGTGGCCGCTCTGTGCAATAATTGCACCGAGCAAGTAAGTATAGAGATGTTTTTGTTTTTTTGTGTTAATTTTACCTTTACAATTTCTTTAAGCAGGGATGGTGACCAGAACCACCTATTAGAGGTGAAAGACTCTATATTAGGGCTCATGCACACAAGTGTACAATATGCTCTGTTCAGATCTGTAATTTATATCAGAGAATGAGAGTAAAGAGAGCAATTAAAAGTGGAACTTGAGGCCAAAACTATAAATGGGCAAACAACCAGGTATTTTAATGCAGAGGAGACATGCTTGGTCTCCTCTGCATTAACGTTACTTACCTGCCTGTCCGCCCTTGTACAGTAAGCCGCGCACACGCAGCTCAGTGTACAAATTTGGTGAATGTCGAATATGACTGAACTCCCGTGCATGGAGGGAAGTGATGTCATCCTTGCACGGCTGGCGATTGAGACCCAGAAGCCGGTTGCCTGAAGATGTCAGCGGGGAGCTCGGGGACACCAAATCGCAATAGCCCAGGTGAGTATAGTTGTTCTGCTTTAATCAGTATACTACCCTGTTTCCCCTGAAAATAAGACCTAGCGTGATTGTCGGTGATGGCTGCAATATAAGCCCTACCCCCCAAATAATCCCTACCCTGTTTCCCCGAAAATAAGCCCTACCAGGACTCCAACTAGGGCTTATTTGGGGGGTAGGGCTTATTTTGTAGCCATCACCGACAATCACGCTAGGTCTTATTTTTGGGGAGACAGGGTATGGGCCCATGGAGAACGTTGGTTCATTTTGCTTTGTTGCATTCAGCAACATGAACCAAAAGTAGAGAAATGCGTGCTCATGGTCCCCCATAGGAGTGTATTTTATGTTGTACACATGTATGGTTTATGCAAACGTTTACATGTTTACAGCACAGGTGGACCCTATTGGCCCCCGCCCCTGGTCAGGCCATCATGTAATAAATTAACCATGTGTAAACACCAATGGCGCATAAATGACTTATTCAGGGGAAGATATAAACACCAACAGCGTGTTAGCGGTGGTAGCGCCGCTTGCTATACATTTTTCATATTGACATGTCTTTCTGGAGCAGCGACAGCGCCCCCATAGAGTAAACTGCGCTGCACGCATGTGAACACGAGCGCAAACATTACCTGCATACCGACATCTTTTTGCGCAGGATATTGCTGCCAGAAAATGACAATGAAATACAAACACGCTCTTCCCTAAGGACTCTATACTGAGAGGATTCAATCTAAAACCATTTTATTCTTGGATAGGATATAGAAAACCCTTGCTGGGCTTCAGTCTCATTTGAAAGATTTCCTTCTACCTTTCTCTCCAGAAGACACAACAGGAAGCAAAAGGAAATTTGGCCTTAGCTGTCACCACAACAGGTGTTCCAGATAAAAGATTTGTCAACCATTCCTGTTCTGATGACAGCTGTAAAAAAACAAAACAAAAAAAAAAAACTGGATTTCCCATCACTTCTGTCCTGGTGACAGTTGTCTCCAGGACATACAGAGGCAGAATATCCCCAGAGGGAACAAAGTAAAGTGGAGATCACTGAAGTAGCGGTGATTGGACAAGGTGGAGAGCATGAGGTCACTGCAATGCCTCTCCATGGTGTCCAATCAGAGAACGCTTTGCAACCTCCTGTGTTCACAATGTATCAGGTCAGCCGCTCAGCGCGGGATGCAAATGCAAGTGGAGATCGCTGGAGTAGCAGTGTCTACTTCAAAGGATTTACAGCTTCCAGGGGCATCAGGCCAAGTTACAAACATAGTAAGGCCTCTTTCACACGGTCGATCCGCCTTTCAGTTTTTTAGGCGGACCTGAACGGACATTCCATGGAGGTCTATGGAGCGTCAGATGTCAGCGGTGACATGTCCGCTGACATCCGACCCTCTCCGATCCGAAAAAGTGTAACGGTGGAAAAACCTACTTTTCCATCCGTGATCGGATCGGGTGACGACAGACTCTACGGTCCGTCATCATCCGATCCCCCAGGGGAGAGCGGCGCTCTGACAGGTCCGTTGCTGCACGACCTGTCATCTTCCTGCTCAGCGGGGATCGGCGGAGCGATCCCCGCTGAGCAAGCGGATGTTCACGGGGCGGATCATCACAGATCCGCCCCATGTGAAAGAGCCCTAACACTGGTCCAAGCTGGATCAAAGCAACATACAGTATACCATACCTAGAATTCTTCTTTAATCACTTTAAGTACAAATAACCCCCCCCCCCCCCCAAAAAAAAGAGCCCTTTTTGGAAAGTAGACATTCCAATGTATTTAGTTAGAGGCATGGTGAGTTTTTTGAAGTTGTAATTTTTTCCCACAATTAGACCCCTTAGAAGCAACAACATCTGAGCCATGTATGAGCCACATATATGCATTTAGCCATTTCGGATTTTTTTGACCATCTATCATAATTGGTCTGTGGGGGCTGTTCTCGTGGGGATCCTTGCCAGGGCTGTGCCGAGCCCAGATGGGGTTCATCTTTGTTCTCGATGGACAGGCAGCAGCACCTCTCCATGAAATTTTGATTGTAATAGCTCTACCTTAAAACCTTGTACAATTTCAGTATCGAATGTATTTGCACTCTCTCCTATAATGCCCCCTGAGGAAGGGATAAAATTCCTGAAACATGTCAGGTCAAAAGGAGAAAAATGTACACCTACCGGAATTTGTATTAGCTTTCTATAAGCATATTGTTCTGTTTGTTTATACAAATTTATGATATAAATTATTAATATGTTTGTCATCGAACACACGTTTTTTTAAATAATTTTTTGAATAAATAATATTTTATGATACTTGATTTCCTCACTGTTCGCCCATAAAGTCCCAGTGTACTGGGGGTTACTTATGCCCTTTTTAGGGTCTTTACTTGAGCATTCTCAAAAGAAGCTCAGCCATGGCAGCCCCCATATTTCTCATGGTCTATTGGATAAGAGTCTAAAGTGTTTATTTTGATTTTAAACATGCCATTTCCCGATTGTAGGATGAATATTGACTTTTCCAACAGTTGGAAGGTGGGCGGCGTTTAGCGTTTCTGATATAATGCTGGTAGGAGTTGTTTGCAAACATATAATGTTACAATATGTTTTAAATGGATGTTCAGGAGAGACCGCGTGACTGCAGATTTCCGCTTAATAGATTGTTGGGCTACACAGTAAAAAAAAAAAATTTTAAAAAGTGGCTTGAATCCTGCTGTAGGTGACATCGGAAGTAGAAATGCCAGCTCTGAGGCAGTGGCACGGGTCCTTTTTTTTAATAGTGGTATATTTCCTTAGTGGAAGTGGTGAAACCATAAACAGCTGGCACCAGAGATCAGGAGCCTAAGGATCAAATTATCAAGGTCATCAATTACACTTTGCTGCAGCATTTATCTGAACACACATTTTTAAGTGGCTTCACATCTTTCTTGCTTTCAGTTCCAGATTTTGCTCTTAGCATTTCACATTTGCAAAATCTTCCTATAGCGGTATCTGTATGCCAGGGAGTGTTATCAGTCAAGTTAGACCTTGCATGAAGGCCTGAGACAGCAATGTAATGAAGCACAGTCAATGTGTTGTGCTACCAAGCAGGAAGCAGAGCCTTCATTTGTAATAAATACAGCTACTACTGTGCAAAAATGTACAAAATTACACATTGATTTCCTCCCCCCTCGTCACAGCGAATGGAAGCTCTGGGGGTAATGAACACAACATCCATAAATTGGTCAATCTGTATAAATCTTCTGGTTCTCTGTAAATAAACCTGGGATCGCAATGGTAAAACGGGTCCCAGAACTTTATCCCTCTGTAATATCCCCCAATGTCTTTTAATATTATTTTCAACTTGTTTATATTGCACATTATTAACAAGAATAATCCAAAAGTCATTATCAAAATTTTCTATTACTAGTAAGCACAATACTTTGTCTTTAACTAATGTGCTCCTATTAAAATTCCTTCACTTCCATTAATCAAAGACAAAGTATTTACTAGTAATATGAAATTTGATAATGACTTTTGGATTAATCTGGATAATAATGTAAACACGTTGAAAATATTATTAAAAGACATTTTTAGGGGGTATTACAGAGGGATAAAGTTCTGGGACCCATTTTACCAATTTTATTAACAGAAAAGCACCTAATTTGAGAGAATTTCTCACAGTGATTGACCCTTTGCGGAATCATAAAAATAATTATTTCCCATTTCTTTAAGGATTTTATTCCCATGGGAAATGTAAAGTGTGAAGAACCTTTAAAGAGAATGCTAAGAAGAAGAAGAAAGAATTCCAAGAGTTTTACAGGAAAAAATGATAGGTTACATTATTTTATGACATGTACCACAGAGGGGTTGGTATATATGTTGGAGTGCCCATGCGAACTCCAATATGTGGGCTACACATCAAGACAGCTCCAAGTACGAGTTAGGGAACATATTGGAAATATTAAAAAAGGGGAGAAGAATCACAATGTTTTGAAGCACATTAAAATGTGTCATAATAAAGACCCAAGTGGATTAATGTTTTGGGGGGTTGAGAGAAAGTGGAGAAATACTGGAGCGGGGGGTGTAGGGTTTTATATGTCATCTGAGCAGGAATGGATCTTTCTGTATTTATGAAACTAGGGTTCTCTTCCTCTCTGGTCTCAATACGGATTTTAATTTAAAATGTTTCATTAGTGACTTGTAATTGCCCCCGCCAACCTGCATCTCTTCACCGGTATCCCAATTGTGTTTGATCATTATTCCTTTTACGTTAGTTGTTTTTTTAAATTTATTTTTACTTGCTTTTGGAAGTTTTATCTTAGCAGGTGCTCTGTGTGTATGGGGCTTGCAGATCTTGACAACTTCCGTGTTTTCCCATTTCTCTAACGTTATATCAAGGTTTTTTGACACTGCTCATGTATACTGTGAGCAGATCTGGTGAGTTTTGCCTTTCATGGTCCCGGTGTACTGTTTGGCCTCCTGGAGACATCATTTCTGGTTTCTGTGTTTTTCGGAAACTGGCAACAATGGGATGTTATTTAGGCGTGTTGACGCATCTGCTCTGTTCCTACTGATGAAGTCTGGCCCATGAGATGTAACGCGTTAAGGGGCCGAGCCTTTTTACCCCACGACAAAATTTTATACCCATTACTTTTATTATTAATAAAATACAGTGAGCACTATAAGTTCTCTTCTCTTTTACATGTTTTATGTACGCTCGGGATACACAAGAGTATGAACAAGAGACCCGTTTCTTTCCATGCATCAGCCATAAGAGAGGGGGAAAAAGCATTGTATGACCTCATTCCTTGGTAAGAGGTCAAACTGAGGAGGTGAGCAGATTGTATGGTCACATGGTGGAGAGCATTGGTGTTATCAGGGGATTACTGATGCACTGAAGTTTCAAGGAAGACCACTTTTTGCACTGCTGTCAAAACACAGACTGGTATGGCGATTTGCCTATGGATTACTGATTGCACATTTTTTATTTAAAGTTGTGCTATAATTTGTTTCAGATTGTTGTTTAGGAGTGTAGTGAAATCACTCCAGCAGTGTTTATTCAATACTTATTAGTGGCAACTTATTTATTATCACACATATCGTAGATTGTGCAGATGACTTCTTCAGGTTTATTATAACAGTACTCCTTCCCTTTATATTGCAAAGAGCTGTGCAAACTGCTGACATTATTAACAAAATCCTGTTATAATAATAAGAAGACGGCAACGTTTGATATGTGGTTCTATTTAAAAAAGAAAAAAAATGCTGCAGGGGGTGGGGGATGTTTGGGGGGTAGAAGATCCAGGGATGTATGTGAAATATGTACTTATCCTTTAAGCTGATGACATTCACATCATACGAATAAGAAAAAAAACAAAACACACCACCACCATACACATCTCTACAGTTTCATAGACACAATAGGGATGATTTATCCATGTTGTAAGCAGGAACTATTCATGTTCCTATTTGATAGGTTAATACACGGCCATGAGCAATGTATGATACCGCTTCTACTAGCAAACAGCTAGGGCAATTTTCAGCAGCCAGCAGACAACCTAATCCCATTAAATTGTGATAATCCTCACAAAATATAACTGCTTGGGGTGTGTTTTTATGGTAGTCTAATAGGATCATTAGGTGTATTGCATGCTGTCATGTGGGATGTAGACATGGACACAGGCAAAGGAAACCGGGCAAAGCAGACAGATAATAAGTTATGTCATTGCTGCTCCGGAGAGATAAAACAACAGTTAGGACCACCCCTCCCATTGCACTTTCAGTCAACGCTTGTCACCTTCTCACATCATATACTTAGCAAAAAAAAATTAGATGCAAAAATATAATACATTTTTTTTTTAAATGTTACTGTTACTTTTCATAGGACTTGAAAAGGCCTCAGCAACATTGTTCATAATACTAATGACAGTGTTCCCAATTGTGCAGAATGTCAATCCCATTAGCGCCATCTCGGATTCTGTACAGCTTGTTCCTGGGAGGATTCAAACCGCACATGGGTCAGCTTGAGTCAGCCGCACCCTCAGTTCTATAAGAGGCTACGTCCCTGATTTTTATCGCTAACAACTGTAATCCTGTACTTCAAAAGGAAATCTGTGCTGACAAAAATGTGCAGGCTGCCACTGTTGAGCTGCTCCTAAAAATGCTAACTTTCTGGCTTCAGTGCTTTGAGGTACTTTGAGCATGCAGCAAGCAAAGCTTTACTCTACATTTTTAAAGTTATGGAACAGAAATGGTGCACAGACTCCAAATTAAAAAGAAAAGAAGAAAAGAAAGCATGAACCCACACCACTAACCGCTAACCTAAACTTAACCTGGTGCTAAACCCATAACAGTAAAATCAGTCTGTATATGCAGTAAAGCATGCTTTATATGTCAACTTTGGAACCTAAGGGGTAAATCCCGTGCATTGTGTAAAAAAAGCTGTTTGATCCTGTCTTCTCTGATCCTCCTCTTCTTCCACAGTCCCCAATCCATGTCCTGATAGTACAGAGTCTTGGAGGCACTCTGCACATCCTCAGTTTAGTATGTATTGCTAGAGTTTGCTTTTTTTCCTTGGGGGGGGGGGGGGGAATGTCACAGGGCCAATCAGCACTGTCCAGACAGAGGGTCAGGAGTCATGCAGTCTCATAAGACAATCAGAGGAGAATGAAAACTCCTACAAGCTTTAACTAGTGCTCGACCAGACACTGATTAGTCATTGCTATATACTACTGATTAAAAAAAGGTATTTAGCGGTTTACATGTACTAAAATAAATGTATTTCCATGTTCTGTGTACTGTGGGAGGTCAGATATAGTGCATGCAGAGTCCTGGATTTAGTAACACCAAGAATAACTAAAGGCAAAACTGTTTTGTTTTTTTTAACATTTTGGATAGAGCAAACAGGGAGAAGAACGCTTGTCAGTTTCTATTGCTGTCTGTGCCCCCGTTAAGGAGATTCCCCTCTCTATTTGTCCTGTTTATCATCATCATTGAAAGGGAAAAGTTAAAGAAAATCCTGAATTTTGGGTTGTCCCCAGAAAAGTAAGAGAGGGGAAATCTTCCAGTGGGGACAGTAGTTCGGATGACCTGGGGGTCCCTAAGAAATGTCCTTAATTTGCTGGGATCCCCCCTCACTTTGTTTGTCTATGGGACAGGAAGTGAAGGTCTCTTGCAATGGGATACCAAAAAAAAAAAAAATCTGACAGGGGTTATAACACGTGGAGGGGGAAACACGTGGAATTGTGCATGAACCCATGCAATGATGGGTGTACTGCATGAAGAACTTTTATCTATTAATAAGGATC
Organism: Lithobates clamitans; assembly: GCA_037952925.1. Classification (NCBI taxonomy): domain Eukaryota; kingdom Metazoa; phylum Chordata; class Amphibia; order Anura; family Ranidae; genus Lithobates; species Lithobates clamitans. The sequence continues at coordinate 1,067,957 of JBBGZY010000202.1, forward strand.
TATGATTTAAAGCGGAGTTCCAACCAAAAGTATGTCATTTTTTTTGGGGGGGTGGGGGGGGGGGGTGTACACTTTTTTTGTGGGACTTATCCCACTTCCTATCTTCGGCCACCTAGGCGACTCCTCCTCTCGCCCTAGGTGGCCCCTCCCTGCCAGCAATCTTCTGGGAGAGCGCAGTGAGCGCAGTGCGTGCCCGGCCGTGAAGCTGTAAGCTGTCACGGCCGGGTGCCTACAGTCACCATGACGGCGCCGAGAAGAGCAAGGGGAGAGGAGCCTCCGGGCGGCCACATCGCTGGACCGTGGGGCAGGTAAGTGTCGGTTTATTAAAAGTCAGAAGATATGCTTTTTGTAGCTGCCGACTTTAAACTAAAAAAAACAGGTGGAACTCCGCTTTGGATAGAAGTTACAGCATTTCAGAACCCATCTGCTCAAAAAGTACTGAAAGTACCTTCATTAAATAGCTTGCAGGTTATAGATTGAAAAAGAAAAGAAATCATAATTTCTAAATAGAGTACCAATTAAACAGCTTCTATTGAAAAATAGATTCTTTTAATTTAATTAGATCTCACAGAAATGGGAATGTAAAGATGTTTTGAGGATATTAAAAGAAAAGAGAAAAGTTCTGGAGCTGAAGAACATTCTTCTCACCTAAAACACCTTCAAAGTCCATACAGAGGAATGCACAGAGCACTGCTAAAGGTTTTATAAGTCACAAATAATTGGACACGGTAAGGAATTTTCTTCTCATATCTTAAAAACTGTCTGAAAGACCAAAGTTCTTCATAAAAATAACCATCTTTTCCACTTCTTGCTTCTATTCTTCATTCTATTGTACGGTGTAACCATACCTCGCTTCTGTTGTGTAACCCAAGAGTCACGGACTATAAAAACCTCTTACCCATGATCAAGAAATCAGAACACTTTTTATTCACATTACGGTGAGTGTATTTACTTGACATTGCAATATCAATATGATTTGGGTTCAATGACGGACATTACTTTGAAGAAATTCCAACATATACCGGCATGTATTGTGGTTTCTTTTGAAGAAAGGGTCAAGCAAATTTATTTTCCCCATTGTGGTGCTCTGGCAACCCAGTCATAATGAATTGGCTGCCGCCGCTGTCAATCAAATCAAATGACGCGGAGGATGGGGTCGAGTCCTACATTCTGCATCTACGGACACAAATTCTGGACTCGGGAGCGTGCCCGCAAGGTAACCCCCCGGAGAGCGCTTCTCCTAGGGCAGGGATGGCGAATGTACCGGGCAACGTACTGGTATGTCACTGCCCTTCTTCCAGGTCTGACCACCCATGCTGTGATTGGACACAATACGAGTTTGGCAGCTGATTTCATCCAATGATTTTGGCTGAAATCAGCTGATCGGCTGTGTCCAATGACAAACACACAGAACTCTGTAGTGTGAACAATGATCTGGAGGTTTCTTCTCCTTATGCCGTGTACACACGGGCGGACTTTTCGACCGTACTGGTCCAATGGGACGAATCCGTCGGACAATCCGACTGTGTGTGGGCTTCATCGGACCTGCAGCGGACTTTTTTGGTCGAAAATCAGACGGACTTTAGATTTGGAACATGTTTCAAATCTTTCCGATGGACTCGAGTCCGGTCGAAAAATCCGCTCGTCTGTATGCTAGTCCGATGGACGAAAACCGACGCTAGGGCAGCTAGGGGTGCAACGGATCAAAAATCTCACGGATTGGATCGATCCTCGGATCAGAGTCACGGATCGGATCGATCCTCGGATCAGCATAAAAAAAAACCAAAACCAAAAAAAAAAAAAAAAAAAAAAAAAAAAAACACACAAATCTTGTTACACCCACTGGAGTTTTAGATTTAAAAGCCATTTTCAACACAAAACCGAGCTTATATGCATAAATACAGTATTTGTGCATATAAGCTCAGTTTTGTGTTGAAAATGGCTTTTAAATGTAAAACTCCGGTGGGTGTAACAAGATGTCCGCTTGCCCCCTTCTCACTCTATCATTATTGTACTGTGCAGGAGTGAGGGGTGTAGCAAGATGGCGGCGACGAAATGTCACTTCCTGTCGAGACAGCGGCCACTTCCGGGTGTACCAAGATGGCCGCCGCTCCGGAGCTAGGCCGAAGCCGGGGCCTTTCCTATGGCTGAGGCCCGAAAAGTGCTCCGCGGATCGCGGGTGTGCCGATCCGCGGAGGGTGATCCGTACGGATCACGGATCGGCAACGATCCGTTGCACCCCTAAGGGCAGCTATTGGCTATCAACTTCCTTATTTTAGTCCGGTCGTACGTCATCACGTACGAATCCGTCAGACTTTGGTGTGATCGTGTAGGCAAGTCCGTTCGTTCAAAAGTCCGTTGGAAAGACCGCCGGAAAGACCGTCGGACCTTTGATGCTGAAAAGTCTGCCTGTGTGTACACGTCATTAAAAGGCATGGAGAAAAAACGGCCAAATGGTAAAGTAAAAGCAGCAGACATTATTACGCACAGAGTTGACCCATTGATTGCCCCTGAATGTTAACACCTTCCCAGCCCAGCCCGTGTCAACGTCAGTGTACAGAATCACTGATTACTGTATTAGTGTCATTAGCTCATGTCAGTGACCCTCCCAGATAGTGTCTGTTAGCACCAGATTGGTAGATATTTTTTTCCAATGAATACAAGGAGTTCTCTGATTGGATGAGTTGGAGGGGGTCAGACGGCAACACCACGATCTATACAACACCCAATCAGAGAAGGCAAATTAAGCCAATACATGTCATATTGCACGTTTGGTATAGTGGTTGCAAACCCTCACATATACCCAGTGAAGGACTTCCCACAGAGATGAAACAAATCCTTATACATAAGTTGTACCTGTCTATCTGCAGTCTTCTCTACATCTGTTCAATGAGCAGAATTTATAAGCTTGTCTGAGAGTTCAGAAAAAAAGGGGGAGGAGAGCTGATTACACTCAGCAGAGCTCAATGAGAGCTGATTGGAGGGAAGAGAAACACCCCCTTCACACAGGAACAAAGCTGAGGCTGTTAATCATCTGGCGATCCCTCCCCTGTCACCATTGTTCTATTGGTGTCATGAAAATTTGTCAGAAGTGATTCATGTCGATAGCAGAGCAATGAAGCAGCAAATAGAAAAGACACTTTGTGCTTTTTATTGAGACAAGTACACATCATAGGAGAAGTGGTCTCCAAACTGCGGCCCGGAAGCCAGATGCGACCCTTTGCATTTATCAGGTCCTCTGGGCACTATATTCATCCACTAATACCAACAATGGGGCATAATCCCCCCCCCCCCCCCACTGACACCAATGAAGGGGCAGAATTCCTCCCAATGACACCAAGAACGGAGCATTGTTTATTACCACTGACGGTGGGACTTTTTCTATTCCCAATGCCTACAGTCTGCCCCCCCTAATGTCTGAAGGGCAGTAAACTGGGTCAGTTTAGAAAGTTTGGAGACCCCTGCTATAGAGGGATATGCCTTGTTAATTTTTCATGTCTGAGGTTTACAACCACTTTAAAGCACTGTAATCACTTTAGTGGAACTAGGCCCCTAAGTATATAGAATATACAGTGGAACCTCGGTTTGCGAGTAACGCGGTTAACGAGCGTTTCGCAAAACGAGCACTGTATTTCTAAAAATCCTAACTCGGATTGCGAGTGTTGTTTTACCAAACGAGTAGAATTCAGGCCAAAAGCGGTGTGCAATACCGCTTTTGGCCTGAGGTGGGGGCGCCGGAGCAGAGCAGAGCCGAAAGTCGCCGTTCAGAAATACACGGAAAGGCCCGAGGACAGTTCGGCTGACCTCGGCAAACCTCGGAAAGGCTCGTGAACGGAGACTTTCCGAGGTTTGCCGAGGTCAGCCGAAGTGTCCTTCAGGCCTTTTCGGCCGTTTTCGAGGCTCTCTGGCTCCCCCCGCCTCTGGCCGCATGTGGTATTGCATCCCATTGAAGTCAACGCAGAACGAATTATTTTCGTTTCCATTGACTTCAATGGGAAAACTCACTTTGATATGCGAATACATTGGATTACGAGCATTCTCCTGGAATGGATTATGCTCATAATCTGAGGTTCTACTGTACAGAAACAGTATGTATGAATGTGAGTTAGGGGACATTAGATTGTAGGCTCTTGAGGGCAGGGAGCAATATGAATGTAAAGCTCTGCGTAAATTGACAGCATTATATAAGTACCTGCAATAAATAAACTTTTGCTCTAATCTTTTTCAATCAGCCAAGCTTCCATTTGAGCCAAGTTCTAGCAGGCAATCATCTGGCTCTTCTCCCCGAACTACAAAGAAATCGGACAGCGCGTTCTCCATTGTTTTTAGAGTCAGCACAAAACAAGACACTGTCCTCACACCAATAAGGAACCCATTGAATATCATCAGAGGTGCATTATCAGCCAATTAAAGTGAGGTTTTATGAGCTCTCTTTATGTAAGCAGTAAATATTCCATTTATAAACATTAGCACAGCCCAAGAGTGTAAACTTGAATATCTCCTGCCAAGAAAACAACATCTGTACATTATAATTTCCCCAACGGGTGTGTATTCTGCAACCAAGTCATTTGTTGTGACGGGAAGCAGGCCAGAACCTCAGCTTCTCGGGATCCCACACCTCTTGTGTTCTGGGATATGTCGGCATTTCTTTAAAAATCCAAAATTAAGGCTTCTTCACACTTCACCAAAGTTCTAACGCTTAACAAACGCTCCTAAAGCATTAGTATGGGTGTTAGACCCGCGTTAATGAGCTTTAGTATGAGCATCAGACTGGCGTTTTACAAGCGTTAATGAGTTAAAAATGCACCCGAAATGCCCTATGGGCAGTTTTGAAGCGTTTGATGAGCATTAAGGCGTGTTAAAAATCGCTCCACATATGCCTATTCCAATACAGTAAATGAACTAATCTTAATGCCCTACAACCACACCACTAATGCCTGCCAGAGCATTTGCGAAGCGTCACCATAGACTTGAATGAAAGGCATTGAAAGGCTTCAAACGCCTCCTGACCGGACCCAAGTCTTCAATTCTAAAGCTACGCTACACTAGCGATTCGTGTTTTGATGGTGTGAACAGCGCTGTGTGCTGTCTATTGTATCTTGTGCATAGGCATTTGAGGTGAGTTTGTAATGCCTCTCAAACGCCTGCTTTTAACCGCTTAAAGTGGTGTTCCGGCCGAAATTATACTTTTTAAATAAAAATACCCCTATAATACACAAGCTTAATGTATTCTAGTAAAGTTAGTCTGTAAACTAAGGTCTGTTTTGTTAGTTTATAGCAGTAGTTTATTTTATAAACTTACAGCAGGCCGTGGGCCATCTTAAGTGTGGGCATCTGAAGCCAGACTGTATTTCTTCCTGGATCTCATCCTTGCAGATCTCGCAGATGCTCAGTGCAGCACAAGCAGTGTAATAGGTTTCAGGTCAGGTTTCCATAGCAACGGCAGTTTCACAGGAAGTTGCCACCCCTTCCCAGAAGGCATTGCAAACAGGAAATGATGTGATGGGCCGCGGCCAGGGAGGAGGAAGTGAAAAATGAATACAGCAGATATACAGTAGGTGCTGAGAAAAAAAATAAAAAAATATCCAATTTGTTTACAGTGCACAGTTTAGTGAGGGATGCTGAAGAGTTGTAAAAGTGGGTGGAACTCCACTTTAAGGACCAGCCGCCACAGTTATACTCCGGCAGGTCGGCTCCTCTGGGTGAATCGCCGTTCCTGTACGACGGCCGCTTTAAAAGCTGTAGGGGGCGCGCGCGAGCTTATGCATGTGGCCAGCGGGCGTGATACCCGCCGGCCACCCGCGATCGCTCCTGACAGAGACACAACAGAGTTCTGTCAATGTAAACAGACAGATCTCCGTTCTGTCAGGGGAGGAAAGACAGATCTCCTGTTCCTATGGATTAGGAACAGCGATCGGTCTACTCCTCCAGGTAGTCCCATCCTCCCACAATTAGACACACTCCCTAGATAACACATTTAACCCCTTGATCGCCCCCTAGTGTTAACCCCTTGTCTGCCAGTGACTTTTATACAGTAATCAGTGGCTATTTTTAGCACTGATCACTGTATAAATGTCACTGGTCCCAAAAAAGTGTAAAAATGTCCGATCTGTCCATCGCAAAAAAAATAAATAAATCACAGATTACCGCCATTGCTAGGAAAATAAAAAAAAAAAAAAAAAAAGAAGAAAAATGCCATTAATAAATTCCCCCTTTTGTAGACGCTATAACTTTTGCGCAAACTAATCAATATACACTTATTTGCGATTTTTTTTTTACCAAAAATACGTAGAAGAATATATATCAGCCTAAACTGAGGAAGAAATGTGTGGGTTTTTTTTTAATTTTTTGGGGGGATAGTTATAGCAAAAAAGTTAAATATATTGCTTTTTTTTTTTTCAAATTTGTCGCTCTTTTTTTTTTGCTTATAGCGCAAAGAATAAAAACCACACTGGTGATCAAATACCACCAAAATAAATCTATATTTGTGGGGGAAAAAAAGGACATAAATTTTGTTTGGGTACAACGTCGCGCGACCTGTCAGTTAAAGCAACGCAGTGCCATATCGCAAAAAATGGCCTGGTCATTAAGGGGGCAAATCCTTCCGGTCCTTAAGTGGTTAAAGAGGAAATAAGCTCCCTCTGCAGACCTTTACCTATAGATAGGCCTATAATAAGGCTTACCTATAGGTAGTGAAAATATCTCCTAAACTTTGTACAGTTTAGGAGATATTTCCAGTGCATGCAGCCAGTGACATCACTGGCGCATGCGCCCTTCTGAGCCTGTGTCATGAACGGCAGCTCCCGCGCACATTGCATCATCGCGGCTCCGGACAATCACAGCCCCCGAACCCGGAAGAAACTCTGGGTAAAATGTCAGCCGTTTCAGCGGTGTGCCAGGAACCGCTGCAACAGCTTCGTACTAAGTTATGCGATGCATACTAGCTCATTATGTCTTTTTCTTGCAGAGTTTATTTTTTGTTTTTCCTGAGGTTTACAACCTCCTTAATGCCAGTGTGAACTTAGGCTTCATGTACACTGCTGCTGGTAAACGGACGTTAAGCTGGGCGTTTTTTTTTTCAGCTGCCCCTGAACTCTTCTCTTATCTTATCAGTACATGTACACTGAGTCGTTTATATTCCTTTCTAAGCAGTTAAGTTTAGAAGCATTTTTTTAAAAGCAAAAAAAAAAAATACATCGGGGACGGATGTTCAGACGCATTTGAAACGCCAAACGCCTGTAACAGCATGTAAACGCGTTAACTCGCATTTAGCCACGTTTTGTTTAAAGGAGTTGAATTTTTTATTATTTAAAAAAAAAAAGCTTCTAAATGCAAACGCAGCATTTAACCGTGGCAAAACAAATGTTTTTAAATGTCGGTTACTATCTATCAACTTAAAGTGTTCAGCAGAGGTTGTAAAACGTCCCGTGTACTTTATAGTGATTGTAAAGCTTCGTTTTTTTGTTTTTTTTAAAATAGCATATCATACTTGCCTCCACTGCGCTATCAGCTCCTCCCCGCATTGTATAACCCCCTAGGAGAAGCGCTCTCTCGAGGGGGGGGGGTTACCTTGCGGGCGCACCCCCGGCCACCCTGTGTCATTGGATTTGATTGACAGCAGTGGGAGCCAATGGTTGCGCTGCTATTAATCTATCCAATCAAGAGCTGAGAACGCTGGGCAGAGATATATTCCGGGGGGGGGGAGGGGTGGCGGCTGGAGGCAGTCAGTGTCAAAAGTTTTTTTCATCTTAATGTATAGGATGCATTAAGGTGAAAAAACACAAGGGTTTACAACCCCTTTAAAGTGGATGTAAACCCAATGTCATCTTTTCTAAACTACTGCCATAGAGGTTATCTATAAGGATATAGATGCCTCCTGCATGTATCTTTACCTGTCAAATGTCTCCCCTCTGTCTGTTATGAGAGCTGAAAAACTGCAGATTCTGTGGGCGGGTCTGTTGTCTGGAGCTCGGTGGGTGGAGTTGTGATGTCAGTAGACTCCCCGCCCACCTCTACACTCCCCTTGTCAATATGCATTTTCTCCTGTGTATTTCTTACACTGAACTTCTGCTATGATCTCTAACATCCAGTGAAAAGACAGGAAAGTAACCACATGACTTCAGCATGCCAAATCATGCTGAGGTATGGAACAGCCAATCCTTGCAGAGCTGCTGAAGAAAGGAGTGGGGGAGGGAATTAAAAAATAATGCAGGTCTTAGGCTAGTGCACGAGATATGTAAATCACCTGTCACTCACAGCAAGGGGGAGGATTTGACAAAGTTTTTCTCTGTTTGTCAAGTTTTATCTCACTGAACAATAAAAGAGGATTGCTCAGAGCTGGATTAACTCTTTGTGGCAAGACTGGGCTCAAATGATAGGAAATCTTATACTCTACATTATGACATCAAAAGAAAAAAAAAAAAAAATTTCGGGTTTACATCCACTTTAAGCCTAAACCTTAAAGCCAGACAAGCTTCTTAGGAACCTTAATACGTCTTCGAGGAGAAAAACAAAAAACAAAAAAAACCCCAAAAACTCAAAAACAGAACTAAGCTCTCACTTTAGTTGTTGTTGGCAATGTTCACCAACATTTCGGTAAACATTTCGATGTTTTCCCTGCAAACAGCTACCACTTCCAATATTAAGAGAAAAAAAAAACAACACATACATCAACCTGAACTTTCTGGCAATTTTTTACAAGAGTAGCCGGAGTATCCCCCTCTTCAGGTCTGCATGCCGTTATCTTTCAGCAGCCCTGCTAACGCTGGAAGAGGTCCTACGGTTTTGCCAACTCTAACATTACTAATCAAATTTCTCTCAAGTAAACTTGGTCAGGAAAGATTCATAGAGGGCCTTATGCCGCGTACACACGACCGGTCTTTCCGTCAGAATAAACTCTGACAGTTTTTCCGACTGAGTTCCGCTGAAACGGACTTGCCTACACACGATCACACCAAATTCCGATCGTTTAGAACGCGCCCACGTACGACGGGACTAGAAAAAGGGAAGTTCAATAGCCAATAGCTGCCCTTGCATCGTTTTTGGTCCGTCGGAATAGCATCCAGAAGAAGGGTTTTCCCGATAGGAATTGATTCTGTCGGAAAGATTTAAAACATGTTCTATTTCTAGGTCCGTCAGAATTTTCGAAAGAGAAAGTCCGATGAAGCCCACACAGGATCGGAATATCTGATGGAATGATTCCGTCTGACCTTTTCTGCCGGAAAGTCCGGTCGTGTGTACGCGGCATCAGAAGCCAACCATAAACCAGATTGGGCGAATGATCTTGAATGTCTGTAGCCACCTTCAAGCTGGTCAGTCACAGGCGGGTTTTGATTCATCAAACTGGCACACTCTACCAAGGACTGCAAAAAGCAACAAGTCTGGGTAGAATACCAACGAATTGTTTAGAGAGGTTCCTGCACAGCGCAGCTGGTAAATTATGTTAATCCAATAAATAAAAATCTCAGTGTGGCCAAATTAATTCACTTAATGCGGAATTTAGGGAAAACAGCTGTGAACGGTCTTATCTGCTAAACCGGTAAAATTCTGCCCAGCCACTTTTGTTCGCCAAATATTCAGACCGGAGGGCGATCCCCCTTTCTCAGAGAATACAGTCTAAGTACCCAGCACACAAGCTTCCCGACAGGATGATGAAGGAATGAATGCAGCATCACACTTATGGCCCGTACACACGATCCGAATATCGTACGAGAACGGTCGTCCGAGGAAGGATCGTACGATTTTCGGATCGTATGTACACTACTTTCGAAAGCTGATCACGACCGGTCATCTGATATTATTAAATCGGACATACGCGAAGATTTTCCTCGTACGATTCCAGATCGTACGATTTTCGTTTAGTCAGTATAGTTGCCGTCCGAAAATACAATACAAATACATCTGTATTGTATTTTCTCATTTCGTACGAGAATTTTCGTGACTTTATTTAGCTATTTAATTTCTACTTGTGACTATTAAGCGAGAACGGTCGTACGATATTCGAAACGTGTGTATGAGACATAAGGCTGCATTCACACCTGAGTATTTTCAGCTCGTAAAACGCCCTGAAAAAACGCCCGAAAAACGCCTAACAAGCAAAATCCCATTCATTTCAATGGTACCTGTTCACATCTCAGCGTTTTGTCACCTGAAGCAAAACGCCTTAAGCTCAAAAAAGAACATGAGCTTCTTTGGGGAAGATTAGCAGGCACTTTTCTGCTTTTTACATTGGTGACCTGTACAAAATCGCGAAAAAGCGGTAAAAATTGTGTCAAAAACACGCTCAGGTGTGACTGCAGACTAACAGAGCAGCTCTGTTCACTTTGCTCTCTCCTTGTGAGCATGTTCCCTTACAGCACATGTGCACTGCTGGAGAAACTGATTGGCTGTTCTCTTTCCCTGAGCACGGATGTGAAGATGACAGACAGATATAAAGATAGATTTAGGTACTTCTGCTGGTAGTATGTAAAATACATTTTAAAAAGGAATACAAAACTGTTCTATTTGCCCGAAATGAAAGTGTAACTGAACTCAAAATGTGAGGTTTCTTATGTATTACAGCTAGAAATGTTTGTTGTGCTTAAAAGAAAAGTATAGCCAAAGCTCTTTCGCTGCATTTCATTCTGCACTCCTCTGACTTGTTTTCAGCCGTCAGTGGGCTGAAATCTGCTGTCGGCTGTCGTCAACCAGCCAGTTCAGGCTTGGGAAATATCCTGACCATATAGACGGGATCCACCCTGATACCTGGACTGGCACCTGGCTCAACCTCTCAGCAATCCACTGAGAGCTTGAGCCAGCCTCTCCCCTCCACAGTCCAGTGAGCACTGGAGGGGAGAGCAGAGAGCCGCTGACTGACAGTCTCTGCTCTCTGCTTAGAGCAGAGGGAGAGAACTGAGCAATCAGTGGTGTTTGATCGCTCTCTTCTCACTGAAGAGACGACAGGGGACAGACGCAGCACTGGATCGATGCTGCATCCACCAAGGAGAGTATGATTGTTTTTTTTTTTTTGTCTTTTTTAGTCTATACTTCTCCTTTAAGCCCCACCCTGAAAGATTTACCCTTTGGAATTCTTCGTAAAAAAACAGCAGTGCATAGATGCCCATCTGTTATTCATCGATTTAATCTATCACTACCTGACACCTACTGGCGTTGCCATGCTTCTAAGTGTAATAGGATTCACAACTGATTGGATTTCCCCCCTTATCCAGAAATTTTGGCAACTTCTTTTCAAGTTGTACTGTAAAATAATGGAGGCTTCTATTCAACCCTCTCTCAAAGTAGTCTTACAGTCCATAATACCTGGACCCTTCAAATCCGTCAAAAGAGATATCTTGTGGCACTTTCTAACCGCAGCCGGGACGGTAATTTCCCGTCACTGGAAGTTAATGACTGTACCTTCCCTGGGAGAATGGGCCATTGAACAGGACCCCATAATAGACCTTGAAGGGTTGTTGGCGCAGGAGGCAAGAAAGGAAGACCAGTTTTCTCTTACCTGGACTGCATGGTCCATGTTTCGCTACTCCTCTGACTTCCAAACAGTGTATTCTTACCGTGATCTTGCTTTTATCTTGTTCTCCTTATCTCGCGCTGACAAGATTTGCGACATGATTGGGTTGCCATTAAGTAATGGCATCGTACAAGCATCTCGAAATTTGCAGTGTGCACAGAGCCTATTTAGGAGCAGCATTTTCTTCATCTTTTATGTTTAGAAGAGTGGTGCTGGCATTGTGTTTTGTTCTCTCCACTCTTTGTTCCTTGCCCTGACAATGCATAACAAGGCGTGGCAAGTCAGTAATCAGGCAAAAATCAGCTGCTGGAAGACCACAGGCAAAATTTCTGGCTAGTCCTTTGCCCCCCCACCTGCCTTTTTTTGGGCACACCATCAAAAGCGCAGTCCCTCTTTAACCGCTTCAATACCGGGCCAATTCTGACACTTTGCTCCTACATGTAAAAATCATCATTTTTTTGCTAGAAAATTACATAGAACCCCTAAACATTATATATGTTTTTTTAGCAAAGACCCTAGAGAATACAATGGCGGTTGTTGCAACTTTTTATCTCACACAGTATTTGCGCAGGAATTTTTGGAACGCGTTTTTTTTGGGAAAAAAACTGTTTTGTGTTTAAAAAAAAAACAGTAAAGTTAGCCCAATGTTTTTGCATTTTGTGAAAGATGAAGTTACGCCGAGTAAATAAATACCTAACATGTCACGCTTCAAAATTGCACACGCTCGTGAAATGGCGCCAATGTTCGGTATTTAAAAATCCCCATAGGCGACGCTTGAAATTTTTTTACTGGTTACATGTTTTGAGTTACAGAGGAGGTCTAGGGCCAAAATTATTGCTCTCACTCCAACGTTCGCGGCGATACCTCACATGTATGGTTTGAACACCGTTTTCATATGTGGGCGGGACTTACGTATGCGTTCGCTTCTGCGTGCGAGCACACGGGGACAGCGGCGCTTTAAAAATTTTTATTTTTTTTTTATTGTTAATTATATATTTTTTTTTTATTTTGACACTTTTTTGAAAAAAAAATAAAAATTGATCACTTTTATTCCTATTACAAGGAATGTAAACATTCCTTGTAATAGCAATATGACATGACAGGTCCTCTTAATAGTGAGATATGGGGTCAATAAGACCCCATATCTCACCACTAGGCTGGGAAGCCTGAATTAAAAAAAATAAAAAATAAAAAAAAGATTGTCGCTTCCAAGCTGAAGCGGCGCCGTTTTTTTTGAATGGAGAGGCCGGGCGTGACGTCATAACATTGCGCCCGGCCTCCGACGATCATAGAGACTCCGGGGGCCATCTGGTCCGCCGGAAATCTCTATGATCTACATCCGGCGCCGGCGGATCCACTCTCCACCTCACCGATCGTAACGGTGAGTCGGAGCAGGCACCGGAGGGCGGCTGGAGGGGGGGGGGGGGGACGTCCCCTCACGCCTCCCATAGGAACGATCAAGCGGTGGAACGGCCGCTATGATCGTTCCTATGGTGTAGAGATTCGCCGGCTGAAACCGGCAATATCTGAATTATATCTGTAACTACAGGCATCATTCAGATATACCTGCTCAAAGCCAAGGACGTCATATGACGTCCTTGGTATTGAAGTAGTTAAAGTAAAATTACACCCAAAGATCTACGCTTCCTAAACTTTCTCATATAAAACTATTGCTATTTTTCCAGTATAGAAAAGTGATCGTTTGCAAAAGAAGCAGAAAATGTAATAACTAGTATTACGGGATACAACAGTAGCGTGGGTTTTATTTTTATATAAAAGCAAAATCACTTAGAGGATTAATAAAATAGATGATGGATTTTTTTCCCCATCACATACACAAGTAAAGTAGTGGGTTTTTTTTTTAATCACCAAGGAGAAATATAATGATGGTCGAGAGTTGCGACTTTCTCCTCTTTAAAAATAAACACAAAAAGGGTTGGGAAAGTTATAATATCATTCATATATGAGGGACAAGTATGGTATAAAGGATAATTATGATTGGGAACGAGAAATAAGGGGGTGGGGGTCACTAAAATAAAGGGGAAAGAGCAATGGGATACACTTCACTTTAAAGTTTGGTGGGCTGCCGGGGTTTTTTTTTTTTTTGGAGATGGGCGGGCGGTGGGGGGGGGCGGATTACCCTCAACAATTCTAGATGGTATTATGAGATTGATCCAAGTGTTGAGTGTGGTCACTATGTGTTTTGTTTTATATATATGTATGTTAAGCATGTTTATATATAAGGTTTTGAAATGAAATGCTATGGAATGTTTTTATGTGAAAAATATCTTAATAAAAAATTATTGAAACCGAAAAAAAAAGAGAAAAAGAAAAAGGTGATCGTTTGCAAAAGAAGCAGAAAATATAACAACCAGTACTATGGGATAAATCAGGCCAACTAAAATGTATGTATTCTATATTGCACAATACTACTATGAAATCTCGCTTCTCTTCTCCGGCAGACAAAACCATCCTCTATGACTTGTTTGGGTATTGGTGGATGACGGTAACAGCTTTGATGAGGCTCTACATTCAGCCTATAAATCTTACCATACAGAGGCTATTTAAAGGACAATAAATGAGAATTAGGAGAGCTTTTCCTTCCAGGGACAAGATTTCACATAGCCGCAGGCTCATGTGTCAAAACAGAATTGTTCGGTAAGACTTGTGAACAGTACCAGTCATTATGGTTATTTTAATGCAGACAAAGTATTCCAGCCACGGGCAATATAACCTCTCCTGCTTTCCCAAACCTGCAAGTCAAGCTTGAGCAATCACATGCTGCCACAATATCAGATTAACCTACAATCTAGATGATTCAGCCCACAGCTTATCTTTTGTTAACATATATCATAGATATAATGTGTCCCTGATCAACAGAGATCGAAGACTACTGTCTGTAGAAAAATAAGCATTGCAACCAGTTTAGAAAGCAATAATTATTTACAAAAATAAATAGGATGTTATCAAATGTCACTGTGGAAAATAAATTAAGAAACGAAAAGCGTATTCATAGTAAAAGCATAAATTGACTACAAAAACATTGTATTAAAAGGGAACAAGTAATTGAAAAAAAAAACGAAAATAAATAAATAAAAATAAACCACCATGTAAAATGGACATAGTTGGGTTAGGCCTCATGCACACGAGACGCCGGCGCAAACTCTGCTGAACACGTTTTTAAAAGCTGAAGCCGGCGTTTAGAAATTTTGCCGCGTTTGCATGGCACGTTTAGCCGCATTTTAGTCAAGAAACGTCTGCAGAGCAGAGAATGACATTTTGATCATTTGACAGAGCGATCACGTGTACCAAGATGGCCGCCGCTCCGGAGCTAGGCCGAAGCCGCGGCCTTTCCTATGGCCGAGGCCACAGAGCGCTCCGCGGATCGCGGGTGTCCCGATCCGCGGAGGTTGATCCGTGCGGATCACGGATCGATGATGATCCGTTGCATCCCCTACCAAACACGGTGCGATCCTTAATGGCACCCTATTCTGCCACAACTGTCACGTGACAGAATCGCAGCAAACCCCCTTTTTAACCACTCCAAAACCTGGCACTTTTACCCCATTCCTGCCCAGGCCAATATTGAGCTTTCAGTGCTGTCGCACTTTGAGTGACAATTGGGCGTTTATGCAACACTATACCCAAATTAAAATAAATTTTTCAGCTTTGCGTGAACCCATTGAGGGCAAAGTATGAGATTCCCCTTATGATCAGTAAGCAATGGATCAAGATTAGGGACTGAACCGAAATGGATCCAAAAAGAAAGCGCCATACCAGCAATTACCGGTGACTATTCGAAGATAGATAGATAGATAGATAGATAGATAGATAGATAGATAGATAGATAGATAGACCAACATGAATGAGGATAAAATATGGAACCAATGCAATTCAGGGGCCTGAAAAAACATCACCTTTATGGGGGCTTACAGATGGAGAAGGATTTATACTGAACAAAAGAGCGGATGTAAATTAAACTGACTTTTCACTCATCCTGTACACATCAGTCCCCATCAAGCCCAGAAAAAGCTGGCATTTGAGGACCCTTAAACATACGGCTTCCATCCCAATTCATATTAGAATAAATATATACCTGGCCAATTAAAGTGGAAGTCCATGCTAAAACTAAAATCCCTGCATCTATAGACACCGCGATCCAATACTAACCTATCTAGCCCTGTAAAGAAAAAAAAGGAGTATAAATACCTTTTCTGAAGCTGATCCAACCCAATCTCCAGTGGCGGAAGGTCTGCAGAGGACACGTCTGACAACAGCTGTGAAATGAATGGGGAGCGACTTCACCTATAGACTTACTATGGGGCTTCCGTTGTCGGACGTGTCCTCTGCACCCTCCTCCACAGCAAAGCTGCAGCTGACAGCTCAGCCTGGGATCGGGTCAGATCAGCTTCAGAAAAGGTATATATACACTTTTTTTTTTTTACAGGGCTAGATAGGTTATTGTTAGATCGCGGGTGTCTATAGATGCAGGGATTTTAGTTTTAGCATAGACTTCCACTTTAATTATTGGAGTGGTGATTTCATCTCAGATCCATTCTGGCACAAGTCAAAGAGAACTGTACAAATCCATGAGAATCAAAATACTCCGTCCAAATACACCCACAAATTCCCAGACTATTAAATAACCCCAGGGTTCCAATGCCAATCTTTCCGCTTTCCCATGGATCAAGCCAAGGAGAGGGTGAAGGAAAGAAACCCCTAGAGCAGGGTATGGAATCAAAATTCACGGAAGTCTGGTCAGTAACATGTTCTTTCTCCAAAGGTCCGAATCTCATTTTTTGTTCTACAACTCAGGTCCTTCACATCCCAGCCCCGCCTCCCTTTTACATCAGTGTCTTCAGTCTCCTCTTTCACATCATAGACCCCACCTCTTTCAATTCAGAGCCCCCTCGCCTTTCACATCAGAGCCCCTTCTCCTCACATTGCAGCCCACCCCCCGCTTAATCACAGCCCCCTTGACATCACAATCCCCCTTGCAATCACAATCCCCCACATCACAATCCCCCTTGCAATCACAACCCCCCACATCACAGCCCCCTTAGCAATCACAGCCCTCCTCCTCACATCACAATCCCCCATATCACATCAAAGCCTGCCCATATAATCAACTCCCCCCATAGACAGTCCTCCCTTACAAACACAGCCCCCTACCCCTTTAAATCATAGTCTCCACTGCAGTTACAGCTCTTCCCCCTTCACAGTTCAACTTTAGCACGTCAGGGGGCACCTAGCACCCGGAACTCTTCTCCTGCTGCCGCCAATGCTGCGGTTAAAACTCACAGCGGATGGCGAGAGACAGCAGGGTAGATTCCTCCTCTGAATATGCATTTGCCTGCCTGGCACAGCTGTTATACTCACAGCAGGGAAGAGGGCGGGAGACACAGAAGGTCTGCACTGAGAGTGGGAGCCGTCCAGCACTTCTAAAAGCAGAACTTTTTTACTCTCCCAATCAAAAATCCTCCCAATCAAAAATCCTCATGCTGCTAGTATTAGGCCCCTTTCACACTGGGGCGGTAGGGGGCGCCGGCGGTAAAACGGCGATATTTTTAGCGCTGTTTTACCCCGGTATTCGGCCGCTAGCGATGCGGTTTTAACCCCCAGCTGCCGGCCGAAAAAGGGTTAAAACCACTCGTATAGCGCGGCTATAGCTTCGGTATTGCCGCGCTGTCCCACTGATTTCAATGGGCAGGAGCGGTTTAGGAGCGGTGAATACACCGCTCCTTCACCGCTCCAAAGATGCGGCTGACAGGAGATTTTTTCTTCTCCTGCCAGCATACCGCTTCAGTGTGAAAGCCCTCGGGCTTTCACACTGAACAAACAGCGGAGGCTGTTTTGGGGCGGTTTGCAGGCGGTATTTTTAGCGCAATAACGCCTGCAAACCGCCCCAGTGTGAAAGGGGCCTTAGTAAAAATATAGGAAAGTATATATTTACTTGTTTTAAATGTTTTCTTTTTTTTTCCCCTTCTTGTTTTTTTTTTGCCTAGGCAAATGATGTCATATATCCCAGGAGTCTTCAGGAGGGGAGGAGAGGAGGAGTTGTTTTCTCAGCTAAGCACTCTCCTGCATGCACGTTTCAGCTAAAGGCAGATAGATTCCAGGAAGTAAATGCTACATGAATCATTTGCCCTTACGCAAGATGGCCACGGCCAGAAATTTCAGAGGGGTGTTTTTCAAAGATATTCCTCAACAAAATAAAGCATTGAGACATGGATGGATTGGGGAGTTTGCTTTGAATATCATTGAATTAAATAGTGTTTGTGGTGCTCAGATGCAGTGAAGATGCGCTTTAACAAGCGAAAGGTTGGGCAACTCCTGTTCCCTGTGTAGAGCTGCCATATCTCTCGCCTTCTCCCCTGTTGTGAGTGTAACAGCTGTGGCAGGCTGGCAAATACATATTCAGAAGAGGAATCCACCCTGCTGTGTCTCCCGCCCTCCGCTGTGAGTTTTAACAGCAGCAGAAGAGATCTCGCTACTAAGTGGTGCAGATAAGGCCCGGACAGTAACTCGCCCCTATCTGGACCGCGGTTCGTCATTTAGTGACGCCTGTCCTAGAGGATAAACAAAAGAAACAATCCAGGAGAACTCTGACACACTTCAGAGACGACAAAGGTAGAAAAACAAGAGATTGTATGCAGACTTATAAAATGTCTGTAATATGAATAACGTCATTACAATAAGTCACCTGTCTCTACAATTTCATAGCAACCATGACAGTAACAACTTGACTGCTATGAGCCCATTTAACCACTTCCCACCCAGGCCAATTCTGGCATTTCTCTCCTACATGTAAAATTCATCATTTTTTTGCTAGAAAATTACATTGAGCCCCCAAACAGTATATATATATGTTTTTTTTTAGCAAAGACCCTAGAGAATGCAATGGCGGTCATTGCAACTTTTTATCTCGCATTTTATTTGCACGGCAATTTTCATGCTTTTAAAAAAAATCAAAACATTAAAGTTAGCCCAATTTTTTTGCATAATGTGAAAGATGAAGTTACGCCGAGTAAATAGATACCTAACATGTCACGCTTCAAAATTGCACACGCTTGTGGAATGGTGCCAAATTTTGGTACTTAAAAATCCCCATAGGCAACGCTTTAAAATTTTTTACTGGTTACATGTTTTGAGTTACAGAGGAGGTCTATGGCTAGAATTATTGCCCTCGCTCCAACGTTCGCAGCGATAGCTCAGATGTGTGGTTTGAACACCGTTTTCATATGTGGGCTGGACTTACATATGCGTTTGCTTCTGCGTGCGAGCACACGGGGACAGGGGCACTTTAAATTTTTTTTATTTTTTTTTTATTGTTAATTTGACTTTTTTTTTTTTTTTTTGACACAAAAAAATAAGAATGTAAACACCCCTTGTAAAAGAAATATGGCATGATCTGTTCTTTTTACAGTGAGATATGGGGTCAATAAGACCCCATATCTCACCTCCAGGCTGGGAAGCCTAAAATAAAAAAAATGTAAAAAACTATCACGGCTTCCCAGCCGTGGCGGCGCCGTTTTTTTTAATGCAGAGGCAGGGCGTGAAGTCACAACATCGCGCCCGGCCTACGAACAATCATAGAGACTCCGGAGACTCTCCGTCGTCACCATCCAGGGCTGGGGATTCATTCTCCGACTAACCGATGAAAACGGTGTGTCGGTAGAAGCACCGGAAGGTGGGGCGCCCCCTCCCGCCACCCATAACAATGATCAAGCTACGGAACAGCCGCTATGATCGTTCTTATAGTGCAGGGAATTGCCGGCTGAAAACGGCAATATCCTAATGATGTCTGTAGCTGCAGGCATCATTCGGATATCACTGCACAAAGTTATGAAACAAGAACCATCTGTGCGGCTAAACAGCAACCAGTAAGGTTTGAACTAGGACCGCAACTAACAATTATTTTCATAATCGATTAGTTGGCCGATTATTGTTTTTCGATTAATCGGTTAATAACCTTTAAAAAAAAAAAAGTGTGGTGTATAATTTAGTTAATATGTAAAGTTTTTTTTAAAAAAAAGGCAGTTTATTCTTAAATATCTCTATGCAGTGGTAAATATAAATAACTATATGGATAGGGAGCAAAATATCTAATCCACTCTGAGAATAACAGACAGAAGAGATACACTGTATATACTATTAGAAGAGAGATATACTGTATATACTATTAGAGGAAAGATATACTGTATATACTATTAGAGGAGAGATACACTGTATATACTATTAGAGGAGAGATACACTGTATATACTATTAGAAGAGAGATATACTGTATATACTATTAGAGGAAAGATATACTGTATATACTATTAGAGGAGAGATACACTGTATATACTATTAGAGGAGAGATACACTGTATATACTATTAGAGGATAGTAGAGGATATACATTGTATATACTAGTAGAGGATATACACTGTATATACTAGTAGAGGATATACTATATATAATATTAGGAGGAGAGATATACTATATATAGTGAAATAAATGAAGGATAGCGCTGCGCTAAAGTGTGCTAGATGTGCCCCTGGTGTGACACAAGAACTGTTGTGCGTATATAAAACACATATAAGATGTGTAGGAGTGTATACCCCACTAAAATATTGTGAAATGAACTAAATAGACATAAATCACATAAAGCTGATTAGATAGATAGATAGATAGATAGATAGATAGATAGATAGATAGATAGATAGATAGATAGATAGATAGATAGATAGATAGATAGATAGATAGATATTATGTAAACAGTGCAAAATGCACATGTGTTATCAATCTAATAAAACCACATAATACTAATAAGTTTATGTCATAAGTGCAAACAGATAACAAAAAGTGCCATGTGCCAAACAAACTGCAAACTGGAAAGATCATTGGATAAGAAGAAAGAACCATATAGTGTAATAACGTTAAAAAAAATTTTTTTTCCCAAAGTCAAATATAACACTCCCCCAAACGGGGTACTCACATTCTCAAGGTGCGCCAGTGCACCACTCTAACTCTAGCGTCTGAACAAGATTTTCAGTGAGGATATGGCGTCTGTTCGGACGCACCTTGAGAAGGTGAGTACCCCGTTTGGGGGAGTGTTAGATTTGACTTTGGAATAAATTTTTTTTTTTAAAAACGTTATTACACTATATGGTTCTTTCTTCTTATCCATTGATCTTTCCCATGTTGGAGCCTGGGGTCCTGCGATCCGCACAGAGCCCGGGGTGGCTCAAAAGCATTTTTGACTTTGTTTAGCGACTTAGTCACACGCTCTGAGGTGAGCGCATTACCTTGGGGGGTCACCTGTATTGCACCATCGCACGACCTGTGGCACGTGGAGAGATATAAGCATGTTTGAATATACCACCATTGAAGATCACACATAAGCACTTTCATTATTTGTGTGCAGGACTTTTAGGATATATGCTTATTATGTTTATGTAGTTTGATAAGGACTATTATTTACATGAATTGTGTGACACTAAGCACTTTGCAGTTTGTTTGGCACATGGCACTTTTTGTTATCTGTTTGCACTTATGACATAAACTTATCAGTATTATGTGGTTTTATTAGATTGATAACACATGTGCATTTTGTACTGTTTACATAATATCTATCTATCTATCTGTGATTATGTTTATTTACATAATCACAATATAATTCACAATATTTTAGTGGGTTATACACATCTTATATGTGTTTTATATACGCACAACACTTTTTGTGTGACACTAGGGGCACATCTAGCACACTTTAGCGCAGCGTTATTCTTCATTATTTTCACTATCTACTAGAGCTGCACGATTCTGGCTAAAATGAGAATCACGATTTTTTTGCTTAGAATAAAAAGATCACGATTCTCGCAAAGTAAAATCTTTCACATTATACAAAAAAAATAAAAAATAAAAAATGGGCTAACTTTACTGGTTAGATTTTTTTTTTTAATTCATTAAAGTAATTTTTTACAAAACATTGCATTTGAAAGAGCGCTGCGCAAGTACAGTGTGACATAAAATATTGCAACAATCACCATTTTATTCTCTAGAGTGTCTACTAAAAAAAATATTTATGTTTGGGGGTTCTAGGTAATTTTCTAGCAAAAAAAAAAAAAACGATTTTAACTTGAAACCAACAAATGTCAGAAAAAGGTTTAGTGTTTAAGTGGTTAAACTTTTTTCCACTTACACAGGAAGTCTATTCCATTGACAAATTGTTACAATGTTTATACTTAAGTTCAACTGATAAAGAATGTTTTGTTTCTTGGCAGACTGTCCAGTTTTTCTCTTCCTTTCTTTTGAGGGCTGTGGCTTCAAAAGAGCAGAGAGAATTCTTTGCATAGGAAGAATTGTGAAACACTTTAGTCAAGAACGCAATAACTTTCTTTTGGTGGTTTTTACTCACCGCTGGGTTTTTTATTTTTTGCTAAAAATAAAATTTTTCTTAGTTTCTGCCAGAAAATTTTGTAAATAAATAATTTTTCTCCTTACAGCTGGGTTCACACTGATGCCAATTGGATGCAATTCGCATGACAGGAGAGTGTGACCGGCTCTCAATGGAATCGGTTCACACTGCTCCAGGGTGGCCGCAGTCTGCATCGGAAAAGGATCCCAAGCGTTTTTGCCTCCGTTTCAGGTGCAAATTCGGGCAAAAAATTCGGACCCGATTCGCAACCAAATTGGTGTATAGGGACAAGGAACTGCAGCCGCATCAGTGTGAAACCAGCCTAACCGCTTCAATAGAGCGCACTTTTACCCCCTTCCTGCCCAGGCCAATTTTCAGCACTGTCACACTGTGAATGACAATTATGCGGTCATGCAATACTGTTTCCAATTTTCATCATTTCATGCAATGCTGTACTCAATTATCATTTTTTTCACACGAATAGAGCTTTTTCCCCCCTTTCTTAGCTTTCTTTTGGTGGTATTTAATCACCGCCTTATTTTTTTAATTCTTTGCTAAAAAAAATATAAATAAAATAAAACACACGAAAAAAAGACCAAATAATTAAAAATAAATAATACATTTAAATGATAAATCTTTCTCCTTCACTGATGTGTGCTGATGAGGCGGCACGAATGTGCATAACTGATGATCACGAATAGGTGACACTGATGGGCACAAATTGGCATCACTGATGGGTACCACTGAAAATCAGGGCACTGATTTGTACAGGTCTCCCCTGTGAGGAGATGCCGCTGATCGGCTCTCCTCTCCTCACACTTTGTCACTGTGAAACGAGGAGAGCAGATAACCAGCATTTTTTGTTTACATGTGATCAGCTGTGATTGGGCACAACTGATCACATGGGTAAAGTGCCTCGTTATCGGCTCTTTACTGAGATTGGTGATACGACTTGTGTGAATAAAAGAGGGCACCCCTCTTCCCTCTTTTATTCACACTGTTCTCCATAGGTTATCAGGACCTAATTTGTTTTAGAGGAGCTGCCTCCAATCAAGTTCCATCTGCCTTCACCCAACACACTAGCGCCGTAGTTCCTAATCATTTCTCCGGTGATGCGCCCGCGATCGCTGCGCTGAGACTGGGGCGACATCATATGATGTTGTCCCAAAATGAGAAAGCACCCCGCCATTAACCTATACAGCAGGCAGGAGGTAGTTAAGGGGGTTCCGGCCGCAATATTTTTTTTTTTTTTTTTTAAAGTCAGCAGCTACAAACACTGTAGCTGCTAACTTTTAATAAGGACACTTACCTGTCCAGCGAGCTTGCGATGTCGGCCCCCCCGAGGCCGATCCGTCCATCGGATCGGCCGCCGGCACCTCCATCTTAACGAAGGGAAACAGGCAGTGGAGCATTGCGGCTTCACTGCCAATTTCCTACTGTGCATGCGCAAGTCGCTTTGTGAATGGTCCTGTAGTTTTCTGGGACACACACAGTTCCCAGAAGGCAACGGGGCCGCTCACCGAAGAGGAGGAAGCGCCGCGGAAGAGGCAGATTAGGAAGACTGCCTAGCAACAAGGGTTTCAGTTAAGTTACATTTTTATTTTTTTACTTCAAATGTTTTTTTTTTACATTTTTTTTTTAAAGATTTTTGATGCAATTTTTTTATTTTAGGGTGGCCCTCCACTTTAAAGTGGCAATCAACACTTGCATTAAGATCTGTGTTCAGCATTTACAAACTGGAGCGGAACGGTATTTTGAAAGCTTCAACAAAGTTTTCTGAAAGTTCTGCAACTGCTTTGTGAAAGTTTGCGGTCCATACTGCTCTTATATGAGCTGAACCGTGAGATGGAGATCTAAGTGGAGGATAGGATAAGCGTTGTGCAGAGTCATACAGCAGACGCCATCATTTCAATAGGTAAAAAAGACGTTTGAAAGCATGACGAGGTATACAATAAGCACAACATGTGATGGTTGAGGCCTCATTCATGAAGGGTGTAGTACAGTGTACGCCCCTGTGAGGGGTTGTTTCCCCCTACGGGGGATTTACAGGTGTTCCACGCCTCACCATGCCGGTGTTTTGTCGGATTAGGCAGCCCGACAGATTTTGTAACGGAAGTGACGTTCCATCATCGCCATGTTACTACACCCCACACTCGTCCACAGTAAGGATACAGTGAGAAGGCGGCAAGCGGACATCTCGTTACACCCACCGGAGTCTTGCATCGCACACTTATTTTTAACAGTAAACTCAGCTTATATCATGAAATTCAGTATTCTGACATCCCTCAGACTGTTTTGATGTTGCTTTTTCAAAGCAGCGGTGTTCTGTCAGATTAGGAAACTTGTAAGATCAGCGGGCTTGCCGCCACTTTTAACCACTTCAATACCGGGCCTATTCTGGCACTTCTCTCCTACTATGTTTTTTTTAGCAGACACCCTAGGGAATAAAATGGCAGTCAATGAAACTTTTTATCTCGCACGGTATTTGCGCAAAAATTTTTCAAACGCTTTTTTTTGGGGAAATTTGGAAACAATTTCATGAATTAAAAAATAACAAAATAGTAAAGTTAGCCCATTTTTTTTTGTATAATGTGAAAGATGATGTTACGCCGAGTATATAGATACCTAACATGTCACGCTTTAAAGTTGCGCACAGTCATGGAATGGCGCCAAACTTCGGTACTTAATCTCCATAGGCGACGCTTTGAAAATTTTTACAGGTTACCAGTTTAGAGTTACAGAGGAGGTCTGGTGCTAGAATTGTTGCACACTCTCTAATGCACGCGGCGATACCTCACATGTGTGGTTTGAACACCGTTTACATATGTGGGCAGGACTTGCGTGTGCGTTCGCTTCTGAGTGCAAGCTACCGGGGACAGGGGCGTTTTACATTTTTTTTTTTTTTTTTTACTTAATTTTTTTTTTAACATTTTTATAAACATCCCTTGTAATAGGAATCTATGTGACAGGTCCTCTTTATGGAGAGATGTGGGGTCAATAAGACCCCACTTCTCTCCTCCAGGCTGGAAAGCATGAGATCGAAAAAAAAAATTTCACCGATCTCATGCTGACAGCCGCGATCGCAGCTTTGTTGACCTACAGGAACCCGGGCGTGAAGTCATAACGTCACGCCCGGGCCTCCAACAGTCATAGAGATGACTGGTTACCATCTGGTCACCGGAAATCTCTATCGTCGTCATCCGGCGTCGGCCGATTCTTTCTCCGGGCACCCGATGGCATGGGAGAGCCCAGAGAAGCATCGGTCCCCTCTCGTCGCCTATAAGAACGATCAAGCGGCGGAACTGCCGCTATGATCGTTCTTATCGTGCACAGAATGACCGGATGGAAAGAATGATATCTGAATGATGCCTGTAGCTACACCCATCATTCAGTTATCCCTGCACAAAGTAGAGGACATCATTTTACTATGGCCGGGTATTGAAACGGTTAAAATTCAACATCAAAACAGTCACACGGACTTCCAAATACTGTATTTCACTATATACGCGGAGTTTACTGGTAAAAATAAGTGTTGCCATTCCCGAGCTTTCCCTTTTTTTTTTTAGAGGGAATTACATAGTAACCGACATTTATCTATTTTATTCCTTAGTACCTTTTTACAACATACTCCTGATGAGCGGCTGAAATGCCACGAAACGCGTTGATTCAATAATAGGTGCCAAGACATGCCTGGTTCCAATCTTGCATTTCCAGAGGTACTATTTGTACTATCTGATGTATGAGCTATTCATGAATTCATTTTATTGAGCTGATCTGTAATAATCGATTTGTACTGTGTCCTATATGCCAATCATGTTTTTTGATTATGTGTACCCCATGTTATAAGTATTATTATATGCGTAAGTCTTTTTTACCATATATTTATTATTATTACTATTATGGATTGCTCAATGTTCTCCCATGATTTGGCATGTTCAATTAGGATTCTGACAATAAAATATATTCTCATATTTACATATATGGAATAGAGGGAATCCGTAATCACCTTTGGATAATATTTGATTTAGAAGTTATTTCAATTCCAGATTTTATTTCACATATAAAACTAGTACAGTAAAACCTTGGTTTGAGAGTAGCTTGGTTTAACCACTTGACATCCGCGCTATGGCCGAATGACGGCTACAGCGCGGACCTGAATTCCCAGGAGGCCGTCATATTACGGTCTCCCCTGTGCGCGCGCCGAGCGCGCTGTGATCACCGAGTCACTGAGACTCGGGTGTTCACCGATCCGAGTAAGGGGCCAGTCCCGGCCCCTTACCATGTGATCAGCTGTCAGCCAATGACAGCTGATCACATGACGTAAACAAAAGATTGGTAATCGTTTTTTTCTCTACTCACGCTGACAGCGTGAGTAGAAAAAAAAGCCGATCACCGGCTCAGATGCGAGGGACAAAGGTCCCGAAGTGGAAGAGGCACATCTGCCTCATCTGTGCCACATAACAGTGCCACCAAACAGTGCCCACAAGTGCCACCTATCAATGCCCACTAGTGCCAGCTATCAATGACCACCAGTAGTGCCAATCAGTGCCACCTAGCAGTGTAACTGATCAGTGCCCATTATTGACACCGAGTGCCCATCACTGCCACCCATCAGTGCCCATCACTGCCGCCTCATCAGCGTACATCAATGAAGGAGAAAAATTACCTGTTTTAAATTTTTTATAACAAAATAATTTTTTTTTTTTTTAATTCAGTCTTTTTACCTTTTTTTAACAAAAAATAAAAACCGCAGAGGTGATCACATACCACCAAAAGAAAGCTCTATTTGTGGGGAAAAAAATGATAAAAATTTCATTTGGGTACAGTGTTGTATGACTGCGCAATTGTCATTCAAAGTGCATCAGCGCTGAAAGCTGAAAATTGGTCTGGATAGGTGGGGGTTTAAGTGCCCTGTAAGCAAGTGGTTAAGAGCATTTTGCAAGACAAGCAACTTTTTTTTTTAAAATAAATTTTGACTTGATATCCAAGTAGCGTCATGTCACAACTAAGTATAAAAGAGAAGAGAGGAGCCTCTAATTGTACCAACATGGTTACATTTAATGAAGGTACAACATTTAGCAACCTATTGCTACACTTAGAGTAAAGCTGCACGATTCTGGCCAAAATGAGAATCACGATTTTTTTGCTTAGAATAAAAAGATCACCATTCTTGCGACGTAAAATCTTTCACATTATCCCAAAAAAATTGGGCTAACTTTACTGGTTAGTTTTTTTTTTTAATTCATTAAAGTAATTTTTTCCAAAAAAAAAAGCATTTGAAAGACTACTGTGCAAATACAGTGTGACATAAAATACTGCAACAACCACCATTTTATTCTCTAGGGTCTCTACTGAAAAAATATATATAAATGTTTGGAGGTTCTAAGTAATTTTCTAGCTAAAAAAATGATTTTATCTTGAAACCAACAAATGTCAGAAAAAGGTTAAAGTGGATGTAAACCCAATGTCATCCTTTCTAAACTACTGCCATAGGGGTTATCTATAAGGATATAGATGCCTCCTGCATGTATCTTTACCTGTCAAATGTCTCCCCTCTGTCTGTTATGAGACCCGAAAAACTGCAGATTCTGTGGGCGGGTCTGTTGTCTGGAGCTCGGTGGGTGGAGTCGTGATGTCAGTAGACTCCCCGCCCACCTCTACACTCCCCTTGTCAATATTCATTTTCTCCTGTGTATTTCTAATACTGAACTTCTGCTATGATCTCTAACATCCAGTGAAAAGACAGGAAAGTAATCACATGACTTCAGCATGCCAAATCATGCTGAGGTGTGGAACAGCCAATCCTTGCAGAGCTGCTGAAGAAAGGAGTGGGGGAGGGAATTAAAAAATAATGCATGTCTTAGGCTAGTGCACGAGATATGTAAATCACCTGTCACTCACAGCAAGGGGGAGGATCTGACAAAGTTTTTCTCAGTTTGTCAAGTTTTATCTCACTGAACAATAAAAGAGGATTGCTCAGAGATGGATTAACCCTTTGTGGCAAGACTGGGCTCAAATAATAGGAAATCTTATACTCTACAGTATGATATCAAAAAAAAAAAAAAATTTCAGGTTTACATCCACTTTAAGTGGTTAAACTTTCCTCACTTACACAGAAGTATATTTCATTGACAAATTGTTACAATGTTTCTAGTTAAGTTTTCAGATAAAGAATGTTGTAATTCTTGGCAGACTGCCCAGTTTTTCTCTTCCTTTCTTTTGAAGGCTGTGGCTTCAGAAGAGCAGAGAGAATTGTTTGCATAGCAAGAATCGTGAAACGCTTTTTTCAAGATCGCAAAGGGGAAAAAAATTGCGATAACGATTCTTTACGATTAATCGTGCAGCTCTAACTTAGAGGCGCCTCTCTTCTCTTTTATACTCTGTAACTCCTGCTGGATTTTGCTTCTAATCCCCTTGTGGATGGACATGTTATGGTTACACAACCTATCACATTGCTATAATCTTTTTATATGGCCTATAAACTGAAGAACTTATGAATAAATGTTTGTGTAACGAATCATTTGAGTTTCCATTATTTCTTATGGGGAAATTTGCTTTGATATACAAGTGCTTTGGATTACAAGCATGATTCTGGAACAAATTATGCTCGCAATCCAAGGCTTTACTGTATCATCATTTATAAAGACAGGCTTCATTCAAAGTCCCAACCTTCCTCTCTTTTTCTGGTAAAAATAAGTGTGAAATGCAAGACTCTGGTGGGTGTAACAAGATGTCCGCTTGCCCCCTTCTCACTGTATCCTTACTGTGGACGAGTGTGGGGTGTAGCAAGATGGCGGCGACAGAACGTCTTTTCCGTTACAAATTCTGACGGGTCGCCTAATTCTGACAAAATAATGACAGTCCTATTGACGTCTAGTGGAATGGAACAGCCGCTGCTCCCTATATGACACGCATGCGGGTGCACAGACGTGTTCTGGTCATCAAGGATGAGCTCAGGCATGTTTGCAGCTCCACACGCCCGCACCCGCCAGGAAGCCGACACTCCGGAGCGCCAATCACAGGCAGTGAGACATTCCGATCCGCGGCTGCACAGTTCTGGAAATGTCTCTCTACCTGTGATTAGCACTGCGCAGTGTAAGCTTCCTGGCGGGCACGTGGAGCTGCGAACAGGCCTGAGCTCATCCTTATGCCGCGTACACACGGTCGGACTTTACGGCAGACTTTGCCCGGTGGACTTTTCGATGGACTTTCTGAATGAACGGACTTGCCTACACACAATCCACCAAAGTCCGTCGAATTCGTACGTGATGACGTACGACCGGACTAAAACAAGGAAGTTAATAGCCAATAGCTGCCCTAGCGTGGCTTTTTGTCCGTCGAACTAGCATACAGACGGCGGACTTTTCGACCAGACTCGATTTCGACGGATTCATTTAAAACATGTTTCAAATCTAAGTCCGTCCAACTTTTGAGAAAACAAAGTCCGCTGGAGCCCACACACGATCGAATTGTCCCACCAAATCCCATCCGCCGGGCAAAGTCTGCCGTAAAGTCCGCTCGTGTGTACGCTGCATTAGATACAACAAGACTGACAAGATTCTCAATATCATGTGAATGAGCTGAGAGAAAAGCACATTGGAAGAGCTGGGTCAGGAATGGCATTGGAAAACGCTTGTATTTATAATGAAAACTGAAATTCTGCCCAAAAAGGTGAACTTATCCTTTAAGCTCTGGAGTAACTGCACTTGCAGAGGGCAACGGCAATTTACAAAGTACACCGTCTATTTGTCTTTAGTAAATTAACCCCTTAGCCTTTAACAGCATTTTTCATGCAGAAACAAGGCATAATAGGAGTACAATGCAGTACGAAGAAAAAGTTATTTTTCCAGGAACACAAATGAAAACTTCTTTATATGTACCTGCGGCACAGATCGGGAAATGTCTCACTGCCTTTGATTAAAGATGAGCTCAGGCGTGTTCGCAACTCCACGCACCCGCCAGGAAGCCGACACTCTGAAGCGTTAATCACAGGTAAGGATGAGCTCAGGCGTGTTCACAACCTGCCGATCCCGCCAGGAAGTCGGCATTGCACAACGCTAATCGCACGCAGTGAGAATATTTTCCGATCCGCGGCTGCAGAGAAATGTCTCACTGCTTGTGATTAGCGTTGTGCAATGCCGACTTCCTGGCGGGATCGGGCAGGTTGTGAACACGCCTGAGCTCATCCTTACCTGTGATTAAAGTGATTGTAAGAGTAAAAAATGTTTAGGATATATTTGTTATTTTTTTTTCTTTAAACATTTTTTACCTTTACAATCACTTTAATCACAGGTAAGGATGAGCTCAGGCGTGTTCACAACCTGCCCGATCCCGCCAGGAAGTCGGCACTGCACAACGCTAATCGCATGCAGCAAGACATTTCTCTGCAGCCACGGATCGGAAAATATTCTCACTGCGTGCGATTAGCGCTGTGCAGTGCCGACTTCCTGGTGGGATCGGGCAGGTTGTGAACACGCCTGAGCTCATCCTTACCTGTGATTAAAGCGATTGTAAATGTAAAAAATGTTTAAAGAAAAAAACAACAAATATATCATGCTTACCTCCACTGCGCAGTTAGTTTTGCACAGAGTGGCCCCGAACCTCGTCTTCTGGGGTCCCCCGGCGGCTCTCGCGGCTCCACCCAACATCAGATAACCCCCTCGGAGAAGCGCTCTCCCCAGGGGTGTTACCTTGCGGGCGCCCTCTGAGTCCTGCATTGGGCGTCCATAGAGGCGGAATGCAGGACTCGGCCCCGCCCCCCAGCGCTTGCTTCACTGGATTTGACAGCAGCGGCAGCCAATGGCTGCGCTGCTATCGATCTATCCAATCAAGAGCTGAGAACCCCGGGCAGAGAGAGAGTGCGTCCCCGTGGGTCAAGTTCGAGGGTTCAGGTAAGTAAAACAGGGGGGTCACTGTCAGGTGTTTTTTCACCTTAATGCAAAAAACACGAACCTTTACAACCCCTTTAATGCTGCGGAGTGTCGGCTTCCTGGCGGGAGCATGGAGTTGCAAACACGCCTGAGCTCATTCTTACTGCGGACAAGTGTGGGGTGTAGCAAGATGGCGGCGACTGAATGTCACTTCCGGTACAAAATCTGACAGGTCGCCTAATCTGAGGAAACACCGGCAGTCCTATTGACGTCTATTGGGACGCAACAGCCGCTGCTCCCTATTTCATACACACTGGGGTGCACAGCCGTGTTCTGGTCATACACCCGCACCGGTGTCACATTGGGATCAGCGGTTGTGTCCATGCAGCTGCTGCATCCCGATAGACATGAATGGGACGACCTGCACTGCGATGCATCAAACACCATGCAGGTAAAACGCTGTACTGCATCTTGTGTGAATGAGGCCTAACACTACCCTACATCCCCTGTCAGGTTATTTCCCCCTCTGTGCACCAGTGGGGAAACTTCCCTTCACTTCCTGCCTCAGAGATGCAACAGGAAGTGAGAGAAAGCCTCCCATGCTGCCAGCTTATCTCTGGAACACGTGTCCCCATTGAAAGCTTTCCCCTCACTTCCTGTTCTGGGGACAACTCTCAAACGCTGGCCTATCTCCCACCTATCACCGAGAGAGGGATGAACGTTCACAGACAGCAACAGAGGCTCCATCTCCCCGCCCCCCTCACACACCTCTCCGGAGTTCCCGCTGCCACACCGTGACGATGGCGGCCGCGTGTTTCCGGTGATGGATCAGCCACAGGGACAGGGTCTGCACGCTCTGCTGCGAGTTGCTCAGCTCCGACAGCTTCTTCTCCAGGGCCGACTCTGAAAACGACGACATGGCTCTCCGTGAGGGGGGCCCCGGGCCCGGCGCAAGATGGCCGCTTGACCTCTCAACTCTGCAAAAGCGCGCGTCACGTGATCCGCGGCGAGGAACTGGGACGCGTTGCCTTAGCGACTGACCATTAGGCTGTGCGCGGCGGCGGCGCCTTGATGGCGTCACTTCCGGCATGTGAAAGCGCCCTATCTCCTGTGCTATGGGATGAGGTGAGTGTGAGATGTGCCAAGGGGGGGCTGAGGGGCAGAACCTTTGTATGTTTTAATGGTGGAGGAAATATTGGCGTGTGAATGATTTATATTTTATATATATTTGTGTGCTTGTATTCACATCACAGGGTATGCTGGAGCACATAGTGTCATGGCACTTGTAGAGTCATTCCAGGTGAGTCAATGGAAGAATGTAGAGATAAAAGAATACGGTTTCTTAACTGAGTAGATTTAAAGTGATTCTAAAGCCTCAAAGCTCCACCCTAAAGGGAAAGTTCTGCTCCAAAGTGTTTGTATGCCCTAGGAAAGGAAAAACTGTACGTCGGCTCGGGATCTCACTTTTGTGGGCGCTCCCATTGGTCAGCAGGGGAGCAGATCCACCGCTGGCCAATGGGGGAAAGAAAAACTGTAAGGCAAAGGCATAATGAGCTAGTATGCACCATGTACAAGCTCATTTTTTAAATTTATTTCAGGTACTTATATTGCACCGTCAATCAGTGGCATCTCCAGCTTTCATATTTAGGGGGGGGGGGGGGGCACATGGGGGGACAAGGACAAAAGTAGGGGGGGGCAACTATAAAAATGTGTATGTATGTGTGTGTATATATATATATATCTCACTAACTCACGGTGGAGCTGCTGGTTTAAGCGGGTCTGTTACCTTCACTCTCCTTCCCTCTGTTTCACCAGCACCGGGTCTAGGGGTTCCGTTGAGTTTACTGCTGGACGACACACGCACCAACACAGGAGTACGTTTTCAATGCTTTAATTCAACGGCTCTTCCTATTGACAGCGTGATCAGCCGTGATTGGACACGGCTGATCACGTGGTAAAGAGCCTCCGCCGGAGGCTTTTTACCAAGATCAGTGTAGCGGTGTGTCAGACTGACACACCGCTCCACCGATCGCCGCGATGCGCGCCCCCGGGGGCGCGCTGCGGCATGTTATCGACGTCCAGTCAGGATAACACAACCACTTCCCGGACGTCAATCCGCTATAGGGCGGGCGGGAAGTGGTTAAACAGTCAAACTTTAGGAAGTAGCAGGAAAGAGACGGAAAAGGAAACCTTCAGGAGAAACTCAAATATCTTCTTACAAGATCTTAGGGACAAATGTCCCGGTAGAATTCAGATACTATATGAAATGCGCTCCCCTCGTGGGACACACTCTTTGCTCGTCTGGATAGGCCTCTCTCACCGGTCTAGCAGCCAGTACGCAGCACGAATCGAAAGTCTCTCCCACAGACTTATTTGGGGGGTAAATCTGCACGATCCTCTGCCACAGGATGTATCCGATCTTCTGCAGTGAAAGTCAGTCACAGTGCCTGAACCTTTAAGCCAAACCGGCGACACTATGCTGTATAATTACTTTTGGATACGTCCTCCAACTGAGTCACCAGGCCCCTCTATAGACCAGCACGCTGCGCGATCTCTCCAAGACGGGTCCTCCCCTGGGATCTCCTCGGCTGTCCAGCTTCGTCACACAGGACCGACAGCTCAGGACCATTCCTCGGCCACGGTGGTAGGCCCCAGACAAGCCTCTGGACCCACCCCTGCGCCGTAGCATTGTGGGCCTCCCGATCGGAGGACCACGAGGTAGCTCCTTAACGCATACCTGTTGGCCAGGAGGGCCAGCAGGTGGCTGTAAAAAAGAGACCCCAGAACATGGCGTCTGTCCCATAAATACCCTCTCCCAGAATGCAACTCGGAGGACCACCTCCACCGAGCTTATCTCAGAGACAGAGGAGCATCTATACGCTTCGACACGTTGCCTTTCCAACCCTGACTAATGGTAACAGCGACAACCACCGGTCAGCACGGAAACACACACAACGTCAGCCAAGCTGGAACAGAGGCGAAATTTTAACCTTCCTAACACACAATTTACTATATTTACCTAATCTGCGGTAGGTTGTAAATCTACCAGCTCATATATATATATATTATACACACACACAGAGCCTTAAAGTATTCATACCCCTTGAAATTTTCCACATTTTGTCATATTACAACCAAAAATGTAAATGTATTTTATTGGGATTTTATGTGATAGACCAACACAAAGTGGCACATAATTGTGAAGAGGAAAGAAAATGATAAATGGTTTTCAAAATTGGCACCTGGGGCAGATCCTATATCTGGCATCTTTCCCCCCAGGCGGACAGGCAGCGCACCGTATGTCCACGTCAAGTGATGTTAGGGTAGTATACTGGCAGATTGGGGTGATATAGTGCCAGGTTAGAGTGATATACAATAGTGTCAGGCTAGGTGGTAGTGCCAGGTAAGGTAATAATGCCAGGTAGGGTGGTAGTGCCAGGTTAGGTAATAGTGCCAGGTCATCCCCTGTACTCCTAAATAAAACCAGACTCCCCTATACCCCCTGTATTCCTAGTATTTGTTTTGTATGCAAGACAGATACACAGAATGCCGGGACTTGTAGTTGCTGTATACAAGACAGATATACAGAATGCCGGGACTTGTAGATCCTCTATACAAGACAGATATACAGAATGCTGAGACTTGTAGTTCCCGTATACAAGACAGATATACAGAATGCTGGGACTTGTAGTTCCTGTATACAAGACAGATATAGAGAATGCTGGGACTTGTAGTTCCTGTATACAAGACAAATATACAGAATGCTGGGACTTGGAAATTGGGGGGGGGGGGGGGGGGGGCTGGCTCTGTGTTCCTCTCGTCTGCACCAGCGGCAGACTGTCACTCCCCTCCTGACACTAATCAGACTATACTGACAATCATGAGTCTTTCTTACCTTGCAGTGTAGATTAGAAGCCGCATGGAGAGAGACAGGAAGCAGGAGACAGAGTTGGGGGGAGGGACCTGGGAGGGCTAGCCACTCTAGACGGAGGTTGTTTCCGCCTGCTGTGTGCACCTACATAGCGATTCTTGCACAGAAGATGGGGGAGGGGCGGGGCAGAAGCGCAGCGCGCAGGGATGCCCTGCTGACCGGAAATAAATGAAAGCACCCACACTGATGATACGCTGAGGGGAGAATCCGAGACTCTAGCCCTGATGGGCGACATGGAGCACGGCATTTACATAGCGATGCCGTCTGTGTGTCTCTCCCTCCAGCAGCTGAGAGCCTACAGAGAATCACTCTGTAATTGCCGTGCCGATCGTTTTAATTGGGGGGGCCCAGTATAATGTTGGGGGGGTCAGGTCCCCCTTTGGCCCCAGGCTGGTGACGCCAATGCCATCAATTTACGCAGCGCTGTACCTATACGTTGTACATTCGCACCAGTCCCTACCCTCAAGGAGCTTACAACCTAAGGTCCCTAACTCACAGTCATACATATATTATCCCTTTCATGACTAAGCCTATTTCTGAGATTTGGTGTTTACAAGTTAAAATCAGTATTTTTTGCTGGAAAATTACTTAGAACCCCCAAACATTATGTATATTTTTTAGCAGAGAATCTAGAGAATAAAATGGCGATTGTTGCAATATTTTATGTCACACGGTATTTGTGCAGCGGTCTTTTAAACGCAACTTTTTGGGGGAAAAGACACTTTCATGAATTAAAAAAAAAAAAAACGAAACAGTAAAGTTAGCCTAATTTTTTTTGTATAATGTGAAAGATGATGTTACGCCGAGTAAATAGATACCAAACATGTCATGCTTTAAAATTGCGCACACTCGTGGAATGGCGACAAACTACGGTACCTAAAAATCTCCATAGGCGACATTTAAAAAAAAAAAAAATAACGTTTACCAGGTTAGAGTTACAGAGAAGATCTAGTGCTAGAAATATTGCTCTTGCTCTGATGATCACGGCGATACCTCACATGTGTGATTTGAACACTGTTTTCTCCTTGGCTTTAGTGAATTGGGAACACATTTAATATAAAATATTTGGAGGAGGGGGGGGGGGGGGAGTTCCCCCTTTTTTTTGGGGGGGGGGGGGGGGGTGGAAAGTAGATAAAGATGTGTTGACTTTTTGTGATAAATAGGCTATGAAGGTTGTTTTAATGGACATGTCAAATTTAATAAAAATTGAATAATAAAAAAAAAAAAGAACACTGTTTTCATATGTGGCCTTGACTTCCGCATGCGTTTTCTTTGCTGCGCGGGGACGGGGGCGCTTTAAAAATTTTATTTATATATATTTTTTTTTTTTAATTTCATTTATTTTTATTTTTTTTACATTGTGTGTGTTTTGTTTTTTGTTTTTTTTTAATTTTTTTTTTTGATCACTTTTATTGCTGTCACAAGGAATGTAAACATCCCTTGTGACAGTAATAAGTGGTGACAGGTACTGTTTAGGGAGGGATCGGGGGTCTAAAAGACCCCAAATCCCTCCTTTGCACTTCAAAGTATTCAGATCGCCGAAAACGACGATTGTGAATACTGTATATTTTTTAAAAACCGGCGCCATTGGCAGCCGAGTAAACAGGAAGTGACGTCGCTTCCGTGTTTACAGAGAGAAGACTGCCACGAAGCCATTTGTGGCTTTGTGACAGTCTGTCTCTAGCCGCCGGTAGTGGCGGATCGGGGATCGGGTCTCCCGGTGGGACGGGAGGCCCGGTAAGAGTGGCGGAAGGCAGCGGGAGGGGGGGACGTCCCCTCCCGCTCCGGGATAACAACCGAGCGGCTTCTAGCCGCATCGGTTGTTATCCCTGGATAGCCGATCACCTGCTCTGAAAAATGGTACCGGGATGATGCCTGCAGCTGTGCCATCATCCCGGTATAACATCCTAAACCCAAGACCGCATATCTGCGTACGCTCGGCGGCAAGGGGTTAAGAAATACTTACCTTAGAGCGAAGCTGACATGAGCTGACATGTCGCCTTGGCGATTCTTCCAGGTTCGCAGCTCCTGCGCTGTGAGTGTCCGGAGCCGCAATGACGTCACTCCCACGCATGTACACGGGAGTTCTTTTTCCAGCAAGGAGCTCTTATTTTCCGGCAGCGTCTGCCTGAGCTTCAGAGTGCATTAGGGTTGCCACCTCATCCCTTTAAACCCGAACACATATATGAATTACACAGGTTCTGAGGCTAATTAAATGCAGATTAGGCACCAGGTGAGTTTAATTACCACCTTAATCAGCCACAGAACCTGTGTAATTTATGTGTTTGGGTTTAAAGGGATGAGATGGCAACCATAGTGCACATGCAAGATCAATGTCTCCTAAACCATACAGGTTTAGGAGATATTAATTTTCCCTATAGGTAAGCCAGGCTTACCTGTAGGTAAAAATGTGCTAAAGGGGTATACAACCACTTTAAGGACTCGTTCTCCTCTTGAACAGTTGGCACTATTGAGCTGGGGGGGGAGCAGGTACCCACTTACGCGGCGAAGAAGTTCTCCTCCCTCCCCCCTCCCCTCCTCCCCTTTGTAGTCTTCTGGGACACTGACAGGTCCCAGAAGACTGCATACACCATTTCATTATTCTTTTTTTTTTTTTTACTTTCTAAAACCTAAATAAAGAAAAAAAATGTAAAAAAACAAATTTATTCATCAGTTTAGGCCAATATGTATTCTGCTACATATTTATGGTAAACAAAAATCCCAATAGGCTTATATTCATTGGTTTGCGCAAAAGTTATAGCGTCTACAAACGATGGGAAACATTTATGGCATTTTTATTTTTTTTTATTTTTTTTTTACTAGTAATGGCGGCAATTAGTGATTTTTAGCAGGACTGCGATATTGCGGCAGACAGACTGGACACCTAACTGCCACTTTTTTGGGAACCAGTGACATTATTACAGTGATCAGTGCTAAAAATATGCAAAGTTACTGTACTAATGACACTGGCATGGAAGGAGTTATCAGGGGCAATCAAAGGGTTAAATGTGTTCCCTGCAGGTGTTTTCTAACTGTATGGGGGACTGGGGAATAAAGATGAGCTCAGGTGTGTTCTCAACTCCACATGCCCGAGCCCACCAGGAAGCTGACACTCCGCAGCGCTAATCACAGGCAGTGAGACATTTCCTCATCCGTGGCTGCACAGATCAGGAAACGTCTCACTACCTGTGATTAGCACTGCTGAGTATCGGCGGGCTCGGGCACGTGGAGTTGCGAACACGCCTGAGCTCATCCTTGCTGGGGAAACACACATATCTGTGTTCCTGCTTAGCAGAGACAGAATCTGTGTGATCTCACCTGTCAGAACGGAGATTTGCCTTGTTTACACAGGCAGATCCCCGTACTGTCGCTGCGGGGAACGATCGTGGATGTCCGGCGGACATCGAGTCAGCCGGACCCCATGATCTGCTCCCCCGCTAGCCAATGGGAGCGCCCACAAAAGTGAGTTCCCGAGCCGACGTTCAGCTACGGCGATTTGCGGGATCGTGCCACCTTGCCGCAGTATGACGGCAGCTGGTCAGCAAGCGGTTAAAGAGGAGTTCCAGTCTGGGAATAAAAAATTAAAAGTCGGCAGCTACAAATACTGTTGCTGCTGACTTTTACTATAAGGACACTTAGCTGTCCAGGGATCCTCACCTAAGCCAATTCTTCAGTCAGCTTGTAAGCAAGGGAAACCGACAGCGAAGCCTTCAGGCTTTACAGCCAATTTTCTACTTCGCATGAGTAAGTCGTCCTGCGCTATCTGAATGGTCCCACCGTCTTCTGAGAC
Source organism: Lithobates clamitans (assembly GCA_037952925.1). Lineage (NCBI taxonomy): Eukaryota > Metazoa > Chordata > Amphibia > Anura > Ranidae > Lithobates > Lithobates clamitans. The sequence continues at coordinate 1,106,456 of JBBGZY010000202.1, forward strand.
CTGTGTGTAACAGAAGGCTGAGGGACGATGGAGGAGAGGTCAGAAATGACGTAAATCGCCAATCAGCAATCTTACCAGGAAGTGGAAGCAGGTACCCCGTTGGAGCTGTACGACTCTGACTAAAATGAGAATCAGAATTTTTTTTGCTTAGATATCACGATTCTCGTGGCTTAACATCATCATCCTTCACATTATACAAAAAAATTGGGCTAACTTTACTTTTTTTAATTTTTTTTTTTTTTTTTTTAAATCATTGAAGTGTATTTCCTTCCCAAAAATTTTGTCTAAAAGACCGCTGTGCAAATACAGTGTGACATAAAATATTGCAACAACCACATTTTTATTCTCTGGGGCAGAGATCCCCAGCCTCTTGAGACTTGTTTCGCAACAGCTAGAGGGCCACCAGTTTGAGACCCCTGCTCTAAGGTCTCTGCTAAAAAAAAATATATGTTTGGGGGTTCTAAGTAATTTTCTAGCAAAAAATACAGATTTTATCTTTTAAGAAACTAGTGTCAGAAAAAGGCTTAATCTTTAAAGCGTCGTTCCACCCAAAAGTGGAACTTCTACTTTAAGGACTCCTAACCCCCTGACATGCCACATTTGTCATGTAATTTTTTTGGAGGGGAATGGGTATTTAGTTTTGACAGGTACCCAGCTCCCACTTCCGCTCGCGCCGCCTAGGCAGCGACTCCTCTCCTTTTTTTCTTCCTGCAATCCTCTGGGACGCATCACAGGTCCCAGAAGATTGCTCGACCATTCAGGACGCGCAGTGCGCACCTGGCTGTGAAGCCGCAAGCTGCCACAGCCGGGTACCCACACTAATGATGCCAGGGAGAGGAGCGAGGCTTCGGGCGGCCGCATTGTTGGACCATGGGACAGGTGACTGTCTGTTTATTAAAAGTCAGTAGCTACACTTTCCCAAGGCATCTTTTAGGACAGCACCTGAGAGATAGTGACTCTTCCCACCGGACCATAGGAAACGCCTTCCTCCAGATCTTTAAAGGGAGACACCTCCCTACCAAACCTCAGTTTTTGTGTTTCCTCTGGCCTGGAGGGAACATCTTTTTGGAGGGGAGCCAGAATCTCTTAGGTGCTCCTGAGAGACGGGGTTTCCTCTCCTATTTTTTCCTCCTTTTTAGAGCCCTTCAGCCCTGCCGTCTTACTAGGGCTTTGGCAGTGGTAGGTTTGGACTCCTCTTACCCCCTAGGTGCTAGGGGAGATTCGCAGAATCTCATCAAAGAGTAAACTCTGTGGGATTCCTTTTTCGGGTCACCTTCTCTTTGGCCCTGATCTAGATGCCATTCTAGACAGAACTGCTGATAGGAAGAAGTCCTTCCCGATAAAGAAGAAGAAACAACCCCCAAAGCGCTTTTTTTCAACCTCAAAGGGCTCAGGAGCAGGACAAGTCCCAGGGGAGGAGGAAGAATTGGTCTGCACAAAAAGCTGAAGGCAAAGGCGGAATCCTTTTTCAACCTCCTACGCAAGGCGAAAAATCCCAATGACTCGACCCTGCGGGCGGGTGGGTGGAAGGATGAAAAATTTCCTTACGCAGTGGTAAGGCATAACATCAAATCAGTTTATACTGACCACTCTTTCTCAGGGCTACACCATAGAGTTTACGGAATCCCCCCCCAAGAAGACCAAGAAGATTTCTTGTGATGAATACCCCAAAGGATCCAGTAAAAGCCCTGGCCATGAAGTCCTCATTAAGGGAACTGATGTAGCAGGGTGTAGTGATCCAAATGCCACCAGTGGTGCGGCAAAAGGGTTTTTATTCTCACATTTTCTTGGTAAGAAAGCCAACAGGAAAATTCCGATTCTCAGTCTAAAACCTCCTGAGCAAATCCGTCAAGTACAGAAAGTTCAAGATGGACTCGATTTTTTTCAGTTAGAAATCTGCTGACCCCAGAATGTTACATGGCGTCAAAAGATTTAAGGGATGCATGCCTGCATATCCCAATCTCACTCCAGTCCCAGAAGTATCTCAGGTTGGCGGCAAGTATGGAAGGCCTGTTTCATCAACTGCAGTTCAAGGCCTTGCCGTTCGGGCTGTCATCCTCACCTCAGATCTTTACCAAGGTGATGGCGGAAGCTCTAGCCCCGCTTCGTCTTCAGAGAATCGCAGTGATTCCCTATTTGGACGACCTACTATTCTTCGCCCCCTCAAAAGAAAGGTCGCAGGGCAACTTGGCCAAAGCACACAACCATCTGGAATCTCTAGGATGGATTCTAAACTTTCAGAAATCCTCCCTAAACCCATCACAGGAAGTTCGCTGCTGTTCGATGCTGCAGACCAACCAACCGATAACAATAAGGCAAGTTATGTCTGCATTAGGGGTACTGACCTCAACAATTCCGGCTATTCAGTGGACAAGACTGCACTTCAGGTGTCTACAATCTTTTCTCCTGAGGTCATCGCATCACAGCTTAAGATCCCTGGACTTGGTGATGAAGATTCCAACCCAGGTTCAGAGGTCACTATTGTAGTGGAAGAGTCAGGAGATCCTATCAAGGGGTCTAGATTGGGCCTTTCCAGTCGAAAGAAGACTGACAACAGACGGCAGCTCTTGGGCATGCGGGGCCCACCTAGAGAAAAACTTTGCTTAAGGAAGTTGGTCCAAGAAGGAGGCGATAAGGTCCTCAAATTGGAGAGAACTGAAGGCGATCACTTTATCTCTAGTAGTATTTGCGCAAGATTACCTTGTAAAGGAAAAAAATGTATGTAAGAAAAATAACAAAACATGTTATACTTACCTGCTCTGTGTATTGGTTTTGCACAGAGCAGCCCCGATCCTCCTCTTCTGGGGTCCCACGCCAGCAATATGGGTCCCTCCCCCTTGCTGAGTGGCTCCACAGCAAGCCATCTGCTGTGGGAGCACTAGTGTAAGCTCGCTCCCGAGCCGGCTCTCTGTGTCCATAGCACGTTATATATTTTTTGAAGGCAGACACCTTAGAGAATAAAATAGTGGTAGTTCCAATTTTTTTATGTCACATGATATTACCGCACATGTCTAGGAAACACATTTCTGTAAAAAAAACACATTAAAAGTTCATTTTGGGGTGGCACAAAAATGCAATAAATTACAGATACCCAACATGTCCAACCTTAAACATGTCAGTACCCTATATTTTCCAAAGGCGATGACTACAGGTCATCAGTATAGTTTTACAAAGGAGATCTGGTGCTAGAATTATTGCTCTCTGCGCAGTGATGTGTAACGTGTGAAGTAATCTGCATTGTCAACCGTGTGCGTTTACGTTTGTTTATGCAATATCTTTTTTTTGGGGGGGGGGGGGGGATGGACTTTTAGTTGCTAGGGTATAATTATTTTTTTTTTTGCTGACAGGTCCTTTTTAATGAGACATGCAGGGTCTAAGAGACCCTGCTTGTCTACTTTATGCTCCACTGAATGGAATGCAATGCACATCGCACCACATATCATTCTTTCAGGCCTTATTGGCCGGCGAAACGGTCAATGGGGACCAGGAAGTGAGGTCACACCTCACTTCCGGGTCAACAACTCCAGGTCGTCCCCTCTACCCAGCAGCACCAGCTATCCCTGTCCCGGGCCCGCAGATCGGCAAGCAGAGCCCGGGATACGTGGGGGCACGCGCCAGGTGCGGGGAGCATTCAAGCGGCAGCCCAGGCGCCAGGACTGGGATTTGTCGAGCCCTGTGTTATACTTACCTTCTTTGTGCAATGGTTTTGCTCAGAGCAACCCTGATCCTTTTTATCTTGGGTTCCCCACCGGCGCTCTTAGCTCCTCCCCCTTGACCAGTGCCCCCATTAGCCAGCCGCTTTCTATGGGGGCACTGGTGCGTGCTCGTTCCCGTGCCCCGCTCTATGCATCCATAACACATATAGAGCTGTGACTTGGTCCTGCCTTCTGCTCTCTCCTCATTGGCTCACTGACTGTGATTGACAGCAGTGGGAGCTGTCTCCACCAATAACGAAAGAGAGCCCCAGGACAGCCGAGGCTCCCGTCCTTCGCTGGATCGAAAGGGGGCTCAGGTGTGTATTAGGGGGGCTGTTGGGAGCTGTGCAAGAAAGGGTTTTTTTTACCTTCATGCATAAAATGTATGAAGGTAAAAAAATATCCAGCCTTTACAACCACTTTAAGTACACTTGTGTGAACGAGGCCTAAGTCAGGTTGGCTTTATCAGTTTTGCTTTGGATTTAGAATATTTTTTAATCAAAATAAAATTATATTGAATTTTTATAATTGCCTGTATCGGGTCAACATACTAGAAATTCAGGAAATTGCAACAGTGAGGATATTGCAACAGTGAGAACATACATAATCAGGTGTGACCTGGGGGACCATTGTCTCTAATGGTAGATGCTTTTTTCAATGATTGAAGCCAGTCGGGAGCTATATTCTAGGGCATGGCAGCCAATTTTTATTCAAAGGCTGATTGGTACACTCTAATGCACACAGCTCATCAGACCTTGGTCTTCAGGCTGCTTATTGTCTCTTGCAGACAAATATACGCTGGCTGCCTCCTGCAGCCCTTCTGACTCCTGGAGAGGAATGGGGCCCCCCTGACTCCCCATGCACAGACCCCCTGTCTGTTGGGTGGAGATGTCTCCCAACTGGGAGCCCTGAGATATTCCCATACCTTCATTAAAAGGACTGTGCTCACTTGAGTACACAACCTGCTGGTCATCCACAAAACCTGGACACAGGGTTGGAGATTCCATCCCACTCAAGACACTATGGAATCTCCCAACTACAAAGCCCCATCCAGGTATACCAAAACCTGGAGAAAGCAGCAAAAGCAGTTTTCTCCACTCTAAAGCTACACTCTGTAGTCCTGCACTGAGCCAATTTCACAGTGACAGTGTCTTGTCCTGTCACACGGGTAAAAAGTAGTAAGTAGATTCCAAAATTGTAAATACTATTTACTGACTAATTTTATTAATGAATTTTAAATGGTCAGGTAGGTATCATTACATTCATGCATATATTAATCTATATTCTAATCTATTTAGGTAACGTTCATCTTAATTTGACATGTCCAGAGGATGCCTATGAAATGGAAACCATGGCGTTAAAGACTGGTGCCCATAGTGCCTTTGAAAGTCTCCGTTCATATTGTGTCCAGTTGACGATGGAACAGACAGTGCAAAATGTTCAGAACCTACGTAAACAGATATCATGTACTGACGTGCCAGCCCTTCAAGATCTCTTGGATTACGTCCTGTTCCCTTTGAGGTTTTCTCTTAAGACACCTGGGCCAAAAAAGCCCGGATTGGTGCAAGTTGTTCTGGAATGCATTTCATATCTTCTAACTCTAACTAATGTAAAAACTGCAGTATCCCTAAAGGAGATGTTTGATGAAGTCTGCAGCTGCCTTCCACCAGATCTTAATCAGCCAGTGCCTGAGGAGCTGAAGCTGGCAGTAGTTTTAGCTATGCAGTCTCTTCTTCGATCCTCAGGGGAGAATGTCTTACCTGTGCTCTATAAACCATCAGTGCTCCCTGAGATGGGCTTTGCCATCACACTCCTCCTTAGACTTGCAGAGTTGGAGAAATCACGTGAGATTCGGCTGGAAGCTTTGAACTGTTTGGAGAGGCTGCTGTTTCCAGAGGTCAAGCTGAACCATTGTTTGGGTGACCTCTTTGCTTCTTTTCTTCCCGGAGTCTGTACCGTTTTGGCCAGGATCATCTGTGGAGATCCTAAGCAAGGATACAGGTTAACAACTGCTGCAGTTAAGCTATGGGCTGGAATCGTAAGCTTGGTGATGTCTGATGAAAGTCTGGCACAGGTTCCAGAAGAGAAACCCCATTACCCGGGGCTGTCGATCCGCGTGGCGGAACTTTTAGTCCACAGGGAAAGATATTGGGTGAAAAATTCTGCTAGTCGCTTGCTGATTCATCTGGAAAAGATAGCAGAACGTTGCACTGCTGATCCACATTGGAAAGTAAGAATGGCACTGGTGGACCTAGCTCATGTCTTGATTGGATCTTGCTGGAATTCATTAGAAGATGCTACAGGAAGCCTTTTGCGAATATTGGTTGGGCACATAAATGACGACAGGCCTGAAATCAAGGAAAAGTCAAGTAAGGCTCTGCTGGAAGTTGGAAAGGATGGGCAAGCTTCAAAAACACTTGGAGAAGTGTTGTCAGAAAACCTTCATTCATTGGCTGTGACACTTCCAAGGCTCCTGAGCTGTCAAGATGACCAAGGCAAGCTCCACACTCTAGCGCTACTTCTTGGATATCTTCAGTTGCTTGGCCCGAGGCTTACATTCACTCTTCACTCTTCTGCCCATCTTCAGCGGCTATCTTCTGCTCTCCTGCAGACATTAGAGTTGGATTTGTGCTCAGTCAAGGTGGTGGAAGAAAGACTTCCCTCTTCTATTGCCAATCTTACACAAGAGAACATAGAACACACTGGACCTCAACAGAAGAATTTCCGCTTCTTCAGGGACCCACGTATTCTCTCCTATCTTCAACATGTTTGCAGGCTTTTAGGATACTATGGAGACTTTTACTTGCTTACAGACCACTTTTTGGGGTTATACCGTGTCCAGAGGCTCCCTGCACTGATTGTACTGAACCAGCTAGTGTTAGGAGCAGCTGGTATTGAAGTTGAAAAGCTCCATGATGGCAATAAGATCCTAGAAGCTACTGAACTTTTGGATGCAGTGCGCCCAATTTTGGAAGAGTACACTGATCCAGCCAATTGGCATCTATACACTTGCCAGAGTACTCAGGAAGTGGTAGATCAGATGGCCTTGCTCCGTGTTGGCCAGAAGCCTAATTCAGCAATAAATGACTTGAGTGCCAATGCCTGGAAGTTGTGCCTCCAGCTGGAGGGAATTTCTTGCATTGCTCAGGCCCTTGGTACTAATTTTCGCCAACTCCTTATTTGTGCTCTGTACCCCCTACTAGAGAAAGCTGGTGATCCTAACCTATTAGTTAGTGGAACTGCATTAGTGACTTTGGCAGATGTCAGCCAAGCCTGTGGCTACAAAGATATCAAGCAGCTTGTTGAGCTCAATGCAGATTACTTGGCAAGTGAGGTTTCTGTTGGTCTACGTCGCCTTCAAAGACGTCATGGCAGTGCTGCACGAGTATTACATGCTATGTTAGATAATTGTAGTCCAAGTCTTCTTCCATTGCTTCATGAGCTTGTCCAAGACCTGCTGCCAGTACTGGACCATTCACAGAATGATGCAGCTAAACTGCTTTTCCCTGTGTTGAATTCTCTGGTCACAAGATTAGGTAATGCATTGCTGCCCTCTCACTTTAGAGTACAGTTAAACAATTGTAACATGATAACATGCTACACTGTATGATCAGAAGTTTGTGGACACCAGATCATCACACCTATATAGAAATAGAGCTGAAGGCAACACTTTTTTTTTTTAATTTTAGATACATTTATACACCTACACATATATAGAGTATATAACCCCTGTCAGTTGTCCTCTGTGCTCCCATTGGGTGAATTTCCTTCACTTCCTATCTCATAGCTAAAACAAAGTGAGGGATTCCCTGGTTGTCACTAGAACTAATGTCTTTATTGGCAGATTTCCCTAATCCTGTACTGGTGGCAACACAAAATTTGGGAATTTCTTTCACTTTCAATCTCCGTGATTATGGTAAACACGACAAATAGAGAGGGTGAATCTCCCTAATGGTGGCATAGAGGTGTTCTAATCCCTCTCCACTCTATCCAAAACTAAAAAACGTGGACATCCCATTCTAAAACTATAGGTGTTATAATGGATTTGCCCCTCTAGCTTTTATGTTGTGTCTGTGGGAATGTGGGCACTGAATTAACTGTCTGCACACTGCTATACACCCTTACATTATTTTAGGAAAGTGCATAAAACAGGAACTCTTGGTTTTGCTTATATTGTAATGCGTGTTCAAGCTGGCCAACTATGTCAAAGTGATCCGTCTCTGGCCAGTCCATATTCTACTTTACAAAATGCCAAAGACTTACTTGCTCATAGCACACTTTTATAGACATGTAGTGCCAATATGGGCCAAAAAACAATGATCTAACACACCCAATAAGAGTTGACTAACAAATGTATTATCAAAAGGTAAAAATATCAGCGTATGACACCAAACTGGCCCCCCTAGAAGCCAGGAAAAACACCTTCCCGCCCAGCATAGCACTCCCCTAACCCATCCTACCCCCCCCCCCCCCCCCCACACACACACACACACACAAAAAAAAACCCTGAAAATGATAATCCTCCCCACACACACCTATACTTGATGAATGGGGTGAGGGATGCCAGCTCACGGGAGCTGGGCCTAACCTTTCCCCAAAAAGAACCCCCTACAGAACAATGGCCCTAAAAAGAGCTACTGTGGCAGGATGTAGCCCCACTGCTGACAGTGGCACACCTTAGAACCTCAATGGGCGAATTAGGCACCTCACCACAGTGCTAGCACAGCCCACCACAGAAGCTGCCCTCCCGCAAACCCGCTAAATATAGTCAGTCGTAGTCAAGGATAGTATGCATGGAAAATGAAAATGCAGACAGAAGGAAAGTCCCTGAAGACTAGGCCAGGAAAGAAGTTCATCGGCTACAGGGAATATATCAAGCACTGGTAGTCCATCCTATAGACGTGAAGGAGAAGTAGTAATAGATAAACCGGTAGATACAGTTGCAATAAAAAGTATGTGAACCCTTTTGGAATGTTATGGATTTCTGCACAAATTGGTCATAAAATGTGATCTGATCTTCATCTAAGTCACAACAATAGACAATCACAGTCTGCTTAAACTAATAACTCACAAAGAATTAAATGTTACCATGTTTTTATTGAACACACCATGTAAACATTCACAGTGCAGGTGGAAAAAGTATGTGAACCCCTAGACTAATGAGATCTCCAAGAGCTAATTGGAGTGAGGTGTCAGCCAACTGGAGTCCAATCAATGAGATGAGATTGGAGGTGTTGGTTACAGCTGCCGTGCCCTATAAAAAAAACACACACCAGTTCTGGGTTTGCTTTTCACAAGAAGCATTGCCTGATGTGAATGATGCCTCGCACAAAAGAGCTCTCAGAAGACCTACGATTAAGAATTGTTGACTTGCATAAAGCTGGAAAAGGTTATAAAAGTATCTCCAAAAGCCTTGCTGTTCATCAGTCCATGGTAAGACAAATAGTCTATAAATGGAGAAAGTTCAGCACTGCTGCTACTCTCCCTAGGAGTGGTCGTCCTGTAAAGATAACTGCAAGAGCACAGCGCAGACTGCTCAATGAGGTGAAGAAGAATCCTAGAGTGTCGGCAAAAGACTTACAAAAGTCTCTGGCATATGCTAACATCCCTGTTAGCGAATCTAAAATACGTAAAACACTAAACAAGAATGGATTTCATGGGAGGATACCACAGAGAAAGCTACTGCTGTAAAAAAAAAAAAACCATTGCTGCACGTTTACAGTTTGCACAAGAGCACCTGGATGTTCCACAGCAGTACTGGCAAAATATTCTGTGGACAGATGAAACCAAAGTTGAGTTGTTTGGAAGAAACACACAACATTATGTGTGGAGAAAAAGAGGCACAGCACACCAACATCAAAACCTCATCCCAACTGTGAAGTTTGGTGGTGGGGGCATCATGGTTTGGGGCTGCTTTGCTGTGTCATGACCTGGATGGATTGCTATCATCGAAGGAAAAATGAATTCCCAAGTTTATCAAGACATTTTGCAGGAGAACTTAAGGCCATCTGTCCACCAGCTGAAGCTCAACAGAAGATGGGTGTTGCAACAGGACAACGACCCCAAAGCATAGAAGTAAATCAACAACAGAATGGCTTAAACAGAAGAAAATACGCCTTCTGGAGTGGCCCAGTCAGAGTCCTGACCTCAACCCGATTGAGATGCTGTGGCATGACCTCCAAGAAAGCGATTCACATCAGACATCCCAAGAATATTGCTGAACTGAAACGGTTCTGTAAAGAGGAATAGTCAAGAATTACTCCTGACCGTTGTGCACGTCTGATCTGCAACTACAGAAAACGTTTGGTTGAAGTTATTGCTGCCAAAGGAGGTTCAACCAGTTATTAAATCCAAGGGTTCACATACGTTTTCCACCTGCACTGTATATGTTTACATGATGTGTTCAATAAAAACATGGTTAATTATTTGTGTGTTATTAGTTTAAGCAGACTGTGATTGTCTATTGTTGTGACTTAGATGAAGATCAGATCACATTTTATGACCAATTTGTGCAGAAATCCATATCATTCCAAAAGGGTTCACATACTTTTTATTGCAATTGTATATTATGCTATGATTGTAGTAAATCAATGTGTGGGAATAGCCCAGCAACCAGCAGGTGAAAACTCATCGGGGCACAAAATACATCCTCATTGGTATATGTGAGTACTGGCATACGGTAAATGACGTATCCTGACGAAGTCCTGGTGGATGGAACGAAACATGTAGACAATGTTTACACAGGGAAGAACCCCCTAAAAATGTCCCATCAGATGGTTTAACCACAGGCTTTTCAGCATGGCTGACTCCCACTACGCCACCACACTAGATGTTCTCACATGTTACCGGAGTATACCTGAGTGTGGAGTTTATAGCCGCTACTACATCCAGTCGCCCTCTGCATGAGGTATGGAAATTCTGGATGGCATCTCTGCACCACGGACAATCCCTTTGAGATTGGAAGCAGCTAAGGATATCTGCACCAGCTCATTGGAAAACGGCTTGATGGAGGGCTGTGTGTACTATATGTAATATCCCGCTTGTGCTTGGTTATCACATATTGACAGTTATGTGTACAGGTGGAGAGGTACCCATTTGATCTGGGACCCTCCCTGTGTATGCCAGCAGTGACATTTACCGTATGCCAGTGGCCTATCAGTACTCACATCCTCATTGGTATATGGATTACGTGCCCCGATGAGTTCTTTCCTGGCCTAGTCTTCAGGGACTTTCCATCTGTTTGCATTATCATTTTCCATGCATACCATCCTTGACTATGACTGAATACATTTAGCGGGTTTGCGGGAGGGCAGCTTCTGTTGTGGGCTGTGCTAGCACTGTGGCGAGGTGCCCATTGAGGTTCTAAGGTGTGACACTGTCAGCAGTGGGGCTACATTCTGCCACAGTAGCTCTTTTTAGGGCCATTTTTCTGTAGGTGTTTTTCTTTTTGAGGATAGGTTAGGCCCAGCTCCCGTGAGCTGGCATCCGTCACCCCATTCATCTAGTATAGGGGTGGGGGGTTATATTTTTCAGGGTTGGGTTTTTTTTGTTTTTTGTTTTTTTTGGGGGGAGGGTGGTTTAGGGGAGACCTATGCTGGGTGGGAAGGTGTTTTCCTGGCTTCTGGGGGGGGGGGCAGTTTAGTGTCATACGCTGATATTTTTACCTTTTTGATAATAAATTTGTTAGGTAACTCTTACTGGGTGTGTTTTATATCTCTTGTTTTTTTTTTTTTGTGTGTGTTTTATTGTTTTTTGTATCTGATTTTTGACACATTTCATTTTAGCAGGATTCCCATATGTCTATTTGTTGGTGTGTCCAATATGGGGCAGACAGACACAGTAAGGGCTCATTTACACTTGCTTCGACTTTAACACACATTAAAGCGCCTACCACTTCAACATGTGTTTTTGATGCTTCGGGATGCTTTTTGGAAAGTTTTAATGAAGCTTGACATATGCCCCGTGTGTGGGGATTTGTCTTAAAGGGGTCCAATAGAACCCCAGCTCAGTAGAGCCCCCCCCCCCCCCCCCCCCCCAGCAGATCCGCAGCTCATTAGTCCCCTTGTTCAGCAGATGCCCAGCTTATCAGTACCCTCGTTCATCAGATCCCCTGCTCAGTAGTACCCCCCATCTTTGCTGAAGCCTCAATCAGTGGTAACCCCCAGCTCTGCTGATACTCTGGTTTGCTGTGTCTCTCTCTGTCTCTCTCTCTCTCTCTCTCTCTCTCTCTCTCTCTCTCTCTCTCTCTCTCTCTCTCTCTCTCTCTCTCTCTCTCTCTCTCTCTCTCTCTCTCTCTCTCTCTCTCTCCCCCCCTCACCTCCTGCTATATTGCTCCCATGCTGCTCCCCACATGTGGCATTGCTAGTTTCCCCTGCTCTGGTCCCCCAGCTCTGCTGATCCTCTGCTGCTCAGCCCTCTCTACTCAGTCCCCGCTACCCTTCTACTATAGCGTTCCCATGTTGCACACCACATATGCCATCTGCTAGTTGCTTCAGTCCAGATTCTGCTCACCTTCCTGCTGCTCCATGCTGCACACCACATGTGACGTCTGCACCAGACACTTCCAGTATATACACATGAACTGGAAGTGAGTGCTGATTATGTTGCTTTCCCAGTGCATATTGGGACATCTCATACCTGCAAAACCTACAAAACAATTCAAAGCTCATGCTAAATAAAAGCCCCTCAAAAACTTCAGGTGCTGTAAGTGAGCATTGTCTTAGACTTCTGTGGAGGCTTTGGAGATGCTTTAAAGCACCAAGAAAGCAACATGAGGTATCATTTTTGAAGCAAAACAAACACAATAGTGTAAGCTAACCATTTTATTTAGTGACAGGTGCTTTGATTGGCATTCAGTGTGCTTTAAAAAGCGTGTTCAATGCCACATTTTGAAGCAAGTGTAAACGAGCCCTAAGAGAAGAGCTTTGTGCCCATTCAGCCTAAATAGCATTTGTGAGGTCCGGTACTGATACTAAAGAAGAAGTGGTTAGCAAATGCAATTATGGTTCTTATCCTTTCTCACAAGGGTATTATAATACACATTTTAAAAACATTATATTGGAAGATTAAAGCTTAAGTCTACACCAGGGGCAGTAATTACATTGAATGAGAAGTGTCCCTTATATTGATGTTCTGCTATTTTTGTTGAAATCGTTAATCCTGGTCCCCTGCCTTCCTCCCAGTTCCCCCCGCAGCTTTGATCTTCCGGTGCTGTGGGGGTTAATCCAAGTCAGTGGACCCATCACAAGCACTTGTCAAAAGTGCCGACTATGCCCGCTCTTACTGTCCCCCTTTTCCATTCTTTAAAGCTGTACTATTGCTTCCTACAATGAAAGTGCTCTGTGAGTGGAAGAGATAAACCTTTCATTAATTTGCTCTTCCTTCATTCATAGAGTGCTTTTAAATGTGGAAAGTTATAGTACAGCTTTAATGAACGGAGCAGGGGGGCAGAAAGGGTGGGCATAGTCTGCATTTTGACAAGTGCCAGTGACAGGTCCAGCAGCTCATATTAACGAGGACCGAGGGGATGGGGAGGGCGTATGAAGTTAGTTCACCTTTACATTTCTTCTGTAAAGGTGAACTTATATTTAAAGCTTTAAAGCCAATTTTGGGGCAAAAAAATAACTTTTCCTGTACAGTCCTGGTCAACCGGCGATCTCTTTTTTTTCCAAAACTTCAGTGGAGACATTAAAAGGGAGCATTTAATTGGTTTCTCTGGAAACACAAACTGCTTTTTCTTTACATATTTTTGCTCAGTTCTATTGCAGAACAAAATTAGAATTTTAGGGGGCTTGAGGGCAGCAGGAAAGTTTTTCTTCAGGCCTTTTGCATTCAGAATTCTTATCATCCTTTCGTCTGCAGGGAAGTGGTTCCCTCCACCAGAAAGTACTGAAGAGCCACCATTGACTTGTATGTCCAATGAGTCTCAGGTGCATTGTGGGAACATGGCTCATGACATTAAGGAGTTTCTACAGGGTCATATACAGCAATATCGGCTAGCAAGAGGAGAGGTGGAAGAAGAAGAAGACATTGCAGGTAACTGAAGTACTAAAACACACATCATTAAAAAAAATCAATAAATGCTGTTCATACTCGCTCAGTCACTATGAGAATCATTTTCTGTATTATGCTGCATTTTCAGTGAGTTTCTATGCTGAGAATTTCCTCCCCATCACATCTCAGCAGCCCATGTGACTATGGAGTCACTCATATGGGTGTATACACAGTGGTAAATGACAGCGCACTCCCTCCCTCCTCCTCCATGCCTGCTAACCAGCTAAACACAATGGGGACGGGATATTACATGTAGATTGATGGAGACTTCATCTCCCTCTTATTCTAAGACACAGGCTGGAGGGCCGGGACACAGCCTGTGACTGGCAGAAATCAGCCCACACCATGTTATTGCCAAAATATAATAAAGATTTGATTTCAAATTAGAGTTGCACCAATACTAATATTGGTGCCGATACCGAGCATTTGCCGGAGTACTTGATGCTTGATCCGATACCTGGGCAGTCAGGGGTGATAGGTGCGGCAGTGGGGGAGTTACAAGCACCGATCTCCCTGTATAGATTTCAATAAAGCAGCTGACAGACGCTTCTCCTCCTCTCCCTCCCGCGGCTTTCAGCTGCTTTATTGAAATCTATACAGGGGGATTGGTGCTTGTAACTCCCCCCACCACCGCACCGATCACCCCTGACTTTTCCCATATCCTTCTCCGTGCTCCTCCGGTCCCCCTTCGTGCTCCTTTCCCCCTCCGTGTGCTCTGCTCCTGTCGTCGTTCCACCACCGTGTGCTCTGCTCTGGTCCCCTTTTCCTCGATCTGTCAGGATAGAGAGCGATCCCTGACTCTGTCCATTCATAACTAAGCATTGTAATCTGTGTTTATGATGCTTCAGTTTATGAATGGAGAGGAGGCTCTGTCTCCTCTCCATTCATCTCCAGTGCTGCTGAGGTTGCAGAGAAAGGCACTGGGGAATCTTTCCTCAGTCCCTTTCCCTATCTCAAAAGGAAGATGTTGGGGTCTGTCAAAGCTCCCCCAGCAGGGTCGATAAAAAAAATATGTTGCATTAATGGCTGTGTGTTGTTATTTTGAGGGGACAGCAAATTTACACTGTAATGGCCAGTTCACACCAGGTGCAGTTCTGTGCGCTTTTTTTATGCACAAAATGCATACACAGTGTTTTCCATGTATTACAATTTCTCTAGTTTACACCATGCAGTCAGTTTCCGGTACAGAAACTCACCTGACTGACTGGAACTGACTGCATTGGTGTGAACTAGAGCCATTGGAATACATGGAAAACAGTAAAGTTAGCCCTTCTTTTTTTTTTTTTTTTTTTCATCCAAAAGTTTTGATTTTTTTTTTTGTGTATTTAAAGTGGAGGGCCACCCTAAAATAAAAAAAATGCATGAAAAATCGTAAAAAACATTTGAAAAAATTTTTTTTTTAAACTTACCTGAACCCTTGTTGCTAGGTAGTCTTCCTAATCTGCCTCTTCCTATTCCGCAGCGTGTCCTGCTCCTCGGTGAGCAGCCCCGTTGCCTTCTGGGAACTGTGTGTTCCCAGAAAACCACGGGGCCATTCACAGAGCGCCGAGCCGCTCGCACGTGCACAGTAGGAAACTGGCAGTGAAGCCGCAAGGCTCCACTGCCTGTTTCCCTTACTTAGGATGGTGGTGCCGGGACCTGAGGGACGGGTCGGCCTCGGGCGACAGACATCGCGGGCACCCAGGACAGGTAAGTCTACCTATTTAAAGTCAGCAGCTACAGTGTTTGTAGCTGCTGAATTTTTTAAAAAAATTTTTAGTGGCCGGAATCCCGCTTTAATATTTAAGATACATAGTTTTTTTCTAAATTATACATACAAGTGCACTGATTGGAGGCTTGTTGTGTTTAATAAATGTTTAAATTAAGTCATTTTCTGTATCACTTCTGAAAAAAAAAAAAATTGGCACAATATATATTAGCCATCAGCCGCCGCAATTTCTAAGCATCGGCCAGAGAAAAACCCATATTGGTCAACCTCTAGTTGTAAGCAAGCAAGCAACACTAGCATTTTGGTCAATTTTGGAAAACCAAATTTGGCCGTTGGTTGAAATAGAAATTGCATTTTGAATTACCTTTTGATTGTAAGGGCAGGGTGGATTTGCTTTAAATCACTAGTAAAAAGGCCTGATTTAAATCAACTCAATTTAAATCGTAATTTTTAAAGGGAAACTGTCATCTCTGTCCCACAGCGGCTCCTTCTCTGTCCTGCTGTTGACTCACCGACAGTCCCATTCACTTTAATGGGACAGCTGGTGATGCAGCAGTGACACCACAAGGGGAGGGATGTGACAGCAGCAGGTGAGTGGATTCCCACTAACAGGCGCTGCCATGAGGATCTGAAATGACAGGTGCTCTTTAAATGTAAGGATTCATTCTTGCTGGTAGTTAAAAACTTGAATATTTGTAAACAAAATGAAGGTTTCCTATTTAGGCCCCTTTCACACTGCCGCGACTTAAAAGATTTTGCGGCCGCTATTTTCACGCTATTTCAGGGAATGTCTGTGTAAACTTGAGGTCTATGGACCTCAACTGGCATCAAAGTCGGACCAAAGTAGTACAGGGACTACTTTTACTACTGCTTGAAGTCGCACAGGTATGAATGGTTATCATTGGGAATCGTGGGGTATGACTTGTCATGAGACTCTGACGTCCCAATTCGCAAGGAAAAGTCGCTCAAGTGTGAAACGGGCCTTAGAATAATAAGCTGTCAGGTTAGTAAAACAGCGATTTCAGAATCGATTCAATCATACAGTTTGTGGTGTACATAGATTTGCAAAATGGGATAAAGGAATATTCCTGAACTTTGTTTTATCTCATGTTACTGTGAAATTGTGTGAATCCATCACTGCAGTGCATGCTATATCAGCTTGCAGAGTTTGAATGCATTGAATGAGTTTACTGAAAATGGAAATGGAATATACAGCCTCATGCTACATAACTAAGCGCCATTTCACTGAAAAAACTAAATGTATTAATGTATCTTAAAGTCCCCGTTCACGCTGGGATGTTTTTCAGGCGCTTTTGGGCTAAAAATAGCGCCTGAAAAACGGCTCCCCTGCAGTCTCGGTGTGAAAGCCGGAGGGCGATGCGCTGGCAGGACATTAAATAAAAACTCCTGCAAGCAGCATCTTTGGAGCGGTGAAGGAGCGGTGAAGGAGCGGCGTATACCGCTCCTAAACTGCTCCTGCCCATTGAACTGAATGGGCACCGCTGCCGATGTCCTGTATTGAAGTGGTTAATTTACCAAAATAGCATTTTCTTTTTAAAGAAGAGTTTTCCTTTAAGTGGAAATTTTGGTACAGTGCGTTCTAAGCTTCTGCAGACTCATACAGCCACCAAGATGTCAGGTCAAAACAGACCAGCTGTGTGATAAATGGTCGAGTAGATAGAAAAAAGGTCCAGCTTTGCTTTTTCTGAAACGCTGATACTTCAAGTAAGCAGCCTGCTACGACCTGCCAACCTTTCAGTTGCAAAAAATAAATATTGGGCTTTTCCAACACCTCCTTTTGTGATGAGATTCCTAATGGTATTTTTTTCTTCCTTTCTGCCATTTAGATGTTTTACCCCCAGTAGATGATGCCAAAGAAGAGGAGAAGCCACCACTGGCCACCCATGTTAAGATTTCCAAAGAGGTGGCAGAAAAATGTACCCACTTCTTGTCACACAGTGATCCTAAGATCCGAGTACAGGTATGATGGGCTCAGTGCACAAGAAAAGTGTGACCAGTGGTAGGGTGTCAGCTGCAATCATTTTAGCAAGGATACTGAAAACCAAGGAAAATTTGTGGATAGCTGGCCATCACAGCTACTATATCGAAACTCCCTCTAATTGATTGACTTTAGGTGTTTGCAGTAAGGCCCCTTTCACACTTGTGCAACTTGTCCTGTGACTTGGGACTGCAAAGTCGCATGACAAGTGGTTCCCCATGATTTCTAATGATAACCATTCATATCTGTGCAACTTCAAGTCGTGCCGACTTCAAAGTAGTCCCTTTACTACTTTGGTCCGTTTCCCATAGACCTCAAGTTTACACAGGCATTCCCTGAAATCGCGTGACTTTTAAGTCGCGGCAGTGTGAAAGGGGCCTAAAGGGTACTGTTCATGCTACAGCATGCAAACACATTTTAGAAGCCTGCCCCATAAAGACAAGGTTTGATGAGTTTGCTGTAGAAGAATGCACAGAGCCCTGACCTTAAGCCTACTAAACACCAGTAGACTGAATTGATGTTAATTGCAAGCTCAGTGTTCTTCTCCAGTGTCTGTACCTGACCTCACAAATGGTCTTTTGGCTCAGTGGGCACAAATTTCCAGAGTGGAGGCTGTTATATTCGCAAAAGGATAGCAACCCGATATTAATGGCCATGGTTTTGGATTTTTTTTTATTATATCTATGGTTTTGGAATTACATGTTCAAAAAGCTCATATAGTGTACATGGCCAGCTGTCCACAAGTGTTTGGCCATATAGTGTACCTCCATATCTGTATGAGATCATGAAAAGCACAACCCTGTGCGCATTGATAAATGAAAGAGAAACGTTTCTGAAGGATTGTAATATATTTGCTTTCCCATTAACAGAAGGTTAAATTGACTGATGCCTTAAAGGGATGCATAGTGGCTTTATACTGTATATGTTTTACTACTTTAGTATAGTCGGAGTTATAAAAAAATATATATATTATTGAATATATGTTTGTGTTCTAGTTAGGTAAATATGCTGGAGCCTCAGTGGGCATTTTTTGCAGTAGAGAAGTGTGTAGGTTATGACAGTGAGTAGCATGTTCAGAAGAGAATTACATAGGATGTGAGAACAGACAATGCAAGGGAGAGGGTTGCAAAGAGTATGACCGTGTGCAGTACGTGAAGGCAGTTGTGTATTTTGGTTTTGTGCTGCCCTAGGTAAGACTAAAATCGGGCAACCCCCCCATCTAAATTTTCCCCACCCCTTCCTGTTTAAGATCCACCCCTTCATCTATACATTCCACCACTTCCTCTTTAGGCTCCACCTCTTTAGAGGGGGGGTGAGAGAGAAAGGGGCTCCCCTACCCCCCCATACCACACCAGGAGGTTCCCCCACCCCCCCAAAAAAACTACACCAGACTCTCGCTTTCCTACAGCCTGCCGCCTCCTTTTTACCAGCTGTGTGTAGCAGCCCGGTACTCCAACCTGCTTAGCCAAGTAAGCTACTTCAGGGATCGGAGACTGCAGCCGCCTCCTGCTTCCTCCGCTTTGCTCCCCCGGTCACCATGGTCAGTCCACAGCCTCCCTTGGTCTGGCGGGTGTCTGATCCGCAACCACCCCCCCTGAAAAATGCTGCCCAAGGCAAACGCCTTGTTTGCCTTACGATAGACACGCCCCTGCATTGGGCGGAGTAGGAAGGGTATGACATTGGGTAATCTGTTTAGAAGAGGATTTCAGAGGCTATTACATTGGGCAATATGTACAGGAGAGGCTTGCAAAGGGTATGACAGGGACAATATGCGCAGGGGAGGAGTGCGAAGGTTATGGCACTGACCGGGGTAGTGACTTTGTATATTCTTATAGTCAGAACACATATGTATATCTATCTGTCAATCTTTAAAAAACATTTTGTATTCTAGTCGGATAAATATGCAAGAGGGGCATGCCTTTATTATGACAGTGCAGGAGAGGTGTGTGTGGAGAGTATGACAGTGGGTGGCATGTGCAGGAGAGAAGTGCCAAAGGCATGACAGGGACATTATGCGCAGGGGGATTGTGAAGGGTATGACACCAAGCAACATAAGCAGGAGATGGGTGCAAAGGTTTGACAGGAGGCAGAATGTGCAGTAGCAGCATGTGGAGGGTATGACAGCTGGCAGTACATGCAAAAGTAAGGAGTGTGTCATATTAGCTAACGCGGATAGATTTTTGCAGCTGTGAAATTGAATGAAGCATTTGGTGTAGGTAGATTTGGTGACCTGACCAAAAAGCTTTTTCATCAGCAGTGACCTGTGATCCTTCAGGTAATGATGACAGTAGTTTTCTAGGTAATAATAATCTACTCAGTTGACAATCAGCATCACATCCCAGGGTAAAAGTATACAACAAGAGGAAACAAGATATTGGGACTTTATAGGTGCTTAAAACTCCTCCTAGAACAGTGGTTCTCAACTCCAGTCCTCGGGACCCATCAACAGGCCAGATTTTAAGTATTACCTTGGGGAGTTGCAGACTAGAATACTGCAATCACTGAGCAGCAAGTGATATCACCTGTGATGTATTTCAGCTATCTTGCAAACCTGGCCTGTTGGTGGGTCCTGAGGACTGGAGTTGAGAACCACTGTCCTAGAATGATAAATTTTACAACGCGATTTTTAAAAATTTAAATTTTATTATAAATTGTTAAAATTATGTCTATAGCACATAATAGACAAATTGAAAGTGCAAAAGTTTATGCAGCATAGCTCTATTAAATGAAATGGACTTCCTCCTCTCCAAAGTATAGTAATTTATCTATTGACAATTGTATATGCAGTCATGGATGACCATGGCAAACAAGGTATCACATATATGAGAAAATGCACAACCCAACCTGTTTCGCCTTGGATTCTTTAGGGGTTTTTCTTTGGAGGGTATTGAATGTAGTAGAGTTGCTGTAAAAGACACCAATAAATACAAATATACATACATAAAAATTATAATGTGGACCGGGTGTCTGTATATTTCAGGTGGACCTGCAGTCGAATAGAAGGGCCTATCCCAAAAGCCAAGAATCCCTGTGTTTTGAACCCTTTCTTGGCTTTTGGGATAGGGCCTTCTATTCGACAGCAGGTCCGCCTAACA
This sequence comes from Lithobates clamitans, assembly GCA_037952925.1. Classification (NCBI taxonomy): domain Eukaryota; kingdom Metazoa; phylum Chordata; class Amphibia; order Anura; family Ranidae; genus Lithobates; species Lithobates clamitans. Next base: position 1,127,006 of record JBBGZY010000202.1, read on the forward strand.
TATATAGATGCCCGCTCCACATTATAGTGCTCTGGCAGGAATATGTATTGCCCTTAGCGGACCTCTTAAAGTCAATATACATCGGATGTAAGTTTTTCAATTACTGTTTAAATAATCATTGTGATTTCAATTGATTATGAAATTAGGAATTTTTGTGAATGTATATTATTTGTATTTATTGGTGTCTTTTACATCAACTCTACTACATTCGTTCCCCTCTAAAGAAAAACCCCTGAAGAAGCCAAGGCGAAACACGTTGGGTTGTGCATTTCCTTATATATGTGATACCTTGTTTGCCATAGTCATCCATGACTGCATATACAATTGTTTATAGAGGAATTACTATACTTTGGAGAGGGGAAAGTCTGTTTAATTTATTAGAGCTATGCTGCATAAACTTTTGCACTTTCAATATGTCTATTATGTGGTATAGAGGAGATTTTATCACCTATAAAGTCCCAATATCTTGTTGTCTCTTGTTGTATAATTATGACAGTAGGGTGATCTGTGGGGGAAGGGCAGGGAATAATGTCTGTCGGCCAGGGAGGGTGAGGAGTGTCTGTAGGCTAGGGTCAAGCAGGAAGGGATGTCTGTCATCTGTGAGGGGGAAGCGAGGTGTTCAGGGAGGGATGTCAGTCAGCCAGGGGAGGGTCCATGTGGGGTTATGTCTTCCAGCTGAGGGGACTGGAGAGAGGTGACTGTCAGGTGGTTATGGGAAGGGTGGGCATGCAGGGAGAAACGTCTGTCAGCCAGGGAGGGGTGAGCATGCTGAGGAATGCCTGTGTATAAGGAAGGGGGGGCAGGAGACTCTGGGGATCTTGGTACAGGTAACTGTCAGTTGGAGGAGGAGCAGAGGACGAATACCTTCAAAATGAAGGTATGTGAAAACTCGAACGGAGGCAATATATTATTAAGGAACAACTCTGGAGAGGTTTTTCAATAGAACACATTTTATGCAATGATGGTTGGTGTATATGATGTTTTATTCCTCTAACACTCATTACATGGCTTCCTTTTTCAGGCCCTGGACACTTTGCGGCTATCGTTGCTACTCATACATTCTCAGGAAGATGTTCTTCTGCCTCTTGCACATAAAATCTGGCCATGTCTAGTGAAAAGACTGTTACAGGAGGAGCCGCTTGTCCTTTTGCGAGCCTTTCAGGTAACGGCAAGATACCATTAGGGCCCAATTATATCTTAGTTCTCCAAAACAGTTCTGTTTTTATTATGCATTTTTTCATGCAATGTCAACGTAAAACTTTCCATTTCCTAAGCATGGAAACATAATAGTACCTTTTTATAGATTCCTTTCCATTCACTCCTTTGTTTCTGCCAAAAGTGCAATCTTTGAAGACAGATCGGTGCTGTCACTGATTTGCATAATATGATTTTTATAAAAGATCAACACCTAAAGCCTCATACACACTAGTAGTTTTCTCCCTTCGCCTTTCAGGACAGCACCTTGGAGAGAGTGTAGCTCCACCTCTGAAAAGGAAACACTGCGTGACAACGCCCCTTTAAAATAAGCTGCTTCCACCATACCATCAGTTTTAGTATTTCCTCCGCCATGGTGGAAACACTGCTGTGGAACCAGAGAGGCTACGCTCTCTCCAAGGAGGGGGTTTTGGCAGTACATTTGTTTCTGTATTAGACCAGCCCAGCTCCCTCCCGCACCAGAGGGAGGTTGCTCCGGTGCCCATTCCTTCGCCGGCTCACAGGAGTAAGGGTCCGCTGGTGGAAAGTGGTGCAGCAAAGGAAGAATTTTCGCCCTTTTCAGCAAGCCCATAAAGAAAACGATCAGACCCAGAAAAGACCCTGGAATCCTCAAAGGGGAAGAGGCAGAGGAGGGGTAGTCTTTATACACACACACACGCACACACTCACTACAGAAACAAAGGTAAATATATATATATATATATATATTTACCTTTGTTTCTGTAGTGTGTGTGTGTGTATATGTATGTATGTGTGTATATATATATATATATATATATATATATATATATATATATATATATATATATATATATATATATATATATATATATATATATAATATAATGTGTGTGTAAAAATAGGTTCTTCACTACAAAAGTTCTTAAAAGAGAAGTATAGGTTAAAATTTTTTTTTAGAATCATACTTGCCTTGGTGGATTCAGCATCTATCCCCCTGCACCTCTAAAACTGAGAACCAAGCAATCGAACACCGCCGATCGCTCGGTTCTGACAGTTACTCGAGCAGAGAGCTGTAGACTGTCAGTCACAGCTCTCTGCTCCCTCCTTGCTCATTGAAGTGCTGAACTGTGGACGGGGGAGGCTGTCTCGGGCTCTCAGTGGCTCGCTGAGAGGCTGAGCGGGGTGTCCAGTCTAGGCACCTGGCGGATCCAGACTTTCATTGTCGGGACGACGTGGTGCCTGGACTGATATCCGTGACGTCAGAAGAGAGCGGACTTCAGACTGCTGTCTGCTGAAAATGGGTCACAGGAGTGCAAAACTAATTGAAGTCTATAGAAGTATAGCCAAACGAGCTTTGGCTTGACTTCTCCTTTTAAATCTTTTTAGGTGTGCCGTGAAAATTTTTATATCTTTTTGGTGTGCTGCAAGACTAAAAAGTTTGAGAAACACTGCATTATCAGGCGGAGCACTGTGATCATTTTCAGATATCTTATGCATGTTAGTCTTGTTATTAAACAGTCATCTCCTTTTCCAGGTGTTGGTGTCTCTTGCTTCCTCGTGTAAAGACTTCCTGCGGCAACGTGTGTGCAAGGATGCCCTTCCTGCCTTTTTGATGTCTCTACGCTCTCAGGCACTTGTTAGCTGTCACGCTGGGCCTGTATACAGCCACACACTGGGCTTTAAACTGCAGACAGCTGTACTGGAAGGATTGGGGACCCTTTGTGTGGATTTGGCATTGGGTGAGTTAATGGCTGCCTAGCTCAGAGCTAGAGTTCTGCATGCTAAATGTACACTTCATGTAACTTATGTGTGTGCCTTTCCTATTCTGTGTGATTGTCCAAGTCTTGGGTCTAATGCCTTTTGTCTTCAGCGGATTTACACACTGATCCCTATTCGGAATGGGCACTCGCCTGCACTGGCATTTTTACCTTTTCTACAGTTTCTCTAATATATCTAGGACTCCTCTGCAAGAAAGGGTAGACTTACATAGGGCAATTAAAATGACTCAGGCCTTGTTCACACCATGGTGCAGAGATGTCAGTTTTTCTGAACACATTTTGCAAGGGCTCAAAGAAAACAGTGGTTCTCTATGTGCCCTGTTCACCCCCCAACGTGCAGATTTTTTTCTGCGCAACATGTATGCAGTTTTCTACACCGAGGGAAAAAAAAAAAGACATGAAATTGGTTTGAATGGGGCACCTAACTGACATGCATGAAAACTGATGTCAATGTGCATGTGTTGTAAACTTATGTCTCTGCAAGTGACATCTGTGTGGTTTTTCTATCCGTTTTCCTGCACGTATGGTGTGAATGAGCCCTTAGTTATTGACATAAATATGTAAAATAAAGTCCTTCCTGCAAAACATTAATCACCTTGTTCGCTGCCTATGCAACTGATCTTTGCTCTGAAGATAAACAGCCAACAGACGAATCTTCAAAATTCAGCACACCCAGGAGTCTAGGATTACTAGTCCCCCATTGCATTCTGGTTTCTCCTGCTGGCCACCACATCACTACAGGACACGGTAGTGACCTAAGGGCAGGGGCTGGTGGTTTGAACCATTGAGCACAGCAGGTGACCAGAAATCTGACACTTCCAGAAGTGTCAGATTCTGATGGTTCTTCAGGTAGCAGTTTCTCCTCGCTGCTACAGAGACAAGTGGTGCATGCAGCTGGAGAGGTGAGTATTAACTCTCTCTTCTTTAGAGGGAGGAGTTTATTTTATATATTTTTTTTTTAGATACAGAGTTGCTATCATAAAACGTAGTAAAACTGAGCACAGGCAGATTTTCATGCAGCAAATCACTCAAGTCTGGATGTCAAGAAGTTCTTTCTGTACTACAAATTAGAGGTGCACCGAAATAAAAATTCCGGTGCCGAAACTGAAAATTCAGGATGCACTTGGCTAAACTGATGTTTTTTTTTAAAAAAAATACTTGTATTAAATTCAACTTTTCAATTAATACTGCTTGCTGCAAGTTTGGCGCATATATGGTCAGTTTGCACCAAAAACGCACCTCCCTATTGAAGTGCATTGAAAACACTGCAAGCACGCATCAAAAATGCACAGTGTTACATTTTTGATGCATTTTTTGAGTCACATGACCTATGAAAAACACACTTAAGCACAATAAAATCGTGGCAAAATCATATTTTCAGCAGCTGAAATTTTAGTGTAGCACTAGTAAATCCAAGCTGGAAGAAGTGACACCTTTACACAGTGTAAAAAGTAGGCATGCCCCCATGCCAGATTTTTTTAGCGCAGCTTCACCCAAAAGTTGACTCCTGACCCCATGACATGCCACATTTAGCATGTCTTTTTTTTTTTTTTTTTTTTGGAGGGGGGGGGGAGGGGAGCGGGTACCTAGTTTTGACAGGTACCCAGCTTCCACTTCTGCTTTTGCCACCTAGGTGACTCGAGCGGAAGTTCTCCTCTCTCCCTCCCTCCCTGCAATCTTCTGGGACACATCACGGGTCCCAGAAGATTGCCTGGCCTTTGAGGAGGCGCAGCGCAACTCATGCATGCACACCCGGCTGTAAAGCCGCAAGCTGTCATAGCCTCGTGCCCACACTTGTAATGCCGGCCCCACGGAGAGGCACGGGAGAGAATCAAGTCTTCAGGCGGCCGCATCGCTGGACCGTGGGACAGGTAATCGTCGGTTTATTAAAAGCCGACAGCTACACTTTTTGTAGCTGCTGACTTTTAATAAACACAGAACTGGGTGGAACTCCGCTTTAAGAGTATGAGTACGGATGCTTTTTCTCAAGTACTCATCGATACCAATTACCGATACATATTTTTAGTGTCATGTGACAGTTTTTTTTAGGGCTCCTTCATACCATACATGCATGAAAACCGCACACATTTCACTTGCATGAGACATTTGTTTCGCATTAGTTTTCATGTGCATTTCAATGAGTTTTTACAGCCTGTTCACATATGTGCAGGCCGGTTGCAGTGCGATTTGAAAAAGTGCTGTGCAATTACAGTCCGGTTCAGGTGCAGTTTCTAATCTAATGCACTACCATTTGCATTGGAATCGCACCTGAACCGCTGAACAAAATTGCACCGGACAGGGCTTTGAAATTGCACCTATGTGAACAATCTGAAGGTATCAGTTTTAGTCTCAGAGCAATTGCATGAGTGCAAGTACTCGTGCAAATGCTTAGTATCGGCATCGGTGCAATGCTAGTAAAAAGTTTTCACCCAGTTAGATGTCTTGAACCTGTATCTCAATCCCTCTTCACAAGTCATTTGCCAAAATTCAACTGTGGGAAAAATCCGCAGACAGGGAAATCAAAGTGCAGACAATTGGTCCTAAAACTCTTCTGGATGAAGACTTTCACGATTCCATTCAGGGATATAGAGGGAAGTGTAATTTACTTGCTACTTTTGGTATATCTCTATCTATCTATCTATCTATCTATCTATCTATCTATCTATCTATCTATCTATCTATCTATCTATCTATCTATTATATATATATATATATATATATATATATATATATATATAATCTATCTATATCTCAAAACATATATTTTAGATGTGGATAGAGTCGCAAAGAGTTTTGTTTGTTTTTTTTTTTGTTTCTTTTTTTGTCAGTCTGTGCATGATTGGGGAAATTTCCTTTCACTTGCTCTCCCAAGGAAAGCAATAGGTAGTTGGAGGAAATCTCTCAAGGAGGGGGGAGTTCCCCCCTAGACCGTTTTCCCTGGAACAGGTGTCCCAATCAGATGATTTCCCCTTAGCTTTTGTTCTTGGATCAATTCTAAAATTTTGGATTTCCTCTTATTTTCTTTCTTGGCAGCCATGATCACCAGTACAAATACGGAGTAAATTTTCCCCAGAGGGGACATAGACAGCAACTTTACTAAGGGTCCAACCCTTTTACATATTATCCAAAACTATATAATGGATTTTCCTAAACTTAAACTTAATTCCCTGCTACTAAAGGTAGCCATTAGTTTCCAGTTGGTTATCTAAAGGAGAAATAATTCACAATAATATAAGATAATAAAGTTGCTTTGTGCTTCCCCATGAGACTGATGGCCTTTGTGTGATCACGGTTATACTCAAAGTAGGGAAATGTCCTTCAGACACTGGGATTCAGCAACACGGAACAATGGGTCAAACATACATCTGGGTTGCCTCTTGTCAATGGATACCTTCTCATCCATGTACTAGACGTTAGAAAATACTGGTTGCTACAGTTTGTTTGGGGTTTTGCTGACTACTTGTCATGTATAGGAATGTAATGTCTTACCCTGCAATTATATGAATTGTGGGAAGTGTGTAAGGTTTGCTTACATTTTGTTTGCATCTAAATACAAGTCAATTTGAATGCAGAAAAAAATTAAAGTAAGTCAAAGCCATACTACATTTGATTTGGCGCAATCATTTTTATGAACCTCTAGACCAGTGATGGCGAACCTTGGCACCCCAGATGTTTTGGAACTACATTTCCCATGAAGCTCAACTACAATGCAGAGTGCATGAGCATCATAGGAAATGTAGTTCCAAAACATCTGGGGTGCCAAGGTTCACCATCACTGCTCTAGACCTACAAGAGATGTCTGCATATCTGAAGTATATGTTGTAGCTGTTTGATGCAGTATGTGTACTGAGCAGCCAGTGAACAGATTGTTTTGTCCCCTAGGAGACAGCGATCTGCTGGAGGTGATTGATTCTTGCATGTTGTACCTGAGCGCCCGACAGCCCAAAAAACTTCAGGAGGCTGCAATCCGGTGAGTGTCATGGCTATTTCTTTACCTACCAGTATATTAGACATCCATGTTTCCTGTGTAGTTCCAATCCTTGCTCTGAAGTGGATGTGTATACACTAGAGGAATGTATAGTCATTACTGATGTTAAAGGCTCACATTTTATTGTTTTTTGTTTTTTACAAACATGTTTTACTTACCTGATCTGTGTAGTGGTTTTGCACAGAGCAGCCTGGATCCTCCTCTTCTCAGTTCCCCTGCCGGCGCTCCTGGCCCCTCCCCCTTACCGATTGCCCCCATAGCAAGCTGCACTGAGGGAGTGGCTTCCTGTTAATTCACAAACTGAAGCACAGTAAACTTAAAGCGGATCTTCACACATTTTGTAAAGTTCAGCTCAGTGGCTTCTAAATATAGTACCGAGTGCTCAATGGACCTTTTTTTTTTTTTTTTCTACCTTCAGAAATGTGGCCCGGCCTGTGTTTGGTCCCTGCGGCTGTGGGCGGGGATTTTGCGGGTATTTGCATCATTTCCTTTGATCGCCGCACTGTCTCCTGGGATCTCGTGTCATTCATTCCAGGAGTCAGTGCGGAGAGCCGCTACAAAATCTTGCGGGATTTCTACGACGCCGCCCGTTGCGAATGCAACCGGAGCGGTTGACGGCGCTCGGATTTGAGTTTACTGCGCATGCGCGAGATCAGGGATAGAATGGGCGGTGCATGCTGGTTGATCAGCAGCACCGTATCCTGGAAGAGGATGCCTGTGGGCTTCACATGCCCACGAGCAAGATGACAACCAGCAACATGAAAATTTATAACTTTTTTTTTTTGGAGAAAACTGACAGCAGTACGCTCTAAAAACGGAACAAGTAAGTTCAATATTTAAATCATTGTCATTTTGCCAAAAAAAAAAAAATGTGGAGACAGTGAAACCCCGCTTTAAGCTGGATACACACTATTGGAGCTGCACGATCAATCGTTAAGAATCAAAATCGCAATCTTTTTCCCTTCCCGATCTTCAAAACCGCATGTCACCATCTTTCTAACAAGTGCAGAGAGTTCTCACAGCTGGTAAAAAATAATTCCGGGCAGCCTGCCAAGTTTTATTACAACACGCAAATAAGTAGAAACAATGCGTGTAGATGAGGGAAGTTTAACCATTTAAAGACCAAACCTTTTCTGACATTTATTGCTTACAAGTAAAAATCATTATTTTCTGCTAGAAAATTACTTGGAGCACCCAAACATGATATATTTTTTTTTTATTTTAGCAGAGACCCTAGAGAATAAAATGGTGGTTGTTGCAATATTTTATGTCAAACCGTATTTGCGCAGCGGTTTTTCAAACACTTTTTTTTTTTTTTTAAAACACTTTATTTAAAAAAAAAAAAAAAACTAAACAGTAAAGTTAGCCCAATTTTTTTTTGTATAATGTGAAAGAAGATGTTACACTGAGAGAATTGTGAGCTTTATTCAAACTAAGTAAATAAGCAATAAAATCGTGATTCTCATTTTTGCCAGAATCGTGCAGCTCTACACACTATACAACTTTTGTTGTTGGATTTCCTTTAGATTTACCTTCAACCATGTAGTGGAAGGGCCTGCCTGATTGCATACAAATTGAAAGTGTTTAGGTTTGACCTCCATATTATATGGTTTTGGTAAATCTAAATGAAAAAATCTAAAGGAATTTGTATAGTGTGTATCCAGCTTTAGCATAGTTCACTATGGATTAGTTAAAGCGGAGTTCCACTCAAAAGTGGAACTTCCGCTTATCCGTCTCCTGTTTTTGACAGGTACCATTCCCCACTTCCGGGAGACGGGGCTGCATCCCGGTCCCTTGAAAGTTAGGCCCCCTTCTTCTTCCTCCGCACCAATTGGAAAGCGCAGCTCGCTTCGAGAATGTGCAATAGGGAACCGGCCGTGAAGCAGAAAGGCTTCACTGCCGGATTCCCTTACCAGGAATGGTGGCAGCTGCACACGACAACAGATCTGAAGATTGGCTGGGGTGCCGACATTGCGTGCTCCCTGGACAGATAAGTTTTCATATATTAATATAAAATTTAAATTTTCATGGGGGGGGGCAGGACCTCCTCTTTAAGAATGAATACAGTGAGTAATCGGTACTGATCATTAACTGTGTTAATTCAGAAAAGGAAGGGGCTGGTAAATTCCATATTTTACAGGCCCCTTCCCCCACTCTCCATCCTGAGATATCGTCCTCCGGAACACCCTTTGCACACGCCAATGCCTATACATTTTAATACCAGTAATTGTGCAATTCCATCTAAAGAGATTTTCCAGCAAATGTTAAGCAGCCTGTTTTTAAACAGTTTTAAGTTCTGGCTTGCTCTTGCTTATATCACTGTAGACAAGTTTAATTTCGTGATTCTTTATTAGAACGCTGTACAGCCAGTAGGTCCCAAATGATGCATAGATGCAGTTGGCTTGCTAAACAAATCATTACTCAACTCAGTAGGCACAGATGATAACGTGCCTTACTTTCATGGATTATAGCAATTTCGACTCTTCGGCATAGTTTTAATAATCCTTTCGGTTCTAGAGAAGAACACTTATTACAGATGGAGACAGCACTGCTCATTTTCTTTCACTGATGAGATATAATAGGACTAAAATAGCTGTGTTCTAATTGTATATACAGCTTTTAAGATCTGTCTACATCGGTGAAATTTAAAGCATTTCAGTTACCTAACTGGACGAAAGAGAGGAAATGGTTGATCTTTTGTCAGTCCCCACCTTCTATTATGTAAGGGGAGGTTTAACACGTATTTCTTCTGTGCGGCAGTGTTATGTTGTATTGGTAGTTTGCAGGTTTGTTTGAACTGAACCTGTCAAGATAGAAGACGCCTGGAGCTATCTTCCTCATACATGCTTCACTTCTAAATAAGAACATAAGAGAGTTAAAAATCAATATAAGCGCATTCTCGTCAAAGAAGTGAATCTTAAAGAAAAAACACAATCTTGAACACAGATATGTTTATTATATGTGGCAGTGTAATGCCAATGCATTTCGGGGCAATTACAGTGCCCTCTTCATCGGGGCTGTTTCTCTGAAACCTTTGTTCTGGAGGGCAGATAAAGTATCTCGGAACTTGTCTCATGTAAAAAGTCTATTTTTCTGTTTTCGAGGTGACAGAAAAAATATACTGTTAGGTCCATATATATTTGGACACAGGCACAATTTTCATACTTTTGACTCTGTATGCCACCAAAATAGAATTAAAACGAAACAATCCAAATGAATTTGAAGTGCAGACTTTCAGCTTTAATTGAAGGGATTGCACATAAATATCAAGGTCAAAGTGTAGAAACTGCAACCATTTTTATACGCCGTACTCCCCTTTTCAGGGGTTCAAATGTAATTGGACAAATATAATCATAAATAAAATGTTCCTTTTTAATATTTTGTTGAGAATCCTTTACTGGCAATGACTGCCTGAAGTCTGGAACCCATGGACCTAACAAAAGACTGGGTTTCCTCCTTTCCGATGCTTTGCCAGGCTCTAACTGCATCTGTCTTCAGTTGTTCTTTGTTTCTGTAAAATAAAATCAAAGAATTTCCAAGCTCAACTTACCAACCAGCCTGCGACCAACCGAATTAACCTGCCTAACAGTATGCGTTAAAAACAGGGGTTTGGTTGCACACATTTGCAAATACATGCATAAGCTGCAGGCCACGGCAAGGCACCCTGTATCCTGCAGACCCTAAAAACGCACTGACACCTTTGCTGCCATTGTGCAATGTGCTGGGTGTTCAGTGTGCTCCTGTGCCTTTAAGGAAGGTTGGGCTCCCTCCAGTCATATGCCCTTCATCTATCCATTAGAATACATCTGAGACTCTTTAAAGTTAGAGTTAGGGTCTGCAGGATACAGGGTACCTTGCCGTGGCCTGCAGCTTATGCATGTATTTGCAAATGTGTGCAACCAAACCCCTGTTTTTTCGGTTGTTAGGCAGGTTAATTCGGTTGGTTGCAGGCTGGTTGGTAAGTTGAGCTTGGAAATTCTTTGATTTTATTTTACATGCGTTTGCCCTTCCAGTGCTCCTTGCTGTGAAGACCAGTTATAGGTGAGGGCAGTGACCTTTTTTTTTTGTATTGTGGGTCTTTCTGCCTTTTAGTTTTTCCTTCAAGTTAAATGCATGCTCAGTTGGGTTGAGATCAGGTGATTGACTTGAGAATATTCCACTTCTTTTCCTTCAAAAGCTCCTGGGTTGCTTTTGCAGTGTGTTTTGGATTATTATCCATCTGTACAGTGAAGCGCCGTCCAATCAACTTTGCTGCATTTGGCTGAATTTGGGCTGACAGTATATCTCTAAACACTGCAGAATTCATCCGGCTGCTTCTGTCTTCTGTCACATCATCAATAAACAACAATGACCCAGTGCCACTGAAAGCCATGCATGCCCATGCCATCACACAGCAAGCTCCACCATGTTTTACAGATGACGTTGTGTGCTTTGGATCATGAGCTGTTCCAAACCTTCTCCACACTTTTTTTTCCTCCTGTCATTCTGGTACAGATTAATCTTAGTTTCATCTGTCCAAAGAATGCTTTTCCAGAACTGGTCTGGCTTGTTTAGATGTTTTTTTGGCAAAGTCTAATCTGGCTTTTCTATTCTTCAGGCTTATGAATGGTTTGCACCTTGTGGTGAACCCTCTGTATTTGCCCTTGTGAAGTCTTCTCTTGATTGTAGACTTTGACAATGATACGCCCACCTCCTGGAGAGTGTCCTTCACTTGTCCTAATCTTTTGAATTCAGTTTTTCTTTACCATAGAGAGGATCCTGCGATCATTTACCACTGTTGTCTTCCGTGAACATTCAGGCCTTTTTATGTTGCTGAGCTCACCAGTGCGTTCTCCTTTGCTCAGAATGTACCAAACTGTGGATTTGGCCACTCCTACTGTTGCTGCTATCTCTTTTGGATTTGTTTCGTTTTTGAAGCCTTACAATGGCCTCTTTCACTTGCATGGACAGCTTCTTTGAACACATGATGTAGGTTCACAGCAATAGATTCCAAATGCAAATACCACACTAAGAATTAACTCCAGACCTTTTACATGCTTAATTGATGAAGAAATAACTAAGGAGTAGCCCACACCTGGCCATGAAACCGCTTTTGATTCAATTGTCCAATTACTTTTGGCCCCTAGAATAAGAGCTGTAATTCCTAAACTCTTCCTCGGATTTGGATGTACATACCCTCAAATTAAACCTGAGTGTGTGCACTTTCAGCACATATCCATTATATAACTATAGCTTGAATATGTTTGGTAAATATCAGAAAAAAAATAAAATTGTGCCTGTGTTCAAATATATATGGACCGAACTGTGGGAAGGCTGTCCACAAGGTTTAGGAGTGTGTCTGTGGGAATGTTTGACGATTCCTCCAGTAGCGCATTTGTGAGGTCAGGCACTGATGTTGGACAAGAAGGCCTGGCTCGCAGTCTCCTCTCTAATTCATCCCAAAGGTGTTCTATCATGTTGAGGTCAGGCCAGTCAAGTTCCTCCACCCCAAACTCGCTCATCCATGTCTTTTATAGACCTTGCTTTGTGCACTAGTCCCAAATCATTTGGTGTAGGGGGGGTTATGGTGTGGGGTTGTTTTTCAACACGATAGAACACCTTTGGGATAAATTAGAGCAGAGACTGCGAGCCAGGCCTTCTCATCCACATCAGTGCCTGACCTCACAAACGCGCTTCTGGAAGAATGGTCAAACATGCCCATAAACCTCGTGAACAGCCTTTCCAGAAGGGCTGAAGCTGTTATAGCTGCAAAGAGTGGGCCAACTCAATATTGAACCCTATGCACTAAGACTGGGATGCCATTAAAGTTAATGTGCGTGTAATGGCAGGTGTCCCAATACTTTTAACATTATAGTGTGTTGGATCGGCACGATTAAACGTTTAAAAAATCGCTATCGCGATTCAACCCCCCTCACGAACTTCATACAGCATTTCCCAGATTCATGTTAAACAAGTGCAGAGCCAAGCAGGGCTGTCAAAAGAAAAAAAAAAAACTCAGCGGGCAAATGTTTATCAACAGCAATAAAGAGAAACGATGTATCTTCTGGTTCTTCTAGATCCAAAGAATTTTGGTCTGTAAATGAGGTCAGTTTAATCACTTAAATACTAAGCCTTTTTTGATATTTGTTGCTTATAAGTTAAAAATCAATATTTTTTGCTAGAAAATTACTTAGAACCCCCAAACATTATATATATTTTTTTAGCAAAGACCCTAGAGAATAGAATGGTGGTCGTTGCATTATAAACAGTAAAGTTAGCCCAATTTTTTTGTATAGTGTGATAGATAATGTCTCATTTTATCCAGAATCGTGCAGCTCTATAGTGTGTGTGTGTCTATGTATGTATGCGTATATATATATATATATATGTATTGGCGTATAACACTCACTTTTTCACCATGAAAATCGGGTGCAAATAGCGTGTGTGTGTTATACGCCAATACTTTAATTTTAGCTGCCTCGGAGGAGACAGGGAGGGGGGCAGGACGAGCGCCGTCAGATTACATACAGTGAGAATCTCCTGTTTACTTGGCGGCCTCTGTAATAGGAAGTCCCGTCTCCTGGGCCGCCATTGGACCACTGTTCTGTCTATCATAGGAGATTCTCACTGTATGTAATCTGTCGGCGCTCATCCCACCCCCCTCCGTGTACCCTCTAGGCTGCAGATGGGCATCGATCAGGCTGCACTGATGGCAATGGTGAGGCTGCTGCATTGATGGCAATGGTGAGGCTGCTGCATTGATGGCAATGGCAAGGTTGCTCTATTGATGGCAATGGTGGGGCTGCATTGATGTGGACTAATGAGGCTGCATTGATGGCACTTGTGAGGCTGCAGATGGGCATTGATCAGGCTGCATTGATGGCAATGGTGAGGTTGCTGCATTGATGGCAATGGTGAGGCTGCAGATGGGCACTGACCCTTATTTTGCTTCAAAGTTCCTTATTAAAAATGTAAGTTTTTTTCCTGAAACTTCCCTCTTAAAATGAATGTGCGTGTTATACGCCGATAAATACGGTATATATGTATATGTATATGTATGTATATATATGTATATATATATATATATATATATATATATATATATATACTGTATTTATTGGCGTATAACACTCACTTTTTCACCATGAAAATTGGGTGCAAATAGTGTGTGCGTGTTATATGCCAATACTTCAATTTTAGCTGCCTCGGAGGGGACAGGGAGGGGGGCGGGACGAGCGCCATCAGATTAAATATTGTGAGAATCTCCTGCTTACTTGGCGGCCTCTGTAATAGGAAGCTGCTGCATTGAAGGTAATGGTGAGGCTGCTGCATTGATGGCAATGGTGAGTCTGCTGCATTGATGGCAGTGGTGAGGCTGCAGATGGGCATTAATCAGGCTGCATTGATGGCAATGGTGAGGCTGCAGATGGGCACTGACCCTTATGTTGCTTAAATATTAAATCCTTATTACATTTTAATTTTTTCCTGAAACTTCCCTCTGATAATTAATGTGCGTGTTATACACCTGTGCGTGTTATACGCCGATAAATACGGTATATATATATATATATATATATATATATATATTCTGTATATGTGTGTATATATATTTATATTTTCCTGCTCTTCCTAAGAAAGGACTACACCATTTTATTGCACATTTCGAGGTAACAGGTTTACATCTCTGTTGCTAAAAAAACTGATGTTCTTTATGGTCCAAATGCTTTGGGTGAATTTTGTTACCTGGACAAACCTTTTCTTTTTTCTTTATTTTTTTTTTGTATAAGATGGGTTTTAAAAATACTTTAACCTCAGTAATAGCCTCAGAAACAGCCTTGCGCCGCTATGAACAATAAACATATCTACGATCAAGATTGATCTACCTGCCTTTTGTCGTTGATTGATATTCACTCCTCTGATGAGGGATTGTCTATTCAAGTTATTGATTTTTAATTCCGTTTTATCTTGCTTATCACCCAGTTTATGTACTGGTCTGCTAATATGTAGTGTTTTTCCCACTAATTGATGGACCTTTGTTGCTGCTAATTACTGCTAATTACATCTTTACCTCTACTTTCACTGCTGAATAAGTTACTGATCTGGAAGAAGTGTGAAGCCCGTGAAGTTGGAAGCCCAAACCTTCATACTTGTTCCAGGTCAGTGAAGCGTGACATGGATGACATCCTTGCTTGGAACGAGCAAATTCAGAATTAATATTATTTATCGTATTTTGTATGGATTTATTAAAGTGAATCTTTGCTTTATCTGTACAGATTAAAACAAGACGTTCACTTTAATGTTGGCTGCTGCATATGCTCACCCTCCCTTTGCTCTTCTGCTGGGAGGGATGGGAAGGAGCCCTGTGTAAGCTGCAAGTCAGTTCTAGTCTGTTTTTACAGAGGGCTGAGAAATCTCTTTGTTCCCATGTATCAGCACTGGTCCCTGAGCGGCCGATGGCCAAACACCAGTGTTACAAGAGGAAACATAATGGGTCATTTGCTCCCCGATTCCTAGAAGTATTAGGTATTTCTCATCCCTATGACTAAGCCATGTAGGGGGTGAGATGCGTTGGAGGCGTGGTCTAAAATTGTAGGTTTTACTGTGTGTTGGTTTGGCTGTAGGGCATGCTCATTAAAGCGGAGTTCCACCCAAAAGTGGAACTTCTGCTCATTTGTCTCCAGGTATCCTGTTCCCACTTCCGGGAGTCCGCGCGGCGGGCCATGACATCAGCGCGGGGCTCCCTCCTCATCTCCCTGTCACCGGGCCAGTAGGAGAGAGGAGTGGGGCTTCGCGCATGCGCAGTAGGGTTCCCGGCGTGAAGCCGTAAGGCTACACTGCTGGGTTCCCTTACCTGCAATGGTGACGGCAGCACCCGACAACTGATGGAAACATGAGCTGCAGTGCCGACATCGCTAGACACCTGGACAGGTAAGTGTCCTATTGTTAAAAGCCAGCAGCTGCAGTATGTGTAGCTGCTGGCTTTTCATTTTTTTTTTTTTGTCGGACCGCTGCTTTAAATTATCTGGGGGTTTCAATATAACCGTTGTACGGTGCCCAATCCTTTCAGGTTTGTGCAGCAGAGGCAGGCTCTGGCACCCAGCTGTACCGTAGAATGAAGGAATGCCATGGGATGCTTTTAAGCAGTAGCATAAATCTAAATCATCTCATTCAGGGGTCTCAAACTGGCGGCCCTCCAGCTGTTGCGAAACTACAAGTCCCGTGAGGCATTGCAATGCTGACAATTACAAGCATGACTCCCTCAGGCAGAGGTATGATAGGACTTGTAGTTCCACAACAGCTGGAGGGCCACCAGTTTGAGACCCCTGATCTAACTAATGTGAACCTATTGCTTTGCCTTATGTTGTGTAGTTTATAATTTTTATAGTTTTTGTACATAAGAAATTTCATTTTTGCCTCTTCATCGCAATACAGATGCATTCAGGAGTCTTGCTCCTTTGGACCAGTTTATGTCCTTGTCTGATCCTCTACGCTGGCCGTAGAAAAGAGCAACTTTCAGCCAGTTCCTGATGAATCATCCAAAATTCACTTTTTGGGTGGCCCTGTCGGCTCCCTCCCGCCTGACCACTGTTCCTTGAACATCCAGGCCTTTCTATGTTGTTGAGCTCACCAGTGCGTTCTTTCCTCCAGAATGTACCAAACTGTTGATTTGGCCACTCCTAATGTTGCTGCCATCTCTTTTGGATTTGTTTCGTTTTTGAAGCCTTACAATGGCCTCTTTCACTTGCATGGACAGCTCCTTTGAACACATGATGTGGGTTCACAGCAATAGATTCCAAATGCAAATACCAAACTTAGAATTAACTCCAGACCTTTTACATGGTTAATTGATGAAGAAATAATGAAGGAGTAGCCCACACCTGGCCATGAAACAGCTTTTGATTCAATTGTCCAATTACTAGAATAAGGGGTGTGGCTATTCTTAAGAGCTGTAATTCCTTAACCCCTCCTCGGATTTGGATGTACATACCCTTAAATTAAACCTGAAAAACCACAGGAGAGGAGTGGAAAACCTGAAAAACCGCAGGAAAGGGGTGGAAAACTGTTGATCAAATCCATTCAGATACAGTTGCTGTTCCGGTATTCCAACAAACGACATCTGTCAGAATACAGTAGCCAGCTCTGCAGATTCATCTATCCACAATGTATAGCTTAGATAGGGGGATTCTTAGATTTTCTTCATTCGGCATGCTGCTGCAGTGTATGGCTCGCTTTAACCCTTTTTATTGATCATCAACAGAATTCAGCTTATCTTCAGGGTCTTTGAACTTTCTGTGAACATAGGCTGCTGACACAGCCAGAATTCATTTGTAGGAGAAAAAAAAAAAGGCGACATAGACACTAGTACTGTTTTTTTTATATCTGTTGTTTATTTTTTATATTGCATTGGCCAGAACAGAATAATGTAACTACCTACTTATCTATTTATTACAGAGGCTAGTTTTAGAAAGTGTAAATTCATGTAAAGTACGCACATTTTATTCAGTTTTGTATTTATTCATGGATTTGGACGTATTTTTAAATAGTACCTCATAGTAGCCATCTTTAATCCCCTGTACCAAGGGTGCTCAACCACCCTCTGATGTGGCCCGCAATCTCATTCTCTGGGACGGCTGGTCGACAAGCCCAGATTGTGCGTTGCCGACCCGCCATCCCTGAGCATCGGAGTGGAGGAAGCAGGAGCTGCATAATGCAATGCTTCCTCTGTTGTGCTGGTTCCTGTCCCAGGTGAAGTGCAATTGTTTTCACTCCACCTAGGACAGGAACCCTTCTAACAGCCTAGCGATCCTGGCAGAAGCTGAAAGAAAAAAAGGTAAATTTATTAAACATCACATGGTTTTACAATGGGCATATTAGCACCTATAAAAGGGTTAATAACTGTTAGGCTGCTTTCACACTGCTTTGTGGGTGCGGTGCACCTGCGGGTTAGCTGCACTGAGCCATAGACGTCTATGCTATCCTGCAGGTTTGGTATGAACCACACCCACAAGATGTAATAGTGGGTAAACATCCAACTGGGATTGGTCCCATGAAAAATAATGATCCTGATTGTTTAACCACTTGCCGACCGCTGCATGCCGATATACTTGGGCACAATGGCAGCGGTAGGCAAATGGGCATACCTGTACGTCCCCTTTAATTAGCGGGGTTATTGTGCACGTGCGCCTGCCGCGTACAGCGTGACCGTGCCCACGGGACTGGCGGACTCTAAGTCCGCCGGTCTCCCGGCAATCATGTCACGGAGCCGCAGAACGTAAAAGTGTAAACAAGGCATTTCCCTGTTCTGCCTTGTGACAGGACAGAGATCACCTGTCATTGGGAGCAGTGATCGCTGTCATGTGAGTTGTAGCCCATCCCCCCCCCCCCCCACAGAATCACTTCCTAGAACACACTTAACCCCTTCATCGCCCCCTAGTGGCTAACCCCTTCCCTGCCAGTGTCATTTACACAGTAATCTGTGCATTTGTATAGCACTGATCGCTGTATAAATGACAGTGGTCCCAAAAATGTGTCAAAAGTGTCTGATGTGTCCGCAATAATGTCGCAGTCATGATAAAAATCGCAGATCGCCGCCATTACTAATTAAAAGAAAAATTAATAATAAAAATGCCATAAAACTATCCCCTATTTTGTAGACGCTATAACTTTTGTGCAAACCAATCAATATACGCTTATTGCGATTTTTTTTTTTTTTTTTTTTTTTTTTTCAAAAAATATGTAAGAGAATACGTATTGGCCAAACTGAGGGAAAAAAATAGTTTTTTTTAAACATTTTTTGGGGGATATTTATTATAGCAAAAAGTAAAAAATATCTTTAAAAATATATAAAATATTCAAAATTGTTGCTTTATTTTTTTTGTTTATAGCGCAAAAATAAAAACCGCAGAGGCGATCAAATACCACCAAAAGAAAGCTCTATTTGTGGGGAAAAAAAGACGTCAATTTTGTTTGGCTACAGCGTCGCACGACCGCGCAATTGTCAGTTAAAGCGACGCAGTGCCGTATCGCAAAAAATGACCTGGTCATTAAGCAGCCAAATCTTCCGGGGCTGAAGTCGTTAAAATCTTCATTCTGCTTTTCAAAGTAAAAAAAATGTAAAATTCTGAACCATTTCATTTTGGCCCGCGACCAGTTACCAAAATCACTTAAAGAGGAGCTCCAGGCTCCTTCAGAAAGAATTAAGTCTGCAGTTACATATGCTGTAGCTGCTGTCTTTTAATATACGGACACTTGCCTGTCCAGGGATCAGCTTCGGGTGCAGGCGCCAGCATCGGTAGTAAGGGAAACAGGAAGTGAGGCCTTGCAGCTTCACAGCCTGTTTCCTACTGCGCATGTGCGATTCTTGCTGCGCCTTGTGAATGGTCCTGTAGTCTTCTGGAACCTGTGATGTGTCCCAGAATACTGCGGGTGGAAGGAGGAGGGCGCCGAACTTCCGGCTCAGTTCATGTGATTTGAGCCGGAAGTGGATACCTGTCGAGACCCACTCCTCTACCACCCCCCCACCCACCCCCACCCACCAAAAAAAAAGTGCCATATGTGGGGAGGGTGCAAACAAGCTGAGCTACAATTAAAGTGGCCCTCGCTCTTCAAAAGGCTGAGCATCCCTGCCCTTTACATCAGCCTGGGAGAGGAACGGGGAATACTATAACCCAATCAGGCTTTACAGCTTTGAATCTAACAAGTAAGATTGGTGGAGAGCATATATAGTTGACCGTTACATTGTGGATACTTAAATGTCGGGACCGTGTATAATATCTGGCAAAGATGTCTCAATAGAAAAAAAAAAACTGAAACCTACTGTTAAAAAAAATGAAATGAATTGACAGATTTAATAGCAGTTCATAATAAATATGTTCTCATTCTTTTTAGCTGTTTGCCTACGTTTGCATTTTAAGAGCAAAGTTGTGGTTATTTCACAAGGAAACTCAAAAGAGGGACATTAACCAGAAAGTCTTTTCCCAGGAATATAATGTTCCCATTCTGTATTGACCACCTGCCTGTACTTTTTCAGACAGAGCTACAGACTGCCCACTGAGTAATCTCTTTGTTTCTCTCCCTGTAGGACGTTCCTCTCTCTTTCACAGCTGGATCCAGATATTGTTTGGTTGTATCTGTGTGAATGGCAAAGCCCTCCAGAAACACCTCACCCCTCCCTGGTTCCTCTTCCTTGGAAAGGCAAACCTCAAGATGAGTACACGCCGAACGTTCATCTCCTAATGCAAAAGCTGCAGTGACATTAGTCGTTAACAAGAACCAACCGCCCACACTTCATGTAAATCACCTGCAGGCAGGTGATCTGGATTCTGCAGAGAGCATGATGACCTACAACATCCTTTCTATACAAAAGACAAATGATGAAACTCTACAGTGACTTAATCAGAAAATCATCAACTGCAACACTGGCTACTCTGTTAGAAGAAATAATTTGTAAGATGAGCAGGAATAGACAGTGTCCTCTATGGATCGCTGGATACCCTTCAGAATGTGTCACAAAATAAGGAACCCAACAAAATTTATACTTGAGAAAGCTCAGTCATAAATTGTATAATTATTAAATTAGCAAATTAAGTCAATAACTGTTCAAAATCAATTACATCTTTAGTTTTTCTAGAGCAAGTGGTTCTCAACTCCTGTCCTCAGGGCCCACAAACAGGCCAGGTTTGCAAGATAACTGAAGTACATCACAGGTGATATCATTTGCTGCTTAGTGATTGCAGTATTCTAATCTGCATCTCCCCAAGGTAATACATAAAACCTGGCCTGTTAGTGGGCCCTGAGGACAGGAGTTGAGAACCAATGTTCTGGAGGCATTTGGTAAAAAAAAAAAAAGGTAAAAAGAATAGTGGAGGTGTGGCTCCACTAAAGCAAACCTGCAGTAAACAAAAAAACAGCCGGAACAGCACACAAAGTTTTCATTTCCTGAACTGTTATGAAATTTGTCCTTTATATCAAGCTGCTGTGGATGAGGTCACTGCCATAGTCCCGCAGCCTGACCACAGGAGTCAGAACCCAATGATCTGGGCTGAAATGTAGATGCACTTAAAACTGAGTATTTTGGGATTTATGTGGTTAGTTATTTCTACAGCGACATAAGTACATTGATTTTTATTGTGAGCCTAACCATACCCAAAATGAGCATGGCACCTGGAGCAGCATTCGTGGGATGAAAAAAAACATGCAGTAGTCGTCATGCTTTTTTCTTTTTTTTTTTCTTTTTTTTTTTTTTTTTTTGAGAGGGGTAAATACCAGTCTGAAGCTGGGTTCACACTATTGTGAACTGGATGTGGGGAATGACAGAAGATTGTGACTGGCTCTCAATGGAGCCGGTTCACACATCTCAATGGCGGCGGTCCTGTGCGTCTTTGGCTCCATTTCAGGTTTGAATTCAGGCAAAAATTCAGGCCCGATTCATCTCTGAAATGGAGAACAGGGGCGCGCCGGACCCCTGCTGTGAGCCGCATCGGTATTAGATGTGAACCCAGTCTGAAGATCCGTGTGTACAGCAAGCTTTTACAAAGTATTTGCAGTACATTTTTGTACAAGCTTAAAGTAGCCTACTTTGAAGGCTTTGAACCATCAGCTTCGGGTTGGAGATGTAAAAGGCAGTTCTTGGTAGAAGTACTTTCTGAATCACTGACACAAGTCTAAAAATAGGGCAAGCCAAACATTTTGCAATTTTTTTTTTTCTTCCACCACAAGTGGAAGGAAAGAAAATCGCTTTATTACCAGTCAGTGTTGATGGGGGAATACCTCCCGTAGGGCTTTTGTGTTCACACGATGATTAGTGTTGCCGGCTAAAACAAGCAGCACTAATTGTTCAGGAAAACCCCAACAGGCTGGTTGTAACCAAGGTGCCCATTCTGCCAGTCCCTGCTGAATTAGCCAAATTTTGATCCATTTATGGCTGGCTTAAGGAAGTCTGACATTTTCTCAACCTTTCATTTTTCATTCTCATCTTAAGCTGGCCATACACTGTTTAAATTTCAGCTAGTTATTGATATGCCAGCCAAAGATCGCTTAGTGGGTGACCCTCTTGTCAATTAGAAATTAAGTAGAGATGCACAACATATAGGGGGTTATTTACGAAAGGCAAATCCACTTTGCACTACAAGTGCACTTGAATTTGCACTGAAAGTGCATTTGGAAGTGCAGTTGCTGTAAATCTGAGGGGTAGATCTGTGGGGAAGCTCTGATGATTTTATTATCCAATCATGTGGAAGCTAAAATGCTGTTTTTTATTCTCCTTGCATGTGCCCCTCAGATCTACAGCGACTGCACTTCCAAGTGCAATTTCAAGTGCACTTTACACTTGTAGTGCAAAGTGGATTAGCCTTTACTAAATAACCCCCATAGTCTTACCTGTCCGCCTCCCACTCCCAACACATTTCACCCCACAAAGGGCATAATCATGGAGACTCTATTTGACCACTCCTGTCCAACATTCTTCAATTAAAAAAATTGAAGGGCCTGAGCAGAAAATTGTCAGCCAAACAGTATTTGCATCCAGCCAGATGCAGATGCTGATGAAGTGTTCTGACAACCACCACCTGCGACTCTCAGAGTACATTAGCCTAGAAGGTAGAGCGTGGATGGAGGAACATGTTAGAACTTGTTTATGGCCAGCTTTAGTCAGTGACACAGGTATCGAGTGCCTATCACTTTCAGGAGACAGTGGTCAATGGCAGCCCCCTATTGCTCTTATATTTCTATAAAGTCAATGCAGTAGCACCCTGTTATATAAGAGGTGGAATATTTCCTCTTCATCAGGTGGTGAGTGAAATATTCACTGTCATGCAGCACTAGCAGCACTGCTACTATCCAACGCTGGATGTGTCTGAGAGTGTTTGCCATGGTTCCTCTTACATGCCGCTATGTCTATACAGGAATTGGGCCCCTTTCATGCGGGGCAGACTGAGGCTGCGATCTGCTTGCTCAGCAGTGGATCTATCCGCTGATCCCCACTGAGCAGACAGAAAACAGACCCGTGTCTGCTCTGCATATGCAGAGTGGACACGGACACAGACCATTCTTCTCTATGGGCGGCTGGATGTAAATGGACTGCCTGTTTGTTCACACCCAGCTGCCATCCGATCTGCTGGACGGAAGGTGAACAACAGAGCCTTATCCATTGTTTAAGGCTTGATTCACACCTATGCATTTTGAGTGCTTTTTGCATTTTGCAGATTTGTACTACAGCCCATTTAGCATGGTTTTCTATTGGAACACGTTCTGTAGAGCAAATCTGCAAAATGCAAAAAGCACTAAAAATGCACATGTGTGAATCAAGCCTTAGGAGGATTCCTGGATGGATTAGCTGCCACACACAGTTGTTCAACATGTGCCTAACAAGGAAATAACTTCCCATTCTCCCTAGACATGAAAAAAGAAAATGATTATCCCCCTGGGCCGTCATCTACCTAATGCTGGATTCTAGTCAGGAATATATGGAGAATCCTGGACAGCTGAAACTGGCTATGAATAAAAGGGGATTTAGAGCTCAGAACTCTTCATGGTCTTTGAAATAACACTGAACAATTTAGGTGGAGACAGAACCATGCAGAAGCCTACTCCAAAGGTCATTTTTGGTGAACCTGATTTGTGATTTATATATTGGTAACCTTTGTGTAATGAAGAAGATAAACCTGTCCGTGGAAACCGTATTAGTCCCATAAGGGTCTGTGTCAATGTCATCAATTTGAGATGCCTCTGAGACCCTTCAGAATTATTTGACCTGCAATCGACCTTCTTTGGACCTGCATTGACGCTGCGTCAAGCAGGTTTTGCATTCCCATAAACTTGCAAGACCCATCTGACGTAAACAAATTCCCATCAACACAGGTCCTAAAACATGCAAACTTACCTCTGTTTTGGAGAAATGTGCCATCTCCATCACCTGCTTTGCTGTAGTCATTTTGTAATAATGCCCTGTATTCAAGAACTGTGTATTTTTATATATTTAAAGCACTTTTTTGGAATAAAATACAATGAATTACCCTTGCAGTCGCTATCAATCTTCTGTAAAAGCACACTGCTGAAACAAATCAACCACACTGCTGACTGGGCAAATGATCAGCTTTATTTACATCCAGAGAGGTGTCACCGGCATCTCATGAGCAGAGAACATGGCCACATAATTGTCTAATGGTCTAGACAGGTCTCTGTAGATGGGTTTAGCAGTGTGTAGGTTGGAACCTCACAAAGGTATTGCAGCAGAGGTTAATGCATACACACGGCAGGTCAACTTCATAGTGTCCACTACAGCAACATTTACACAGCTATGGCATCTGGGCAGCAAATCACTCAAGTTATTAGAATATTTGACAAAAAGGCAGATAAACTTGCATCTCCAGGCTTGGTCATAAATCCGTTATTTTAGTTTTCATGCAAACTTCCAGCATCTGTCACCTTCTTGATCATAAGTACCTTGGCTGCCAAAGACCTTTCTGGTATCTTTTAAGTGTCAGACCCATCGTCTCAGTTTACGCTGTCGTGTGGATATATTAGGATACTAAGGGTCCATATACAGAAGCTAAAGACTGCATCAAACGCAAAAAAAAAAGAATCCTCACAACCAATCAGGGGTTAGATTTCTTTCTCTAGCATTTGCTAGACAACAGGTTGCTGGAATTTGATCGCTATAGACAGACCTTCATTAAGGGGAGTCAAAAGAGAAATATGCAGGCTGCCTTGAATGTTCTCCCCTCCTAAAAAATGCTGGACCTGGCTTCTATGCCATCAAGGGAATTATATCAAAATTAGGGCAGACAGAATCTGGAGCAGCTGTGCCAGCCAGTCATCTTCTATCTTTCATTTTCAAAGCTTAACTGAACAAGCCTGAAAATAGAAGCTGATTGGTTGCCATGCAGAACTGATTAATTCTGTCTGCTACAGTTTTGATAAATCCCCCCCCCCCCATAAGTAATTGATCTGGAACAATGACTTGCCTGATCTGCACACTTGTGACTCGGAAAGTACTGAAACTTGTGGGTCACCATTGCAACCAGGCAACCAGCATTTTCAGAAAAGGGAACCCAATAGTGCCTGTATTTCTTTAGCGACAGGTTAATTTTAAAGTGCCTACAAACATACCATAATCATTACCAACTGCTATTGACCACTGCATGATAATGTTATTGGTCCACTTTAGTTTCTGAATTTAAAAATCACTGCACCATGTTTGATCTTGGCTCATCCCTTTGGATTTCCACAGAGCTGGAGATTAAGGAAACATGTTAACCAAACCAGACTGGGGCTGTATTTACTCCAGTGCAGCTTCGAAAATTATCACCTGACTGAATTTCATGCGCAAATTCATCATTTTCACCCCCCAATTTTTAGAGGGACCACTGTCTTATGTACAGCATGTTGCTTTCTGAAATAGAACTAGAGGGCAACTGAAGATAGAAATAAGCTCTGGGTCTTCCATCCTGATCCTGACTTCAAACATCAATCTGGTTGATTGCAACCGGAACACACTGGTCATCCCTCTCAGCCATTGGCTGAGAGTGCTGATCGGATGCCGATCTGCAGACCTTTTTCAGTCATGCTCCTTCGACAAAAGCCGGCTGAACGACTGGAAGCCGTACACCTAAGCCATTTGATATTTGGGCGTGTATACAGCCCTTTAAGCTGGCTATAGATTATACAATTTTCTTGTTCAATTTCCTTTAGGTTTACTTTCAACTGTGTAGTGCAAGGGCCTGCCTGATTGCATAAAGAACTGCCACTTTGCATACAAAGTATTGAGGTTTCACCTCATATTTATATGGTTTCGGTAAATCTAAAGGAAAATTGTATAATGTATATCAAACCTTAGTTCAAAGGTATACATCAAAACACAGCAACCTAATTCATCCAAACTGTATTAGTATCCCAGGGAACCTACTGTCAAAAACAGACTTTAGGTCTGCTAATCCCCCTTGAGACTGCCATTACAAAAATGTTCTTACTGCCACTCACATGCCCAATTACTTACCTTTTGTCCTAGGGCAGTGATGGCGAACCTTGGCACCCCAGATGTTTTGGAACTACATTTCCCATGATGCTCATGTACTCTGCAGTGTAGAGCATCATGGGAAATGTAGTTCCAAAACATCTGGGGTGCCAAGGTTCACCATCACTGTCTTAGGGGGTCCTGAAGTCCCAGCAGCCACTGCTTCACTTCCTGCTTTGTCCGCTAGCCATGTCTGAGATTCTAACCAGATGCTCAGGCAGAGGCAACCTTTGCCTCACAAAGATTTGGTCCTTTACCCCAGCTAACACAGGAAATGAAGCAGCAGCCTCTAAGGCCTGTTTCACATGGGCTTCAGCTTTTATAAGAGCAGTATTAACTTCAAGCTTTATCAAAGCATTTGCAGAGCTTTCAGCAAGCTTTTGTTATACTATTCATTTTGTATATGTTGAAAACAGATCCCAATGGGAGGGCTGATAGCCTGCTAGCAGCTTGCCTAAAGTGGCATTCAACAAGCTTCAGGAAGTGCTGAAGCTTGCTAGCAGCTTGCGTAAAGTGGCAAACAGCCCTCCCATTAGGATCTGTATTCAACATTTATAAACTGGAGCTGGATGGTATTTTAGACTCGATTCACACCTATGCGGGTTGCAGTTTGCAATACATGTTTTTGATCCATTGAAGTCTATGGAACCAGAAAAAAGTCCCTGGCCCTTTCCATAAAATGCATAGATGTGAACGTGACCCATAGGAAACCATGTTAAATGGACTGTAGTGTGTTTCTGCAAAACTGAAAACGCACTAAAAAAAACATGTGAACCAGGCCTTAAAAGCCTTAACAAAGCTTGCTGAACGCAAACTTGCCGTTCATGATGCTCTTTTACAAGCTGAAGCCCGTGTGAAACATGCCTAATGCCCCGTACACACGGTCGGACTTTGTTCGGACATTCCGACAACAAAATCTTAGGATTTTTTTCCGACGGATGTTGGCTCAAACTTGTCTTGCATACACACGGTCACATAAAGTTGTCGGAAAATCCGATCATTCTAAATGCGGTGACGTAAAACACGTACGTCGGGACTATAAACGGGGCAGTGGCCAATAGCTTTCATCTCTTTATTTATTCTGAGCATGCGTGGCACTTTGTCCGTCGAATTTGTGTACACACGATCGGAATTTCCGACAACGGATTTTGTTGTCGGAAAATTTTATGTCCTGCTCTCAAACTTTGTGTGTCGGAAAATCCGATGGAAAATGTGTGATGGAGCCTACACACGGTCGGAATTTCCGACAACAAGGTCCTATCACACATTTTCCGTCGGAAAATCCGACCGTGTGTACAGGGCATTAGACTTCAAGGGATCCTGCTCCAAGGCAAAAGTTAAGTATTTGGTGGAGATCAAGGGGCCAATCTGGTAACAGCGGCCTCAAAGACCAGTAGACCTAAAGTTTGAAATCTGGTTAGCTGCATTTCTATTCATTGCTCTTTGTGCTGTCAGTTTAGGAAAAAAATCATAGAACCTTCATTAAACCAGAACAAACCCTCTGCACAGTTCCTGAAATTACGTTTTTCTGATTGATCCTCTGACATTTAAGAAAAAGAGACAGAAGCTTAGAAGTACAGCACTCAGGTTGGAAGGTCTTCCGGAAAGACAGATGTCTTGATGTTTGTTTTTTTTTGTTGCTGTGTCTATGTATAGAAGGGTGAACTGTAGGCGACCGATGACCAAGCAATGAGTTTGGCAGTGCTTTGTATCCCTTGATGGAAAGGCGACAGCTGAAGTCCAGATAATGGCTATGCAACACCAATGTTGGGAATAGGAGCGCTGGTGCCATCTATGAAGCTACATGTCTCGGGTAACTAAGCAAACAGAAACAGACTCAATTATATATTAATACTTTAACCATCACAGTATGTTGGTGGATCTGGTAGAAGATAACACTGAAAAGCAGCCTATTAAAGACAACACCTTCATAATAAAGCTTTTCATTTCACCTAGGTCATATAAGCGGTGATGCCATCGCTGCAAAGGCATCTTGAAAATTCTTTATTTCCTGTAATGTTGTTGGTTGGGATGAACTCTTGTCTGAGAGAAGATATGTACATGGTGAAGGGTGCAGAAGATCCTCACATGGGTTGCAATGGGTGGACGGTGACAGAGGAAGCCCCAAGCTTAGTCCGTATGGATAACAGTCTGTCAGGGCATCCTGAACGCCCTTCACCAAGAAAAAGGTAAGTTTTCACGTGATGGGGTTTTTGTATTTAAAGTCACTGATCTCCACTCTCTACTCCAGTCCGAGACAGTTGACAATTTTCAGATGGAGAAGGGTAGGAAGCCTCATGCACTTCTCTGTACATCATTGTTGCGGCCCTCATATCCCACAGTCTAGACCTGGCATTCCTCACAAGGCCCCGCTGTTCGCTTTTTGAGCTCTTTCACTTGCAAGTGGCGGTGAGTGTTGGTATCTTGGCGGTGAGAGGCAGCACCGCGGCGGCCTGCTTCCAGCTCCACGTGGAGAAAGGCTTTGACACGATGCTGCCGCCCCTTCCCATCGCTGTAATCTAACACGCGGCACTCGTAGGTCCCTTCATCTGAGATCTTGACATTAGACAGGCGTAGCTTGTGTGATATGTTACTTCCAAATACCTTCACCACCTACACAGAGAACAGAGAATTATTTGTGTATTTACAAGAAGTGCCTTCAAAGTATAACTAAACCCAACATATCTTTTTTTTTCTTCTTTAATACAGAAGGGAAACCTCGCCTATGCTCAATAGTTCCTCCTGCTGACCATAAGTCAATACTGTGTGTCCTAAAGGGACGGGTCGGTGGAAGAAACCGCTGAGTGCAACAGGGGACCAAGTATCTGACACTCCTGGAAGTACAGCACAGATCTACGGAGCAGATAGTAAAAGCGGTTTTCTCTTTTTTAATTCTAGCAATGGTCTTAAAAGGGTTGTAAAGGTAATTTTTTTTTTTTTAAATAACAAACATGTTATACATTCACTGTGCAGCTCGTTTTGCACAGAGTGGCCCCGAACCTGGTCTTCTGGGGTCCCTCGGCGGCTGTTTCAGCTCCTCCCCCGCAAGAACTAACCACCTTAATGCGAGCTCCCTCGCATGGTGGTTAGTTCTTGCGGGCGCGCTCCTGTGATACAGCCGGCGGCTATAGCCACTCACTGTATCACTCGGCCCCGCCCCCCAGCACGCCACGTCATTGGGTGTGATTGACAGCAGCGCGAGCCAATGGCTGCGCTGCTTTAAATCCATCCACTGTAGCCAATCAGCGGCCAGGCTGAGCAGCGAAATGGATGTCGGGAGCGAGCAGCTAACTTTCGAGGGGTCAGGTAAGTAAAACGGAGGGGCTGGGGGCGGCGTTATTGTCGGAAGTTTTTTCACCTTAATGCATAGAATGCATAGAATGCATTAAGGTGAAAACATTTTTACCTTTACAACCCATTTACAGTGGTTGTAAACCCTTACATATAACGTCTGAAGTGACTGGCCTCAGGTGATACACAGAGCTTAAACAAATCCTCTTACATAAGTCGTACCTGTTTATCTGCAGTCTTCTCTCCTCTACAGCCTCCTAAAGCACACATTTTACACAGCATTTCTGAGCTCCAGGGGGATGGGGACCTGATGTCACACACTGCACAATATGGAGCAGGAAGCTGAGTGTAATCTGAGACCCGAGTGCAGGGAATGGACACTCCCCTATGCAACGCCTCAAAGGGAAACATGCACTGCTGAGGCTGTCAATCTGCTGTGTGGTGGAGGGGGTGGGGTAACCCAAGAAACTCATGCAAATAGCAGAGGGAAAACAGAGCAGACAGTAATCACACTAGGTGCTTTGGATTGAGCCAAGTACACACTATAGAGCAGAGATATGCAATTAGCGGACCTCCAGCTGTTGCAGAACTACAAGTCCTATGAGGCATAGCAAGACTCTGACAGCCACAAGCATGACACCCAGAGGCAGAGGCATGATGGGACTTGTAGTTTTGCAACAGCTGGAGGTCAGCTAATTGCATATCCCTGCTATAGAGGGATATGCTCTGTTTATTTTTCATTTCAGAGATATTCAACTTCACTAAGGCTGGGTTCACATTTATACGAATTGGATGTGGATTGGATTCTCTTACTGGAGTCCTTTCACACATCTCCATGGCGACTGCGGAGCGGATTGCACAGGGGTCCGGTGTGTCTTTGGCTCTATTTCAGGTCCGAATTCAGTCAAAAATTCAGGCCTGAAACAGAGAACAGGGATACACCGGACCCCTGCTGTCAGCCGCATCCATTTTAAGTGTGAACCTGCCTAAAGTGGTTGTAAAACACTTACCTATACCCAGTGAAGTGGCTGGCCTCAGGTGATACACAGAGATTAAACAAATCCTCCTACATAAGCTGTACCTGTCTATCTGCAATCTTTTCTTCTCTACATCTGTTCAAAGTGCTTAATTTATAAAGCTTGTCTGAGTGTTCAGAAAAAAAGGGGACGACAGCTGAAATGACACTCTGCAGAGCTCAGTGAGGAGAACTCTGAGAGCTGATTGGAGGGAAGGGACACACTTAACTCCACACAGGAACAGAGCTGAGGCTGTCAATCTGCTGGTGGTCCCTTCCCTGTCACCTTTTTTTTTTTTGGTGTCAGGAAAACTTGTCACTGCTGATAGCAGAGAAACTAAGCAGCAGACAGGAAAAACACTTACCGTATATCAGGCATGTCCAAAGTTCGGCCCGCTGGCCATTTGCGGCCCCCACTTGGAATTTGCATATACAGTGGGGACGGAAAGTATTTAGACCCCCTTAAATTTTTCACTCTTTGTTATATTGCAGCCATTTGCTAAAATCATTTAAGTTCATTTTTTCCTCATTAATGTACACACAGCACCCCATATTGACAGAAAAACACAGAATTGTTGACATTTTTGCAGATTTGCAGATGGTTCTACACCTTCATTTGAGTCCAGCTGTGTTTGAATATACTGATTGGACTTGATAAGGAAAGCCAAACACCTGTGGAAAAAATATATATAAAACACAAAGCGCTGTGATGCTAAATAGCTGATAATTACACATAAAACAAAGTGAGGCTGCTATCAAAAGAGAGTGTTTTCAGAGTCACTTAAAAAGAATAAATAATGATATTTGAAGCGCTTCACAATGTGCATGAAAATGAATATAAAAGTAAATATAAATAGTCAAATAAATCCAGCGGTGAGTAAAAATTCCTAAAAAATCCAACAATCAAAATAGTGTAAAACTATAAAAAATTAGTAACACCAAATGTGTAAAAAATTCACATAAAAAATCCACATAAAAATAAATATATAGGGATGTATTCAGAAGGTTCAATTATACAGGTGTGGAATCCTGATTGGTATAGAGCTTTTGATCACTAGCAAAGCTGTTTAAAAACACTTGCTTAATTAAGGTGCTCATTGATCTTAATAGTACCAAAGTGTTTTTTGCTTCTATTCACAACCAATGTGAGAATCATAAACAGGCAAATAAGAGAAAAAACCAATCATTGTGCAATAGTTAGGATACCAAGGTACACAGGCACACTTCAATCCACTCACGTGTGCCTTATAATGATAAGGCAAATGCAGGTTTTACTATAGCAGTCAGCCGCCTTAGACAGGAGCAGATTCAGTGCAGTACACTGTGTGAAACTGCTGATCTGCACAGAGCGTCCTTGGCTCCTCCCACGCGTTACATCACAGTCACGTGACTTTTTCAAGGATCCTTGAAAAAGTCACGTGACTGTGATGTAACGCGTGGGAGGAGCCAAGGACGCTCTGTGCAGATCAGCAGTTTCACACAGTGTACTGCACTGAATCTGCTCCTGTCTAAGGCGGCTGACTGCTATAGTAAAACCTGCATTTGCCTTATCATTATAAGGCACACGTGAGTGGATTGAAGTTTGCCTGTGTACCTTGGTATCCTAACTATTGCACAATGATTGGTTTTTTCTCTTATTTGCCTGTTTATGATTCTCACATTGGTTGTGAATAGAAGCAAAAAACACTTTGGTACTATTAAGATCAATGAGCACCTTAATTAAGCAAGTGTTTTTAAACAGCTTTGCTAGTGATCAAAAGCTCTATACCAATCAGGATTCCACACCTGTATAATTGAACCTTCTGAATACATCCCTATATATTTATTTTTATGTGGATTTTTTATGTGAATTTTTTACACATTTGGTGTCACTAATTTTTTATAGTTTTACACTATTTTGATTGTTGGATTTTTTAGGAATTTTTACTCACCGCTGGATTTATTTGACTATTTATATTTACTTTTATATTCATTTTCATGCACATTGTGAAGCGCTTCAAATATCATTATTTAAAGCCAAACACCTGTCTATATAAGACCTTACAGCTCACAGTGTATGTCAGAGCAAATGAGACTCATAAGGTCAAAGGAACTGCCTGAAGAGCTCAGAGACAGAATTGTGGCAAGGCACAGATCTGGCCAAGGTTACCAAAAAAATTCTGCTGCACTTAAGGTTCCTAAGAGCACAGTGGCCTCCATAATCCTAGAGCTGGCCGTCAGGCCAAACTGAGCTATCGGGGGAGAAGAGCCTTGGTGAGAGAGGTAAAGAAGAACCCAAAGATCACTGTGGCTGAGCTCCAGAGATGCAGTCGGGAGATGGGAGAAAGTTGTAGAAAGTCAACCATCACTGCAGCCCTCCACCAGTCAGGGCTTTATGGCAGAGTGGCCTGACGGAAGCCTCTCAGTGCAAGACACATGAAAGCCCACATGGAGTTTGCTAAACAAAACACCTGAAGGACTCAAATATGGTGAGAAATAAGATTCTCTGGTCTCATGAGACCAAGATAGAACTTGTTGGCCTTAGTTCTAAGTGGTATATGTAGAGAAAAACAGTCACTGCTCATCACCTGTCCAATACAGTCCCAACAGTGAAGCATGGTGGTGGCAGCACCATGCTGTGGGGGTGTTTTTCAGCTGCAGGAAAAGGACGACTGGTTGCAATCGAGGGAAAGATGAATGTGGCCAAGTACAGGGATATCCTGGACGAAAACCTTCTCCAGAGTGCTCAAGACCTCAAACTGGGCCGAAGGTTTACCTTCCAACAATACAATGACCCTAAGCACACAGCTAAAATAACGAAGGAGTGGCTTCACAACAACTCTGTGACTGTTCTTGAATGGCCCAGCCAGAGCCCTGACTTAAACCCAATTGAGCATCTCTGGAGAGACCTAAAAATGGCTGTCCACCAACGTTTACTATCCAACCTGACAGAACTGGAGAGGATCTGCAAGGAGGAATGGCAGAGGATCCCCAAATCCAGGTGTGAACCTTTCCCAAAAAGACTCATGGCTGTATTAGATCAAAAGGGTGCTTCTACTAAATACTGAGCAAAGGGTCTGAATACTTAGGACCATGTGATATTTCAGTTTTTCTTTTTTAATAAATCTGCAAAAATGTCAACAATTCTGTGTTTTTCTGTCAATATGGGGGTGCTGTGTGTACATTAACTGCTTCAGCCCCGGAAGATTTTACCCCCTTCCTGACCAGAGCGTTTTTTGTGATTCTTCACTGCGTCGCTTTAACTGACAATTGCGCGGTCGTGCGACGTGGCTCCCAAACAAAATTGACGTCCTTTTTTTTCCCACAAATAGAGCTTTCTTTTGGTGGTATTTGATCCCCCCTTGCGATTTTTATTTTTTGCGCTATAAACAAAATAAGAGCGACAATTTTGAAAAAAAACGCATTATTTTTTACATTTTGCTATAATAAAAATCCCCCAAAAATACATAAAAAAACATTTTTTTTTCCTCAGTTTAGGCCGATACGTATTCTTCTACATATTTTTGGTAAAAAAAAAATCACAATAAGCCTCGATTCACACCAGAGGCGGCACGACTTGCAGGTCGCCTCACCGAGGCGACCTGCACACGACTGTCGGGGCGACTTGCAAGATTGCACTTCTGTATAGAAGTCTATGCAAGTCGCCCCCAAAGTAGTACAGGAACCTTTTTCTAAGTCGGAGTGACTTGCGTCGCTCCGATTAGAGCGGTTCCATTGTACAGAACGGGAGGCGACTTGTCAGGCGGCTAGGTCGCCTGACAAGTCGCCCCCGTGTGAACCGAGCCTAAGCGTTTATTGATTGGTTTGCGCAAAAGTTATAGCGTTTACTAAATAGGGGATAGTTTTATGGCATTTTTATTAATAATTTTTTTTTTTCACTAGTAATGGCGGCGATCAGCGATTTTTATTGTGACTGCGACGTTATGGCGGACATGCAAAGAGCCAATCACAGGCACAGTGACTATTCCCGATCTCTGCATCTGCAGACTGCCTGTGATTGGCTCTTCGCGCTGTCAGCTTCATAGCGGCTCGGGCACACTTGTGAACACGCCTGGCCACATGCCCGGCCACACGCCCCGGCTCATACTAAGAATGAGCGCGGCGCTCGGGATTTGTCAGGCTAAAGAAGATAGATATCTTAACAGCAAAAAAAAATAACACGCTCGAGCTTTGGGGGCCACAGATGGATATACTTGGGGGGTCACATCAAACCGGAACGCGGTTCCTTTCCTTTTGAGAGAGAGATAGCTAGATAGCTAGATAGCTAGATAGATAGATAGATAGATAGATAGATAGATAGATAGATAGATAGATAGATAGATAGATAGATAGATAGATAGATAGATAGATAGATAGATAGATAGATCGATCTACATACAGTGCCTTGCAAAAGTATTCACCCCCCTTGGCATTTTTCGTGTTTTGTTGTCTCACAACCTGGAATTAACATGGATTGTTTGAGGATTTGCATCATTTAATTTACAGAACAGATTTTTTTAGATTTTTTTAAACATAACACGCCTGAGCTCATCGTTACCCTGAGCGGAGAAGAGAAGATATATATATTATATATCATCATATATTGTCATCAATGTTATGAAATGAATAGTATGCCATTTGCAAT
Organism: Lithobates clamitans; assembly: GCA_037952925.1. NCBI lineage: Eukaryota > Metazoa > Chordata > Amphibia > Anura > Ranidae > Lithobates > Lithobates clamitans. The sequence goes on from JBBGZY010000202.1 coordinate 1,161,869, forward strand.
AAACTTTGCAGAAAATATTTAATTTGCATTTAATTTTAATGGTTCAAAAAATGTCAGGCAAAATGGTCGGCCCTCGCCGGATGTTCACTTCATGAAATCTGGCCCTCTTTGAAAAAAGTTTGGACACCCCTGCCAAATATAGTACACAATATAGAGGGATATGCTTTGTTCATATTTCATGGTTTACAACCACTTTAGACCAGACCTCCCTTTGTAAATGAAAACCTTGCATCAGTAGATGATCATAAGCACTTACATTTTCCCCATTCAAAAATCAATGTTTTTCTCCTGTTGTGACAGATATAACTTCAGTGGGAATCTGGTCACTTTCTTAAAGTGTCAGTTCTATTCTGTGCCTGCTCCTGTCCCCCACCCCCCATGTGGGCAGACAGCAGGAACCTGCACAGCTACAAGTTAGCAAACTGTATAAAAAAAATATAAAAACTGCGCTATAGACCATCTATCCCTAGTAAATAAACTGTAAGCAACAATTCTTTCGTGTAACACAATCACAAACAGTAAATAGAAAATAAATAAGAATCGTGCTAATTATTAAATGTGAAGTCCATAAGTGAATCCATATGGATTCTATTCATCTGTAGGACTTAGGACTCTGTACCAACTGACAATTCTGTTTAATTACATGATGGGTGAACAGATAATAAATTGCTGATCTTGCCTTAACGTTTGCTAACATGTAAACGTGAAGTCCCTAAGTGAATCCACATGGATTATATTCACCTGTGCAAAAATGTCCACAAGCAATTAGATAATGAATCGATCTCTTTAATGGCAGTGTCCATCATCCATCACCAAAAACCATAGTGAATCCACCACCAGCTGTAGAAACTGTTTACCAGCTCCTGTAGACCCCTTATTATAGGGGGTCGGTGTACGCCTGTGGCTTAAAACCCAGCGGGGGCCCTTCTCCACATCTCAAGGCTTCTCCACACTTCCGATGTCACTCAGTGAGTTGGATAGGAGTTGGGCACCAAAAAGAGTCCAAAGGCTCCACAAAGCATAAAATCCTTGGTGGGTCGGCACATGAGAGAGATGGTGACGTCAGCACGTCGCTCCTCCCTAAGCGTTTCATCACAAATGCCCCAGGAAGATGTCATTTGTGATGAAACGCATAGGGCGGAGCGACATGCTGACCTCACCATCTCTCTCATGTCCCATTGGACGGGTTTGTTTGGTTGTGTGCTGGCTGACACGCCAAACTTAAGGTGTTTTACTTACTGCTGTGAGTGTTATAATTGAATTACTTAATAAACCCACCAAGGATTTTATGCTATGTGGAGCCTAAGGTGCTTTACTTACTGCTGTGAGTGTTATAATTTTATTACTTAATAAAGCCACCAAGGATTTTATGTTAAGTAATAAAATTATAACACTCACAGCAGTAAGTAAGTAAAGCACCTTAAGGCTCCACATAGCATAAAATCCTTGGTGGGTTTATTAAGCAATACAATTATAACACTCGCAGCAATAAGTAAAGCACCTTAAGTTTGGTGTGTCGGCCAGCACACAACCAAACAAACCCGTCCAAGCGGACATGAGAGAGATGGGGACGTCAGCATGTCGCTCCGCCCTATGCGTTTCATCACAAATGACGTCGTCCTGGGGCATTTGTGATGAAACGCGTAGGGCGGAGCGATGTCGCCACCAAGGATTTTATGCTTTGTGGAGCCTTTGGTCTCTTTTTGGTGCCCAACTCCTATTTAACTCACTGAGTGACATCAGAAGTGTAGAGAAGCCCTGAGATGTGGAAAAGGGCCCCCCGCTGGGTTTGAAGTCACAGGCGTACACCGACCCCCTACAAGGGGTCTACAGGAGCTGGTAAGCAATTTCTACAGCTGGTGGCGGATTCATGGCATTTTTTGGTGATGGATGATGGACACTGCCATTAAAGAGATTGATTCATTATCACATTGCTTGTGAACATTTTTGCACAGGTGAATATAATCCATATGGATTTACTTATGGACTTTACGTTTACATGTTAGCAAAGGTTAAGGCAAGATCAGCAATTTATTATCTGGGCACCCGTCATGTAATTAAACAGAATTGTCAGTTGGTACAGAGTCCTAATGCACAAAAAATGCAAACAAAGCAGGAGCTTACTGTAATATGGAGAATGGAGGAGGTGTCACTGCTAGTATTAATCAGTACTCTGCTGCGTGTAAGCTCCTACTGTCAGCCTCTCTGCTCCCTCATCAGATCAATGAGAGGTTGTTCAGTGAGCCTGAAAAACGAATCAATGATATCAGGGGAATACTACAGAGCGTCATTTGAATTGACAGCTCTGTGGCCGGTAACGACAGATGTTAACCCCTACTATATTGTACTAACACTATATTAGTGTCACTAGCGATGTCATTGTTAGTGACCCTTCCAGATAGTGTCTGTTAGTGCCAGATTTCCCACCACCCTATCACAGTCCATAGTTGCTGATCACCGCCATTACAGCCTAGCATCATAGCTGTGTAAATTCCAGTACAGTGAAACCTTGGTTAACAAGTAACATGGTTAACGAGCGTTTTGAAAAACGAGCAACTTTTTTTTATTCTGACTCAGTTTGCGATTGTTGTCTCGCAAAACGAACAGAATTCAAGCTAATGGGGTGTGCAGTACCGCATTTGGCCAGATGTGCGGGGGCGCTGGTGACACTCGGTATGGTTCGGAGCTGTTCGGAAATACTCGGAATCACTCGGAAATACTCCGTTCTCTAGTGTTTCCGAGCCTTTCCGAGGGTTTCCGAGTTCAGCTGAACTGTCCCCGAGTATTTCCGAGGCTCTCCGGCACCCCCCCACCTCTGGCCACATGTGGTATTGCATGCAATAGAAGTCAATGCGAAACAAATTATCTTCCTTTCCAATGACTTCTATATGGAAACTCGCTTTGATATGCGAGTGCTTTGGATTACAAGCATTCTCCTGGAACGGATTCTGCTTGTAATCCAAGGTTACACTGTGTATATTTCATAGTTTGTAGATGCTAGAACTTTTGCACAAACCAATTAATATACACTTATTAGGGTTTTTCTTTTGGGGGGGGGGGGGGGGGTTACTAAATACACGTAGCAGAATACATTTTGGCCTACATTTATGAAGAAATTACATTTTCTTTTTTATTTGGATATGTTTTATAACAGAAAGTAGAACATATTAGGGTTTTTTTCAAAATTATTGTTCTTTTTTCATTTATATAATTAAAAAAAAAACCAGTGGTGATCAAATACCACCAAAAGAAAGCTTTATTTATGTGAAACAAGTGATATATACATTTAAGTACAGTGTTGCATGACTGCGCAATTGCCAGTTAAAGTAGCACAGTGCAAAAAAGCAAAAAATGTCCTGGTCATGACGGGGGTAAAACCTTCCAGTGGTCAAGTACTGTATTTATTGGCGTATAACACTCACTTTTTCACCATGAAAATCGGGTGCAAATAGCGTGTGCGTGTTATACGCCAATACTTCAATTTTAGCTGCCTCTGAGGGGACAGGGAGGGGGGCGGGACGAGCGCCGTCAGATTACATACAGTGAGAATGTCGTGTTTACTTGGTGGCCTCTGTAATAGGGAGTCCTGTCTCCTGGGCCGCCATTGGACCACTGTTCTGTCTATCATAGGAGATTCTCACTGTATGTAATCTGTCGGCGCTCATCCCACCCCCCTCCCTGTCCCCTCTAGGCTGCAGAAGGGCATCGATCAGGCTGCACTGATGGCAATGGTGAGGCTGCATTGATGTGGACTGATGAGGCTGCATTGATGGCACTTGTGAGGCTGCAGATGGGCATTAATCGGGCTGCATTGATGGCAATGGTGAGGCTGCAGATGGGCACTGACCCTTATTTTGCTTCAAATTTCCTTATTCATAATTTAAGTTTTTTTTCCTGAAACTTCCCTCTTAAAATGAATGTGCGTGTTATACGCCGATAAATACGGTAGTTAATGGATACCTCCACGGAAAAAAAAAATATATAGGTTATCGTTGTTGACCTGATTCTGAAAATGTACTTGTCTAGCTAAGAAGCCTACCTGGAACACACATGAAGAATTCAGAGTAAAGTCAGAACTGATCTGCATATTTGTTCTAGTCCAGAAATGCTAAAAGCCATTGGATCAGCATGACAGCAGGGCATTTTTTAGAACAATAAGTAAGCAAGCACCAGGAAGATATAACAGTATTTGGGGAAAATGGAAACATTTTAAAGAAAAAACTGGAGAAATATTTAGGAAAAATGAGTAGGGCCTGAGCAGACCCAGAAATAAGGGGAAAAAAAAGGGCCAATCGCAGACCAATTGGGAGGGGAGATAGGGGCGGGGGGGGGGGGTGTTAAGGGGGAGGTTGGATGAGAATAAGTAGGGAAAAAATAGAATTTTCTGAAAAAAAGATATAAAAGTAATACTAGTATTTAAAATTTAAAATGAAAGATTGGACTTTTATTACTACTGTGTTTATTTAATTTTAAACTTTTTTGATAATAGCAGCAATAAAAAAATACCACAATGATGTGAAATCGAGAAAGAGACAATAAATGAACGTAAAGTTGAATAAAAACTCTCGAAAGTGTTCTCTGAAGTGGTTAAAACAAAAAAAAAGTAAGCAAGCACTTTGTGGCTTATCCTATAACTCTGTGGCTGTTAAGGAATGGTATTTACAGCCCAGTCTGATATACAGCTCACCACAAAAGAAGAATTTTCTCCTTTTACAATGACAGCTTGGTTCTGTATGATTACTACAGGTAACACCATTTCCATAAATGCATTTTGACCCCATATAACCGCTGAGCTCTCTTAGATCAAAAGCGCATCTGTAGCACGCTAACAGCAAATGCGAAATAAAAATAGTATCTTTCAGGTCTACCGGCTTTGTTTGTTTTTAATCTCCATTTTTTTTTTTATTCCCCTTCAAATGACGCCATTCTTAATTAATTTTCATATTCCCCCAACGGGACAGTGTCTGTGTTGAACTTTCCTTTCCTATTGCTGCCAAATGCCTCTCCCTCTCGCCACACAGCGCAAAATCAATAGAAAAACCTCTGCGGCTAATTAGCTTTCCTTCCAAATTGATCTTCTCGTGGTATTTGCCGTTCTGTGAAATGTAAAGTTTGCTCAGTCCGGAAAGAGAAGAGCGTAAATCAGATTAATGTCCCGTTCCCCATCTCACAGGTTGGTGATTGCCAGGATGCTTGAGGGAAAAAAATGCCAGCTGTGGGTGCAGTACGCTGGGTGAAAAAAAGGGGGACGGAAGGCGCGTGATCTAACGCATGATATAGTTTATTCATAAACAAGGTTGATAAGTACAAAGAAATGACTACGAGTTCATACAAACTAGGTTACAAGATATTCATTAAAAATTAGTTATGCCTATACAAGGGCAAATGCTCAAGGTAGGCTAACAGGTTTCGAGGTGTTCCCTCTTCATCAGAGCCTTGGAAGGTAAAAGAAAGTCTGTAGGATGGGGTAGATATACATGGAGAGGGATGGCTGATTAGGAGATGTATCCCATAGTGGGTGATGTATTCTCCTTTAAGCTGGCCATACACCTATAGATTATCTGCAGATTTTCTATGGTTAGATGGAAAAAGTGGGAGATTCCTCTATCCACGCAGTTTAGTGAACATGGAGAAATCTGTTGCACTTTTTCCATCTAACCATAGAAAATCTGCAGATAATCTATAGGTGTATGGCCAGCTTAACTCTTGATCAGGGATATGCAATTAGCGGACCAAGTAAGAGAATCCAGTAAGAGAATCCAATCCGCATCCAATTCGTATAAATGTGAACCCAGCCTTAGTGAAGTTGAATATCTCTGAAATTAAAAATAAACAGAGCATATCCCTCTATAGCAGGGATATGCACTTAGCGGACCTCCAGCTGTTGCAAAACTACAAGTCCCATGATGCCTCTGCCTCTGGGTGTCATACTTGTGGCTGTCAGTCTTGCTATGCCTCATGGGACTTGTAGTTCTGCAACAGCTGGAGGTCCACTAATTGCATATCCCTGCTCTAGAGGTATCCACATCACATCGCTCTGCGTTTGAACTTGTTGTAAGGCTGCAGAATACATCACCATACAAACTACTGAGTACAATTTTGAGTTGCTGCAATGAAATGTCAGCAAAATGGACTAGCCTGCTGCATCATTTTTTCACTTTGATTTTCGGGGTGTCTTTGAATTCAGCCCAATTAGGTTGATAATTTTCATTTCCATCAAACGATGTGGCATCCTTTTTTAATTCCTAACACATTACCCAGTCCATATCTGTATAGAGATGCAGCATGATATTTTTTCCCCATTGAGATCTGATGTGTTTTCAAAGTGTTCCTTTCATTTCTTTGAGTAGTGTGCATAGTCCAATCTGGACCAATGTAATTATGTAAAAATATCCATATCTGCATTTCAGCTTTAGGAGTATCAGACCCATGCTAAGTCTTACCCACAACTACATTGAGAGTTACATTTGGTCCACTGAGCTGTCATATGTGCTGTGTGAATGTAGCAATGAAAATTAATTATGTGCATTGAATAATTGATTGAGTCATATGGTATAAGCAGATGGAGGTGTAGAAAAGGAAATATGCTATTGCACAAAATATGTGTATAGTAATGACATGATTTTAACTAAATGTAACTCATTTTGTAAAAAAAAAAAAAAAAAAAATCAAATTTGGTGTGGTCCTTTTAAAGTCCACATGTTACATGGCTGAAGGCATGGGTTGTTGTCTAACTGCTGGGTGGGTGAGGGGACAAATGGGTGGGCGACAGACAGCTTTATAAATGGGCAAAACTGTCAAACACAATAGGGTTCATTTACTTAACCACTTCAGCTTCAGAAGGATTACCCCCCTCCCCCCCCCTTCATGACCAGGCCATTTTTTGCGATACGGCACTGCGTTACTTTAACTGACAATTGCGCGGTCATGTGTCGCTGTACCCAAATAAAATGTATGTCCTTTTTTTCCCACAAATAGAGCTTTCTTTTGGTCGTATTTGATCACTACAGTTTTTATTTTTTGCGCTAAAAAACAAAAAAAGACCGACAATTTTGAAAAAAAAAAAACAATATTTTTTACTTCCTGCTATAAGGCACTGAAGCATTGCGGGCGCTGGCGGTAAAGCGGCGCTATATTTAGCGGCGCTTTACTGTAGTTTTAGCGGTGCTATTCGGCCCCTAGCTGGGCAGTTTTAACCCCCGCTAGTGGCCGAAAAAGTGTTAAAACTGCCCGCAAAGCGCCACTGCAGCGGTGCTTTGCAGGTGGGTTTGGAACGCGGCCCCATTGTTTTCAATGGGAAGGGGCGCTGTAGGAGCGGTAAATACACCGCTCCTACAGCGCTCCAAAGATGCGGCTTGCAGGACTTTTTAGACCGCCCTGCAAGCGCACCGCTCCAGTGTGAAAGCAGGGCTTTCACATTGGAGTGCATTGAGCGGCTTTTTCAGGGCGCTTTGCAGGCGCTATTTTTAGCACTTTAGTGCCTGCAAAGCGCCTCAGTGTGAAAGGGGCCTAATATATATCCAATAAAAAAAATTTAGAAAATCTAATTTTTTCATCAATTTAGGCCAATATGTATTCTGCTACATATTTTTGGTAAAAAAAATCCCAATAAGCAAACATTGATTGGTTTGAGCAAAAGTTATAGCGTCTACAAACTATGGGATATATTTTTGGAATTTTTATTTATTTATATTTTTTTTACTAGTAATGGCGTCGATCAGCAAATTATAGCGGGACTGTGATATTGCGGTAGATAAATCGGACACCTAACTGACAGTGCTCAGTACTAAAAAATATGCACTGTCACTGTACTAATGAAACTGGCAAGGAAGGGGTTAACATCAGGGGCGATCAAAGGGTTAAATGTGTACCTAGGGAGTGATTACTAACTGTGTGGGGGGTGCTTGTATTGTGGGAAGGCAGAGATCCGTGTTTCTGCTTAGCAGAAACACAAGATGACTGCCTTCCCTTGTCACAGAACAGCAATCTGCCTTGTTTACATAGGCAGATCGCTGTTCTGTCTGTGCGTCGAACGATTGGGGGGCCTGCCGGACCCGCTGATTGGCTCCCGTTGTGTCCAATCACAGCAGGAGCGAGTCGCCGGTGGGGCGCATGCGCTCCCCAGACTCAGAAGTGCACAATCACGTACCTGTATGTGATTCTGCACAGATGTGTGTGGGGCGGTCCGCGTCAGTTTAAAGAGGTTAAAGAGGTGGTGAATGTAAATAGGGTAAAGCTGTATTCACTTTGAGGAGCCAATCATGTGCTAGGAAAAAAATATATATTTTTTTAAAGTGGGTCTATAGGTACACGTGTCTCCCAGAAGACATCGGGGGGGGGGGCTCGCTGAAGAAGAGAATATAACATCCTGCGCCTCAGACCGGACGGATCGGAAGTACAGGCTGTACTTCATAAAAAGGTAAGTAGAAGAAATTTTTTTTTTAACTAGCCAAAAAGGAGCGGTGGAGAGGTGCTCTTTCATTTAAGACCACCTCTCAAAAGTGGGTGGAACTCCGCTTTAACTACAAGGAAATATATGGGTTTATGTGTATAAGATTTACCCACAATCCTATGAGGGAGAATGAGAATGCTATATGTTATAGCATAATAATTTATTATTTATCTATTAACTGTGAAATTACTGGTTTGAGTTATAACTTCAAACTTCAGTAATTTCTCCGTTAAGCCACCTTAAGTACAGTTTTTTAAAATATAGTAAATTACCTTGAAAACAATATATAATAATTATTTGTATATTACTTATTTATGGTAATTAACCCCTTGCCGCCCAGGCCAATTCTGACACTTCTCCTACATGTAATAATCATTGTAATAATAATCATTTTTTTTGCTAGAAAATTACTCAGAACCCCTAGGGAATAAAATGGTGGTTGTTGCAACGCTTTATGTTACACGGTAACACGTTTAAAAAAAAAAAAAAAAAACTTTCATGAATATAAAAAAAAAAAACACTAAAGATAACCCGATTTTTTTTTGTGTGAAATGTGAAAGATGATGTTACGCCAGGTAAATAGATACCTAGCATGTCACGCTTTAAAATTGCGCACATTTATGGAATGGCGCCAAACTTTGGTACTTAAAAATCTCCATAGGCGACGCTTTAAATTTTTTTACAGGTTACCTGTTTAGAGATATAGAGGAGGTCTAGTGCTAGAATTATTGCTCTCGCTCTAACTATTGCAGCGTATGTAACCTGTGTGTGTCTGGCTCGGATACTAGCCAATACCTCACCGGCCACTGACCTCACTGCACGTCTCTGGATCATTTTGACTTTCAGTTTTCACTGAAGGCTCTGCTCAGCTCTGCTCATACATATTTTTTCACCTTATCCTCAATTTTAATTGCTTAGACTTGTGACCAATTTTTAACGTCGTCACCCTGTGTTACAAGTGGGTTTGTAGATTGATGATACTCACACTTATCTTGGTGGCTCCTTTCTCTTGGGTTGCCTGGGGAGATTTCACCTGTAACACATCAAAGACAAAACACAATTATAAAAGTCCAAAGATGAGATTATTGGTCCATCCAGGAGCATAAAGCTGACTGAAGACATCAGAGAAGTATCGGCAATATGGCACATATAGTCCCATTGTCTTGCAATATCTTTTTGAGGTTTTCTCCCCTGACCTGGAGCTCCATTCATACCAGTCCCAAACACAGTACCGTGTCCAATGCTTTCATTTGCTTTTCACTCCAGAAACACATAGCCATCTTTATTCAAACATTATCCCGTATCTGCAGCACCTATGTCTTGGACTAAAGTACAGTGGAACCTTGGACTACGAGCATAATGCGTTCCAGGAGAATGCTTGTAATCCAAAGCACTCGCATATCAAAGCCAGTTTCCCCATAGAAGTCAATGGAAACTAAGATAATTTGTTCTGCATTGACTTCTATTACATGCAATACCGCATGTGGCCAGAGGTGGGGGGGCGCCGGAGAGCCTTAGAAATACTCGGGGACAGCTCAGCTGAACTCGGAAAGCCTTGGAAAGGCTCGAAAACACCCGGGAACAGAGTATGTTTCTGAATATTTCCAAATATTTCCGAACGGCTCCGAACCATTCCGAGTGTCACCAGCGCCCCTGCACCTCTGGCCAAATGCGGCACTGCACACCCCATCAGCTTGAATTCTGCTCATGTTGCGAGACAACACTCGCAAACCGAGTCAGAATTTTAAAAAAAGAGTTGCTTTCAAAGCGCTTGTTAACCGCGTTACTCGTTAACTAAGGTTCCACTGTACTGGCTTAGTAACATGTAAATCATGGCTGTGTTGACAAATCCCAGACAACCTCTCACCATGTGACTTGCTACAAAGTTATGCTGGCCATACACTGTACCCATACCTCCCAACTTTTTGAGATGGGAATGAGGGACACCTATTAGCAAAAGTATGTAGGCATAGGACACACCCACTGCCACACCCCTTAAATGAGAATTATTTAAAAAAAAAAAAAGGATTAGGTAAACCCACAAGTGCTTTTTTATCCCCCCCCTACAATTACTTTATACTGACTTTTTGAATTTACAAATGCAACAATTTAAAAATTGGATGAAAGGTTTAGCACTGGAAAACACTTTTTGAAAGATAAAAAGTGCATTTTATATACAACTATATAGATCAGACCAAAATGAGGGACAAATGAGGAGGGAAGAGGGAAATGCAAATCAGGGACAGTCCCTCGAAATCAGGGACAGTTGGGAGCTATGCTGTACCGGTTCTTGAGGGACCAGCTGAAACTTGCTCAGCAGGTGGATCTGTCATCCACCTCCCGCCTGACATCCCTCGGTTGGAAAATTGTTGGCTGAACAGCAGCTGCATCCAAACAGACAAAGCAGCTGTTCGGGCGAAATACAATAGCTGCAGCTGGAGATCTATCCACCAACCCTGTTAGCGAGGATAGAGGAATTTATTACATAAAAATCTATATGCATACGGCTAGCTTTAAGCCTCGTACACACGATCAGATTTTTGGCAGGGAATTGTGTGATGACAGACTGTTTGCCTAAATCCCGACCGTTAGTGTGCTCCATCAGACAATTGTTCTCCAACTTTCCGCGAAAAAATGTTGGATGGCAGGCTAGTAAATTTTCAGCGGACAACGGTCTGTTGTCAGATTTTCATATCGTGTTCACAAGTCCGTCACACAAAAGTCCAAAGCACAAACACGCATGCTCGGAATCAATGCTCACCAAACACGACATTAGCAGAAGGTGCCCAAAGGGTGGCGCTCATGAGCTGAAATTCCTCATTCGTGTTTGCTGGCCGACAATCGTGTGCCGTTAGTATGCAAGACAAGTTCCCGGGACACGCTCTTCGGACAAAAGTCTGACGCTCTGTTGGCCAACAATCTGATCGTGTGTACGAGGCTTTAGGCTAAGTTCACACTGCAGCAAACTCTAAAAAAAACGATCTGCGGCGGATCATCTTTATGAGGGCGGCTGAGAAGCGGCTTCCAAGCATTCAGGACCTGATCATGCCACCTTATACTAAGGCAATGCTGCTCCCACCAAGGCAAGCAGTGTGTGAACCCATTGACTTGAATGGGCAAGTTTGACATTCGTTGCCACCTGCCAACTCAACGAGCCACGATAAATGTGCCACAACGAAAACAGCCTTGGATGCACAGCGTCCACCAAGCTTATCTCACTATGATTGACAGTGGCTCAGAGCCTGGATATCACAAGCGCAGCTTTGTATCCAAACCATATGACCACGCCAAGTCAGTAGGGATTTGAGAAGAGAGCCTGTGAGGTCATGTGAAAATAAAATGATGATATATAATAAACAGCAAAAAAATGTTTAAATATTATACTTAACACATATAAATGTTATACAAATATGATAACGTGCTTTGTATTTAATGGGTTCACATAAACTTGAACTCCTAAATCTGACACTGATTACCTTAATCCCCAAACTGATTGACACATTACAGGGTGCCAAATCTGTGCTGTCCAATGCCGAACTCTACCTGTATCCAACTCCCTGAAAGAAGGTCAACTGTGATGGAGCTCTATATCATAGAATTCATGTTTTATAATCTGGGTCAGTATCTTAAAGAATATTTTAAGCTTTAGATGGATATCATTGTGTACTTAGAAGATTATCTGTGTACATTTTTCAAGCAATTTAAAAAAAAAAAAAAAAAATATATATATATATATATATATATATATATATATATATATATATATATATATATATAGTAACATGCACTGCTAAGCAACAGAAGACAAGATACATCCAAGGTTGGTGACCGGGTTGAACAGAATATAATAAAGCTGTTATTGCTACTAATGTTATTTTCAACCAGACCATTAAGTGATTTTTCTTCTTCAATTTATACTTTGCAGAACAGCTTTTATATTTGTTGATCTGAGGAATTTTGCTTTTATGTGACCTCAAAGCTTTTTACTACATTTACGATTATGGACATGAATCGGCAGACATGAATTGGAAATTAGTGTTCATCTGCAAATTAGACTATGTAGGGTATGTTTGATTTGCTGGTACAGTATGTGAAAAATCTGTCTAATTTAGTGTACACAAGCCAGTGGTACATAAGCTACATGTGGCTCTGAGCGTCCTTTGAAGTGGCTTGGATCATCTTTTTTTATGGGAACTTGGTATCTGTAGTTGGTTGCATTTAAATTTCCAAAAAACTTGCAACCACACAGAGGGTGTCAATGTCAGGGGTTCGTAAAACTTGTATTTCAAAGGCTTAAATTAACAAATTGCTAGCATACCGGGACCCAGGATACCTGCACAGCTTTTCAAGCACTGCTCACTTCTCACCCCTATTTTACCACTGCTCACTTCTGCACCCCCTGCTCCCCTCTTCTACCACTACTCACCTCTGCACCCCCTACTCCCATCTTCCACCATTGCTCACCTCTACACCCCCTTCTTCCTTCTTCTACCACTGCTCACCTCTGCACCCCCTGCTCCCCTCATCTACTACTGCTCACCTCTGCACCCCCTGCTCCCCTCATCTACTACTGCTCACCTCTGCACCCCCTGGTCCCCTCTTCCACCACTGCTCACCACTGTACCCCCTGCTCCCCTCATCTACTACTGCTCACCTCTGCACCCCCTGCTCCACCCATCTACTACTGCTCACCTCTGCACCCCCTGATCCCCTCTTCCACCACTGCTCACCTCTGCACCCCCTGCTCACTTCTTCTACGACTGCTCACCTCTGCACCCCCTGCTCCCCTCTTCTACGACTGCTCACCTCTGCATTCCCCTGCTCCCCTCATCTACTACTGCTCACCTCTGCACCCCCTGCTCCCCTCATCTACTACTGCTCACCTCTGCACCCCCTGCTCCCCTCTTCTACCACTACTCACCTCTGCACCCCCTACTCCCATCTTCCACCATTGCTCACCTCTACACCCCCTTCTTCCTTCTTCTACCACTGCTCACCTCTGCACCCCCTGCTCCCCTCATCTACTACTGCTCACCTCTGCACCCCCTGCTCCCCTCATCTACTACTGCTCACCTCTGCACCCCCTGGTCCCCTCTTCCACCACTGCTCACCACTGTACCCCCTGCTCCCCTCATCTACTACTGCTCACCTCTGCACCCCCTGCTCCACTCATCTACTACTGCTCACCTCTGCACCCCCTGGTCCCCTCTTCCACCACTGCTCACCACTGTACCCCCTGCTCCCCTCATCTACTACTGCTCACCTCTGCACCCCCTGCTCACTTCTTCTACGACTGCTCACCTCTGCACCCCCTGCTCCCCTCTTCTACGACTGCTCACCTCTGCATTCCCCTGCTCCCCTCATCTACTACTGCTCACCTCTGCACCCCCTGCTCCCCTCATCTACTACTGCTCACCTCTGCACCCCCTGCTTCCTTCTTCTACCACTGCTCACCTCTGCACCCCCTGCTCCCCTCTTCTACGACTGCTCACTACTGCACCCCCTGCTCCCCTCTTCTACCACTGCTCACCTCTGCACCCCCTGCTCCCCTCTTCTACGACTGCTCACTACTGCACCCCCTGCTCCCCTCTTCTACCACTGCTCACCTCTGCACCCCCTGCTCCCCTCTTCTACCACTGCTCACCTCCGCACCCCCTGCTCCCCTCTTCTACAACTGCTCACCACTGCACCCCCTGCTCCCCTCTTCTACCACTGCTCACCTCTGCACTCCCTGCTCCCCTCTTCTACCACTGTTCACCTCTGCACCCCCTGCTCCCCTCTTCTATGACTGTTCACCACTGCACCCCCTGCTCCCCTCTTCCACCACTGCTCACCTCTGCCGCCCTGCTCCCCTCTTCTACCACTGCTCACTTCTGCATCCCCTGCTCCCCTCTTCTACCACTGCTCACTTCTGCATCCCCTGCTCCCCTCTTCTACCACTGTTCACCTCTGCAACCCCTGCTCCCTTCTTCTATGACTGTTCACCACTGCACCCCCTGCTCCCCTCTTCTATGACTGTTCACCACTGCACCCCCTGCTCCCCTCTTCCACCACTGTTCACCACTGCACCCCCTGCTCCCCTCTTCCACCACTGCTCACCTCTGCCGCCCTGCTCCCCTCTTCTACCACTGTTCACCTCTGCACCCCCTGCTCCCCTCTTCTACAACTGCTCACCTCTGCATCCCTTATCCCCTCTTCTACTACAGCTCACCTTTGCACCCCCTGTTCCCCTCCTCTACCATTGCACACCTCTTCACTTTCTGCTCCTCTCTTCCACCCCTTCTAATTTATTACCCCTATTTCACCACTGCTCACCTCTGCACCGCCTTCTTCTCTCTGCACCCCTGTTTTCTTCTTAACTACTGCTCACCTCTTCTACCTCTGCTTATGTCTGTGCCTCCTGCTCTCCTCCTCTAATACTTCTCATCTCTTCTACCTCTGCTTATGACTGTACCTGCTCTGCTCTTCTAATACTTCTCACCTCTTCTACCACTGCTCACCTCTTCACCCTCTGCTTTCCCTTTTCATTACTTCTCACCACTGCCCCCCTCTTCTACAACTGCTCATCTAAAATGTTAAGGAATGAAAACCTCATGCCCCCTCATGTGGCAGGGTGGTTTTGGTCATGTGCTGATCCAACTCAAATACCCCAAACTTCCACCCAGTACCTAATCAGCAAGTTTAGTTAGTCTGTGTCAGCCTGACCCGCATCAAGGCAATGCATACCTCTGATCCAAGGCTGGCAGCATGCAGGGCCACCCCCTAGCATTAAGAAGAAGACATAATTTTATCTCCTCCAGACCCTCTTCACCCCCCACCCTCTGCTCTGCTGCTGTATCCAAAATGTAGGGTTCTGATGTGAAGAGAGAACAGTGTGATTGGGGAGCTCTGTGATGGGGGAATGTGTGACGGGGGGGGCACTGTTATGGTGGGACATTGATGTGATAGGGGGGCTCTGATATGATGGGGGGCCTCATGTATGGGGGTGACTCTGATATGATGGGGGAATCTCATATACTGACGGAACTCTGACGGAGAGGCTTCTTCACAGTAAGAGCTGTGCAATAGACTCAAGAGGTGGTTTTGGCCAGCTCAGTAGATTGTTTTAAGAAAGGCCTGGATTCTTTCATAGATACACATAATATAATTGTATACTAATATTTATAGGTAAAATTGATCCAGGGAATATCCGATTGCCTCTTGGGGGATCAGGGAGAATTTTTTTTCCCTGCTGGAGCAAACTGGATTATGCTTTTTTTTGCCTTTGTCTGGATCAACTGTGGGTATAGGATTGTGTATATAGGATTATATATATCTATCTATTTATCTATATAGATATAGATGTGTATATATATATATTTATATAGATAGATAGATAGATAGATAGATAGATAGATAGATAGATAGATAGATAGATAGATAGATAGATAGATAGATAGATAGAGATATGGCTATATCTCTCTATATATAAATATATCTCTATCTATCCACATACAGTGCCTTGCAAAAGTATTCACCCCCTTGGCATTTTTCGTGTTTTGTTGCCTCACAACCTGGAATTAACATGGATTGTTTGAGGATTTGTATCATTTAATTTACAGAACATGCCCACAACTTTGATTTTTTTTTCTTTAATTTATTGTGAAGCAAACAACAAATAAGAAAAAATCAATGTGCATAACTATTCACCCCCCTAAAGTAAATACTTTGTAGAGCCACCTTTTGCGGCTATCACAGCTCCAAGTCACTTTGGATAAGTCTTTATGAGCTTGCCACATCTTACCACTGGGATTTTTGCCCATTCCTCCTTGCAATACTGCTCCACCTCCTTCAAGTTGGATGGTTTGCGCCTGTGAACAGCAATCCTTAAGTCTGACCGCAGATTTTCTTTTGGATTGAGGTCTGGGCTTTCACTAGGCCATTCCAACACATTTACATGTTTCCCCTTAAACCACTCAAGTGTAACTTTAGCAGTGTGTTTGAGGTCATTGTCCTGCTGGAAGGTGAACCTCCGTCCTAGCCTCAAATCACACACGGAGTGGTACAGGTTTTGCTCAGGAATATCCCTGTATTTAGCACCATCCATCTTTCCCTCAACTCTGACCAGTTTCCCAGTCCTGACTACTGAAAAACATCCCCACAGCATGATGCTGCCACCACCATGTTTCACAGTGGGGATGGTGTTCTTTGGTTGATATGTTGGGTTTGCGCCAGACATAGCGTTTTCTTTGATGGTCAAAAAGCTCAATGTTAGTCTCATCAGACCAGAGTACCTTCCTCATACATTTTGGGAGTCTCCCACATGTCTTTTCACAAACTCAAAACGTGCCATTTTGTTTTTTGCTGAAAGTAATGGCTTTCTTCTGGCCACTCTGCCATAATGCCCAAATCTATAAAGCGTACGGCTTATTGTCGTCCTATGTACAGATACTCCAGTCTCTGCTGTGGAACTCTGCAGCTCCTCCAGGGTTACCTTAGATCTCTGTGCTGCCTCTCTGATTAATGCCCCCCTTACCTGGTCCATTAGTTTTGGTATGCGGCCGTCTCTTGGCAGGTTTGCTGTTGTGCCATGTTCTTTCCATTTGGTTATGATAGATTTGATGGTGCTCCTAGGGATCGTCAAAGATTTGGATTTTTTTTATAACTTAACCCTGACTTGTACTTCTCAACAACATTGTCCCTTACTTGTTTGGAGAGTTCCTTGGTCTTCATGGCAGTGTTTGGTTAGTGGTGCCTCTTGCTTAGGTGTTGCAGCCTCTGGGGCCTTTCAAAAAGGTGTGTATATGTAATGACAGATCATGTGACACTTAGATTGCACACAGGAGGACATCATTTCACTAATTATGTGACTTCTGAAGGTAATTGGTTGCACCAGAGCTTTTTATTGGCTTCATAACAAAGGGGGTGAATACATACACACATGCCAATTATCAGTTTTTTATTTCTGAAGATTTGTTTTATGTATATATTTTTCTAATTTTACTTCACCAACTTAGACTATTGTGTTCTGATCCATCACATATAATTCAGATTTAAAAAAAACATTGAACTAAAAGCTGCAATGTAACAAAATAGGTAAAAAGCCAAGGGGGGTAAATACTTTTTCAAGCCACTATATCTATCTATCTATCTATCTATCTATCTATCTATCTATCTATCTATCTATCTATCTATCTATCTATCTATCTATCTATCTATCTATATATATATATATATATATATGTAGCGCTGACAAATTTTGATCAGGCGCTTATTTGTAAATTTAGTGGGGTATCTGTTCTGTATATAGTTCAGAGTTAATCTATGGCTAAATTAGCCTCTGTTCCAGCATTAGCTGTGTTGCGTGTAGTTCCACACTGTTATCTGTAGGTGTCGTTGTCACTATAGGTCGGTGTTGGAAAAGCAACAAGCTGAAGTATATTGAGTGCTCTTCTTGCCCAGAGGTAACTCGGCAGAGGTGGTCCACTGCTATGCATATGGGGGAGAGTACTTAACGGACAGATGCCATGTGCTAGGGGGGAGTTCTACCTCGTGGCCCTCCAGGCCGGAGGGCTGCGTTGCTGCAGCCGTGCAAGTAGGCCCAGAAGCCTGTCTGGGGCCTACTACTACGGAGATGGTCCTGTGCTGTCTGCCCTGCAGAAAGAAGCCAATTGAGAAGAAACAGGGGAGGACCCGTCTTTGGAGAGGACCGTGCGGAATGCTGGTGTCTCAACAGGGGCCTGGTGACTCAATTGGAGGATGCATCTTAATCTAATCTACCGCACAAGTACTGCCGGGTCGGCTTAAAGGTTCTGGTACTGTGTTGCTGTTCATCTAAAACGACTACGTCCTGTGGCAGAGGATCGTACAGTTAAATTGTTCTTCTCAAGTCTGTGGCAGAGACTTTTTGTTCGTGCTACGCTCCGGCTGCTAGGTCAGTGAGAGAGATCTATCCGGGTGGGCAAAGATTTAATCTTGAACTGAAGGTATATTCGTCCCCCGAGATTTCAATTCCTCAATGATTCAAAGAAAAGGTATTTGAACTTTCCTGCAACTCTTCTTCTATCTCTTTCCTGCTACTTCTTCCAGTTATTTCCTATTAAAGCATTGGAAAAGTACTAAAGTGACTGGTGCCTACATTGTCAGATACAAAGCTAAACATGGACTCTAAGTTCTGGTATTGGTGAAAACTTTTCTTTTCTTCCTTCTACTGTTTGAACTAGATGGTCTTTTTTCAATCAGACTAACAATGTAACCATGTGATGGGGGACATCTAACATGATTTGGAACATCTCATGTGATGGTGGTTCAATGTTTTTTAAAATCTGAATTATATGTGATGGATCAGAACACAATAGTCTAAGTTGGTGAAGTAAAATTAGAAAAATATATACATTAAACAAAACTTCAGAAATAAAAAACTGATAATTGGCATGTGCGTATGTATTCACCCCCTTTGTTATGAAGCCCATAAAAGGCTCTGGTGCAACCAATTATCTTCAGAAGTCACATAACTAGAGAAATGATGTCCACCCGTGTGCAATCTAAGTGTCACATGATCTGTCATTACATATACACACCTTTTTGAAAGGCCCCAGAGGCTGCAACACCTAAGCAAGAGGCACCACTAACCAAACACTGCCATGAAGACCAAGGAACTCTCCAAACAAGTAAGGGGCAATGTTGTTGAGAAGTACAAGTCAGGGTTAGGTTATAAAAAAATATCCAAATCTTTGGACTTCTGATGTGAAGGAAAGACTCTGATGAGATCACCTCTGATATAAAGGATGGGCTTATGATGTGAAGTTCATTTCATCATGTGAGTTGTATGCATTGTCCCAGGCTCAGGTTTCCTATTAATATGTAACATTTGCGTTTTTGACATTTTAGATTGGGGTGCCTCAAGGTTCTGCATACTTTTAAAAGGCGCTGCGACTAAAAATAGGTTCAGAAATGCTTATTTAGATAATGAAAGGCTTGAACGGCAAAGAAATACCATTGTGCACCACTCCCAAGGAGAAAAGAGAGTGCTTATATATATATATATATATATATATATATATATATATATATATATAATGAGCAAAAATGTCTGCTCCGACATACAAATATAATTATTAACTATAATATAAAGCAAGTTCTTCATGTTCGAATGGTGGGATTACTTCCATTGAACTGATTCTGTACCAAAAAAAATACATAGACAATGGTTTCTCCTTTAATATCATGTCTCTGTGCTCCCTGCGTCCTCCTTAGATTAATTGCAGTTTGTGTTAATGAATTGTGTCTGGCCTTAGTACAAACAGCATCCCTCATTAAAATCCCCAGCACTGTGTTTCTATTACTGCTTCTTGTGTAAGCACATGGATACAAAGAGAGATAGGAAGAGACGAGGGGAGGGGGTGGTAGGGGATCCGAGCTCTAAGAAGCATACACAATTAATATTTATGAATAACTTACTTATTAAACATTAATACAGAAAAACAAAAGAAGATTTCTGCAATGTAGGAATCTGACATTTTCCGGAAAAAAAAAAAAAGCGTCTTTTGTTTAAGGATTAATGATCAAAACCTTTGTACCCTGATAGGAGTGATGTCATTATCATTATTATGGTCACTTAATGTCCCAAAGATTTTTGAAGCAGATTGAACTAGTACACAAAAAATGTCCTAATCTGGCCATACACTGTGGAATCGACCTCTTTTGGATCTACCGAAACTACTGTATGTAGTAGAAGGCTGACCCAACAATCCACTTTATTTGTACCCAATCAGGTAAGCTTATGCACTACATACCGGTAATTATTTGTAGATCTAGAGAAAAGATTGTGCTGGTTGCAAGGTGTATGGTCAGTTTAAGGTAAACTATGGCCTGCCCAAAAGAACTGTGCCGCAGCACCTAATTAGGAGTGTATCTGACTTAAAAGAGAAGTATAGGGTTTAGGTTTTTTTCAGATTCTTACTTACCTAGCTGCATGCAGCATCGATCCGATGCTGCATCTGCTCCCTGCCGGCTCTATAACCACCAATCGTTCGGTTCTCAGGGCTCACTGAGAAGAGAGTTGGTGACTGTCAGTCAGCAGCTCTCTGTTCTTCCCCCCTCCCCGCTCACTGAAGCACGGGGCTGGGGAGGGGGCGGGATCAGCCGGCTGGGGCTCTCAGCGGCTTGCTGAAAGGCTGAGCAGGTCCAGGCATGTGGGTGGACCCTGACCATATGGTCGTGATCCTTCCTGAGCCTGAACCTGCTCGGTAATGTCAGTCTACAGCGAGTTTCGGCTTCCTGTGATGGAGTGGCAACGATGCTGCACTGCTTCTGAATTCAGAGCATAGTTGCCACTCTCATGTAGGCCGTTCCTGCTTCCACTACAATAAGATAAGAACATTTTACAGGGGGGGTGTGACTATCAGCCTTGTTACTACTGAATCACAAGCCCGTACCCCGTCAATCAGCACCTAGCCACACCCAGTCCTGCCCACTGGATTTCTGGATTGACAGCACTGCCTCTGTTACTGAAACCCTCCAACTGTGAGCTGCAGTGTCTGTAAGGGGGAACATGTGAGATACAAATGGAAAATTTTGCTCAGTCAGGGGAGGTAATTAAAGTTTCTCATTTACTTTATGAAGCCTGTGAATCCTATAGCAATTGGAGTGGTATTGGTTTAGACCGGTGGTCTCCAAACTCCAGATGTGGCCCCTTACTTACCTGGATTTGGCCTCTGGGGCACTATTCCTCCAACTGACACTAATGATGTGACATCATTCCTCACACTAACACCATTGATAGGGGCACTATTCCTTCCACTGATACCAAAAATGGGGCATTATTCCTCCAACTGATACCAATGATGGGGCACTATTCCTCCAATGATGGGGCACTATTCCCCAAACTGATGCCAATGATGGGGCACTTTTTGCCTCCACTGATGCCAATGATCGGGCAGTATTCCTCCAGCTGATACCAATGATGGGGCATTATTCCTCCAACTGACACCAATAATGGGACACTATTCCCCCTACTGATGGCAATGATGGGGCACTATTCCTTCCACTGATACCAACAATGGGGCACTATTCCTCCAACTGATACCAATGATGGGGCACTATTCCCCCAACTGATGCCAATGATGGGGCACTATTCCCCCCACTAATGCCAATGATGGGGTACTATTCCCCCAACTGATGCCAATGATGGGGCACTATTCCCTCCACTGATGCCAATGATGGGGTACTATTCCTTTCACTGATACCAAAAATGGGGCACTATTCCTCCACCTGATACCAATAATGGGACACTATTCCCCCCACTGATACCAATGATGGTGCACTCTTCCTTCTACTGATGCCAACAACGGGGCATAATTCCTCACAATAAAACCAATGGTGGTGCAAAGTTTACTCCCACTGGCCACAGTCTGCCCCCCCCCCTAAAGCATGAAGGACAGTAAACTGTAAAACCCTTTGCTTAGAAAGTTTGGAGACCTCTGGTTTAGACAGTCATACAAGAGCCTTTACTTATACATTAAGTCTGATGCCAACACAATCTCAGAAATAATAAGGACATTACATTTATACATTTCACCCAATCTACAGCATCATGTGCGTTAATGTGGATTTGCGCGTCAGGCATTATTGCATTCTATTGGGCAGAATATTAATTTATTTCGGCCGCTAGAATGCATTAACAAGCCAATACACATAAACACGCTTCCGGTAATGCATGTTTATGCACGTTTGGTGTTTTTTCTGCTCAAACGCTCCTCTCTTGAACGCACTGGTGGTGCCACCCTCTAACAGGAAGTAGGATAACAGCATTAAAAAAAAAAAGGATTTGGGGATTTGGAGGAGGCTGAGAGCAATAGAGGACACTT
Source organism: Lithobates clamitans (assembly GCA_037952925.1). NCBI lineage: Eukaryota > Metazoa > Chordata > Amphibia > Anura > Ranidae > Lithobates > Lithobates clamitans. Next base: position 1,184,168 of record JBBGZY010000202.1, read on the forward strand.
TTTTTAAGAATACATACCTGAATAGAATTTACACTCACTTACCACTTTTTTAGAGCTGTTCAATTGATTGGTAACACAAATTGCTAATCAGCCAATCACATGGCAGCAACTCAATGCATTTATGCATCTAGACGTGGTAACGATGACTTGCTGAAGTTCAAACTGAGCATCAGAAAGGGGATTTAAGTGACTTTGAACGTGGCATGGTTGTTGGTGCTATACGGGTGGGTTTGAGTATTTCAAAAACTGCTGATCTACTGGGAAAAGAGAAAATATCCAGTATGCGGCAGTTGTGTGGACGAAAATACTTTGCTGAGGTCAGAGCAGAATGGGCAGACTGGTATGAGATGATAGAAAGGCAACAGTAATGGCGCGTAAACACGGTCAGACTTTTCGGCTACAAAAGTCTGACAGCCCGTCCGATAGACTTTCGACGGACTTTTGGCGGACTTGCGGAGGACTTTCTAACGAACGGACTTGCCTACATACGATCACACAAAAGTCCGACGGATTCGTACGTGATGACTAAAATAAGGAAGTTCATAGCCAGTAGCCAATAGCTGCCCTAGCGTGGGTTTTTGTCCGTCGGACTAGCATACAGACGAGCGGATTTCTGGGTCCGGCGTAGTTATGACGTAAAGATTTGAAGCATGTTTCAAATCTAAAGTCCATCAGATGTGCGGCTGGAAAAGTCCACTGAAAGTCCGGAGGAGCCCAAACATGATCGGATTGTCAGCCGGCTTTGGTCCGTCGGCGTCCGTCGGACTTTTGTAGATGAAAAGTCCAACCGTGTGTATGCGGAATTAGTCAACCACTCGTTACAACCAAGTTATGCAGAATACCATCTCTCAATGCACAACACATCAAACCTTGAAGCAGATGGGCTACAGCAGCAGAAGATCACACAGGGTTCCACTCCTGTCAGCTAAGAACAGGAAACTGAGGCTACAATTTGTACAGCATCTGATGGGTCTGGGTTTCAGCTGCGACATTCAGATAGTAGGGTCAGAATTTGGCGTAAACAACATGAAAGCCTTGTATCAACGGTTCGGTCTGGTGGTGGTGGTGTGGGGGATATTTTCTTGGCACACTTTGGGCCCTGTTGGAAGGCAACATGGTTTAATATCATATTTCTGGAGTTTTCTTTTTGGTTGATACAACCAGGTGACTTAAGTTGGAGCTCCTTTCCCGGGCTGCTAATTAACTCAGACTTCAGTCTTCAGAGTCTTCAGTCTACAGAGCTTCTGTAACCCAGACATTTGCTGATCCACATTTTGGATGATTTCTATCAGAGCTTCAATCTCAACTTCCGGTGTTGGAGGTCCAATCTTCCTTCTCGGAGTCTACCTACTTGGTACTTTTTGCCTGACTGACCCACTGCCGCTGGCATGTGTGTCCAAATCATCCGGTAAGAGTATTTACCCCCCTTAATTGGGCCAAGAATGCACTACCCTGGGTGATCCTATTGTGACTATTTGGTTTCTACATGCACCTTCTCCTCTGCACTGGACTACTTTCTTGGATCCCTCTTCCCCGAGTGGACTGTTATTACATATTGTGGCTTTCATAGACCATTATATGAACTTTATTCACTATCCAATCTTTTGTATTTTCACCATTATATGAACTGTATTCACCATACAATCATCTGTACTCGCATTTGGTCGTTCAGCGACCTTCCACATCTTTTACACTTGGCACTTTAATTAAGCAACGTGGTTTAATTACTGCTTTGTATGATGTATTTTGCACACGATTTAAAAGTTAATACGTATATGAAATAAATAGAGGGAATTCGTAACCACCTAATATTCAGTTTAATACTTATTTCAATTGGCACCCCTGAAGGCGTGTGGAATTTATTTCTGCACAGAACCCAAACCCTAATGTATTTTTGTCTTGAGTCCCTATAAGCTAATGAGTCCTCAACTTAACTACACCCAGAACAGAAAGCCTTCTCTACTGTGGACAAGATTCGCTCTGGTTCATGTATTCCGAAGCCCAATTAAGCATTGTTTAAACACCATGGCCTACCTGAGTATTGTTTCTGACCATGTCCATTCCTTTATGACTACAGTGTAGCCATCTTCTGATGGCTCCTTCCAGCAAGATAATGCACCATGTCACGAAAAGCTCCAATCATCTCACCACTGGTTTCTTGAACATGACAATGAGCTCACTGTACTCCAATGGCCTCCACAGTCACCAGATCTCAATCCAATAAAGCACCTTTGGGATGTGGTGGAACGGGAGATTTGCATCATGGATGTACAGCCGAAAAATCTGCAGCAACTGCGTGATGCCATCATGTCAATAAGAACACAAATCTCAGAGGAATGTTTCCAACACCTTGTTGAATCTATGCCACAAAGAATTAAGGTAGTTCTAAAGGCAAAAGGGGGTCCAACCTGGACTAGCCAGGTGAACCTAATAAAGAGGCCTCTGAGTGTATTTCTTAACCAGAGTTTAGTTTCCTGTTAATTCAAGATGTACCGTATGTATGAAAGGACCAGAGAATGGGCGGAGGTTCTCTGCTCTGTGTCCCCTAGATAAGGTTTAAAATTAGCCTCACGGAAGAAACACCCTTTATAAGCTGATAGGGCTTAGTGAAGAACATCTTTGTTTAATCAAATGCTACATGAGCAAGGATGACTAACAATGATAAAAACCAACAACAGCCCATTGAAAACAAGTTTTCACATGACTACATCAAATGCTACATGGCTGATATATGTTGACAGCTGTTGGTTACGGCACTTACTGATCCATACCCTATAGTTCTGAAGCCAAGTGAGTCACAAAAAAACAGATACTTGGCCTCCCAAGGCAAAATTAACCAAATCTTTTATATCTACAGTATTAAAAAGTATATGGGTGTACAGTGGCTTAGTAGTGAGCACTTTGGCCGTGCAACACTGGGGTCCTTGTTTTAAATCCTGCCAAGGACATGGAGTTTTCAGGTTCTCCCTATGCTTGCATCTTTTTCCTTTGGGTTTGCTCCCACATTCTCAAGATGTGCTGGTAGGTATAACTAACCAAGACAACCCAACCCCACTAGGATCACCTACAGACACAATGATGGTAGGTTAACATCCTACAGACACAATGCTGGTAGGTTAACATCCTACAGACACAATGCTGGTAGGTTAACATCCTACAGACACAATGATGGTAGGTTAATATTCTACAGACACAATGCTGGTAGGTTAACATCCTACAGACACAATGATGGTAGGTTAACATCCTATAGACACAATGCTGGTAGGTTAACATCCTACAGACACAATGATGGTAGATTAACATCCTACAGACACAATGCTGGTAGGTTAACATCCTACAGACACAATGATGGTAGGTTAACATCCTACAGACACAATGCTGGTAGGTTAACATCCTACAGACACAATGCTGGTAGGTTAACATCCTACAGACACAATGATGGTAGGTTAACATCCTACAGACACAATGCTGGTAGGTTAACATCCTACAGACACAATGCTGGTAGGTTAACATCCTACAGACACAATGCTGGTAGGTTAACATCCTACAGACACAATGATGGTAGATTAACATCCTACAGACACAATGCTGGTAGGTTAATTGGCTGCTATCTAAATTGGCCCTAGTATGTGTATATATGTATATGAGTTAGGGAACCTAGATTGTAAGCTCTTCGAAGGCAGGGGCTGATGGGAATATACAATATGTAAAGTGCTGCTAAATTGTTGGTGCTACATAAATGCTTGTAATATTAATAAACAAAAAAAGTACTAAAGACATTATACAACTAATTAAACATGGAAGAAAACTTTTTTCTTCTAATGTATTTGTTATTTTAACAAGGCCTGCACATCTCTTACCTGGCTGTCTGCCCAGGTATCTTTGTTTGCCCAGTCCTTGTGGAATCGGATATACCACCACTGGATCTCCAGTGAGTAAGGAATGTCACCGCTGCCGCGAAAGGAGCACGCCATCTCTACATCTTCTCCAGGGTGTGCGCTAACATCATGTGGTATTTCCGTGAACAATGCTGAAAAAGAATAGCACCGTTATAAATGGCTACTTTTGTAAATAAAAATAGAACATATGTAACAACCACTCAATCTCCCATAAGAAACTGATTCTCATTTTGACTCTGGCAGAGTATAGTGTTCACACAACAGGACAAAGAACAAGCCATAATTAAAACCTCAGTAGCTATCACTGCTATAATGTCAACAGCACAGTGTGTCCATATTGTAGTTTAATTTATTGTTTGCTTTCATTGATAGTTTTGTTGATTGTTTGCCATGTGCAATGGTTTTGCACAGAGCAGCCCCGACCCTCCTCTTCTGTGGTCCTCCGCCGGTGCTCCTGGCCCCTCCTCTTCGGTGAGTGCACCCACAGAAATCAGCTTTCTATGGGGGCACTCATATGGGCTCGCTCCCAAGCTGCCCTGTGTGCGTCTATAGACAAAGACTGGGGGTCTCAGCCCCCCCCCCGGCATCATACCCCCACACCTCGTGTGTGCTAAAACAGCTTTGGTGCTGCATCACCATGTGGTCCCATGTGGCTGACCTCCGAGTGCATTTCCCAAAAAGGATCAGGGACCTTTTTCCTGCGTATCTCGCATGGGCCGCTGTGCCCACTCAAACACTGCACGCAGGACCTGCATAGATGTGAACCAAGCCTTAGTGCTGACATGGTAATCACATGATCTGGAACCAATTTCATTGGTTCCTGGTTGTCAGCAGGGACCCCGGCTATCATTGACAGCCAGGATTGAGAGCCAACAGCCGAGTAAAATGTGGGGTGCTAATTCTCAAAGGGGAGAACACATATTAAAATATACATGTGGGCAGGAAGTTGTTAACAGACCAAAAGGGAACAAATAGAAGTTTATTGTTAGGAATTACTTTTACTTTAACAACCCTCGTATATCGTAAGGGTACTGAAAAAGGGTTAAAATATATACATTTACTATAGGACAATATTAGAAGCCAGTTTATAAAAGCTTTAACTTGAAATTATACTTTGTTACATCCATCAATCTAAAATAACATAGAGATAATCACAGATCTTCATATTAGAGAATATTGGTGTAGGAGTGATCATAGTATGATAACATTTTATCTAAGCTATAAAAAAATAAGTATATGCTGTAAAAATAAAAAAACACTTAATGGTAAAAGAGCCAACTACCTCGTGCCAAGGGGGCCTTTTAATATACAGACTATGAGAGTTTATTGTAAAAAGAAAATAGACATAGAACATAAATGGGAGTTTTTCCTCATCAACTTTATGAAAAAAACACTGCATCATTTATCTTATGTGTAATAAGAATGGAATAAAAAAAACACCCTCTACTGTTACAAAAGCAATAAATGAGAAGGAAAAAAAAGCACTTAAATAAAAATTTGAAAAAAAAAAAAACGCTTTCATCGTTCCGGAGTTACAAAGGGGACAATAAGAGCTGCAAAAAAAAAAAAAAGGATCAGACTGCCAAAAAATTCAAAACGAAAGGCAGGTTGCTAAAGCGACTGAAGTGGAACTGAAGGGAAACCGCTAAATACACTGATGAATACATATATGTTAATTGCCGAAGGATTCATTCAGTTCTGCCAGGCCTGTGATTTATATACGACTGCCACACTGAACAGCTAGGCTCTTCTACTCCCTGGTTCAACTTTACTGCATCCCCAATCACCTCCCTGCTGATGCTTCTGCTTCCTTGTCCAATAAGCAAGCCAGAGGCGCAACGCAGGAAGCTGCGCTTCTGAACCTTAAAGTGGATGTAAACCCGAAATTTTTTTTTTTTGATGTCATAATGTAGAGTATAAGATTTCCTATCATTTGAGCCCAGTCTTGCCACAAAGAGTTAATCCAGCTCTGAGCAATGCTCTTTTATTGTTCAGTGAGATAAAACTTGACAAACAGAGAAAAACTTTGTCAAATCCTCCCCCTTGCAGTGAGTGACAGGTGATTTACATATCTCGTGCACTAGCCTAAGACACATGCATTATTTTTTAATTCCCTCCCCCACTCCTTTCTTCAGCAGCTCTGCAAGGATTTGCTGTTCCACAACTCAGCATGATTGGGCATGCTGAAGTCATGTGGTTACTTTCCTGTCTTTTCACTGGATGTTAGATATCATAGCAGAAGTTCAGTGTAAGAAATACACAGGAGAAAATGCATATTGACAAGGGGAGTGTAGAGGTGGGCGGGGAGTCTACTGACATCACGACTCCACCCACCGAGCTCCAGACAACAGACCCGCCCACAGAATCTGCAGTTTTTCGGGTCTCATAACAGACAGAGGGGAGACATTTGACAGGTAAAGATACATGCAGGAGGCGTGTATATCCTTATAGATAACCCCTATGGCAGTAGTTTAGAAAGGATGACATTGGGTTTACATCCACTTTAAAGGGGTTCAGTGTTTTTCACCTTAATGCATTCTATGTATTAGGCCTCTTGCACACTGGATGTTTTTACAGCTGCTGTTTTTGGCTGTAGACGTTTTTTTCTACAGCCATTAAACTCTCCATCATATTATCCTATGTGTCCATGCGCACACAGGCTGTTATCAGCAGTTTAGGGCAGTGGCGTTTAAGTAAAAAAAAAACCCAAAACTAGTGGGCTCTGAGATGTTTTTCAGCTGTAAAAATGCTCTAACGCTGATAAACGCTCACCAGCGTTTTTTTAACATTTTTGATCCATTGAAAAAAATAAAAATAAAAAATAATTTCTTTAAAAAAAAAAAAAAACGCTGAAAAAAGTAGAAAAACTCACTGCAAAGCTACTGGCGTTTTTATAATGTTATTTTAACGTTCAGTGTGCATGAGGCCTTAAGGTGAAAAACCTTCCATGCTGCAGCTGCCCCCCAGAGCCCCCCCTTTTACTTACCTGAACCGGATCTTTCCAGCGTCGAGAACGAGCACAGCAGCTCCAGCCGCTATCTCGGGTCCTCATTGGATAGATTGATTGAGAGCAGCAGGAACCATTGGCTCCCACTGGTGTCAATCAAATTCAGTGACATGGGAGCGGGGGGGGGGGGGGGGGGCGAGTCCTGCTGTGTGTGTCAATGGACGCAGCAGCGCGGGACTCGGGAGCGCGCCCGCACTAGGGCCCCCATAGAATGCATAGACACCAATCAGCTTCCAGGTTTTTTTTTTTGTCAAAGCGTAACTGAAGAAGCTGAAGTTATAAGGTGATTGGTGATTGGCTACCATGTACAGCTGCACCAGATTTTGCACTCGCCAGTTTTAGTTAATCAACCCCACTATTTGCTTATCTCAGGGTTCGGCTTTAACTAATAGTCAGCCCCTGGCTTCTCATACAGTGCCTTGAAAAAGTATTCACACCCCTTGAAATTTTCCACATTTTGTCATCTTACAACCAAAAACGTAAATGTGTTTTATTGATATTTTATGTGATAGACCAACACAAAGTGGCACATAATTGTGAGGTGGAAGGAAAATGATAAATGGTTTTCAAATTTATTTACAAATAAATATGTGAAAAGTGTGGCGTGCATTTGTGTTCAGCCCCCTTTACTCTGATACCCCTAACTAAAATCTAGTGGAACCAATTGCCTTCAGAAGTCACCTAATTAGTATATAGAATCCACCTGTGTGTAATTTAATCTCAGTATAAATACAGCTGTTCTGTGAAGCCCTCAGAGGTTTGTTAGAAAACCTTAGTGAACAAACAGCATCATGAAGGCCAAGAAACACACCAGACAGGTCAGGGCTAAAGTTGTGGAGAAGTTTAAAGCAGAGTTAGGTTATAAAAAAATATCCCCAGCTTTGAATATCTCTCCCCAGTTCAATCCATCATCTGAAAATGGAGAGAGTATGGCACAACTGCAAACCTACCAAGACATGGCCGTCCACCTAAACTGACAGGCCGGGCAAGGAGAGCATTAATCAGAGAAGCAGCCAGGAGGCCCATGGTAACTCTGGAGGAGCTGCAGATCCACAGCTCAGGTGGGAGAATCTGTCCACAGGGCAACTATTAGTCGTGCAGTCCACAAATCTGACCTTTATGGAAGAGTGGCAAGAAAAAAATCATTGTTGAAAGAAAGCCATAATAAGTCCCGTTTGTAGTTTGGGAGAAGCCATGTGGGGGACACAGCAAATACATGGAAGAAGGTGCTCTGGTCAGATGGCTTATATTGCAGCCATCACCGACAATCACGCTAGATCTTATTTTGGGGGAAACAGGGTAGTCCTGGATCCTCCTTCCATAATTCTTGGCTCCTGTTCCTCTTCATCTGGGAGTTTGTTTGTGTTCCTGTCCACTTTCGTGCCACAACTCCTCCTGTTGTATTCTTTGTAATAAACGTATAAAAAAAAGCATGGAAGGAGGGAAACCCTCACATTGGCAACAGCGGGGGTGAGAATCCCTGAATTCAGATCTCACTGTCAGATGGGATAACACTCCAGCATGTACCAAAAACAAAAGTATCAATTTGGGTGGACTGGCACTTAAAGGCCTGGCACACATGGGCATAGAGAACAGACATTTGCTTTGTGTTATTGAAGCTTTCCAAATGCTGTGAAAAGTCAATGCCTATTCTATAATATAAAAACCAATGGTCCATGCACAGAGGATGCATTTACATTGCTTTGCATTTTTGTTGATTTTGCCGGCAACATTTGGTTTACCAAATCCCTAATTCAGGTCATTGATGACACGGCCCAAACAACCCTCAAAAGGCATTCAGAAAGTTGTTTTTTTTTTTTGCTGTGTACTGTAAAAATCTCTCTTTTCATTGATGCCAAAAAGTACAGTGCTAGACTTTTGGCGCTGCGGCTGAGAGCTGGGGTTTTCATACAGTGAAGGGAATCTGTCCCTTTTGGACAATATCATGCTCCTCCCAACTTTTTGGTAGCAGTTTGGGGATGGCCCCTTCCTGTTCCAACATGACTGCACACCAGTGCACAAAGCAAGGACCATAAAGACATGGATGAGCAAGTTTGGGGTGGAGGAACTTGACTGACCTCAACCCGATAGAACACCTTTGGGATGAATTAGACCGGAGACTGCGAGCCAGGCCTTCTCGTTCATATCAGTGCCTGACCTCACAAATGCACTTCCGGAAAAATGGTCAAACATTCCCATAGACACATTCCTAAACCTTGTGGACAGCCTTCCCAGAAGAGTTGAAGCTGTTATAGCTGCAAAGGGTGGGCCAACTCAATATTGAACCCTACGGACTAAGACTGGGATGCCATTAAATTTCATGTGTGTGCAAAGGCAGGTGTCCCAAGACTTTTGGTTAAATAGCAGTGGTGGCCGATCTATAAGGGGCGCACGGGCGCCACTCCCCTATCCATGCGTCCGTCCCCCTGATCTACATACAGGGCGTTGGACGCATGGATTCCAAACAGAGGGTTTTTTGGTTTTTTTTTGAAGCATGTGATTAGAGCCTTTGGTAGGCTTCAAAAATGGGTGCAGAGTGATTGGTGGCGGGTGGATTGCTTGACGCCCCCCCAAAAAAAAACAAAAAAAAACAACAGCCACCACTGTAATAAAGTGAAAGTGAATATCATTGTCACTGATCAATTTTTGTTGCAATTTCTAAATAACATTTTGGCTTCCCCTGGAATAAGACTGGATTGCGAGTTAGAAGAATACTGGAGACTGATTTGCAAGCCAATACTTAGCTCAGCAGCGTGTTGAGAAATACAGAGCTTTTCCTTGTATGAAGAAAGTCCAATCATCCTGTGCAAATTTTGCATTTACTGTTGCAAGTATTTTATTAGTGTCTTAAGATTGTATTTAATACATTTATATTTGTATTTTTATATATATTTGTCATAGTGGTGCCTTTCCAAAAGTCCCTTCCAAAAACCTCCTTTCTGTATCTACTTACCGAGATGTGGCACCATCATGGCTACCAAGCTGGGCATTCAGATAAAAATTTTTAAATACCAAAGTCCTTCAGACATTAAAGCAGAGCTAAGTTCTAAAGGAAAACCCCTATATTTACTTGTGTCTAAAAAATAAAATCTGTTGGATCAACATGGCTGTTTTAAAGTTCTTTGTTTAGCTTATTTTGTCAGTAGCTCTACTCAAGAGCCAAGAACATCTCAATTGTCAGTAGACATGTGCAATCCGTTTCGCAACGAATCGAAATTCGGCCGAATTTTGCATCTTTCGGACATTCGGATGCATCCGAATAAAAAAATAACGAATTTCAACTAATACGAAAGAAATTATAGCGAATATAACGAATGAATTTGACATGATTCAGTAATTTGTTAAAGATCTAATGAAACAAAAGGTCAACTCAAAGTAAATCTTACAGTCCAATCAGCTGATTAATTTTGTGCTGGAGGTTGGATTACTGGCAAAGTGCATTCCTGAGAACTGAGTGAGAAGGGTGTTGTATTGTATTTGAGCAGAGGAGAAGAGATATGGTCATTGTGTGTATTAATAGATTCAATAAACAAACGACTTTCCAAACTACGAATCATTATCACGAATATATATACATACAAAAATATCGAATTTCAACTAATACGAAAGAAGTTATAGCGGATATAACAAATGAATGCGACATGATTCGAGATTCAGTATAACGAATATCGACACTCTACGAATAATAACGAATTATCTGAAAACGAATTAACGTAACATAACGAATATAACAGAACGAAATTATGTATTTTACGAATGACAACGAACCGAAACTAAACAAAATTTCCCATTGTGCACAAGTCTAGTTGTCAGGGCACACAGATGCACAGACCTTGGAACCACTTTAGTCAAAGCAATAGGGGAGTGTGGAAGGCGCTCCTGAGTATGTGGGTGGTTATTATTAAAGTGGTTGTAAACCCTTACAACACACTTTTTGCTACAGGTCAGCCTATAATAAGGCTTACCTGTAACTACCCTGGATATCTCCTAAACCTAAACGGTTTAGGAGATATCCCCTGTATTTGCATGTGCCAACGTCATCGGCACATGCGCACTGAAGCAAACCGAAGCAATGGCCCACACGTGCCGTTGCTTCAGTGAGTGTGCCGTTACCGGCAGCTCCCGCACACATGCGCGGGAGTGACATCATCACGGCTCCGGCCAATCACAGCGCCGGAGCCCGCGATACCCGGAAGTAACTCTGGGAGCGCTGTCGGCCACCGGAGCGGTGTACGAGGATGGCTGCAGAGGCTTCGATCTCAGGTAAGTCATTTATAATAAGCTAGTATGCTATGCATACTAGCTCATTATGCCTTTGTCTTGCAGGTTTTCTTTTTTTTGTCCTAGGGTTTACAACCACTTTAAGAGACATAGAATGAATGTGCAGGCATGCCTCATTTCGACACGCCAGCTTGTAGTTTTCAGGAGCAGGCACCATAGGGTGGCAACCCTACTCTTGCAGTGAGTAAATAAGAGTTCACGCCCTATGATAGGAAGCGCTGAGGAATGCTCTTACTTAATACTCTTGAGTACTATCACCAGGTAGAATAAGAAATACAACTAGTAAATGGCCCGGACTTGTGTATGCAACAGGAGGGTAAGCTTACGCTTGTTAACATTTTAAAACTTTGTATTTACCGTATATTTTTGCATTTTAAAGGCTAGTCTAGACAAGACTGATATTTTTGTGTTGGATGGATAACAACGGGTTGATCAATCGCTGCTTTTGTTTATCTCTCAGCAGTGCCAGCTGTGGACAAAGTCAAGCCTGAGGCAAGAATTAAATTGGCATTCCCTATGCTGCAATAACGTACTGAGGGCACAGAATAACTTCATAAATAAGCTTGGTACCGCCAGCTAATGCCAGAGTCAAGTCCTTGTTAAAGCTGAACTCCAATTAGCCATACAAACTTAGTAGTATTGGTCCCCCCCCCCCCCCCTTACATACATATACCCAGGACAGCAAGGTTTAGTCTAGCAGAGGTTTAAGCAGAGGTATACTACCTCCTCTAGCTTATAATGACTTAAAGCGTAACTCCACTTTTGTTGAGAAAAAACATTCCCCTGTGGGTGACCTATGTGCATTGTAAGGATTTTAACAAACTTTGTTTCAGATTCCTACCTTTTGTTATTCTGAAATAATCCCTGTATGTTCCTTTGTGCCTCTGTGATGAGTGGGTCTAATGGGAGGGGTTTCATAATTATCTATCAGGTGTGCACCTGCAGAGAAATAATGAGGAAATCTGCTAGGCCTGCATCCCTTAAGACGTGTTCCTACAGGGAGTGTGTCACCAAAAATGACATTTTTGTTGCAGGGGATGCCTGAAATCTGACTTGTATCTTAGGCAGACTTCTGGGAAAATTGGTGAGCCAATCGCACAAGCAGGAAATGATGTTTCTGGGGAGTGGTCAGTACATACTCTGTGTACAGAACAACTCCAGGTAGCCATATTGCTTTGCATTTTCAGAAAATTACAGTGGCTGCAGATTGAAAAGGAAAGGTCATTTTTAATAACATTCAATCACAATATGACTTGTGTCGCAATTGTATACGCTATAGTAGTTTTTCTTTATTTGCTATTTTTTTTCCCACGGTGGAACTTTAGTTAGAAAATGTAAGTGGTTGTAAACCCTTACATATAGCCGGTGAAATGACTTACCTCAGGTGATACACAGAGATGAAACAAATCCTCCTACCTAAAAAAGATTAAACAAATCCCCCTACATAAAGCTGTACCTGTTTCTCTGTCAGGACTTAAAGTAGCTGTAAACATTTGTTATGAAATATGGACTAAGTATATTCTGCTACTTGTCTCAATTAAGAGCACTAAGTGTCATTTCTGTCGGCTACTTCATTCCTCTGCTGTCAGCATGAGTCACTTCTGACAAATTTTCCTGAAACCAAGAGATGAAAAGGTGACAAGGGAGGGATTTCCAGCACACAGCCTGTGATTGATAGCCTCAACTCTGTTTCTGTGTGCTGTGTGAAGGGGGAGTGTCTCTTCCCTCCAATCAGCGCTCAATGGAATCTGCAGAGTGTAACTTTGGCTCCTTGCTCCCTGCTTTCTGAAAAATCAGAGAGGCTGTATAAATGATGCACTTTGAATGGCTTTAGAGAAGAGATGCCAGCAAATATTGGAGAATCACCTCCAACCCAGATCATTGGAGAAAAGGAAAGAGTGCTGGAGCATACCAGGGTGAAGAATACAATCCGAACACCAGGTTGGAGGTGATTCTCCCCTATTTTACCGAGCAGTCATCTTCTTCTCTGATTGATCCGGGGCTCTGGAATCGTGACAATTATCCATTTGATGGATTAAGGTATTTATCTATGTCCATGAGGTAAGAGTTTTGAAAGCACATTGAATGGATGTTATTACCATCTGATCTACAGTCAACATGATATGTTCTGCTTTAATCTACTGTGAAGATTTATGAATTGTTTGCACTATTATTTTTATTTTATTTTCATTTTTTGAACTTTTTGCACATTCAACCTTTTTCACTTTTTTGCACATTCGACCATTTTTGAGCATTTTGGGATTGGTTTCAATGAACCTTGTCTACACCTTGGAAATGTTTACTACATAGTTCGATATATTCTACACGGTAGAGTATATATCATATATTATATATACCTTTATATATAATTTTTTTCACTCCTATGAGTTTTTTACTACTTTTTTTTTATCAGTTTGAAGATCATTTAGCACTTGCACTTTTTTGCATCACATTATCACTGTTTGATGATTTATATGTTATTTTGGTCACTATTGTTATTCTTATTCACCAAGGTCTTGCGCAAGATCACATATAATCCTTTATATTCACTGTATGACCATTAGGTGATTTGTGATAACCGGTAGATTTTGCAGCAATTCCACATTACTTGTACCTTTAGTTGTATTTAATAGCGCAGAGGTCCTCTCACTGAGTTGACTTATTGTAAAGCTACTGTCAGCCTTCCTCACTATCTGAGCCAAGACTGATAATCAAGGCTGGAAATGTACATATTTTACTTACAGAAAGTGACATATCTCCGCTCTTCTCAAGACCTCCTACTCTCAAGCTCTCTCATCTCCTCCTCCCATGCTCATCTTCAGGATTTCTCCAGAGCCTCTCCCATCCTCTGGAACTCGCTACCTCCACCGGTCCGGCTATCCTCTACTCTTGCTACCTTCAGGCAATCCCTGAAAACTTATCTCTTCAGGAAAGCCTATCACGTCTTCTTCTACCACTTTCATCAGCTCATTCCCCACAGTTACAACCTTTTGTACCACCTGCCCCACCCTATTAGATTGTAAGCTCTTCTGAGCAGGGCCCTCTTAATCTTCTTGTATTTTAATATATTATAACTGTATTGTCTCCTTTTTATATTGTAAAGCGCTGCGTAAACTGTTGGCGCTATATAAATCCTGAATAATAATAATAATATACAGTCGTTTTTGAGACCAAGGAGTTTCCAATAAGGAAATGACCGCTCTGGACTTCAACAAAAGGGTGACCTCCAGCAAGAAACATGAGAAATGCTGGAGGCAATTTACAGCACACACTAATTATGGTAAGCACGATTCCTAATGTGGAATGCAAATGTATGTTCTTTTTGTTAAAGAACATTAATTGCTATCAAACTGTTATGGTAAACTTCCACTTTAATTGTAAGGGGGAGGGGGGCAAACAAACAAGTTTTTATGGTGGACTGGAGTTAGGCTTTAGGCCAGGGGTAGGCTACCTCGACACCCCAGCTGTGGTGAAGCTACAAATCCCATCATCCCTCTGCCTCTAGGAGTCATGCCTGTGATTGTCAGGGTCTTGCAATGTTTAATGGGACTTGTAGTTTCACCACAGCGGGAGGGCCAAGGTTGCCTACTCCTGCTTTAAGCAAACCAGTCATGACCAAAACATGGACACTGCCATAGCTGACTTCTCGCCCTGAAAATGCCAGCTGTCCAGCTTTTATGCTGACACCTCTGGCTAATATCCCTTGGGTCACTGACACCAAACAGGTATGAAAATCAGATGTTCTAAGTTTGCTATAAATATGCTTATTTATTTGGGGTCAGTGACTCAGAAAGTAATAATACCAGAGGGGCGGCGCAGGAATCCGACACACCTGGAAGTGTCAGATCCTGAAGATTCTCCTGGAAGATGTAGCTCTTGGAGAGAGTGATTTTGATGACTTATTGCCCACTGTAAAGGGGAGTATGAAGAGAATTCCTTTCCTTTGCCGGCAGCTGTTTTTTAGAATTCTTTTATAAAGAGCAGGGCTTTTTTTCAGCAGGAACGTGGGGGAACGCAGTTCCGGCACCTCCAGAACTGATTGGCAAGGTGTGCTGGAGGGTCTATTGAGGCTGGGATCTATTTTTGCGGAGGAAGGGGGTCTATTATTGCTGGGGAGATCTTCTGTCGCTCATTAGGAATCAATTGTTGCTGGGGGTCGGTCTTATGTTGCTGGGGAGTCAACCGTTGCTGGGAGGGAGGGGTCTTTGTTGCTGGCTGCTGGAGGGTCTATTGATGCTGGCTGCTGGAGAATCTATTTTTGCTGGAGGGGATCTATTTTTGCAGGGGGGGTCTATTGTTGCTGGGGAGGTCTATTGTTGCTGGTGGGGGATCTATTTTTCCTGGGGGTGGGTCCTATGTTGCAGGGAGTCAATTGTTGGTCGACTGATGCTGGCTGTTGGGGGTCCACTGTTGCTGGGGTGTATCGATTTTACTGCCTTTCTTGTTATCCTTCCATACAAAATACTTAGCACCACAAAATGATACTTGGCTCTGTATTCTCTAAAAAGGGTGGTACTGGGAGGTGGGTAAGGGGTGGAACCAAGGAACGATGCTCGGAGGTGGGTAGGGGGTGGAGTCAAGGGCTGACTCAGAAGGGAGGAGTTCCTGCACCTATTCTCTGAGAATAAAAGCCCTGATAAAGAGTATTATATAAAAAGTACCCCACAAGAAGATACTAAGGGACTTTTTAGGCAACTGATAAACAAACTGATAGGAAAAAAAAATGTAGAAATTTAGAAATTTATTAATATAAAATATGTGGGGCATACAACACCAACAATGGCGGTGTTGTATGCACCACATATTTTATATTAATACATTTCTACTTTTTTTTTTCTATCAATTTGTTTATCAGTTGCCTAAAAAGTCCCTTAGTATCTTCTTGGAGGGTACTTATTATATAATATTGTCTAAAGTGGGATGTTGGCAACAGTTGGGTCTCCTCGGATGGATTCTTATGAACCTTTTTAAAGAGTAGGGGTGAGTTTGTGTTTGATCCAAACCTGGAAGTTAGTGGTCATTTCTGGCTGTGGGTGGGAAATTCTCTACCTACAAAGGGCCAGGGATTTTCATGATGTCAATGACTTAATATAGACACATTTGGATGATGGTGACCTAAATTGGCCATGCGCCACTGCCCTTTATAGGCCAAGGATGTCACAGGCATCCTTTGTGTAGGTCAACTGTCGGGACGGGGAATCTCCCACCTGCAACTTATTGGCCCAGAAATGACAGGAACTCTTTGGTTTTAGATAAACTTTGGTTCTAATGAAGCCCAAGCTTATCGGTATTCAAGAAGTGTTTTACGGCAACAATGATGATGCCCAATGTGCAACCATAGATAGGAACCAAATGTCTCCTTTTGCTGCTTCAGCAGATGATTACTAATATATTGCTATAAATTACTACACGTACATATTTCTTTGCCTCTGCCTTTTATACTTTTTTTTTTTCAGAATGCCATCTGTCTCTGTTTTACCTTTATCAATCATCTACCATTCTTCCCAGTCATGCCGCTTTACTGTTCGGGGTGGATAAAAATCAATGATTTCAAAAATAAATAAAAATAATTCATTTTTTTTAAAATTTAAATCAGATTTTTTTGATTTCTATCAAATGTATTTTAATAAAATGCTTTTGGAGCAAGAATCTATTTAAAGATAGTTTTCTATTTAAGATACATTAATAATTTAGTTTATTCAGCATGAAACGGAGCTTAATTATGTAGCATGAGGCTGTATATTCTGCAATAGCTACATTTTTGGTAAACTCATTCAATGAATCCAAGTTCTGCAAGCTGAGATAACATGCACTGCATTGATGCATTCATACAATTTCACAGTAACCATGAGATAAAACAAAGTTCAGGAATATTCCTTTATCCTATTGTTTTTCAAATCTATGTACACTACAAACTGTATGATTGAATCAGTTCTAACCTGAGAGCTTATTATTCTAAATAGGAAACCTTCATTTTGTTTGCAAATATTAAAGATTCTAACTACCAGCAAGAATGAGTCCTTACATTTAAAGAGCACCTGTCATTTCAGATCCATCATGGCAGTGCCTCTTAGCGGGCATCCACTCACCTGCTGCGGCCACGTCCCTCATCTTGTTGTGTCACTGCCATATCACCAGCAGTCCCATTAACCACCTTCCACTCGCCATATAGCAATATGACGTCGGCAAAGTGGTTCTGTTATCCTGACCAAACGTCATATGATGTGATCAGGATAACAAGCCGCTGCGCTCCCGCGGGGGTGGCCAGCGTGGCGACTGGTGGTGCGGCGTGTCAGTCTGCCACACCGCAACTCCGATCTAGGTAAAGAGTCTCTGGCTGAGACTCTTTACCATGTAATCAGCCGATCACCATGTAAACCGGAAGAGCCGTGTATCGACTTTTCCTCACTCGCGTCTGACAGGCGTAAGTAAAGGAGAGCCGATTGGCTGCTCTCCTGACAGGGGGGGTATGTGCTGATTGATTATCAGCACAGCACCCATGTGGATGCCTACCCAGGACCAACAGGGATGCTACCAGGAGCACCAGGGATGGCCACCACTGAGGACCACCAAGTAAGCCAACCATTGCCCCTAGGGATGCCAATCTGTGCCCACAAATGGTGCCAATCTAATGCCTGTCAGTGCCTCCTTATCAGTGATGCCCATAAGTGCCATCTTTCAGTGTCCATCAGTGCCACCCATCAGTGTCCGTCAGTGCCCATCAGTGCCGCCTATCAATTCCCATCAGTGCCACCCACAAGTACCCATCAATGCAGCCTTTCAGTGCCCATCAGTGTCATCTATCAGTGCCACCTATGAGTGCCCATCTGTGCCGCCTATGAGTGCCCATCAGTGCTGCATATCAGTGCCCATCAGTGCCGCCTATTAGTGTCCATCATCAGTGCCCATCAGTGCCACTTCATTGGTGCCACCTCATCAGTGCCCATCAGTACTGCCTTATTAGTGCCCGTTAGTGCAGTCTCATTAGTGCCCATCAGTGAAGGAGAAAACGTACTTATTTACAAAATTTTATAACAGAAACAAAGAAAAGCTTTTTTCTTTTACAATTTCGGTCTTTTTTTTATTTGTTTGGCAAAAAATAAAAACCCCAGAGGTGATCAAATACCACCAAAAGAAAGTTCTATTTGTGGGAACAATATGATAAAAATGTTGTTTGGGTACAGTGTAGCATGACCGCGCAATTGTCATTTAAATAGCGACAGCGCTAAAAGCTGAAAATTGGCTTGGGCAGGAAGGGGGGGGGGAGTGCCCGGTATTGAAGTGGTTAAAGTGAATGGGACTGTCGGGGGAGTCAACAGCGGGTCAGAGGAGGAGCCGCTGTGGGACAGAGATGACAGTTGCGCTTTAAAAAATGATGATTTAAATCGAGTTGATTTAAATCAAGCCTTTTTTCTAGCGATTTAAATCGTGATTGAAATCGACTTGATTTAAATCAATTCCACCCCGCTTTCTTTCCTTCTTTCCATCTCTCTCCTTTGTCATTCTTCCCTCTCTCCCTCCACCACTCCCCCCCTGTCTGTGGCTCCTTAGCTGTAGTATTTAGTTTCCCTTCAAGGGCCGCAGCGCACCATCTGTCAACAGAGCCGTAAAAAAGCTGATACGTGCAGAGGGGGAAGAGCCTGCGGCGTGGGGAGAAGGGGGGAGCGCCATAGATGAAGGGGAGCGATAGAGAGAGGGTGATAGCGAGTGAGCGGGAGAGAAGAAAATGAAGTGCCTAGAAAGGAGTTAGGTGACAAATCAAACATTACACACTATGCTATGGATGCTGTAGAATGACAAATGTAGATTATTACTCTGCGGCGCCGGCGGAAAGGGGGTTGGCACGATGTGGGGCAATAATGGGCTGAAAAGAAGTAAAAATTAGAGGGAGAAGATGGAAAACATTTCCGTCTGCAGCAATAAAAAAACAGCGAAGGGACCAGCAGAATGTAAAAAAGACGGACGGCACAAGGGCATACAGGTAGACAGGTAAGACTGATTGATCCATCAAAACGTTACTTACATCGCTCCCAGCGACCAATCGCTTGGGTTAATCTATTATTATTTATTTCCTGTGTTTATATAGCACCGACATATTACGCAGCACTTTGCAGAGGACACAGAACCGTTCACATCAATCTACGTCCCCTAAAGGAGCTCACAATTTAATGTCCCTGCCAAGCTCATACGCACACTGAGGGCAATCTGGGAGGAAGCCAGTTAAAGGAGAATTCCAAATTTCTTTGGAAATGAAAGCCTCCATCCTTCCCGTTCACTTTCGCACACCTGACTGCTAATTCATCTTTTCGCCCTTTGAGTACCTTGAAAAGTTTTAAAAAAATGCAAGCTTTCATTCTGCCTTTAAACCAGTGTTGGACTGTGGGTGGGTGAATGGAATACTTCAGGGAGACAGGTCTATCCACCTAGATAAAGGAAGGCCCGTAGATGTGGTGTATCTGGATTTTGTAAAACCATTTGACACAGTTCCCCATAAACGTTTACTGTACAAAGTAAGGTCCGTTGGCATGGACCATAGGGTGAGTACATGGATTGAAAACTGGCTACAAGGGTGAGTTCAGAGGGTGGTGATAAATGGGGAGTACTCGGAATGGTCCGGGGTGGAAAGTGGGGTCCCCCAGGGTTCTGTGCTGGGACCAATCCTGTTTAATTTGTTCATAAACGACCTGGAGGATGGGGTAAACAGTTCAATCTCTGTATTTGCGGACAATACTAAGCTAAGCAGGGCAATAACTTCTCTGCAGGATGTGCAAACCTTGCAAAAAGATCTGAACAAATGAATGGGGTGGGCAACTACATGGCAAATGAGGTTTAATGTAGAAAAATGTAAAATAATGCATTTGGGTGGCAAAAATATGGATGTAATCTACTCACTAGGAGGAGAACCTCTGAGGAAATCTAGGATGGAAAAGGACCCGGGGGTCCTAGTAGATTATAGGCTCAGCAATGGCATGCAATGCCAAGCTGCTGCTAACAAAGCAAACAGAATATTGGCATGCATTAAAAAGGGGATTAACTCCAGAGATAAAACTATAATTCTCCCGCTCTACAAGACTCTGGTCCGGCCGCACCTGGAGTATGCTGTCCAGTTCTGGACACCAGTCCTCAGGAAGGATGTACTGGAAATGGAGCGAGTACAAAGAAGGGCAACAAAACTAATAAAGGGTCTGGAGGATGTTAGTTATGAGGAAAGGTTGCGAGCACTGAACTTATTCTCTCTGAAGAAGAGACGCTTGAGAGGGGATATGATTTCAATTTACAAATACCGTACTGGTGACCCCACAATAGGGATAAAACTTTTTCGCAGAAGGGAGTTTAATAAGACACGTGGCCACTCATTAAAATTAGAAGAA
Organism: Lithobates clamitans; assembly: GCA_037952925.1. NCBI lineage: Eukaryota > Metazoa > Chordata > Amphibia > Anura > Ranidae > Lithobates > Lithobates clamitans. Next base: position 1,204,726 of record JBBGZY010000202.1, read on the forward strand.
AAGAGGTTTAACCTTAAACTACGTCTCTATAAGAGCAGCAAGCATGTGGAATTCCCTTCCACAGGCGGTGGTCTCAGGGGGGGGAGCATCGATAGCTTCAAGAAACTATTAGATAAACACCTGAACAACCACAACATACAGGGATATACAATGTAATACTGACATATAATCACACACATAGGTTGGAATTGATGGACTTGTGTCTTTTTTTCAACCTCACCTACTATGTAACTATATGTAACAGGTGTCAATCCTTTTTGGTGGGTGTTACTGGGTGTGTTAAATAGACCTTCTCGCTGCAACCAGTAATGCCCACACTGATGGCAATACTTGTCATAGCCCAGAGAGCCAAGGTTGTGTCCATTACTGCATGGGCACAGAGGTAGAGGTTGGTACTGGTACAGCCCAAATGTGGGTCAGCAGCCACCAGTGGTGGAAATTCACCAAAGTTCCCCGGTGTGTTTTAGTGCCTCCCTTTCCATTCAACTACTTACCAAGTGGAAAAAATACTTGGTCCTCTAAGGAAAAGATCAGGAGCGAAAGTATTGCTTTCTAAGTTGCTATGATAATACAATCAGGATCAAAAGGGGAAATAAGGAGTTGAAGCTTGAATTGGGCTTTATTCTAAGATAGGTGTCTCCAAACACTCTAAACAGAGGGCCAGTTTACTGTCCTTCAGGATTGAGGGGGGCAGACTGTGGCCCGTAGGAACAGAAAATGCCCCATCATTGGCTTTAGTGGGAGAAATAGTGCCTGTCGATGTTATCGGTAGGTGGGATAGTGCCCAATAATTGGTGTCCGTTTGAGGAATAGTGCACTAAGGTCCAGATAAAAACAAGCAAAGGGCCGCATCTGGCCCCAGGGCCTCAGTTTGGAGACCACTGTTTCAAAGATTGCTAGAGTATGCAGAAGAAACCCATACTAACATGGGGAGAAAATACAAACTATACACAGATATTGTTCTGGGAAACATCCAAACCCTAGAGCAGGTTTTCTCAACCAGGGTTCCTCCAGAGGTTGCTAGAGGTTCCTTGAGCAATGAGCAGTTTCTGTCTCTTAAGGCCCATACACACGATCAGACTTTTTGACAACAAACATGCAAATTATCTGTTTTAAGGCCCCTTTCACACTGGGGCGGTAGGGGGCGTCGGCGGTAAAACAGCGCTATTTTTAGCGCTGTTTTACCGCGGTATTCGACCGCTATCGGTGCGGTTTTATCCCCCCGCTGGCGGCCGAAAAAGGGTTAAAACGACTCGTATAGCGCGGCTATAGCCGCGGTATTGCCGCGGTATAGCCGCGCTGTCCCATTGATTTCAATGGGCAGGAGCGGTTTAGGAGCGGTGAATACACCGCTCCTTCACCGCTCCAAAGATGCGGCTGACAGGAGATTTTTTCTTCTCCTGCCAGCGCACCGCTTCAGTGTGAAAGCCCTCGGGCTTTCACACTGAACAAACAGCGGAGGCTGTTTTGGGGCGGTTTGCAGGCAGTATTTTTAGCGCAATAACGCCTGCAAACCACCCCAGTGTAAAAGGGGCCTAAGGCAACATCCGACCGTGTGTACGCTTCATCGGGCAAACTTTTTTGTTTTTCATCGGAGAAATGTTGGCTGTGCAACAAAAGTTCTACGTCGGCTAGTCCAATCGTGTGTACACAAAGCCATCGGACTTTAGTCTAAAGTACAAACACGCACGCTCAGAACCAATGCAAAAGATCAGACAACAATACAGAAGTTGTCCAAAGGGTGGCGGCAATGAGCTGAAAAAGGATGTGATTTGGTGAAAGTTGGCTGAAAAAGCCCTGCCGTGTGTATACATACCAAGTTCATGGCCAACGCCCTTTGGACAGAAATCCACGGAAAAGTTTGTTTGAAGTTCGATCGGCTTTAGATTTAGTTCCCACTGACGCCACTGATCTTTTTAGCTATCTGTAAGAGGGTAATTCTTCAGAAGTGTAAGGAGCATTCTTCCCATTGACTATCCTACTAATGTATCACGAGTTGTTGATAAAGTAATTCTTAGCAGGGGTTCCCTGAGACCGGAAAGTTATTTCAAGGGTTCCTCTGTGTTGAAAAGGTTGAGAAAGGCTGCCCTATCCCCACAGCCACAATGGAATACTAACCCACTGACTACCATGCCAAAGGCAGCAAACGTTCAGCTGTACAGGAACCAACTGGGCTTAATAGCTCACTCTTGCTTTGATGGGTGTTTCATAAGAAACATGGATCACTATGCTGTCTGAGAGTTAAAGACATTTATCAAAATGTCTGAAAGAGGAACACTTTGTATTGTCTTGGAACCATCACTTATATTCAGATCTGCAATAAATAGCATAGAATTTAGCTTAAAGGGTAACACCACTTTTGTATAAAAAAAATATAGCAAACAAAAAAAAAATAATATAGCATATACAATTTAATGTCATTTAATGTTATTAAATATTACCTTTCATTTTCAAGCTGCAGCTGTTGTAATTTTCTGTAAAACTGAATGCAATAAGGCAACCTGGAAGTATTCTTTACACAGCTGGTGTATATACCTCCCCCAGAAATGTCATTTCCTGCTTGTGTGATTGGCTCACTGGTTTCCCTGAAAGTCTGCACTAATTCAATTTTTAGGCACCCCTCGTAAAAGGAATTTCAGTTTTGCTGAGATATTCCCCAAGGGTTATTTCCAAAGGGTTGCAGACCCTGCAAATTTTCTCATTAGAACACCGAGAGTGCACAAGCTGATTACAATGAACCAGACCCTCCCATTCGGAAATCAGTATCCATCTGACACAATGAAACAAACAAGAGCAAACTCCAGAGCAACAAAAGGTAGAAATCTGCTACAAAGTTTGTTAAAAATCCTTGCAATGTACATTGATCACCCAGAGGGAAATGTTTTTTGCATAACAAAAGTAGCGTTACTCTTTAAATTTGATAAGTTAATGTGACGCAATGCCAAATTGTGATTGTATAATACCCACACAGCCTATTTATAGATAATATAGGATATAAAAAATAAAGCCTCGTACACACGATCAGATTTCCGACAGGAAATGTTCGATGACAGGCTGTTGGCGGTAAATCCGACCGTGTGTACGCTCCATCGGACAATTGTTGTCGGATTTTCCGCCAACAAATGTTGGATGGCAGGTTTTAAAATTTTCCTCGGACAAATGTCTGTTCTTGGATTTTCCGAGCGTGTGTACACAAGTCTGTCGGACAAAAGTCCAAAGTACAAACACGCATGATCAGAAGCAAGGATGAGCAGGAAGCTGTCGGTCTTGTAAACTAGAGTTCGTAATGGAGAATTAACATTCGTGACGCGACAAATTATGAAATCTCTAAATGCAGCGCACAATTCTCTTCTTCTTTAATGGGATAATAATGAAGCTGTTTTGCTGGTGATATTGATGGAGTTATTGCAAACGAATTTTGAAAGGCTTTTTTTTTCTAGTGATATCAAGAACAATATTATTCTTCTTTTTTTTTTTTATCTGGGCAAGTTACCACAACACCATTATCCTGTAGTTTATAAGATCAAGGATACAACTATGTTGGTGTCCCTTGTCAATTTTACATTGTATTTTTTTATTGTTTACAAACTTTTTTATTTGGTACAAAGAAATAGTACAAAAAGCTTATTGACATATGCCATAAAATGTACAATCAAAGTAATTTCTACAAAAAGGAATAACAGTATATATTAAGCGGTTCTTGAATGGAGTATAAATTTATATATAAATATAGCAATTCCTATTATACATTAAACTCTATATTCATACAATACTCTTCAGTGAACTTCAGTATTTAGTAGAATTATTTAGGGTTAAAGAAGAGATTAGAATGGTTAAACCATGGGTCCCATTTCTTTGTGTAGAATTGGTTAGTGTTTTGTAGTGTGTGGAATATTTTTTCCATTAAATTAATATTGTTAATTCTGGTTTACAAAAAATAAAAGAGGAACTGTGGGGGATTTCCAATGGTATGCTATCAACCAGTGTACAGCAACACATATTGTGTGGACTAATCTCATATTATGTATGGAAAGACCCATGTTAGGGGAAAATAGAAGACAGTTATATTTAGTGAGGTTTATGTTGCTATTTGAGATTTTGGAGGCAATTTTTTCCAGTTGTTTCCATATCTGAGTAACTCTATCACAATCCCAGAAGGATCCTGCTGAATTGCAACCTCTGAAACATGTATGAGGGGTGTCAGGGAAAATTGCATGAATTTTAACTGGAGTATAATACCACTTTGTAAAAAGTTTGATTGCAGTTTCTTTGATCGTAATTGATCTTGTGCATTTGTGTAAGTTAGAGATACATTTGTCCCAATTTTCCATTGTAAATGAGAAATCACATTCTTGTTCCCACTTGAGCATATAGGGAAGTTTGGATTGTTCTGAATTATTGACTAGATTAGAGTAGATTTCAGATATCAGACCTGCTCTCCTAGGTGTTTTTAGACAAATGTTTTCAAAAAATGATGGTGGGAGTGAGTTTACTGTTTGGAAAATATGTACTAAAAAAATGTCTGATTTGGAGAAATTTATTAAACTCAGTATTGGGGATCTGATGTCTAGATTTTAATGAAGAGAATGAAGTGAAGTTGTTGTTTTCTAAAAAAAATTATAGAGGGATATTAGGTTATTATTTGTCCACCATGAAAAGTCTCCTCTCTCATTTGAGGAGCATTGTATTTTTTTTAAATGTAACAGTCTACTCCCAAAATGTTATTTGAAGTAAAACACATAGCCAAGTATTATTCTACACAATTTTTTTTTTATTGAATAAACAAATACCAGGGTTGGTAAACAACTCCAGTCCTAGGGCTCAAAGGATAACAAGAAAAAAGTGGAAATGAATCCGCTATATATATATATACATAAAATACAAGCTGCTGTTATAAGAGGAAAATGCACACATAAAATCAAAATATACTTTCTTATAAGAAGATAGTATTAACAGCGCTACTAAAATTAAACAAAAATACTCAAAAGGTTGAGGATAATGAGCACAATAATACTACAATCTCGAATGAACAAGGATACATATAAATATAAAAATGGTAATGAAACAGAAAGTTCAATGCAGTGACATGAGAACTAATAGTCCCATAATCATTCAAACAAATATATATCTTATAAACCTTGAGTTTATGCAGTTGTTACTAGTGTCTCTTATACTACCGCTGCTATATTATATGCTATCGCTGGTATTTGTTTGAATGATTATGGGACTATTAGTTCTCATGCCACTGCATTGAACTTTCTGTTTCATTACCATTTTTATATTTATATTTATCCTTGTTCATTCGAGATTGTAATTTTTTTTTATTGTGCATTGAAAAAAAAAAAAAAAATTTGATAGAACCAATAGAACTTAACCAAAAAGGGCATTCTATGCATCCAAAAATATAGAAAACATACCAAATCAAATCATTATTCAACCAAAAAAACAATGTCAAAGCAATAACTCCAAGGCCAATAATAAATAACACATCGTCTCCTCTGATTTTGCAACATGTCTGGTTGACGAACCGCCGTTCAGAAACCAATTTAAAAGCACGAAATGAAAAGCACGAAATGAAAAGTGCGAAATGAAAAGCGCAAATCAACACTCACCAAACTTCTACTAACCCGAAATTAGCAGAAGGAGCCCAAAGGGTGGCGCTAAAGAGCTGAGAAACAACGTAGTACGTCACTACGTTCGTATTTGTTGGCCAACAATTATGTGGCCGTTTGTATGCAAGACAAGCTTGGGCCAACGCCCTTTGGGCAAAATTCCACGGTTTTGTTGGCCAACAATCCGATTGTGTGTACGAGGCATTAGAGTTGCTTGCCACTGTGCCAATTCAGGCAATATCTTTTATTCTCAAATAAAATTTAATACGGAATATGATCAGTCATTATGGACAACTTCACCCTTTTCCCAATGGTCTTTTCTCCAGTTTTTGTAAATCTGTAATCCGAGACATGTACCTGTTATTCTTACTTTAAGACAAGATGTCATACTAATATAGTGTGATGATGTCATCTATATGTTACTATGACCCTTTTACAAAGAGTATAATGGGTTGTTTTTTCACAGCAAGGGCCTGACCTTTCTCTAATTGTTGAAGTTTCCAGAAGAATTAGGGGTCAGTTAAGAGAAGGAGTTGGTAGATCAGGAGATAGATCTGCTTATGTGTGGTGAAAAACAATTAAATGAGGCCCACCACATGACACTGAGAAGACACTTCAGTCTTCACTGAGCAGAGAGCGGTGACTATCAGTCCCCGAACTTTCCTCTGCCCCTCCAGCACTCACTGGAGTGCTGGGCTGTTGAAGGGGTGGGAGTGGTTGGCTCAGCCTCTCAGCAGTGCGCTGAGAAGCTGAGCCAGCTGCTGGTCATTTATCTGGGTGGATCCCAACATTATTGTCAGAGTCTGGACCTGCTCTCTGACCTTGGGCAACAGCAGACTTTAGCCCGATGTCAGCTGAATCTGGGTCACAGGAGTGCAAAAATAAGTGCATTCCTTTGGCCCTGAAGAGAAGAACAGTGGAAGCTCGGATTGCGAGTAACGCGGTTAACGAGCGTTTCGCAATAGGAGTACTGTATTTTTAAAAATCGTAACTCGGTTTGCGAGTGTTGTCTCGCAAGACGAGCGTGATTCAGGCCAAAACGGTCTGCAGTACCACTTTTGGCCTGAGGTGGGGGGGGGCGGCACGGCTGACCTCGGCAAATCTCGGGTAGGAAGTCTTTCCGAGGTTTGCCGAGGTCAGCCGAAGTGCGCTCGGGCCTTTTCAGCCGTTTCCGAGGATCTCCGGCGCCCCCCCCCGCCTCTGGCCGCATGCGGTATTGCATCCCATTGAAGTCAATGCAGAACAAATTATTTTCGTTTCCTTTGACTTCAATGGGAAAACTCGCTTTGATATGCAAGTACATTGGATTACGAGCATTCTCCTGGAACGGATTATGCTCGTAATCAGAGGTACGGCACTGTACAGCCATAAAAGCTTACAAGTAGATCTTTCATTATATTTTTTTATTGTACAGTTCTGTCCCATGTTTCTAAGTGCTTTTTATATTTTAATATTTTTATTGAAAAGATCTGGTAATAACATAAATAACACGGCAACAAAGCCAATTCTCAGGTTGTCATCATATCAAGACACCGTTAAACAATGTATGAACAGTGAAGGTAAGTAAAATCCAACATCAGAAGAAAAAGGCATACCTCAGGCAAGAAATGGTCCCAGGGTAATATCCAGAACTTAAATGTACTATCCACTTTAAATCCACTTGCTTACAGGGCACTTAAACCCCCTCCTATCCAGACCAATTTTCAGCTTTCAGCACTGACGCACTTTGAATGACAATTGCGCGGTCATACAACACTGTACCCAAATGAATTTTTTATCATTTATTCCCCACAAATGGAGCTTTCTTTTGGTGGTATTTGATCACCTCTGCGGTTTTTACTTTTTGTTAAAAAAAATGTAAAAACCTGAATTTAAAAAAAAAAAAAAAAATTATTTTTTTATATTTTGTTATAAAAAATTTAAAACGGGTCATTTTTCTCCTTCATTGATGTACGCTGATGAGGCGGCAGTGATGGGCACTGATAGGCGGCAGTGATGGGCACTGATGGGTGGCAGTGATGGGCACTGATGGGTGGCAGTGATGGGCAGCACTGCCAGGTGGCACTTATTGGCACTTGTGGGCACTGTTAGGTGGCACTGTGGGCACTGTTAGGTGGCACTGTGGGCACTGTTAGGTAGCACTGTGGGCACTGTTAGGTAGCACTGTGGGCACTGTTAGGTGGCACTTTTAGGTGGCACTGATGAGGCAGATGTGCCTCTTCCACTTGGGGACCGATGTCCCTCACATCCGATCCGGTGATCGGCTTTTTTTTCTACTCGCGCTGTCAGCGTGAGTAAAAAAAAAAACGATTACCGATCTTTTGTTTATATCATGTGATCAGCTGTCATTGGCTGGCAGCAGATCACATGGTAAGGGGCCGGGACCGGCCCCTTACTCGGATCGGTGATCAGCCGAGTCTCAGTGACTCGGTGATCACAGGGCGCACGCAGGGAGCGTACACAGGGGAGGCCGTCATATGACGGCCTCCCGGGAATTCAGGTCCGCGCTGTGGCCGTCATTCGGGCCATAGCGCGGATGCGTAGTGGTTAAATCCACTTTCTTCCCCATTCTGATGCTCGGTTTGAACTTCAGCAAGTCGTCTTCACCACGTCTAGATGCCTAAATGCTGCCATGTGATTGGCTGATTAGCAATGTATGTTACCAAGCAATTGAACAGATGTACTAAATAAAGTGGCCGGTGAGTGTATGTATGTATGGCCCCTGTATGGTCTATATATGTATGGTGGGTTTCTATATGGCTTATACATGTATGGCTCCTGTAAGGTCTATATATGTATGGTGGGCTTCTATATGGCCTATACATGTATGGCTCCTGTAAGGTCTATATATGTATGGTGGGTTTCTATATGGCCTATACATGTATGGCTTCTGTATGGTCTATATATGTATGGTGGGCTTCTATATGGCCTATACATGTATGGCTCCTGTAAGGTCTATATATGTATGGTGGGTTTCTATATGGCCTATACATGTATGGCTTCTGTATGGTCTATATATGTATGGTGGGTTTCTATATGGCCTATACATGTATGGCTCTTGTATGGTCTATATATGTATGGTGGGTTTCTATATGGCCTATACATGTATGGCTTCTGTATGGTCTATATATGTATGGTGGGCTTCTATATGGCCTATACATGTATGGCTTCTGTATGGTCTATATATGTATGGTGGGCTTCTATATGGCCTATACATGTATGGCTTCTGTATGGTCTATATATGTATGGTGGGTTTCTATATGGCCTATACATGTATGGCTTCTGTATGGTCTATATATGTATGGTGGGCTTCTATATGGCCTATACATGTATGGCTCCTGTATGGTCTATATATGTGTGACTCCCATCTGGCGGATTTCATAGGTGCTTCTGATGACCTTTACTTTTGTAAAAAGGGAGATCAGCGTAAATGAACAATCATCATTTATACACTGTAAATATAGAACACACAGAGGCTGATAATGAGCAACTTCTCAGCACATTTCCAACATGCTGAATATGCAAAACAAGCTGTATCCAGCCAAGTGCCCAGCACTGCGATATGTACACTAGAGTAGCTGCAATATTTATTGCCGCTATTATTGCTCTTTGCTTTTGGAGACACTATAGGGGAGATCTCATCCCTGGAGTATGCCAGAGATACCAGCATGTAACAGGTAAAAGTCAGGGGTGGTTGGATGTGGTGGCTGCATTCGTTTTCTTTTTTTCAGGCATTTTCCCTTTAGTTTCACCTGGTAATAATGGCAGTAATACACTTCCTGGCCTAGGGTGATATTCTAAATGCAAAGTGTTCTCTGATTGGATGAGATGGAGAGTGTGACATCACCAACCTGCCTGTCTAGCTTCTTCAATCAGAGAATGCTTTGCATTCACTCAGAAAATGTCCGCCTAGGTAAGGAAGTAGATTACTGGCAGGATCCCGGGGAATAATAAAGGAAAAGAAATCCTGATGAAAGAAAACAAATGCACCTCTTCAAATCAGAGAACACTTTCCATTCATTCAGAAAATGCAAAACATTATCCGGAACCTGGAAGCTAGTGGAGATCTCCGTAGTGCGGCGATCAGTGCCTCAGCAACCAATCACAAGTCAGAAATGACACATGAATCTCAGACCTCGGGTGGCCTGGCAGAAGATTTTGGCAGCAAGGAAGGGTATGGAAGGTAAGTTACGGCTCAAAGATCCTTTAATGGGAATAGCACATGTTCGTTTTTTAAAGTGTAATTGCAGTTTTGATGCTGTTGCACTTATATGATAGACCCCCGTTTGTAGCCCCCCGCCATTCCAGCAAAATATTGCTAATTAAATCACACAGCCACTTGTCAAAATGTTGCAAATTTGTACTTGGCAGTTCATCGAAATGAATGCAGAACATTTATGCATTATGGCCACTAGATGGCGATGATAATCAAAAAATAAGTTTGCTCCTCAGCTCCATCTAGTGGCCAATAATGTGGTATTTTCCAAATTCACACATTCAATTTGCAGAGAATAAACCCTGAGAACATCCGATTTTGCCCTATTCACATGCATTTACATGCAGTCTCAATGAACAGTTATGCATTTTTTTCTACAAATACCCCCCCGAGTATATGTACAGTATGCACTTTTCCACGTAGCCGTTTGATAGTACTTCGCTCCCTATGGGCCAAAAAGGAAAAAGAACAATTATTTTTCTTGCTGACCGACCCAGGGGTGCCGCCTGTGACCTGGCCGGCTGACCAGGGGGTGGTACCGTCCGTGACTCGAACGGGGGGTGGCAGCGGGGTTGGATTGTTTGCCACCCCCCCAAAAAAAACACCAGCCATCACTGACCATAGGCAACAGAACTTTCTGGCCATATGGACCACTAGACAGACCATTAGGAGAATGATGGTGGACAGGGTGCTTGTCATTTTGTAAAGCCACTTGCAAGTTGTCAGGGCTGGGCTCAGCCCTTCCTTCTCTGAGCTCACTGCTCAGCTGTCGGCTATATGCCAGCTCCTTTCTCTCCACAGTTACTCAGCTGTTGATGATATCCTGCTCGTCAGTCCTGCCTACTTAAGCCATCCAGTCCAGTGGATCTCTGCCTTCGCCTTGGTCAATATCACAGAAACTTTCACCTGCAATCCTGTTCAAGACTTGCTTTGCTGACATCCCTTCTGGCTCCAGATCCTGCTTGCTGTTCCTCTACATTGATCCCTGACGTTTGGCTTGTCTGACTATTAGTTCCGGTTATTGAACTGTTTTGACTATGTTCAGGCCCGGATTTACTCCCTTTGCCGCCCCCAAGGCCGGGTCCTTCAATGCCCCCCCCCCCCCCCCACACATACACACACCAATATTCTCGTCCTTTATCGATGACTGCTACAATAGATCAATAAAGAACATATCTCCACACATGAGAACACTGAAAAAATAACTGGCTTTAATTGTACAGACTGAAAATACTCTGTAATGCAGAAAATGCCTTTTAAAGATTATAGCATTAAGAAACTCCCTACAATTTTTTAGTTCTAACTTTTCTTTTGGCAAACTCATCGATAATATCTTCGTAGGACAAAGTATTTAAAAGTTATGACTCAATGGCAAGTAAAGGCTGCGGACATACCACAGGAGGTGGACAGAGGCTGCGGACATACTACAGGAGGTGGACAGAGACTGCGGACATACCACAGGAGGTGGACAGAGACTGCGGACATACCACAGGAGGTGGACAGAGGCTGCGGACATACCACAGGAGGTGGACAGAGACTGCGGACATACCACAGGAGGTGGACAGAGGCTGCGGACATACCACAGGAGGTGGACAGAGGCTGCGGACATACCACAGGAGGTGGACAGAGGCTGCGGACATGATAGTGTCCTCCTTACCCCCTCACAGTAGCTTCTCTGTCCACCATCATATTACTTCTCTACATCATCAGTGTGCTGTGTCCTCCTCCTGTGCCCCTTTCAACTCTCTGCAGGTCAGGGCAGCACAGTGCTGCCATGACCTGTGGAGAGGTGAAAGGGGCACAGGAGGACACAGCACACTGATGAATGATGTGGACTGGAGAAGTAATATGATGGATGGCGGACAGAACACATCAGTCTCTGTCCCCTGCATGGCATGGCTTCTGCCTCCCGGGGCTCCTAGTAACATCCTCCTCTCTCTCTCTCTCTCTCTCTGTCCCCTTTTTTACTATGGATATCCCCACAGCTTCACTCTCCTCCTCCTCCTCAGTGTCCTCCTCACCGTCACCGGCTGCTCGGCTCCTCCGCGGCTCCTCCGCGGCTTTGCCTATGACGCGTGCACTGCACAGTCGCCGGCCGCTGTGGACTAGACTCTCGATCTTTTCAAAAATGGCGCCTGGGCGGCGCAATCACGTTACTGCGCATGCGCCGCCCGGCCGAGCGCGTACGAGCTTTCCCGAGCCCGACCAACTTCGGAACGGCGCATGCGCAGTTGCGTGGTCAGCTCGCGGCCACCTTTTTTACGGGCACCGGTGCCGTAACGGACTTTAACGGTCAGCCCGAAAGGGGGGGGCTGCAGCGAAAGCCGAAAAGTCGCCGCAGGAGCGGGCCGCCCCTGCACCACTGCCGCCCCGAGGCCTGGCCTTGTGGGAAATCCGGCCCTGACTATGTTTGTTCTTTTAACTATTATTAAACAAGTGTGATTTAACTGTAGTTCTGTCTTGGCCTGATTTCATGGTTCCTGACACAAGTACAGCATCGAGCTTGTGTGCATGTGGTTTGGCTGGTACCTCTGCATCCTGCCACTTATGTTCTTCTTCCATGTTTACTTTTTCAGCCTTTCTGCTGTTAGTATCTGGTCCAGCTGCTGTGACCCCTTTCCACACCAATAGGCACATACATAACATTGGGGACTTTCATGGTAATCTTTGTTGTACATGTGCTGCTTGTGCTTTCGTACCTGATAACTACTCATATATGTGTGATTAATAATTTATGTTGTGCTGATTTTTTTGATCCTTTAAATATATTTACAGATATGTTTGGTAAACCACCCTACAAAATATTCATCCTGTTTGTGACAAGTGCGGATATGATTTTTTTATTATTAATGAGACAGCAGACAAGTTCTGTGAAACGCGTTGTGGATGTCTAAACGAGTTTGTGTACTATTAAGAACCATCTGATAGTATTCAGGATGGTCAAACAATTTGCATGTGTGCTTTTAAGGACAGTACTGTATATATTATATATATATATATATATATATATATATATATATATATATATATGCACACTTTAACCCTTTGTTTAACATGCTATATTTATAAACATCCTGGTATATATAAGGGGTTAATACAAGCTCATGTAAATGTCACCCAGGCAACTATAAAGCTGCCCAATCACTTTTACAGTACCAAGAAGGTACAACCACCCCTCCCTTTCTTCAGTACTGGAAATACATGATATAGCTTAGTGTTAAACCAGTCCAAAAGACTGACTGCCACATCCCTAATGTACAGTATCCCACAAAAGTGAGTACACCCCTAACATTTTTGTAAATATTTTATTATAACTTTTCATGTGACAACACTGAAAAAATGACACTTGGCTACAATGTAAAGTAGTGAGTGTACAGCTTGTATAACAGTGTAAATTTGCTGTCCCCTCAAAATAACTCAACACAGAGTCATTAATGTCTAAACCACTGGCAACAAAAGTGAGTACACCCCTAAGTGAAAATGTCCAAATTGGGCTCAAAGAGTCAATATATTGTGTGGCCACCATTATTTTCCAGCACTGCCTTAACCCTCTTGGGCATGGAGTTCACCAGGGCTTCACATGTTGTCACTGGAGTCCTCTTCCACTCCTCCATGACGACATCACGGAGCTGGTGGATGTTAAAGACCTTGCACTCCTCCACCTTTTGTTTGAGGATGCCCCACAGATGCTCAATAAGGTTTAGGTCTGGAGACATGCTTGGCCAGTCCATCACCTTTACCCTCAGCTTATTTAGCAAGGCAGTGGTCATCTTGGAGGTGTGTTTGGGGTCGTTATCCTGTTGGAATACTGCCCTGCAGCCCAGTCTCTGAAGGGAGGGGATCATGCTCTGCTTCAGTATGTCACAGTACATGTTGGCATTCATGGTTCCCTCAATGAACTGTAGCTCCCCAGTGCCGGCAGAACTCATGCAGCCCCAGACCATGACACTCACACCACCATGCTTGACTGTAGACTGTAGGCAAGACACACTTATCTTTGTACTCTTCACCTGGTTTCCGCCACACACGCTTGACACCATCTGAACCAAACAAGTTTATCTTGGTCTCCTCAGACCACAGGACATGGTTCCAGTAATCCATGTCCTTAGTCTGCTTGTCTTCAGAAAACTGTTTGCAGGCTTTCTTGCGCATCATCTTTAGAAGAGGCTTCCTTCTGGGATGACAGCCATGCAGACCAATTCTTTGGTCGACCATGGCGAGGCCTGTTCTGAGTGGAACCTGTCCTGTTAAACCACTGTATGGTCTTGGCCACCGTGCTGCAGCTCAGTTTCAGGGTCTTGGCAATCTTCTTGTAGCCTAGGCCATCTTTATGTAGAGCAACAGTTCTTTTTTCAGATCCTCAGAGAGTTCTTTGCCATGAGGTGCCATGTTGAACTTCCAGTGACCAGTATGAGAGAGTGAGAGCATTAACACCAAATGTAACTCACCTGCTCCCCATTCACACCTGAGACCTTGTAACACTAACGAGTCACATAACACCGGGGAGGAAAAATGGCTAATTGGGCCCAATTCGGACATTTTTACTTATGAGTGTATTCACTTTTGTTGCCAGCGGTTTAGACATTAATGGCTGTGTGTTGAGTTATTTTGAGGGGACAGCAAATTTACACTGTTATACAAGCTGTACACTCACTACTTTACATTGTAGCAAAGTGTCATTTCTTCAGTTTTGAGGGATGTACTCACTTTTATAAGATACTGTATATATACACAAAGAAGAGAGACCCCCAATGGGACTTTAGAGGCAGTATATAATAAGGTGACCAGAGTAAAAAATTAATCAAATTTTATTACAAAAATTGTACAAATGGTAATCAAATTGCACAATCAATAATAAAAACAAGGAGAAAAAATACAGAAAACGATGTACAGTACTCTGAACTCAAAACAGGGACCTCTAGGTCGGTCTCATGTAGCTGTAGACCCAGTTGCACAGAGGTTCACCCATCGATTCCCAACATGTTTCGGAGATACAGGGTAAATGCCTTCATCAGGGGAGGATAGAGCCAGAGTACAATCGTATAAAGGTATAAGTAACAAATGTGTAAATATACAAGCATGGTACAATAACATATGATGAAGTTGCAAGTGTAACATATACAGCATAGACAGCATGACTATAGGATTCATCAAATTACGGTCCTTGAACTTATAATAAAAACACAACACTGCGTGACATGGGTTTAAACGGCCAAAACAGCCCTTTTATTTAACAAATTAATAAACAACAAACAAAAACAATTTTAACCAGGAGGTGGTCTTTGGGTGTCCTTAAATCCCATTTTGGATTATTACCGACCATGTCCTCAGCCGTGCCCCATCCGGCTCGAAGACGTTGCGATTTCCACATTTTTTACTTTTCCCCCAGGGGACCTAGCTCCTGGGAGAACCACCAACAACCAACCAGGTGAGAGCGCCATACCCCAGATGGGCCCCCAATTCTTCTACAATCTAGTTAATCCTTGACCCCCCCAAAGACCCCCTGACCCGCCAGCTGCTGTGACAAAAGTGCAAATATAATTTTTTTTTTAATGTATTTATTTATTCTTTATTTTTATTTTATTTTATTTTATTATATTTATAATTTTTTTGAAAACATGAAACATCAGAATTGTCCCCCCTACCCAGACTACCCCTTAAACCAAAATACAGGGCGGGAGGGAACTCTTCAATCAACAGAATTTTCCGGAATGGTTACCCATCAGCCCTTGCATGGACAACACCCACTGCGGCTCCACCCTGACCATCTGACCCCAGATACACCAATCAGGTAAGCTACGCCCCTACCCCCACTACTTAATAAATAACTACTTATTATTAACCCTTCCCTGGACCTGTTCCTCCCTTAGTCATGCCGACCTTGCGTCAATTTTTTCTTCTCCGGGTCGCACTTTCAGTGCTCACAGTGTATGGTTGCTTAACAAACAGAGATGGCAAAAAAGCCCATAGTTATGCACCCCACCACATCGAGGCCACCAAGGAGCCACCCGAGTCAGTAGGCGAGGAATGGCGGTATGCTTCCCGGTGGAAAGGGAACGATGGCTGACTGGTAGGCGTTGTCCAAATGGTGACATTCTATAAGTGCATGGATCCTACATCCTCCTCTCAAATTCCATACAAACAAATGGATATGAGTGGGGAATGATTTCTTCAGTACTGGCCACGGTGGTTACTGGGCTCTTCCGTTCCTCCAAATGTCCAATCTTTCAAGAGGGGATAGAAGAACATCTGTCCCCTGATCCCCCTGCAGCAAATGAACCTGGGAACAACATGTATTTTGTCACTTTAGGATTCACAACTGTTCCTCCCCAGCTACTGTAGCCAGGGAAGCAGCTAATTAAGGACTATCTGTGCTTGATTAACTGCAGTGGAGGGCAGGGAAGACATTGGGGGTCTAATATACCTGAATGCTTCCACCATTAGAACCTGTCACCTGCTATGTTTGGTATCTATTTACTCAACACAATAATGTATTTTATACTTTACCAACAAAATGGGTAGTTTATTGTATGTGTGTACCAAAATACATTTTAGTGTTTTTTTTTTCTAAAACTAAGCATTTGATAAACAGTTGCGCATTTGATAAACAGTACTACCTATCAGTGCCCATCAGTACCACCTATCATTGCCCATCAGTACCAGCTATCATTGCCCATCAGTACTACCTATCAGTGCCCATCAGTACCACCTATCATTGCCCATCAGTACCACCTATCATTGCCCATCAGTGCTACCTATCAGTGCCCACCAGTGCTGCATATTAGTGCCTCCTAATCAGTGCCCTTCAGTGCCATCTCATCGGTGGCCATCAGTGGCCATCAGTGCAGCCTCATCAGCGCACATCAGTGAAGGAAAAAAATTAATTCTTTACAAAATTTGTAAAAAAACTTTGTTCACTTTTTAGTTTTTTCTAGCAAAAAAAACCCCAGTGGTGATTAAATACCACCAAAAGAAAGCTCTATTTGTAGGGAAAAAATGATAAAATTTTCACCTGGGTACAGTGTTGCATGACTGAGCAATTGTCATTCAAAGTGTGAGAGCGCTGAAAGCTGAAAATTGGCCTGGACAGGAAGGGGGTAAAAGTGGCAAGTAGTATTGAAGTGGTCAACGTAATTTTCTAGCAAAAGATGTTGATTTTGACATGTGTGCAAAAAATAAAAAAGTGGTTCATGAGGAATGGAAATTTGTGCAAATAAAAAGGTTTCAAAATTTTTGTAAAACGTGTACATGACGCTTTTTTTTTCTTTTTTGTACCAGGGAAGCGACGATGTCTCCTAGCCCGCCATAGTTTTTTATTTCCAGAATTCTGTTGACAAAGAGAGAGAGAGAACCTTTTCAAATGATACAGCGGCGCAAAGTGAACAAAACAAAATGAGAAAGGTGTCTTCTTAGGAGAACACTATAAAATGTCACGGCAAACACAAAGCAGCTTGATAAAAAAACAGAAGATAAATGGTGGAAAGAAAAGAATAATGAGCAGAAGACAACGGCGAGGGGCGAGGGGGGTGAAGGTATTGTGAGACAGATGGAGAAGAAGATGAAGGAAGGGGAGAAGCTGTAAAGGTTAGTGAGCCAGAGAAAAGGGAAAAAAAAAAAAAATAAAGCAGGGAGGAAGGTAGGAGGAAAGAGAGGGAAGCAAGGTGAAGGAGAGGGAGAGCATGCTTCAGAGCAGCAGCTGGAAGATTGGAAGAGACAGCTACGGAATTACATATCCAGGGAGATTTAGGGGAAAAAAACAATGTGACAGGAGAACAGAGACAGGAGCGGGCCCATGCAGGGACTTCAAAAGCTATTACTGAGAGGGACTGTCTGCAAGAGCAATGGATAGAATGAGAAAAAGGAGAGCAGGGGACATAGAAATATATAATGCAGGAACTAGGGACTGCGAAATAAAAAGACGGAGAGGATGTACCTCGAATATCGATGCTTCAGAAAATGTAATTTATGTCGGCTCAGGTCACCATCTCGGCCGCCGCAATAAACTGTTTTGCCTCATACATCTAATTCTATTTATATATCTTCCACATCAGTAATGGCTTGTGGGCATATTCCTTGACCAGTCAGATATTAGGACTCCAGAGACACTTTCGGAGGAAATGCTGAGACTCAGCAAATACTTTACAATACAATAGTGGCGTATTACGAGTATTACGTGTCAACGGAGGTGATCTTTTTAATTTTGTTTGGTACACATGGTTTATTTGAGTTAATGCCGGAGAAGGAATTTATGTGTGCCGAGGACAGCCCATAGAACTAACAGATTGATGTTGGAAGAAACCAAACTGGCTATGTCACTAGAAGCCCAAATCATGACCTTAGTATTGTCCTATTTTGGTCACACCGTCAGAAGAGAGAGATCACTGGATAAGGAAATGTTTGGGAAGATCGAAGGAACCAGGCGAAGAGGTGGTGGTTGGTACAAGCCCAATGGCTTGTGGACATATTCCTTGACCAGTCAGATATTAGGACTCCAGAGACACTTTCGGAGGAAACGCTGAGACTCAGCAAATACTTTACAATACAATAGTGGCGTATTATGAAGCATGGCCTACGTGTCAATGGAGGTGCTCTTTTTAATTTTGGGTGGTACACATGGTTTATTTGTGTTAATGCTGGAGAAGGAATTTATGTGTGTCATGGACACCCCATAGAACTAACAGATTGATGTTGGAAGAAACCAAACTGGCCATGTCACTAGAAGCCCAAATCATGACATTAAGATTGTCCTATTTTGGTCACACCGTCAGAAGAGAGAGATCACTGGGTAAGGATATGTTTGGGAAGATCGAAGGAACCAGGCGAAGAGGTGGTGGTTGGTAGCCCATTGGTCTCTGGCTACTTTTTGGTTTGCGGTGTCTATGCCACAACAACTGTAATGCCCCGTACACCCGATCGGACTTTCCGCCAACACAACCGTGGATTTTTGTTCGAAGGTTGTTGGCTCAAACTTGTCTTGCATACACACGGTCGCACAAATGTTGGCCAACAATTCCAAACGTGAGAACGCGGTGACATACAAGACGTACGATGAGCCGAGAAAAAGGAAGTTCAATAGCCAGTGTGGCTCCTTCTGCTTTATCCCGAGCATGTGTGAACCTTTGGTCGACGGACTTGTGTACACAAGATCTGACTTTCCCAAAACAAAGTTTTGTTGGTGGAAAATTTGAGAACCTGCTAGCAAACATTTGTTGGTGGAAAGTCCAACAGCAAATGTTTGATGGAGCATACACACGGTCGGACTTTCCGACAACAAGCTCACATCCAACATTTCCCGTCGGAAAATCCGACTGTGTGTACGGGCATTTATATATGTTTTTAAGAAGAAGGTGACCGGCTGCTAGATAGTTGGAAACATTTCCCACAGTAGTGAGGATGACACTTGAAAATCTCACAAGAGTAGCACAAAATTGACTTCTCTTGAGATCTCTTGTTCATCAAGTCGCTACGACCCGGACCCGAGTTGAAGGCACTTAACAAACACAAATGGCTTGGCATCCAAAAGATGAACCATGTGGAGCCCATGGGAAAGGACACCACTGGTTCTTGCCCTCTTAGGCCCTTCGCACACAAGGCTGTCTAGGAGCAGTGTGTCTCTCCCGGCATTTTAGTGCACCCAAAAGGGACAGGGGTACTTTGTAGCCTGCGGCATTGCAAACTCTATGGCAGGCAATAGCAGTACAAGAGTGAAGGCTGTACCAAGTGGTAGCTGCGTTTAGGGCTCTATGTGTTTATGGCTTTTGCAGAATTTGTCCATGAACCCACAGGGCCCTAAACACATGTGGGGAGGTGCAGCATGGTACGCCGCCAGTAAACACTTAGGCTAGGTTCACACTATTGCGAATTGGATGTGGGTTTCCGCGCATCCAATTTGTATAGCAGGAGATTGTGACCAGCTCTCTATGGAGCCGGTTCACACATTTCCGCAGCGGCTCCAGTGCGAATTGCACAGGAGTCCTGTGCATCTTTTGGTCCGTTTCAGGTCCAAATTCTGCCAAATATTCATGCTGAAATCAGACCTGAAACAGTGAATGGAGATGCACCGGACTCCTGCTGTGAGCCGCTGGATTCTCCAGTGTGAACCCAGCCTTATTCCGTGTACACACGACCGGACTTTGACAGCAAAGGTCCGATGGAACGAATCCGCCGGAAATTCGATCGTGTGTGGGCTTCATCGGACCTTTGCTGTTGAAAAATCACACGGACTTTAGAAATAGAAATTGTTTCAAATCTTTCCGACGGACTCGAGTCCGGTCGAAAAAACAGTTCGCCTGTATGCTAGTCCGACGGACGAACGACGACACAAGGGCAGCTATTGGCTACTGGCTGTGAACTTCCTTATTCTAGTCCGGTCGTACGTCATCAGTCGGACTGGTGTGATCGTGTGTAGGCAAGTCCGTTGCGTCCGAACTCCGTCAGAAATTCGAAAGTCCATCAAAAGTCCGTCAAAAAGTCCTTCGAAGTTCAGTCCGTCGAAAGTCCGCTCGTGTGTACACGGCATTAGAGGCCAGTTGCTGAAAACAGAACTTGTAATAAAGTTCGCAATTCACATCAAACCTGACGGGAAGGCACCCATCTGGGAACACTCAAAGGATAAAGCAGCAATATGTAGCAGAGCAGATCTCGGATGTGCCAACAGTGTTTTTCTTGAGGGGCAGAATGTAGCCTGGCCAGTCCGTACCCAAATGGAGAGGCTTCCAGGAAGGATGGCTTATCCCTATCCTCTCCCTACTTGTTTGGAACCTCTTCCACTGTTCACTGTCCCTGACAGATGGGAGACCTGTCCCTACGCTATCCAACTGGATAGCTTCCCAGTGACCCAGGGAACCATAGAGGAACCCTATTCCTCGTGACTTCCTCTCCCCCTGCAATGTCACTGTAGTTGAGTGCCACCTACAGGGGAGGTAGTAGACTGCATCTGCCTACACTCGGGGACAGTGTTCTTTCCCATCCAAATGTACATCTTCACCAGCACACCATGGATCAGCAATAAGTTGTCCAAGAAGGTTTTAATGAAAGGAAGTCACATCACAAAGAAAGGTGCAATGTTTCGGGGCCGCACAGGACCTCTTCGTCAGGCATGTGATAAGGTGCAACAGTGTCAGAAACAATATATATATGTATATACAGTGGTCACCAATCAAAAACATGTGCAGAATGAAATTTTCATTTCTTTGTGATGTGACTTCCTTTCATTAAAACCTTCTTGGACAACTTATTGCTGATCCATGTTGTGCTGGCGAAGATGTACGTTTGTTTGATGCTTCCAGGACCCAACTGGTAATCGCTGCAGCACCCACCATTTTATTAGCCATTTTACCAGGAACGTGTGCGATAGGAATATTGAACATGCTGCAGGCAACAGGGCTGGACACTGCACCTGTCCCTCATAGGCGCACTAAAATGCAAGGAGGGACGCATTGCAGCTAGGCGACTACATGGGAAATGGGTCTTATGGAGGTGTTTGCAGTCTAAATCCGGAGAGCAGTCTAGGGTAACAACACTGCTATTCCACAGATACAGTACGGTGAGAAAGCGTTGTCATCCTAATATACAAAGTGTATTACTGGCAGAATCACTAGGTGAAAATAAAGGAAAAAAGTCTGAAAAAAAACAAAATAACGTAGACAACAAATTCAAAGTTTGGCAAGTTGCAAAATACCACTTTTCTTCTCGGATTGATATACACTTTAAAAAGGGATTTCACTACCCCCAGAATGTTGTATTTTTAACCCCCCTTACCCACACCTCCCAACATTTTGACATGGGAATGAGGGACACCTACTAGCAAATGTACGTAGGCAAAGGACACGCCCCCTGCCACACCCCCTTAAAGGAGAATTAACCAAAAAAAAGGTTAATTAAAATCCACAAGAGCTTTTTTTTACCACTACTATTACTTTATACTGGCTTTAAACATTTACAAATGCAGCAATTTAGAATTTGGATGAAAGGTTTAGCACTGGGAAACACTTTTTGAAAGATAAAAAGTGCATTTTATATACAACTATGAGGCTCAGACCAAAATGAGGGACAAATGAGGGGGAAAGAGGGACATTGTTCCAAATCAGGGACAGTCTCATGAAATCAGGGACAGTTGGGAGCTATGCCCTTACCTGTTATTATGGCTTGTTTTTAATTCACTTACTCACATGACCAGTGGATCCAGCATTGAGCTGCTGTGATCCATTGGTTCAGGTGTTATGGTTCAGATCACCATCCGCGTCACCTAGGTTAAGGCAGCCTGCCTCTTGATGGCGTATGCCAGCTCTAGCTGCAGTCGCTGTATGTGTCCCTACAACTGCAGCCCCTCCCCCCATGCTGTGATTGGAGAATGAAAGGAGAACAAGTGAGTTCACCTGTCATTCCGCTTTCTCCTCCTTTCAGTATGTTTCTTGTTAGCATATGCGCACTGCAGCACAACTGCCTGGCTCTATATGCTGCTTCTACCTCTATCAGTCTGAGCTCTGCTCTACAGGGGGTCACAAAAGGCTGATACCAGGTCAAATTCAGATACTTATCCTGCTTGCATTAAGAAAATAAATGTAATGAAAATTTTTTAAACAGCAAACCTAACCCCCTGAGGAAGACCGTGACCATGTAGGTCGAAACGCGTTGAGAATTTTTCACGACAGACTCTCTAACATGTGATGTGGTATATAAACTTGTGTTTGTATTTTCTGTATTTGGAATGTTATCATATCTCCCTACAAGAGCTTATATTTTAACTGCTATGTGTCCATGCCATGTCAACTTTTAATAAAGTATTTTCTTTTGTATGTGTAGATGACTCCTGCGCTGTCTAAAAAAAAAGCTAAGGGACACTGCTGCAAAAACCTGTGAATCTGATCGGGACAGAAAAAATCTAAAAGTAAAATAATAATGGTGTTTGCGCTGTGAATGAAAGGAAAAAATGAAGGGGGTGCTGCAAAGAATGTGCTAATAAAAGCTAGTAAATATGGTGATAATATTGTGATAATAACAAATGAATAAATGTACATGAAACCAGGTGAATCAAATAAAGACTAATGCAGTGAAATGCTGCCCACAAGAAAAAATGTGAGGTAAGTGGTATACACATATAAACATATAAAATGTATAGGAATACCAATCATGTACCACATAAACCAAAGTGAAAATACATAGAAATTAGTCCACAAAAATATACAATATATGAAAGTGGCAAAAAAAGTTCATGTGATAATATAAAAAAATATAAAAAATAGTTCATATAAGACAAATAAAACAAAAAAACGAAATCGATCAATTCCACCACCAGGAAACACGTGTACCAAATGCTCGGCGTTCGTGGATTGACGCTTATGCTCCTTTCAAATAAGTGAGTACATCACCTTTTTGATCCGCCCCTGTCCCATGGTGTTTGTCGCGGAATCACGTTATATCCTTTCTTCTCTGTGTCTCTCCATATGATCCCTAACATCCACCACTGAGAAATTGTTCAAGCAATTTATAGGAGACTGTTCCACCTTTGCATCAACCATCTTCACCTGTGATCTGTGACCAGTATATGGTGTACACTTTACAGCAGTAAGGTGAGCTGCTTGCAGACACGGAGGTGCCATCACTGAAGATTGCATTTGGTACACGTGTTTCCTGGTGGTGGGATTGATCGATTTTGTTTTTCTGTTTTTTGTTGTCTTATGCCGCGTACATACGAGCGGACTTTACGGCAGACTTGGTCCGACGATCTTTCCAACGGACTTTGTAGCATAGGTTTCCCCCGGACTTACAAATAGACAGACTTGGACACACACGATCACACCAAAGTCCGACGGATTCATACGTGATGACGTACGACCGGACTAAAATGAGGAAGTTGATAGCCAGTAGCCAATAGCTGCCCTAGCGTCGGTTTTAGTCCGTCGGACTAGCATACAGGCGAGCGGATTTTTCGACCGGACTCGAGTCCGTCGGACAGATTTGAAACATGTTTTATTTCTAGGTCCGTCGAACTTTTCGGAAAAAAAAGTCAGCTGGAGCCCACACACGATCGAATTATCCGACGGAGTCCGGTCTCCTGGACCAAGTCTGCCGTAAAGTCCGCTCGTGTGTATGCGGCATTATATGAACTACCGTATTTATCGGCGTATAACACGCACTTTTTCCCCCTTAAAATAAGGGGAAAATCGTGGGTGCGTGTTATACGCCGATCCCCGCCGGTCCTTCCGAACTCCGCGGCGCCATGTTTAAAAATACAAACTAAACGTTTGTATGTCGGCGGCGACAAGGCTGCACTGGGGCAAGGCTGCACTGGGGACAAGGCTGCACTGGAGACAAGGCTGCACTGGGGCAAAGCTGCACTGGGGCAAGGCTGCACTGGGGACAAGGCTGCACTGGGGACAAGGCTGCACGGGGGCAAAGCTGCACTGGGGCAAGGCTGCACTGGGGACAAGGCTGCACTGGGGACAAGGCTGCACTGGGGCAAAGCTGCACTGGGGCAAGGCTGCACTGGGGACAAGGCTGCACTGGGGACAAGGCTGCACTGGGGCAAAGCTGCACTGACAAGGCTGCACTGGGGCAAAGCTGCACTGACAAGGCTGCACTGGGGCAAGGCTGCACTGGGGCAAAGCTGCACTGACAAGGCTGCACTGGGGCAAAGCTGCACTGACAAGGCTGCACTGGGGACAAGGCTGCACTGGGGCAAAGCTGCACTGACAAGGCTGCACTGGGGCAAAGCTGCACTGACAAGGCTGCACTGGGGACAAGGCTGCACTGGAGACAAGGCTGCACTGGGGCAAAGCTGCACTGACAAGGCTGCACTGGGGCAAAGCTGCACTGACAAGGCTGCACTGGGGCAAGGCTGCACTGGACACTGGGGAAAGGCTGCAGATGAACACTGATGAGGCTGCATTGATGGGCATTTAAATGTAAGTTTTTTTTCCTTAAACTTCCCTCCTAAAAGTTTTTTTCCTTAAAATTCCCTCCTAAACTTGGGGTGCGTGTTATACGCCGGCGCGTGTTATACGCCGATAAATACGGTATTTTTTATATTTTTTTTATATTATCACATGAACTTTTTTTGCCACTTTCATATATTGTATATTTTTGTGGACTCATTTCTGTGTGTTTTCATACGTACACTGTTTCCCCGAAAATAAGACCTAGCGTGACTGTCGGTGATGGCTGCAATATAAGCCTTACCCCCCAAATATGCCCTAGGTAAAGTCCTTGTAGGTCTTAT
The DNA here is from genome assembly GCA_037952925.1 of Lithobates clamitans. NCBI lineage: Eukaryota > Metazoa > Chordata > Amphibia > Anura > Ranidae > Lithobates > Lithobates clamitans. Next base: position 1,229,774 of record JBBGZY010000202.1, read on the forward strand.
TTTCAGGGTAGGGCTTATTTTCGGGGAAACAGGGTAGGGCTTGTTTGGGGGGGTAGGGCTTATATTGCAGCCATCACCGACAATCGCGCTAGGTCTTATTTTCGGGGAAACAGGGTACCACCACTTTGGTTTATGTGGCACATGATTGGTATTCCTATACATTTTATATGTTTATATGTGTATACCACTTACCCCCCATTTTTTCTTGTGTGCAGCATTTCACTGCATTAGTCTTTATTTGATTCACCTGGTTTCATGTACATTTATTCATTTGTTATTATCACAATATTATCACCATATTTTCTAGTTTTTACTAGCTTTTTTTTAGCACATTCTTTGCAGCACCCCCTTCATTTTTTCCTTTCATTCACAGCGCAAACACCATTATTATTTTCTATAAAGTATTTTCTTTTAATGTATTAAATCTTCGATATTAATTACTTTGCTGCTAAACCTTTCCCATATTAAATGTAAAGATGTTTTGATAAATATACAAAGCTACATTAATTTCCGTGTTTTATATCTGCCTGGGGTTGAGCTCTAACTAAGGCCACCCAGGCACCTACTTATTTTTAATGCACAGCGGACCTATTTGAACAAGCAGAGAGAAGCGGCCAGGTTTGTGGATAATATTGTTATCCATATGGTGGGAAGAACTGCACAGCTTTCCCCGCAGAGCTGTCATCTGATGAACACATGCAGCCGTCTTATCAGAATTAGCGGCGTGTCTCACGTTTGATCTATCAGTGTGAAAAAGCCCATCTCCAATTTGTCACAACTTTCAGATCACTCTGTGTGTGGCCGGCAACAGCGGCACATAAAACTGTCCTTGGGAAAAGTGTTCAGAAGACGTTCCTAATGCTGCGTACACACGAGCGCACTTTACGGCAGACTTTGCCCGGCGGACTTTTCGACGGACTTTTCGAACGAACGGACTTGCCTACACACGATCAACCAAAGTCCGACGGATTCGTACGTGATGACGTACGACCGGACTAAAACAAGGAAATTCATAGCCAGTAGCCAATAGCTGCCCTAGCGTCGGTTTTCGTCCGTCGGACTAGCATACAGACGAGCGGATTTTTCGACCGGACTCGAGTCCGTCGGACAGATTTGAAAGGTGTTTCATTTCTAGGTCCGTCAAACTTTTGAGAAAAAAAAAAGTCCGCTGGAGCCCACACACGATCGAATGGTCTATAACTATAATTGTCTATAGCAAGCCACTCTGGCAGTGTAACTTCCATGACAAATGTCAAAAATGCTTCTATAGACAAAGGATCCTCAGTCTGGATTGATGATTAAATATACCGTTGTGGGCATATATACTGCATGGTTGGGTACGGAAGGAGCTATACAATATACAACCTCCACTGTGTACTCCACTCCCTTACAGCCCACTGCTGGGAATCAATAGACCCTCTTTTAGGGGTTAGTCTTTATAAAAAAAGGCACAATAAAGACTTTTGCAGCTTTTCATTTTTAACCTTTTCTCAAGCCATTTTACTCTCGACTTATAAACCCACGCACCTAAAAAAAAAAAAAAAAAACAGTAAAGAAATCCAGATAAAAGGTCTTTGAAATTTGCAGTTTTAATTTGTAATTTTTATAACTAGGAAAAAACAATATCTGGCACGATCTCACCCTCCTTCAGTGTCCACAATACTGAATTCTGTATACTTTCTACAATACCACCTACATACAGTGCAGAGCCTGTACACATACACAAACAGAATAAATATGTTCCAATACCTTAACACTAAACTTTAGGCAAGTATAAAGACACGCATTATTACAGCTCTGTAATCATTATTAAATCAGTAAATGTATTCTTTTAAATGCAAGCAGTGTATATACTTAACTGTGACCTAGTATCAGCATTTTGTAGTCCCTGTACAGCAGAGAACAGAGTGTGCGAGGAAGAAGCAGCACAAGGTACCAATCAGGTCATGTGCTGACAAGGAGCACGCTGAAAGGAAGTGAGAGCAGAGTGACAGAAATCTGAACTCATCACTGGGCGGCACAGTGGTGTAGTGGTAGCACTCTCGCCTAGCAGTAAAAAGGGTCGCTGGTTTGAATCCCAACCACGACACTACCTGCCTGGAGTTTGCATGTTCTCCCTGTGCCTGCGTGGGTTTCCTCCGGGTACTCCGGTTTCCTCCCACACTCCAAAGACATGCTGGGAGGTTAATTGGATCCTGTCTAAATTGTCCCTAGTATGTATGAATGTGAGTTAGGGACCTTAGATTGTAAGCTCCTTGAGGGTAGGGACTGATGTGAATGTATAATGTATATGTAAAGCGCTGCGTAAATTGACGGCGCTATATAAGTACCTGAAATAAATAAATAAAATAAATCACTGTGCTGCTTCTCTTGCCATGTCCAGTCACTGGCTGGGGCAGGTGTATGACAACCTGGGCTCACATTATATACCTCACACCATTCCATACTATACATTGGGTATAATCCTCTCAATACCACCGTACTTTCTACACTATGCTGTACAATATATAGTTCACACTGCACCACTCTGTGTACACTGTGCTGTACATTATATACTCCACACCTCACCACTCTGTACATTATATACTCCACACCACTCTGTGTACACTGTGCTGTACATTATATACTCCACACCTCACCACTCTGTACATTATATACTCCACACCACTCTGTGTACACTGTGCTGTACATTATATACTCCACACTGCTCTACTCGGTGTACACTGTGCTGTACATTATATACTCCACACCACACCACTCTGTGTACACTGTGCTGTACATGATATACTCCATGCTGCTCTACTCTGTGTACACTGTGCTGTACATTATATACTCCACACTACACCACTCTGTGTACACTGTGCTGTACATGATATACTCCATGCTGCTCTACTCTGTGTACACTGTGCTGTACATTATATACTCCACACCACACCACTCTGTGTACACTGTGCTGTACATGATATACTCCATGCTGCTCTACTCTGTGTACACTGTGCTGTACATTATATACTCCACACCACACCACTCTGTGTACACTGTGCTGTACATGATATACTCCATGCTGCTCTACTCTGTGTACACTGTGCTGTACATTATATACTCCACGCTGTTCTACTCTGAGTACACTGTGCTGTACATGATATACTCCATGCTGCTCTACTCTGTGTACACTGTGCTGTACATTATATATTCCACACTATACCACTCTGAGTACACTGTGCTGTACATTATATACTCCACACTACACCACTCTGAGTACACTGTGCTGTACATTATATACTTCACACTACACCACTCTGTGTACACTGTGCTGTACATTATATACTCCACACCACACCACTCGGTGTACACTGTGCTGTACATTATATACTCCACACCACACCACTCTGTGTACACTGTGCTGTACATGATATACTCCATGCTGCTCTACTCTGTGTACACTGTGCTGTACATTATATACTCCACACTACACCACTCTGTGTACACTGTGCTGTACATGATATACTCCATGCTGCTCTACTCTGTGTACACTGTGCTGTACATTATATACTCCACACCACACCACTCTGTGTACACTGTGCTGTACATGATATACTCCATGCTGCTCTACTCTGTGTACACTGTGCTGTACATTATATACTCCACACCACACCACTCTGTGTACACTGTGCTGTACATGATATACTCCATGCTGCTCTACTCTGTGTACACTGTGCTGTACATTATATACTCCACGCTGTTCTACTCTGAGTACACTGTGCTGTACATGATATACTCCATGCTGCTCTACTCTGTGTACACTGTGCTGTACATTATATATTCCACACTATACCACTCTGAGTACACTGTGCTGTACATTATATACTCCACACTACACCACTCTGAGTACACTGTGCTGTACATTATATACTTCACACTACACCACTCTGTGTACACTGTGCTGTACATTATATACTCCACACCACACCACTCGGTGTACACTGTGCTGTACATTATATACTCCACACCTCACCACTCTGTACATTATATACTCCACACCACTCTGTGTACACTGTGCTGTACATTATATACTCCACACTGCTCTACTCGGTGTACACTGTGCTGTACATTATATACTCCACACCACACCACTCTGTGTACACTGTGCTGTACATGATATACTCCATGCTGCTCTACTCTGTGTACACTGTGCTGTACATTATATACTCCACACTACACCACTCTGTGTACACTGTGCTGTACATGATATACTCCATGCTGCTCTACTCTGTGTACACTGTGCTGTACATTATATACTCCACACCACACCACTCTGTGTACACTGTGCTGTACATGATATACTCCATGCTGCTCTACTCTGTGTACACTGTGCTGTACATTATATACTCCACACCACACCACTCTGTGTACACTGTGCTGTACATGATATACTCCATGCTGCTCTACTCTGTGTACACTGTGCTGTACATTATATACTCCACGCTGTTCTACTCTGAGTACACTGTGCTGTACATGATATACTCCATGCTGCTCTACTCTGTGTACACTGTGCTGTACATTATATATTCCACACTATACCACTCTGAGTACACTGTGCTGTACATTATATACTCCACACTACACCACTCTGAGTACACTGTGCTGTACATTATATACTTCACACTACACCACTCTGTGTACACTGTGCTGTACATTATATACTCCACACCACACCACTCGGTGTACACTGTGCTGTACATTATATACTCCACACCACACCACTCTGTGTACACTGTGCTGTACATGATATACTCCATGCTGCTCTACTCTGTGTACACTGTGCTGTACATTATATACTCCACACTACACCACTCTGTGTACACTGTGCTGTACATGATATACTCCATGCTGCTCTACTCTGTGTACACTGTGCTGTACATTATATACTCCACACCACACCACTCTGTGTACACTGTGCTGTACATGATATACTCCATGCTGCTCTACTCTGTGTACACTGTGCTGTACATTATATACTCCACACCACACCACTCTGTGTACACTGTGCTGTACATGATATACTCCATGCTGCTCTACTCTGTGTACACTGTGCTGTACATTATATACTCCACGCTGTTCTACTCTGAGTACACTGTGCTGTACATGATATACTCCATGCTGCTCTACTCTGTGTACACTGTGCTGTACATTATATATTCCACACTATACCACTCTGAGTACACTGTGCTGTACATTATATACTCCACACTACACCACTCTGAGTACACTGTGCTGTACATTATATACTTCACACTACACCACTCTGTGTACACTGTGCTGTACATTATATACTCCACACCACACCACTCGGTGTACACTGTGCTGTACATTATATACTCCACACCACACCACTCTGTGTACACTGTGCTGTACATGATATACTCCATGCTGCTCTACTCTGTGTACACTGTGCTGTACATTATATACTCCACACTACACCACTCTGTGTACACTGTGCTGTACATGATATACTCCATGCTGCTCTACTCTGTGTACACTGTGCTGTACATTATATACTCCACACCACACCACTCTGTGTACACTGTGCTGTACATGATATACTTCATGCTGCTCTACTCTGTGTACACTGTGCTGTACATTATATACTCCACGCTGTTCTACTCTGAGTACACTGTGCTGTACATGATATACTCCATGCTGCTCTACTCTGTGTACACTGTGCTGTACATTATATATTCCACACTATACCACTCTGAGTACACTGTGCTGTACATTATATACTCCACACTACACCACTCTGAGTACACTGTGCTGTACATTATATACTTCACACTACACCACTCTGTGTACACTGTGCTGTACATTATATACTCCACACTACACCACTCTGTGTACACTGTGCTGTACATGATATTCTCCACACTGGTCCACTCTGTGTACATTGTGCTGTATGTTATATACTTCACACCACTCCATACTGTACATTGAGTATAATCTTCTCAATACCAACCCACTTTCTACACTATGCTGTTCCCTATATTGCACTCTGCTCCCCTTCGTACACTTTCCTCTACCTTCACTACTCCACACTATACAGTACACTGTGCTGTATGTGACATCACCACACCTCTCTATTGTATAGTATACCCCGACACTGTCTGTTTTAAACCCTCAGTCTCATCAGACAGCGTACTATATTCATTGTCAGGGCCCCTTCTGTGCTCCCCCTTCTGTGTTAGTCTATATATATTCCACAAAGGCCATTCTTCTCCACCTAAGGGATAAGAGGAGGACTGTGGAGTAATAGATTGAGCCCGGACAGAAGTCTACTATTCTATAATGATGATTGAATGTGCTGTTTGGGAGCTTGGAACGGCTGCCGCCATTATATTAGACAGTCATAATGGGCCACATGCAGAATCTCATTCGCTGGTAACTAATTAACATAATACTGGTATCCTCACACATTAATAAAGCATCACCAGTGTCTGTATAGCCAGAGGCCACAGACATGGAGCACAGAGGGGAGAGGCAATGCATGGACAGAATATTAAGGTGGCAGAGGAAGAAAGGAAGCCTAGGAACGTGCCAGACATAATGAGAATCTCCCCTCTCTTCATTAATAAAATGACTTTTATCAGGATAAAGGACCTCTCTGAAGTTCTGTTTTGACTGTCACTTGGTGTCCCGCTATTGTGACCCCTGTGTAAGGGCATTATCTTCCAGCCGTCGTTTAATGAGCCCCCCCACACATGATACAGAACCCCCTACAGGAGCTGCAGTCTGATAACCCTCCTATCTGCGCTCCGCAAATGAGCCATCACAAGTTCATTAGATTGCAGCGTCTCCTTAATAGCCTGCTAATTAATATTTAGCTGTCTAATTAGCTTGCAGTGCCCAGATGTGGTTTATAGAGACAGCCTGGACATACTGTTCCGGATTAACCCTGGCGGTGCCAGAACTGCTAGGTGGAAGCATGGGATGGAACACAAAGATAGATAGATAGATAGATAGATAGATAGATAGATAGATAGATAGATAGATAGATAGATAGATAGATAGATAGATAGATAGATAGATAGATAGATAGATAGATAGATAGATAGATAGATAGATAGATAGATAGAGTCAGGTCCATAAATATTGGGGCATCGACACAATTCTAATCTTTTTGGCTCTTTACACCACCACAATGGATTTTAAATGAAACAAACACGATGTGCTTTAACTGCAGACTTTCAGCTTTAATTTGAGGGTATTTACATCCAAATCAGGTGAACGGTGTAGGAATTACAACAGCTGGTATATGTGCCTCCCACTTTTTTGGGGACCAAAAGTAATGGGACAATTGGCTGCTCAGCTGTTCCATGGCCAGGTGTGTGTTATTCCCTCATTATCCCATTTACAAGGAGCAGATAAAAGGTCCAGAGTTCATTTCAAGTGTGCTATTTGCATTTGGAATCTTTTGCTGTGAACTCTCAATATGAGATCCAAAGAGCTGTCACTATCAGTGAAGCAAGCCATCATTAGGCTGAAAAAACAAGCCCATCAGAGAGATAGCAAAAACATTAGGAGTGGCCAAATCAACTGTGTGGAACATTATTAAAAAGAAAGAACGCACTGGTGAGCTCAGCCACACCAAAAGACCCGGAAGACCACGGAAAACAACTGTGGTGGATGACCAAAGAATTCTTTCCCTGGTGAAGAAAACACCCTTCACAACAGTTGGCCAGATCAAGAACACTCTCCAGGAGGTAGGTGTATGTGTGTCAAAGTCAACAATCAAGAGAAGACTTCACCAGAGTGAATACAGAGGGTTCACCACAAGATGTAAACCATTAATGAGCCTCAAAAACAGGAAGGCCAGATTAGAGTTTGCCAAACAACATCTAAAAAAGCCTTCACAGTTCTGGAACAACATCCTATGGACAGATGAGACCAAGATCAACTTGTACCAGAGTGATGGGAAGAGAAGAGTATGGAGAAGGAAAGGAACTGCTCATGATCCAAAGCATACCACCTCATCAGTGAAGCATGGTGGTGGTAGTGTCATGGCGTGGGCATCTATGGCTGCCAATGGAACTGGTTCTCTTGTATTTATTGATGATGTGACTGCTGACAAAAGCAGCAGGATGAATTCTGAAGTGTTTCGGGCAATATTATCTGCTCATATTCAGCAAAATGCTTCAGAACTCATTGGACGGCGCTTCACAGTACAGATGGACACTGACACGAAGCATACTGCGAAAGCAACCAAAGAGTTTTTTCAAGGGAAAGAAGTGGAATGTTATGCAATGGCCAAGTCAATCACCTGACCTGAATCTGATTGAGCATACATTTCACTTGCTGAAGACAAAACTGAAGGGAAAATGCCCCAAGAACAAGCAGGAACTGAAGACAGTTGCAGTACAGGCCTGGCAGAGCATCACCAGGGATGAAACCCAGCGTCTGGTGATGTCTATGCGTTCCAGACTTCAGGCTGTAATTGACTGCAAAGGATTTGCGACCAAGTATTAAAAAGTGAAAGTTTGATGGATGATTGTTAATCTGTCCCATTACTTTTGGTCCCTTAAAAAAGTGGGAGGCACATATACAAACTGTTGTAATTCCTACACCGTTCACCTGATTTGGATGTAAATACCCTCAAATTAAAGCTGAAAGTCTGCAGTTAAAGCACATCTTGTTCGTATCATTTCAAATCCATTGTGGTGGTGTTTAGAGCCAAAAAGATTAGAATTGTGCCGATGTCCCAATATTTATGGACCTGACTGTAGATAGACAGATAGAAGGGTCAACCATTTGTTTAGATCTATGGAGCAGAGCAGAGAATTTCTAGATATCTCTAATAACAATCTACAGCAGCAAGAGGCAAAATTTGCTCATTGCTCAAGGAACCCCAGCAACCTTTGGAGGAACCCTGGTTGAAAAACTCTGCCCCAGACTAAACGAGCATTAGAGCCTTACTACGGGGGTAGGGGTTACCAAAGATGGAACTTCAACCAAAAAGTTCAGCTTTAAAAAAAAGTAGGGTTGCACCGATACCACTTTTTTAAGACCAAGTACATGTACCGATACTTTTTTTTTATGCCATGTGACAGTGGCACTAATTTGCAGCACTGATAGGTGGCACTGATGGGCACTGATGAGGCAGCACTGACGGGCACTGATGAGGCGGCAATGATGGAAAGGCACTATGCAGCACTGATGGGCACTGATACGTGGCACTGAAGGGCATTGATGGGGTGGCACTGATGAGGAGGCACTAATATGCAGCACTGATGGGCACTGAGTTACTAGCACCGATCATCAGTATCAGTAAAACCCTAGAAAAAAGCAACCATGGGTGCAATGGGGAGGTGAGTTTTTGGCACGCTTTTTTTTTACCGCACCAAAGATGCAGCATGCAGGACTTTTAAAAACACAACTGTCCTGCACCTGACTGGTGTGAAGAGCTCCATAGAATTTAATAGTCATGTATTTTTCTTCCGCTTTTGGTAAGCGGAAGAAAAATGCTTCAGAAAACAGAAGAAAAAACTATTTGTTTTAAAGTGGTGGCTATGTTCGTTCTTCGTGGTCCTACTGTATGTAGGGACATAGCCACCCTCTCTTGCTCACTCCTGCGATGGACTATGGGATTTGTAGTGTGCATAGAGCAGCGCACATGATCGCAACTTATGTGCACTGCTTGTACCAAATAAACAGAAGTGAGGATGAAAAGCAGAGGTTCAGGTTCAATTCAATTAAAAGTAGATTACAGAGCCATTAAATAGTGCTCGTGTATGGATTACCTTTGGAGTATAACAATATCATTTAGCCCACGTTCACATCGGGCTGTTTTGACATGAGATTTGACACCATCCGAATCGGTGCAACGCCAATTTTGCGGCGCCGCACCGATTCTCAAAAGTAGTACTTGCACTACTTTTGGCAACTTCGGGGGCGATTTCGATAGACATCTGAGCATGAACCCGCACAGATGTCTCATGAAATCGCTCCCGAAGTCAGACTGACATGCGGGTTTAAATACGTGCGAGTTCAGCTGAACCTGCATCAGTGTGAACCTAGGCTTGATATGAAAAAACTATCCTTTGCAGTGGGACTCCCGGGGGTGCAAGGGAAAAAATGCTCATCTTTGCCACAGGTGGTTCCATTAAAAATCACTTTTACGTATCTCATCCCTGGTTTTCTCTGGCTCCTCTTCTCCATGCTACCCGTCCCCCAAAGCCTTTTGGCCACTCAATCCAGAGTCGCAGCCTTGAGGTCATCATGCAGAATGCAGGACCAACAGTCGTGTGTTGTAAATGAGGACGCTGAAGCCCCATTCACAACCCGGACCGGAGGAAAGAGAAGATCGCCGCCTCCCAGGGGGAGCACATGGGAAATTGAGTAAAACTGCTTTTTTTTAATGGAATCCTAGGCAAAAATGAGCATTTAACCCTTGCAGTGTGTGGGGTACCCCGCTGCAAGGGTAGTTTTTCTGTTTGCCTGGAGTTTAGCTCTAATAATACAATGATGAATATTATAGTTATTTATTTTAAGCCAATTTATTGCAACAGCGTCTTGAATTAATAAAGAGGATTAGTATAGTTATTTATTTCAGAGCAAATATGTTTGCAAAACTAAATAGATAAGCAAATAACACACTACACTGGGAGACACTTTGAACTCCTCGGTGATGTAAGACTAGACGGTTTTCAGAAAACAAAGGAAACACGTGAAATAATCAGAAAAGGTAAGAAAAACCTAATACAATCATCTAGTACAGTATTCTCCAAACTGTGGCCCAGGGGCTGGATGCCCTTTGCTGCTTTTATCCAGCCCTTGGAGCACTATTTAATTCACTGACACCAATGAAGGGGCATAGTGATGACACCAACAAAGGGGTACAATTCTTCCCATTGACATCAAAGATAGGGCACAATTCCACCCAGTGAAACCAAAGATGGGGCACAATTCCTACCAATGACACCAACAAAGGGGCACAATTCTTCCCAATGACACCAATGATGGGGCACAATTCCTCCCAATGACACCAATGGTGGGGCACAATTCTTCCCAATGACACCAATGATGGGGCACAATTCCTCCTACTGACAGCAACAATGGGACCCAATCCTCCCAATGACACCAACAATGGGGCTCAAGCTGTCTTGCATACACACGGGTACACCAAATTCCGACCGTCCAGAACGCGGTGACGTACAACATGTATGACGGGACTAAAAAATGGAAGTTCAATAGCCAGTAACCAAAAGCTTCCATCTCATACTTGCTTCAGCATGCGTTGTTTTTGGTGCGTCGGAACAGCATACAGACGAGCAGTTTTTCTGATAGTAATTTGTTCCGTCGGAAATATATGGAACATGTTCTCTATCTAAGTCTGTCTGAGTTTTCGACAGAAAAAGTCCGATGGGGCATACAGACGGTCGGAATATACAATGACAAGCTCCCATCTGACTCTATCTGTCGAAAATTCCGCTTGTGTGTACGCGGCATAACTGTTTTTCCTGTTCTGGTGACAACAAGAGAGAAGATCTTTTTTTACTGGAGCACAGTCATTAAAAAACAAATGTTCTAAACCCCCCCCCCCCCCATTATAAACACTGTTATTGCTGCCTTGGAGAGATTTGCTTTTACCTCCTGGCCAAGTGGCACCAGTCACTAGGACAGAAAGGAAGGAGGATGTCCCACAAGGGACACTGTGAAATTGACAGGAGGGTCATCCATAATCCATAATCATTTATTGCTGGTAACCATTACAAAACAGGAAGATAGAAGGCACCTACGTGTTTTAGGGGCAGGCAATCTCTTTCATCAGGTTTATGATAAAAATAACAGGGCTTGTTATGGGACTCTGGAAGCTCCTAAATCAGCCATTCTCAACTAGGGCCTAGTCAAACCCTAGGGTTCCTTCAGAGGTTGCTAAAGGTTCCTTAACCTGCGGTTGAGTCACTTCCCATTTGATGGTGCCTGCATAGTTCCAGAGTCAATGTCACTTGGCAGAGTCAGCGGCATGAAGCCATTCTTCCCACTGAACACCATTGTAAGGGGAATTTTCTCAGCCACCCTTAATAAACTGGCTTTAGCAGGGCTCCCCAAAAACCTGAAAGGGTTGGTCAGCAGGAAAAAAAGGTTGAGGAAAGCTGTCTCAAACAGTGCTCTAAGTCGAGAGAAAGACAAAAATAATCCCAATGGATGTGTGCTAAAGGGGCCTTGTGACATGAAGGACACAAACAGCAATGAACACTTTTAGAGCTAGGGAGCAATGTGGCTTCCACATAGACTTGCAAGGGGGCCTTGAGGGAGCAATGTGGCTTCCACATAGACTTGCAAGGGGGCCTTGAGGGAGCAATGTAGCTTCCACATAGACTTGCAAGGGGGCCTTGAGGGAGCAATGTGGCTTCCACATAGACTTGCAAAAATATGTTACTAACAACTCTGCTTTTAATATTTAATATATAGTTGTCAGGAATCAACAGCAGAGATGGCCAGATCTGCATGACCACACTTAGAAACCGAGACCAGACTATATATAGTAAAGTAAATGTATTAATAGAAAAACAAAAGAAATCCAAAAACCAGCACACAGCTAACATAAAGATATACAGTTCCTTGTTTATATCAAAGCATAATTATGTGTTATGCCGAGTACACACGGGCGGACTTTTCGACCAGACTAGTCCGACGGAACAAATCCGTCGGACAATGCGACCGTGTGTGGGCTTCATCGGACCTGCAGCGGACTTTTTCGGTGGAAAATCTGACGGACTTTAGATTTGGAACATGTTTCAAATCTTTCCCGCCGGAACTCTGCCGGACCCAGTTCCTATCGAGAAATCCGCTCGTCTGTATGCTAGTCCGACGGATGAAAACCGACGCTAGTGCAGCTATTGGCTACTGGCTATGAACTTCCTTATTTTAGTCCGGTCGTACGTCATCACGTACGAATCCGTCGGACTTTGGTGTGATTGTGTGTAGCCAAGTCCGTTCGTTCGAAAGTCCGTCGGAAGTCCGTTGAAAGTCCGTCGGAAAGACCGCCAGACATTTGATGCCGAAAAGTCCGCCCGTGTGTACTTAGCATTAGAATGGCCCAGTCAAAGTCCAGACCTAAATCCAATTGAGAATCTGTGGCAAGACTTGAAAATTGCTGTTCACAGACACTCTCCATCCAATCTGACAGAGCTTGAGCTATTTTGCAAAGAAGAATGGGCAAAAATGTCTCTCTCTCTAGATGTGCAAAGCTGGTAGAGACATCCAAAAAGGACTTGCAGATGTAACTGCAGTCAAAGGTGATTCTACAAAGCATTGAATACAAATGCACGCCACACTTTTCACATATTTATTTGTAGAAAATTTTGAAAACCATTTATCATTTTTCTTCCACTTCACAATTATGTGCCACTTTGTGTTGGTCTATCACATAAAATCCCAATAAAATACATTTACGTTTTGCTAATGCTAAAGTGAATGATTTCCTGTTTGCCATCTGAGGTTGAGCTCAGGTAACTCATAAAAAGAGCCACTTTTTTGTACTTTGTGAAAAGTTTTGATCTCACCAGAGATAAGGAACCTTGTTGCAAGAGCTTACATCTTTTATCCGCAATAAAACCTAAGTAATACCTCACAATGTTGTATGTTCCAATCCTCTGATTTAAATGGTCAATTTAAGATGCCTACCAGCACGCCTTCTTAATGAATAGCATAGGCAATGCTAAGAGGCCGTGTTTGAGCATAATGCAAGAATAATTACATTCTTCATTTTGTATTTAATACGCTGCATAAAAATGAATCCTAAACCATCCAAAGGGCACAACATGTTTGTATGCTCTATTTTCAGGCATACTCCTAAAGGATGTATAGAGTCTTTTCTAGGATTTTAAATGTTTAATTGAATGTGATCAGCATACAGGTACTTATTAGTGTGCCCTCATTTTATATGCAGATTGTGCTTCCTATTTAGACATGTTGTGCAAGGACAACATTTTTGAGAAGATTCTTAGCATATTCTTTGGATTTTGAAAGAACATTCAGAGTCAGAAATATGTGAATCCAAGTCAACTAAGCTTTCAACAGAACTCTATCTAAAGGTCCTCCTTAGACAGAGATCTATATCAAAGAAGGAGCATATATAGTCGTAATGGACGTCTGCTGGCAATTACTTGTGCAGGAAAATGTGTTCACTTGGATTTCTCAGTGGAGGATTTGCTCTTCATGGGGAAACCCCACGTTGTGATGGAGATGCCAAGGTTTATTTTATCAAGCCTGATCAATGATTCCTGGACGAAGGTAGAGCGATTTGCATCCTGAGCCTCATATCCACCATTTCTTAGGAATACAGTGGGGAAAATAATTATTTGATCCCCTACAGATTTTGTAAATTTGCCCACTTACAAAGAAATGAAGGCCCTATAATTGTATAAAGGTATATTTTAAATGATAGAGACAGAATATCAACCAAAAATCCAGAAAAAAACTACAAATTTTATAAATTTAGTTGCAGTTTAGTGAGTAAAATAAGTATTTGATTCCTTACTAACCAACAATAATTCTGGCTCACACTGACTGGCTACAGTATGTGCTCATGTTGTACACAGATTAGTCCTGTCAATTTAAAGCGGGGGTCCACCTATCTATTTTTTTTTTTTTGAGTTCATTCACAAACTTTTCTTCTCAGCCTTACATACTCACATATTGTGTGTAATATGTCCGCCTGTGTCAGATTTCGTCGGAAAGAATAACCTATATTATTCACTGCAGGCAGTTTCCATCTTCATTGTGGGCATTTGAAGCCCACAAGCATTTATTTCCTGGATGTGGTGAATGCTGTGCTTCCCGCACATGCTCAGTGGCATTCTGGGAAGCCTGAGACTAGCTCCCAGGAGTCTGGGAGAGGCTAGAAACACGCCTACTCCCACGGGAGGAGAACCAGGAAGTGCAAAGAAGAATAGAAAAATAAAAGGTAATTACGGCGATTTAAATTTTTTTAAACGGCATGTCAGCATCTAGGCAAGGAAGAGAATACATACAGATATTGTTCAAAATTTGGGTGGAACCCCGCTTTAAGAAGGTGCTCCTAATGACAACTTGTTATGTGTATAAAAGACACCTGTCCACAGAATCTCTTTCTTCCATTCAAACCTCACCTCACCATTGAAAGAGTTGTCAAAGAATATCAGGGACAAGATTGTAGACCTGCACAAGTTTGGAATGGGCTACAAGACCATCAGCAAGAAGCTTGGTGAGAAAGAAACAACTGTTGAAGCTTATTGTTGGAGCGATTATTCGCCAATGGAAGTTATACAAAATGACCATCAATCGCCCTCAGTCTGGAGCTCCCTGCAAGATTTCGCCTCATAGGTTAAGAATGATCATTGGAAAAATGAGGGATCAGCCCAGAAGTGCACGGGAGGAGCTTGTGAATGATCCCAAGGCAGTTGTGACCACAGTCAACAAACAAACCATTGGTAACACAATACGCCGCCATGGATTGAAATTCTGCAGCGCTCTCAAGGTCCCCCCTCCTCAAGAAGACACATGTACAGGTACCAGCTGAAGTTTGCCAATGAACATCTAAATGATTTAGAGAAGGATTGGGAGAAAGTGCTGTGGTCAGATAAGACCAAAATTAAGCTCTTTGCCATTAATTTGACTCGCCGTGTTTAGAGGAAGAAAATGCTGACTATGACCCTAAGAACACCATCCCTACAGTCAAGTACAGAGGTGGAAACATTATACTTTGGGGCTGTTTCTATGCTAAAGGTACAGGCAAGAAAAAGAGAGGGTTACCGGATCTGAGATGGGTGTGTTTATTTTTTTGGGGGTTATCTGTGGGGTTATTTTATGTATTGTGTAGTTTTGCTGTATCTGGACAAATGTGAATGTGAAATGTGTCTGTTGTATTAATGTAAGAATTTTTTTTTTGTAATAAAGATTACTGGATTTAAAAAAAAAATAGGTACAGGCCGACTTTACCGCATGAGGGGCCAATGGATGGGGTTATGTATTAGAAAATCTTGGATGAGAACCTTCTTCCCTTATCCAGAACACTGAATGGGTCGTGGATGGGTCTTCCATCATGACAATGACCCAAAACATACCAAGTGGCTCTAGAAGAAGCACATTAAGGTCATGGAGAGGCCTAGCCAGTCTCCAGACCTTAATCCTATAGAAAATGTATGGAAAGAGCTGGAACTTCGAGTTGTCAATTGACAGCCAAGGAACCTTAAGGATTTAGAGAAGATCTGTAAAGAAGAGTGGACCAAAATCCCTCCTGAGATGTGTGCAAACCTGGTAACCAACTACAAGAAACGTCTTACCTCTGTGCCTGCCAACAAGGCTTTCTCCAACAAGTACTGTTTTGCCTGGGGATCAAATACTTATTTTATTCACTGAACTGCAACTCAATTTATAACATTTGTATGATGTGTTTTTTCTGGATTTTTGGTTGATATTCTGCCACTAGCACTTAAAATACACCTATGATAAAAAATTATAGACCTTTAATTTCTTCATAAGTGGGCAAACTTATAAAATCTTCAAGGGATCAAATAATTATTTTCCCCACTTTATGTAATTGAGAAGAACTCCGTCTATGTTCATCTACCAAATGCAGCTAGAGCCTGCTAAGCGACTACCCCACCCGCAACTGGCTAGTGGATCTCCACTATCAATAAAACAAGGAGAATAGAGGATTTGACCTCCTCCCTAAATACCAGGAAGAGAAATTCAAGAATATTTGCTTTCATTGGCATGACTTTTAATTTACTGCAATGCAAATGTCTTATCTCAGGCTGAGGTCAAAATCTGACCCTACAAAAATCTAATCGAGAAAACCTGAGCAACCTTCCACCTTTCTTTCCCAACACATATAACTCTTCCATGTACTGCATACCTCACCTCTTTTTTTTTTATTGCTTCCTAACTTTTTAATTACGTCTTTTTAAATGCTACAAACCATGAGTTCACCTGGACCTATGCCCACACCATTCCTCAGGCTAGTACTCCCCAAGATAAATAATGGGTTTGAGACAATACATCTCAATGCAGTTTTCGCCATTTCACATTGTGTTACTAACCGGGTGGATTTGATTTAAATCATGATTTAAATCAACTCGATTTAAATCGTAATTTTTAAAGAGCATCTGTCATCTCTGTCCCGCAGCGGCTCCTCCTCTGCCCCGCTGTTGACTCACCGACAGTCCCATTCACTTTAATAGGACGGCTGGTGATGCGGCAGTGACAAAACAAGGGGAGGGACGTGGCGGCAGCAGGTGAGTGGATGCCCGCTAACAGGCGCTGCCATGATGGATTTGAAATGACAGGTGCTCTTTAAATGTAAGGACTTATTCTTGCTGGTTTCCTATTTAAAATAATAAGCTGTCAGGTTAGTAAATATTCCCAAACTGGGTCTTTTTTATGGCCTGCTGCCGTTTTGCTCCTCAAGGGAGGAATAAAGTACTTCAAGCTATGCAAAGAAAAATCACAAGCTTTATAATAAGCTGCTTAGGTTTCACTTTCATTTTTACTACTTGCCCTTCCTCCTCACACTTACAGCCTGGTACAGGTGCATCTTCAAATAATCATACAGTTTGTAGTGTGCGTAGGTTTGCAAAACAATGGGATAAAGGAATATTCCTGATCTTTGTTTTATCTCATGGTTACTGTGAAATTGTGTGACTGCATCAATGCAGTGCATGTTATCTTAGCTTGAAGAGCTTGGATTCATTGAATGAGTTTACCAAAAATGTAAATAATGCAGAATATACAGCCTCATGCTACATAACTAAGCTCCATTTCATGCTGAATAAACTAAATTATGAATGTATCTTAAATAGAATAATATCTTTAGTTTGACTTTTACTCCAAAAGCATTTTATTAAAATAAATTTGATAAAAATCAAAAAAATCAGATTTAAATAAAAAAAAAATCAGATTTTTTTTAAACAAATCATATATTTTTATCCACTCTGGTTACTAAAAATGCAAGTTCATTATTTTAGATGCAGACCAACTCACTGAAATCACATATATGCTTTAGGACGTTCATTTTAAAATATATTTTCAAAATTTCTAAATCTGTAGCTTTCAGTATTTTTATTGGAGGATAAAGGCTATTTTTATTTCGAGTACACACAGAAAAGCGTTGCATAGAGCAACAAAGTATCAAAAACGTTAGACACTGTACCAGCAGACACCATATGGTGAGGCAAGGCACCCCCACATTATGACCTAAAATGCATCTGAATAGGGTCTGCTGGTGCAATACCTTAACCACTCGCCGACCGCCTCCTGTAGTTTATTGCTACAGTGCGGCTTGGCTGTGCAGAATCGTGATTTGCATTTACAGGTAGGGGGCGTGTCATTCGCTACAGCACAAGCCAATCAGTTATACAGCCTCAGCTCTGTTTCTGTGTGCTGTGTGAAAGGGGGTATCTCTTCCCTCCAATCAGCTCTCAGAGCTCTCCTTACTGAGCTCTGCAGAGTGTAACTTCGGCTGCCTGATATCTGCTTCCTGAAATCTCAGACAAGCTTTATAAATTCTGGACTTTGAACAGCTATAGAGAAGAGAAGACTGCAGATAAACAGGTACCACTTTTGTAGGAGGATTTGTTTAATCTCTGTATATCACCTGAGGCCAGTCACTTTACTGGGTATACAAAAGGGTTTACAACAACTTTAAGCCTCATTGGGTTTATAATGTTGCATATGACGAGAGATTTATTGGAGTTGACCTGTGGCTTACCTGTACAGGGATCTTCACCATAGAAGCATCTCATAAAGGTTGTGTAGTCATGGTGGAAAGAAGATGAAAAGCAGCTGAGAGGGGATGCATTGGCAGAGAGAGGTTAGGAATCCAGGACTGACTAGACATAAGATTAAAGGGGGTTGTTGGGTGTCAGGGCAAGGAGCAGGGGTGTTGCTAGGGGGCGGCTTTTGGGGCTATAGCCCCGAATCTGGGGCCAATAGCCCCGAGTCTCTGCAGGGGTCCCCAAAGGGGAGGGGAGGTTCTCTGGGGACCCTTATGTAAGTGGGGGGCTCTCTGGGGACCCTGATGCAAGGGAGAGGCTCTCTGGGGACCCTGATTTTAAGGCAGAGGCTCTCTAAGGACCCAGATTTAAGGGGGAGGCTCTCTGGGGACCCTAATGTAAGGGGGGGCCCTCTGGGTACCCTGATGAAAGGGGGAGGCTCTCTGAGGACTCTAATGTAAGGAGGAGGCTCTCTGGGGACCCTGATGTAAGGGGGGCTCTCTGGGGACCCTGATGTAGGGGGGGACTCTCTAGGGACCTTGATGTATGGGGGCTCTCTGGGGACCCTGATGTAAGTGGGGGGCTCTCTGGGGATATATATACACACACACGTATATTACTGTATATACACGTGTATGCCCACCCAAGCGTATGACTTTCTTTACTACACTGCTATGGGCTCTAGCCCCAGATCTTTTGTAGACCTAGCAACACGACTGGCAAGGAGGCAGACTCCTAGCTTTCAATAAAATAATAACTGATGATCCTGCCATGAAGGTCCTTGTTCAGGTTCTATCTGTTATAGGATGATTACTGTCACCAAATTGGGCTCCTTCTTTGTCACCCTCTTACATGTGCCCCCAGTGAAGACTACCAGTGACTGTGCCACACATGTTGTGCAAGCATGGTCCCACCTTTGTTGCTATCATGAGATCAATAAGGCTCCTTCCACATGGGCAGCGAAAAGAGGCAGTTTTTTACCAATCGCCAACCTACCAGCAGACATAGTGCCACTTGGAGCAATACAATTTACCATGAACACGATGCTTTGCATTGTGGCATGGCAATTTTAACTACTTCCCGTCCAAGGTACGTCATACGACGTCCTTGACTTTGAGCCGGGATATCTGAATGATGGGTGCAGCTACAGGCATCATTCAGATATCGGCTTTTTCAGTCGGTGATTCCCTACTACACCATAGGAATGATCATAGCGGCTGTCCCCCCTCCCCCCCTCTGGTGCTTCTACCGACTCACCGCTTCCATCTGTGAGTCGGAGACAGGACCCGCCGGCCCCGGATGGTGATCATAGAGATTTCCACTGGACCAGATGGTCGCCGGAGTCTCTATGATCGTTCGGAGGCCGGGAGCGATATTATGACGTCACGCCCGGCTTCTGCATTCAAACAAATGGTGGGAAGCTGAAATTGTTTATTTATTTATTTTTTTTTGATTTCAGGCTTCCCAGCCTAGAGGTGAGATGTGGGATCTTATTGACCCCATATCTCAGATAGGCATCCAATCACAGCGCCTGTCGTTTCAGCCAATCAGGTGACGGGTAACAGACCCGAGCACCTGATTGGCAGAGAGGTGGTTTAGTGTTAGGAAAGCGAATGTTCATTCGCTTTTCTAACACAGCTGAATGACCTGCGAGCGCCTAGCATGGCGCTCGCAGGTCATCTTTTTTTGATGCCTATTAGAGCCTATCACTCTTATCAGGTGCTTAAAAAAAAAACCCCTGCCTGAACAGGGGGTGGCAGCGGTGGCATGAATCTAGCTATTGGTCCAACACCTTGTTCAATCTATGCCACGAAGAATTAAGGCAGTTCTGAAGGCAAAAGGGGGTCTAACTTGATACTAGCAAAGTGGCCGGTAATGGTACATGGCATAAATAATGTTATCAAGTTTGCATTTGGATCTACTTTACCCACTGCACTAAAATACAGAGGCGTAAATGCAGCTTTACAAAATCCTACGGCAAATAAAACAGTTGCCATATCTGTATTTCAACCACGTACAGTATTTACCTGTTTGCCTGCAGTTCAGATACAAGGATGGCAATATGCTTCTATGTGCAATCTGGTCGATTACAGTTACCCCCCTACAGCATTCATATTTAACTGAAGAAAATAACGACTAACGCAAAACACTGACATTTTCAGAGATGAAGCAAGCTAACCAGGCTTTGCAGAATATTAAAAACTAAAGCATTTATTCCCTGAGCCATCATAGGCATCTGATGCTTTGCCCACATTTAGGATAACAAATTTGGAGCCGAGTTGCTGGAACTGGAAAAAAGCCTAAATGGCGCTGAGCTTAGACTCTGCCGCACTAAGTGCCCATTCTACATTATTGCATTGTGGCAATATGAGCCACACAATAATGAAGAGCAATTCACCTTACATGCTTTTGTGCAATGTAGTCCTATTCATTTTGAATGGCACCCCAACGAACCTTGCAGATGGACATACGTTGCAGCTCAACTGTGCTCCCGGAGGTGTAAAGTGGTGGCTGAGCCACTAGACCAGTGATGGCGAACCTTGGCACCCCAGATGTTTTGAAACTACATTTCCCATGATGCTCAACTACACTACAGAGTGTATGAGCATCATGGGAAATGTAGTTCCAAAACATCTGGGGTGCCAAGGTTCGCCATCACTGCACTAGAGGGTTCTATGGTTACTGGCTAGTATTGGTTCACAAAGGGGGATGTATCATGGTTCAAGAAGGGAAGAGTCAAAGCCAGGCAGGAGGTATTTGTCTATCCAGGGCTGCCATACTTAGTGCCTCCATGATCTGAGGGATCACATTTTTAGTTTCCGGCAAGTCAGAGTCTAGGGCTCTTCCATGCCTCAACTATAGTTTGGATGGGTTGGGTTAGGTAAGAGATGAATTGCGTGCTAATGATGTCAGGAGGTCTGATTTTTAAAGTGGAACTTCATGCCTATGGTAAGACAGATGCAAGCTGGCCTAATACCCTTGCACATGCCCTACTATTATGTTTACCATCTTAAATAACCAGACGACACCCTTTTGGAGTAAACTTGGCAGTACCGACCATTTTATTAACAATAAACCATAAACATATTATTTAAAAACAATACTTTTTCAGATCAATCGTAACCATGTTGTAGATCTTTGAAGGCACTGAAAAGACCCCAAATTTATATTGTATCAGCGTGATACACCAGGACCCCAGTTGCAGCACGCCGACTCGCGGACAATACCAACTCTTCAAATTCCAACGCTGATACCCATATCCAAATGCCCAGTTAAACCTCGGTTAACTGGCATCTTCCCGAGGATCCCATACCAAGATGGTTCCCCACTATGCCATACTGGTCTTAATTTTAGAAGGCCTCCAAAGATCTCAACCGCAATAACTTACAACAATAAATGCCAATCGTTCCAAATATAATACAGACAACAGGGCGGGAGCTGTTTCTTCGTCCAGTGACCTCCAACTGACCACCGGCCACCGGCCCCTCCCTAACTATGCTGCATATTATTCTGGGCACCCCCTCTACTCTGACCAACTCAAAACACCCAGTTAACCCTTAATTGGCAAGCTGACCCTGCTACCCTGTCATGCCAGCCCTGTGCCTATTCCTGCGTCTTTTGCTACGGGCTTCTCTCTCTTCCAATCAACCTTGTTTATTTTTAATACCCAAGCTGCTAGCATTAGTAAAGGGATAGGAAGACATATCATATTTACTTGTTTTAAGCTTTTTTTTTTTTTACATTCCTTCAGTTACTTCCTAGGTTTTGCCTAGGCAAATTATGTCATACATCTCAGAAGTCTTCAGGAGGGGAGGAGAAGAGGAGGGGTTTTCTCAGCTAAGCACACTCCCTGAATGCATGCATGCTTAAGCTAAGGGCAGATGGATTCCAGGAAGTAAATGCTACATGGATCATCTGCCCTTACTCAAGATGGCCAATGCCAGAAATACTACTGGTGTTTCTCAAACTGATTTCTTA